>JAGVSL010000117.1:0-1200000 GCA_022494535.1 Himalopsyche phryganea | reverse complement strand
AAACAGTATTAGGAATATAGACTTAGTATACATCAACAGAATGTTATTTTACCGTTTTATTATTTTCAAATATCACATGTAGGTATGAAATTTTCTCACGACCTAAGCGTTCGCGGTGTAAATATAAAAAAAAGTTTTACAATGCACACACAGTTCCGACGTACTAGCTACTACAGACATTCAGTATTTCAATTTCAATACCGTCATCTATGACGGGTACTGTTATACTGGTATCTAGTAATTTTTTAATCATGTATTATTGCCGTAATGGAATTTCTCAACCTACTGTAGATAACACTAATAACAACAAAATAAAAAATGGCGTTACTTTGTGATACAACAAATTATCACAGAGTGACCGCTGGAATTATCAAAAATATTTCAAGTTGTTATTTAAATTCATGTTTCATTTGACCTACCAAGCTTTATTACGTGAAGGCAAATTTAACACTTTTCTTATTGAGTTTTGTATTTCAAGGTTTTTTTTCTGCTGAATCACACGAATAATTATAGTGCTGACTAAACTGCTTTAGTAATCATATTTTATTCATCAATTTTTGTGCTATAATTTGAACGAGTAATGAATGCGTTTGTATGTTATTTTAAAAATGTATAATTAAGTACACATCGTTACCGTTTATAAATAATGGAAAACAACCACAACTTTTTAAATCACGTTTTCGTTTTGAATATAATAACGTGACAGTTAGTTAAATTATACAGTCGATTCCCCTTAATTGGGTCACCTTGGGCCCTAAAAGTTTATCCAAAATAAGCCGCTAGCTTTCTGGATGGCAATTGTACAAAATCAATACAGGTATTCTGTGCGGATGTTGGGCTCCCGTCATTGCTTTCTTGCATAAAATAACGCTGTAACCAGGCTATTTTTTTGTCTCCGTCATCACTCTCGTCGTCTTCGCTTAATTTTTGATGATTTGATTTAACGATTCCAATAAATATTGCAACCACACAATCTTCATTTTCACCGTAACATGCTAAATTGTTATTTATTGTCGAAAATTCTAGATAATTAACAATAAAAACACGGAAGCTCACTTAAACGCAGTGAATATTTATTTAAAAAATCCATATTGCACGGAATGGTATACCGGAGATAGCCGAAGTAAATTACTATAATTTTTTTCATTTAGTTTCTGTTCCTTGGGATTTGTTCTAAATAGCTGGCTGTTCCAATGATTGCTTTCCCAATTAAACGAAATCATTTATATTACTAAAACATCCAAAACGTCTTTTTCAAACTATTTAAATTCAGACGCATGCAACACAAATAAGGTTGACATTTTAAGACATAATATTAATACAATATCAGTATCACGGATACCTATTAAACAACATGTGCGAAATTATTATGAAATCGTATTGAATACTGCTTATTTATTTGACTTTCGTAATAAAAACGTTTCATGCTTTCGTTTAAAGTTGCGGATTATGGAGTTACGAGAATGAATATTGAATAATATGAAATAAATTCCTAAGCATTCCAACAAAATACGAGGGACAAATATGATTGCAGGGGTTTTACAAAAATAATAATTGTAAGCAATGAACACTTGGATTTGGTAAAACAGCCATAACTCTTCTTCATTGTCTTATCATTTGACCGATATATTTCTCGAAAAATAACCAACGCAAACGCTCTACTTGCATGTAATAAAATTGAAACATAAAAAGTGTTCTTTAAATTCAATCAACGGACATATTTTCTTACTCTTATAAAATAAATTGCAGTTTCAATTTTCAATAAAAGCATTTTAAATTACGCTTCACTATCGTTTTAAATTAATAGTCCTACTATTGTGTCAGTTTTTTGAAGCTTAAAAAACAGATTTCTTTAGATAAAATTTATTCCAATCACTAATATATAGCAAAACATGGCCATATCTATTACCTACACTTGGATTGATTGACGTTATTTTTTTGGTGTTGTCAATAATGACAAAGAAGTTTACCGTTTTACAAAATTTTCAATTGAGCGTTAAATTCTGTACGCGATCTTTGAATTCAGTAATGAGAATATAAACGCATTGTTCTTTTTATCCAAAACCATATTATTATAGAAGGTGTAAGGTAAATAGTTAGATACACGATAAATGCTTATTGTGTTGAATTTAAATTTTTCAAATTTTCAATAACGGAATTATAGAAAATGAATAAAAGCGATCTTTAAACTTGATCATATCAGTACCTATAAAGAATATTGTTATGTTTATAAATTTAAATTGTGTGCATTAATAATCAATACTGAGATACACCCACATACACAATAGAACGCCAATCTATATATAAATGTATGTTTGTTTGTCCCGTATGCGTTCTTATACCGTTCATCCGATTGCGATGAAACTTTGGTGAGTTATTGAGCACACACCCGCAAAGGGTTCTGAAAAAATCTACAACAAATTAAATAAAAAATAATTAAATAGGTACAAACATCGACATTCAAGTTCGTGTGTGACGTAAAAAGTGGTGTGAGTTGTTAAATTCCAATTGCCAGTCTTAAATGGAAAATTTAAACGAGCAGATGTACTGTTACCACGCATCCCAATGATTGCAAGAGATATGCCAGTCGAATTCAAACGCTACAAGAATGTGGACTAAATTTCTTCTCCCATGGACAGCTGTATGTGGCCTGCTCATGAGTCGGAAAATCTTCTGATTTATTCGTGTACGCACCAGGCAGAAAAACAAAAAATATTGTGTATCCAAAAGCACTTCAATAAACAGAATTAAAACACAAACACTTTCTTTCTTTGAGTGGCATTGCAACGTATGTCACTCGCGGGTACTCGCTAGTTTTTAATAAATAAAACCAACTAATTTCTAGTACCTACAATAGAATTGAAACAGCTGTAATTTGTAATGATTTTTTTCATTAAAACATTGAATTAAGAAAACAATTTTGATATTAAAATGTGATGAGTTGAGCCTAGAACATTCTGATTCTGAGTGAACCTCTTATCGAAAGGCTACATAAATGGATCATAATATAGACGTAGGAGGGTTCTAATGGGATAATATTGAAAGCTCTTTAATAGTAGGCTTTAGGTTTTTTTCAAATAATATTGATATTTTACGATAATAAATGAAGTTTGAAAGCTTTCTAAAATCGTTTATTATATGTTGACTCGTTCGATTTATTGCATTGAAAGCAGAATATCACTCACAAATAAATGAAAGTTTTTTGACAAATAATACAGTCTTCACGAAATAATATTACGTCACCATAAATCAAAACACCTATTAACTGCTTTTTTATTATTATCTCACTTAAGATCACACAAATCGTAAATAATTTTCATTTTTCTAAATAAAAATGCAGACATATTGTCGTATTAAATACCGCCATGAAGTATTTATCAATCGGCATTTGTGTTTATTAAAAATCTTACAATATTATATATAATATGACAATTTGAAACTGTATCATGCAATCTTTAGTCATTTCTGTAGGCAATGCCTTTTACATTCCTTTAAGAAATAATTACAGGCGGTTACTGTACATTTAAAAAATACTTTTGTGCTCGAGAGACACGATACTATTTATTACGTAGTGAAAGGGTTAACTGCCCCCTGGCGGAGATCGGAGAAACCGGTTCTGTTGACACACTTTTCTGTCAGAGGGAAATTTTATACGCCGAACTGATAAATATTGAACGAAGTATGAGCTGCGAGTGACAGAAATCAATATGTACATTTGTATAAATTGCTGCAGCAATCATGTCGATATCATACTAAATAAATACACAGTCAATATAATATAATACTGTGGGTACAATATATTATAATAAATTTTTATTTAAAAGATTCTGATATCTATTTAAGAGCAGGAACACTTCATTTAAAAGTATGTTCTTTAGTATGTCAAAAAAAGCTATACACAATAAAATTAAGGTCAAATATTGTAATTGCACTTTTGCACGAATTGCATATTGCACATTATTTTTGTTAACATTTATTATAGTTTTCAATATTGACGGTATTTTGGCCAATTGATGTAACCCTCAAAAAATACGAAAATGAGTTAATGATTGGATCTCATTTTAAAGACGGCAGAGCAGGTCTCGGTCAAATGATGTAAATTAGAAAAATAAATTCACCACTTTTGGAAGAGAAAAATCATTTTACATTAGTTTTAGGCATAAAAATTCTGACCCATCCACTTAATGTAAGCCTCTATTATATCGTCACTCCCTATGTACAATCCAGTATCTGAAATCATGAGAATTTACAGGAGTGCATTTCAAAGATTCATAACGCAACTCAGCATATTATAATGTTTTCGATAAAAACACTATTTATGAACAATTTCAATTTTGAGGGTTACATCAAAAACTAAAACACCCTCGATATTAAGTCTAAGTCCTGAGGTCTATAAAAATAATTTGGTTTAATTGCAAGTGAAAAATTAAGACGAAATTTTGATGACGGTAAATCATACACAAGCATTATGATTGACACTTTTCCTCATGTTAATTTTGAATTTTGGATGGTTTTTGTGATAAGACACTTACAGAAAAACAAAAATGTATAATTATAATTTATACGCAACATTTGACAGACCCCTTCATTTAACACTGTTATGACTGTATGTAAGCCAAACTTACATTCAGTTTATTAATTTCAATAATATTATATATTGAATAAAAAACTATGAATTTCGGACAGCATACTTTCTATTCTATCAAAACAACAGCATCGATTGAACTCAATTGCTAATTCCTCTTCAAACACATCGATTACAAGACTTTCATTTCAATTAACATAAGGGGTACAAACATACCGATCTGAAATACGTCACAGCGTTTTTTTAGAGTCCATAATTCAATCTTGAGAAGTTATTTCGTACGCTGATATTATGAATAATGTCCCGTTTGCCATTTAAAAGGCAGCGAACGTTCGGAAAGTAGGTGCGGGGCATCTCACACTTTGCCAAAGCCCACCTTTGCAAATTGTAATAGTTACTGTGACATTTGACCCATCTGATTATAATGCTGCACGTAAACGTTAGAATAGCGATGTCAAACAGGCGGCCTAATTCAAGATTTTCTGCGACCCAAGATATAAAAACGTTCGTAACAAAAGTCTTAACTTATGAAAATCATAGATTACGGTATTGAAACACTGCATGTCCAAAGTACGTCGGAACTGTGTGTGCATTTTTTTTATTATACACTTCGAACGCTTAGGTGATGAAAAAATTTCATACCTAATTACATGTAATATGTGATAATAATAAAACGTCTACAGAGTGGTTATACATAAGATTTTCAATTATTAAATGAACTTATAGTGACTGCAAGGATTTTTCAAAATCTGCAAATGAAGTAACAAAATGAATTCAATTATTCGATGACAGATTCATGAGGGTATGTTTAACAATTTAACGTGATGATGTAATCAGTGCCTTCAAATTTGCAAAAGGGGATATGCTCGATGGGAATAAATGTGAGTTTTATAAAAAAATATAATAAACAGGAAGGCAAATTTATAAAAACAAAAGCAACCAGTAAAGTGGATTACAGATTACAGCTTCATAAGTTATCACATACGACTGTAAATCGTGCTTTAAGAAATAAAAATGAGTAAAAACGACGTTTTTCAATGACCAATAAACTGCGATACGTGTCGGCCAACTTACCAGCCAAATTAACTATTTAGTTACTAGTATAACCGTAGCCGTCATAGATGAGGTATTGAAACTGATATACTAAATGTCTAAAGTAGCTAGTACGTCGGAACTGTGTGTACATTGCATAACAGTTTATTTTATATATACACGGCGAACGCTTAGGTAATGAGTTTTTTTTTTTGTATGTAGACAGTATTTTTTCATTTGGCCCTCTAAACACTTTTAATTGGACACAGTTGAGCCAGGATATACTCAGTTTAAAAATAGCTGTCAACTATTAATGAGTTTTCAACACTGCATAGTTATTTCTTCATCAGGATCAACAAAGAAATAGCTGAGAACCAATGTAAAACCCAAAATGCAATGTTGTTTTTAAATTATGCATTTTTTCATGTTTTAAAAATTGTAGAATTATTCAAGTATTTCGATATTTGAATTACATATTCATCAAATATTTGGAATCCCTATTCGGGAATAAAAAAATTAAACTTGTAATTAAGCCATATAAATGTATACCTATGCCTATATGGCTAATCCAGTTACGCAATCGTTGTAAATAAATTATCAAGCAACGTTTTGTCTTATCAAAATACTTCGTATATTATCCCAATAACTTAAAATATTCATAGAGGTCCTAATTAAACGGTTTGTGACTTCCGATAATACCATGCACAGTCTACGGGACATTACTGCAAGAAAGTATTTCACACACCTCATTCGGCTCAAGACAAGTGTCTCGGTATGCGTGGAATTTATTTAACCTTCGGGTTACTCTTGTACGAGATTCATAATCGCATTGAGATGCAAATACTATCGAAAATAATATTAAAAATCAACTGACACCTGAAGCTAATTAACATAAAAAATTAGTTGGGCAATTATATCAACAGTGACCCTTTGGTCTTAATACGGTGAGAATATTGATTGTGAATGTAACGGATCTTTAGTAAATGTTTTATTTTTTGAAACCGTGAATGATTATGTTAAGCAAGTTTATTTACTATGGTTTCTGCCATGGTTGTAATCGTGTGGTAAACGTTCATAATCAAATATATCGTCCTGTCCTACTCGGTCGTTGAGTAAATGTGACGTACCCTGGAATGGACAATCTTATACGTTTATTTTTTAATCGATTTAAAGGTTGGTGTCTAAAGACATGAAGTCTAGAGAAATGAATGAGAGAGAGAGAAGAGACAGCCTTTTGTATTTAATAACACCATTATTTCAGTAAGAGACAGACTGATGTTTAAATGCTAAAAACAAAACTATGTATTACTAGCATATACTCCATATTGGAAACGCATATGATTTAAAAAATTAAATGTGAAACAAAGTAAGTGACCAATTTTGATATTTTCAGATCATAACATAGAGTTCGTTTTTTTACATTATGGTATCATTTTTATTAGTACTTAAAATACTATGCGTATTGGATTAATAAGCATAAAAGATGTTTTATTTATAATGAATTCCTTTCGTTATTATTAAATTTAATGATGAGAATTTTCTTAATAAAACTGATGAAATTACTCTAAGCAGACAGTGTTGCAACATTTTATTTAAAAGGTCAAATTTGTACCATTTCATAATAAGTAATAAATATCACAGTTTTTAAAAATAAAATTGATTAATTGGTATGCTCTAAATATATAGGTTGTGTGTTGTAATGTAATTATCAGGAGTCGACTATAATTTGTGAATTTACTTTGCTTCAATCCATGTTTTCTTTTACCATTGACATTTTAAAAAGAACCGAATATAAAATTGAAATGGACAATTCAATTTTTATGTTGTATTAAAAATGAATTTTCACAAAGTTACTGCCGAATCCATCAGAAAAAAAGAACGGAATATTAATTTAAAATGTTTACTCATAAATTAGGTGATTTTAGTTTTAAATTTGAGTGTTCATTTTATTAACTTATATCCTATCGTTGAAATGATATATTTTGGTATAGTTCTTTTCTAAATTAATTTATGATTTACAAAATGGCGACAAATTAAAAGCAGCAGCTATATTTGCTAAAATATATTAATTTACATGAACTTTTAGAGAGAAATAAGTAATTTTAGGAACCAATGGAATAGGAAGAATAAAATGGCTGACATATTTTATTCTATTTTTAGTTGTGTTTCGTTTACGCGTTTCGCTTATTTGAAAAACAAACCACCAAATTCTTCAGAAACATATTGTAATTGATTTACATAATTCTAACCATATCCGCTCTCAATATACAGTATATGGACTCCTAATGTGGCATTACAACAGATGTTCTTATACGCTCCGTTTTTAAGATCAGATGGCTTGGAGAAGATGTTAACATCCTAGCAATCCATAGCTTTGGATACAGATTTTTGGATTGAAAAAATGTATGCAAGAAGTTATTTGGAAATCAAAGCAGGGACACCGCAAGTCGTACCCGAATAGAACGAATGCACAAGAACGTTGACCACTAGGCTAAAGGAATGGTGTATTACATATAAGCCACTGTTAAATGAAGTCTGTATAGATAAAATACAATGATATGGAAGGAAACATATCGAATTTTGTTAGAATAAAAGAGCCATATAAAAACTTAAAAAAGATTTAACTAACTCTGATTGCGTTTTAGAAAAGTATTTTAGCAATTATTAAATTTGATTTTGATTGAGTTATCATTTTTCGTTTTTGCATTCTATATCATAAAAAAATATAGAAGATGTTAATTATTATTACATTAATAAAAAATGTCGGCGTATACTTATGAAAATAAAACAGTATCAAATTTCTGTTTCTAATGGCTGTATGAACTGGCAAATTTTATTTGGCCATAAAAAATATTCCATCAAGGATTTTCACGCTTCATCTGGCTTACTTTAATTCATGTCTAATATTCAAATCAAATTACAAGGCGGCGTCTTAAGACAGTGCTGTGAAACTTTTCATAAGCTTGATTATATTTTTCTTGGATAATACATTCTGTATAAGAAATAACGCGTGTTCTTAGAGAGAATCTTTTATGAAAAAAAAATCACCACATGCATAGCGTAAATATATTAATTAATGTGCGCTTTAAGCTTCCTAACGTTCGTTATATTTTGGTTTCATTGAATTATATTATAACCACCCAAAGACCAGAACGATTGACAAGCAATTGGTTCTTATAACTTCATCTATCAAATCTATTTATTAAAGAAAATGTTTTCAGTTCGTGTAAAACTCCTTATATTTAAATTCTCCATGGGTATATTTTCTAGTCTAAGAACACGCTTTACGTAAAGATAAAAAAAATATTTTTATTCAAAACAGTTACCTAATTTAAGACATCGACTGAGGGTGCTTGATGGAATTTCAATATTAAATTTGGATTATTGAGATTTTGTACACTTCCATGTATTTTGTCACTAACGACCCGGGTTTCGCCTTTCGGCATCTTCAGGCATTTGATTCCTGAAGATGTCGAAAGGCGAAACCCGGGTCGTTAGTGACAAAATACATGGAAGTGTACAAAATCTCAATAATCCAAATTTACAGTTACCTAATGTGGATAAATTAAAAATATCGTACATATTAATTGAAATAAATAGAATTTTTAAATATGGTTTGAAGCCACTGTTCCATCTCCACACCGAAAAGCCTTAATTTATTACCGAAGCGTTAAAGCTAAGAAATAAAGACAACCTTATGGTTAGATACATACCTCATATAATAAGTCACGTTTCGATGAATCGATTTAGAATATTATTTCTGAAACCTGAGTCCTGAAAATATCAATTAAATATATTCAAATGGGTATAAATTGTATTGTTTACCATCTTTATATCTTTTTTTATAGAGACGTAAATTAATACATTTATATTTTTGAAAAATAATTCATCTTTTCTATAAAAATAAAAAATCAATAGTTATCATAAAAATCTTTGTTTAAACGACAATATATGTATTAACAATTTTCCAGCATTGATAAAAATGATAATTTTGTTTTCGACAATTATAATTTAAGTGTTGTAGGTATTGAAAGTTGTATTCTTGATTTTTCAATTAAAATTAAAATTAATATTTATACTATGAAAGTATAAACTAAAAGCATGTTTTTTACGTTCACTCTCTGTCAATGATATACAAATGTAATTTGAATCGAACTCGAGCTGAGAGTTCGAGCTCATCCGTATACACGAATGTTTGAAGATGCCGAATGGCGAAACCCGCGTCGTTCGTGATAAAACGTATGGAAATGTGCATATTTTAATTCCATCAAGTAGCCTCAGTTAACAAATGATATCCATCTAAAGGCCAAGAAGTGAATTGATTTTGGTGGAAAATAATTAAACAGTAAAAAAGAAATAATCATAAAATAGCATTATGCTTGTTATAAGAAATCATTCACTCACTGTAGGAACACAGTTCTATAGCTAGCTATTCTTCCGCTTTTTTTGGTAAATTTGTCAAAAAAACTGAACAGTTTAATCTAAAAATGAAAACGAACAATTTCGACATGCTTTCGATCTTCTTAGAATTTATCTTTGGTACCTCTTTTCTATTAGAAATTCTGATGCTATTTTGTAATTGAAACGATAAATACTACTTCAAGAATGTTATCACAAATCAATTGGGAGATTAAATATATTGTAAGTATTCAAATTAAAGTTGTCGAATTGGATAATTACTTGAACTGGCTTACTTGTGTATACATTGATATAAATTGTCTCAGTATAAATTTAGACAAATTATTTATTTTTATTTTGAGTGAACTTATTGGATTTGTAAACAATCTAAGGTGATCTGGTGGACTTCCTTCACGATGAATTTACTCTTCCTATATTGAATACGCCTTTTTGTCAAGACAGAAAGAAAATCTATCGGATACACTATTAGATATAACAGAAAATATGATTTTTCTGACACTGATGTGCCGTAAGACTTAACACTATATATGTATATATAATTCAAATTCTTTTGATGGGGTTTAATCCACTTCTAAATCGTCGGGGTCCTTGGTGCAGTGGTTATTAGCTTTGGTTACTGATCTCACGGGCTTGAATCCCAGTTCGGACAGTTTCATGAATTGATTTTTCAATCGATTTAAGGATGTCAGTTCATCGTCCGGCATTGATGTTTTTAATGTCTGAAAATCTCTCTCACTCATCCGATCCTAAAAACGAGATGAAAAAAAGAGCGATTAGCTAACAACTAGCTTTGTCCTAACCCTATCTTTCTATCACTACTTCGAAAAACAGAGGTTGTTTAACAATGGAGTAACAAGTTGTTTAAAAAAAAACCTTCTGTTGAGATACTTCCATTAGTACGCCATATGCTTCAAATTGAAAGCGGAAATGGTTTAAAAAATCTACACTAGGGTTAAAAAAACTTTTTTTTAGATATATAAAGCTAAAATCACAAATTTATCACATTAAAATAGCTAAGTTTAATTGGTTAATCTGTATACCTATATTGTAAAGTAATTCTTTAAAATTGCATTACAATAAAAATGCTTGATGAAATAATCCTTCGTCAAATTATTTGGGTATTTATTTACTTTTTATATGTATACGCTTTGGTGTTAATTATGTTATCTAAATTAAATAGCTTTTAGATTTCTGATAAATGTTGACTCATTGCCACAATTAATTAATTGAAAACTATTAGTAAGCCGTACAATAAAATATTTTTCGACAGGTTTAAACCCTTAATAGATTAATCGTTCAAAACATACCCTTTTCTAAAATATGGAGTGTAATATACATCTTTTCTTCAACTTTTTCCCTGTTCAAAAATGATAAAGTTATCGGAAATAAAATGTTTGTAAAAATTGTTCTTTGAAATGATTTTTTGAATCTATAATAATTATCAAACAATCTTTGGTCCTTGTATGACGTTTTGTAAAACAAAGGTTATTGAGTGAGTAATAAACTACAATTTTTAATCTTTTTTCAGTTGTGTTGTGTATTGGGAAAAAAACAATAAAAGTTGAATAAATTTAGTTCACAATATTTGTCTAATTTAATTTATTTAAATATGTCAACTTAGCACGTTATAAAGAAATGAACTTAATAATATAAAATTCAATATCAGGAAAAGAAATATTGCAAATGTAAGAAGGTTAATAATGCTCTTGTACGCGTTTATTTTTTGTTAAAAGATAATGTTATAAATTAAACATTTATTGCTCAAAATCTACAAAACACTAAGAATATTCAACATCATGTAAGTCGAAAAGTTTTCCGATCAATCAACGACAAGATTCTGTATTGTATAACTTCATTTTGAAAATATTTTTTCTGTGATTCTATTCTGTGGTAATTTCCCAAGGCTAACAAAACATCTCTATGTATAATCAAACACTGTAAGTGATTTATCCTACCAACCGACCGAAGCATCATTGCTTTTGTGTTTTTAAAACTATGTATAATTTCGTATGAATTTATTAAGGTTTTAACTCAAAATTCCAAGTATTATCAACTTTATTTATTGTATTTATAAATATAAAACAAAATAGACCTGACATCATATTATTTTATAATGATCAGGACCCAAGACAGGAATTATTTCAATTTTTTTTTATAAATACAATGCGTTTTCGCCAAGTATGGATAATTTACACCTTATATTTACTTATTAACTTTATTTGGGTAATCAATTATACAATGATGAGATATATTATATTTCATCCAGCTTGGTAATGAGCTATTTTATATGGGAAAATAATCTAAATCTCCAATAAAGGTGTTCAGCATCTAGACCAGTATCTACGTACTTAAATATTATGTTTCATTTGAATTTTCTGATACCGCTTTACCATCGTGAAATTAAAATGACCACAAAAGTATCGTTATATAAACAATACATTATGAATGCATAAAAACATTGACCAGTTGCACTCATTAAGTGACAATTATTGTTTTAAACTTAAACCAGAGGTCTGCAATCAGGGTGTGTGGTCGAAAAACATGAATGTTTTGAGACCACACACTGTTAAAAAATCAAACAATCAAGCCGGTAGGTATTAGCAAAATTTTATATCTGACGAAGTACTGCTAGTAAGAAACTCAAATTTGTGTCCAGGAATTTTTTTTTGAATGAAGGAAGGAGACAGTTTTTGAGAAAAGCTTGAAAATGAATTAGAAAACTGCAAATTTTCTTGATATATATTTATAGAATAAAGATCTACACGCTCTGGTTAGAACAAATCCCACATAATGTAATGTCTTTGGCAAAGGCATCTCCGCATTTATTAACTCAAAAGATTATTTATAAGGTATAAAAAATCGGGTTCTATCTTCAGTTTGACTGAATATCAAAAATGGATTGATTATGTCAACTTTATATTCCAGGCTTGACTATCTTTACCATTATAAATATTGTTTACGCCTGTAATCGCTGTACTGTATTTTTTTTTAACAAAATAACGACGTTCAGTTTTATTATCCCATTTTTTTAAACCAGAGAATTCATAAATAGAATAAATTTCCACGCCTCATTTGTTTTCTCATCTACAGACGTCATTCATTGTGGTTTTGAGACAAAAACTATACCATCTTTCAAGAAATAACTTTTTGCATGGTCAATATGAAATTCTACGCAATTTAAATGGTTTAAAATTGAACCAGCGACCGCTTTCAACATAGCTTAAACGGCAAAAAATGGACTGTGGTCGAGAACGTGATAAGATATATTGCTTTTTAAAAAGAAAATCAAAGAAGTAATGATGTGATATGAAATCTATTGCGTTGTTTAACAGAAAAACCACATCCGAGAGTAGTTTCCTCTTCAAATACTCTCTATATAATAAATGATTTTCTTGCTAGAATGCTTATAAAGTTACGTTGTCAAAAAACGTTTTGGAACAATTGATTTCAAGTTGTATTTTATAATTCTTTATGATGGTATTATAAAAAGAAAACATACGTAATAATAAAAAACAACAGTCAATAATTTTATCGAGTGACTTAACTTTAAAAATATATTTACTTAGACTGCATTATGTATATATGGTTGATACTTCTCGATACACATTTTATACTAAAATTTAAGTAAATAGACATTTGTTTGCACAATTAATTGACAGTAATAATATTTTTAACAGTAGTTTTGTATTTTGACATCTTAAGTGCGAGTTTATATTTTTCATTAGTAATATTTTTGAGAATAAATACACAGTTGGTTAATTTGTAAATTTTTTGCAGTGTTCATTACCTCTATAGAAGTCATTCGCGCAACAGGCATGACGACTGCGAGTTGTATAATGGTCATCCGCGAAGAAAAGGTTAAGAATTGAATGGGAACACATAATATACAATATAATACGTTGAAGATGTATGTTTTCTAAAATTTATGGTCAATTGCTAATCGAATAATTTCACACATATAATTTGTTATGGGCTTTTGAAACACATGGTTTTATGTTACATTGACTTAATGAAGATTATAGGTACAAGAACGAGTAGTTAAAACGTTAGTATTCCATACATCATAAATAATGTTCCCTCTAAAACTTACAATTAACTACTAGTTAACATTAAAATGTATTTTAAAAGAAACGTGATTTTAAAATAACACAGTTTTTCTATTTTTACACTGATTGTTTTACTTCAACACGATTATAAAAAAAAATAACACGAACTACAAACACATATATAAGAAAACTGAACTAATTTAGTTTTGCAAAAAAAACTGAATGTAATGTAACCTTTCTTATTTTCATATATTCACTGTATTTTAAACAGGGGTTTTTTACACGGTGGTCATTGAAACGTATTCTCTTGTATAAAAAACAAGGGTACCGTTTACGCTTTAGCGTTTTTAAAATTGTTAATCAATTGACAACGATGCTTTTATTCATATTAATTTACAATTTTTCTTTTAAAATAACATCGTTACTTAATTTAAATATCCTTCACAATAATAATCCGGGAATAAACCTGATCATATATAATAAAAAATAATAATGAACTCAAAACTTTAGATTATGCCGCAATTTGATACGTTAAATGCAACATGTAATTACGCTGTCTGGAATACTTACGCAAACTTTAGCATTGATATTTTCTCGCGCAGATTTCTAACCAAAGAAGGTAAAATAAAAGCTTCTTTTGCTTTCTCAGAATAATGGCTGCGCGTACTTTACTCTACAAGCAAAGAGTAAATCACAATATTTATTTGTTTCAACAATCCAAACAGCACCGTTTGTCAACTAGTTTGTAATATTTCTGTATCATATAAAGGTTTTTTTTCTTCCATCCTACATCAATATGTTACGTTCTCTACTGCGCTATTTGTCAACTATAGAATTGTTTATAATTAATGTTATCGGCATTTAATCTTTTATGTTTAGTTAATACAGTTTAAAAATAATGAATTTTGTAAGAATTTTATTTTTGTACTTTATTATATTTGAAATCAACGATCGTTTTTATCTCTCATGCTTTAGTAATGCGAGTCATAAAAATAGCAAGACAATTACGACTTACGACTAACAGTAATTCGTTGACTCGGTATATAGGGCAGACTGGAAAAGAATAAAAAATTGTCGATATTCCTGTTTTGAAGTTAATGAAAACTTCTATGAAATTTTCGATCAGGTTTTTTAATGTGAATCCACTACATTAAAAAGTCTTTTAAAGCCATAATGACTACAGAATTTTGACATGTTCTTCTTAAATTAGTCTATCTGTATATCAGATTATCTTTAATAAGATGTCCATTATTATGTCCATTAAAATATCTGAATTTACGACGTAAAGTACATCTTATTTGTTCACTTCTAACCTCATAAAAACAGCTTTAAGATTTGTACTTTAAGATCACTTTTTAGGTGTTAACTGTCAATTCTTGGTGGAAAGGCATTATGTTAAACAAAATAAAATTTGTTTTGTGCTACTTCCACAAGTTTATAATGATCAGTTTCGCTCATCACGAGCATTATCAACTGAATATAATGTAGAGAGTAATTCTTTCAGTACCATCAATTGTATTAAGTTTGCCCATCGGTGTAAGATTGGCCTACTACATGGAAAAAGGCGTCCGTGGCGCAGTTGGTTTCGTCGCTGGCTACGGTTACGGATGTCTCGGGTTCAATTCCCGGTGAGGACGGTTTTCATAGATTGATCTTTCAATCGATTTATGGATTTCTGTTCGTAGTCTGAGTCCTCCCTTCCACCAATCCCATCCTCACGGGGCGTAAAGAGAGCAATTAGCTAACCACTAGTCCTGTCATAGCCCTATCCTTCTATCCCTACTCTCTTCGAAAAAGAAAAGAGAGGTTGAGCAACTGAGTGACAAGCAGTTCTCGTAGAAAAAATTCTGTCAAGATACCTCCATTAGGAGACCATATGCTCCACATTGGGAGCGGACATGGAAAAAAAAATCGGTGTAAGATTGGCCTACTACATGGAAAAAGGTGCTGTTATAATACCATAATAATAACAATTCCATATGACTATTTTTTAGCTAAGCAAAAGTATGATTGGTAAAAATATGAATTAATGTGCAACATAATTTGTTCTGTTGCTGAATTTGTAAGCTGTCAGCTTGGAATGATAAAACACAATTTAAAAACCTTCCTTGAAATAAATTGGATTACCCATATTTTCAATTTGTATTACTAATCTGTAAACCAAACGCTGTATATTCTTTCCCAACTCAATTATGTACAGAATATATGAAAATAAAAAGAAAAGTTACCCGATTTGGATTAAAATTTTACCCACCTTGTTTTATCTATATTTATGTATCAATTATAACAATAAATCTATTCGTGTTAATTAAATTTCATCTTAAGACATTAGCTCATTTTTATGTAGAATAATACCACATATAAATGCAATGGTGAACCATAAAAATACAAAGATCCTCAGAACTGGGCCAAAGTTGCCCAGATTGACCGTATCAATAGTGGTTTTGAAATAATGATACCATTAAGAAGGAAACCGATAACGCTTAATAGTGAATATAAAATCACATCAGTTGTCTAATGTGACTTGTTACTAATGGAGAGTAACTACATATTGTAGAATTATTTTTTTATTAACATATCATTTGACTAATGTATGGAACGGAAACTGTGAAAGAATGTATCATTTGATTTTAATGACACTATCATTTTCAAATTTCCGGCACGCCAATTTAGCACTTACTGTTTCTAACCGCATATACCATAACGACGCGTAGGTTTATTTTAATTTTAACCATTTATACCACATATACGTACATACTTTTACTTTCGAATCAGTTAAGAATATTGTTTTTCTGGGCTTTCGTTCGATACCAATCAGTTGAAATAAGGCACAATAAAAATCTGACCACAAAATTTAATCATTTCACAATAATACAGGTTTGCATAGTAAATGAAAATTACCCTCAGGCAAACTCTCTTCGGACATGTACTTATACGACAAAAACAGACAACTCCTAAAAGTAGAGTGATAACCACTAAAGTTCTGCAACAGTTCAGAAAAGGTTAAAGTAAGATATAGCACAAGTATGACATAAATATACTGCCATTTAAATCACAGTTATATTTTCTATATTTAAGAAAGGTGAGATAAATCGACGAATACATGTGTGGACACGTCACTTTTGTGAAATATATGGACTCCTAATATAGTTACTCTGGATGTAAGTCAATCACTCAACCTCGTTTCCGGAGAGGGTAAGGAGAGACAGTTAGAGCTAGTGTTAAGTATTTAACATATTTTTATCACATTATCGATATTCAGTTATTTTTAATATTTAACAGTTGGTATAACATATCGTATTTATTTATTGAATTGACATTTACTTTGTAGAACTCTATAATAAAGTTGAAAATTGCAGAGTATTCATTTTTACAATAATTATGTAAAAGTAGTGGCGAATGTTAATAATATTTCGACATCGTGCCATCGTAACTTTATAGTAAGGTGGCGGTTTTCTTTTTCATGATTTTCAAAAACATAAAACAGTTCAGCTTTTTCTCAAAAACTCAAAAAAATTAAAAGTTTCATCAACATATAAGGCGAAACACATATTCAGATTTTGAAATACTGTATATTTATGATTCAACACCGTGATTCATTACAATTTTAATAATGTATATTTTCGCTCTTTACAAACGATAAATTTTATATATCATAATATAATAAGTTTTGAATTTAATTAATGATATAGATTAATAGAATTGACTCGTGCTATTATTGACGATCAAGAAGACATCACTTATCTCTCTTTAACTGCTTTATAAGTATAGTTCGACCAGTCTAGGCATACCGGCTTGACCACCAGGTATCGGTGCTAGTAATAAATTGGAATATTTTTTGCGTATATAAAAATGTTTTTTTAATCAGGTTGAAGTATTCCGTGCCTTTATTTAAATCAATACAATACGTGTTTTAGTGAAAATTAAGAAATATTAATTGATTGATAAGGAATGTTACAAGACATGTCAGTATTCTCTGTCCGGTAAGCAAAGTTTATGTATATTATGTGAATTTCTAATAAAATATCTTTTATTTATCCAACCAGAACTAGTTATAATTCAGCCACTTAATGACGGGGTTACAAAGGACCGATAGCCAACTGATCGCTCTCTCTGAGAATCATTTTTAGGATCGGTTACAGCAGTGCTCTGCACTGCATAAAATTTCGCAACACACAGCAAGAACAAATATGTAATTTTCGTAAAAATAATTTACATTTATTATTTTTTGTTTAATTGTTTCAACAATTTAAATAGCTAGCATTTTTTTAAAAATTATAACCATTTAAATCTAGCCAGGTGTTTCCTAACCTTTTCAAGGTGATAAAAAGGAACACTGAACAACGTCACCTGATTTTATCGGTTTTTGCTGATTTCAGTAATATTATATTATGTATGTGACATTGCGTGTTTCTTCGTTAATATTTTGTAGTTTGTATGTAAGATAATGTTGATTTTATTGTATCTTTTCGGTCGCATTGTTCCGCGGCACACCTAGCATAGTCTAGTGGCACACTGGGTGAGGAGCACTGGGCTAGAGGGTGACAGGGGAGAATTTAAAACAACACAATTTACATGAACCGATTGACAAATAAATCTATGAAAAAATGCAACCAAGTAGAACGGAAAATCGAGAGTCTTAACTACCCGGCTACACAATCATTTATATGTATAAATATAAACGAAGCTATTATATAGGTTCACCTGAATGACTATAAAATATAATACATCATTTTTCGTTATAGAACCTATGTTTCGACACTTACTCAAAGCAAAATAAACTGAATTTATTTGTTATTTACTTATCCGTGATGGAATTGTACATGACAGCAAATAAATGGAAAAAATGCATGGTATGAATACACTTTAATAAGACATTTAATTTCACAACCATTTGTTGACCAATGAAACATTTTAGAATTATAAATCACTTTACAATTGACTAAAGTTCAAATATACTAGATTCTTTTTTTATAAAATTGTGAAGGGGGAAACCCGTATCGCTATTGTATATTTTAAAAAAAATCAGTAATATAATACAAATTGTTTACTTGTCTTTTAATGTTTATTTATTGCAATCTAAGCAAGATCATTTATATATATTATAAAATCATTATATATTTAAACTTAGCACATTAATCACAACTTGTTCAGTAGTAAGATAAAATTCAACTAATAAATTACCAGTCAATAAAATAGTGACTAGTCATTTGCAAATGAGCTGTATATGTCCATAAAAATATATTTATGCCACATTAAAAGACTTAGAAGAAATAATCGGGTATATTTCTGTGGATACGAAACTGATTTATCTTATTTAAATTATATCTTGAATATAAAAGATTCGTAGATTAAAAAAGTGTTATCTAATTGACTAATTCATGATATTTATGTAGATATGAATATTACCGAAATATTTAACCATCTTCCTTGCAGTTTATGTCATAAATTTTAAGGAGAAAAGTTGTATTTAAATACCAACTCATTTGTTTTATCAAAATTATGATTATGCATTTATTTTTATGTAAATACGTTTCATTTGTAATGTAAGTGAAATAGTTAATTTTATCGTTTTTTTCGTATTCGTCGTGGTACTGAAAAGCAGCCGCATTATGATTATGCATAATTAAGATTTCTTTAGAATTTTTTTTTTTTTAATATAAGATAACAAGATATTGTTTTTGCCATAAAGGAAAAATATCTCACGAGACAGCCAAAACTGACTATGCTGGAGGCTAAAATAAATTGAGCTAAACGCAAAACATTAGCCGATCTCAATAATGGGTCACGAAAGCCGATTAAAAGTAGTTTGAAAATCACTTAACAAAATGTAAAAAAAAAAACTGCAATCATTGGTGACCTTTATGAACTTGGCCAAGAAATTAATAATAGACATTAAAAAAAACGTTAAAAAATACTATATCCACTACCATTGTGAGTTAGTTGAACTTGTATATTAATTTTCTATTTTTATAGAAGAGAAATGCAAATAAAAGATATATTCGCTTTTATTTATTTGATAGAACTTCAAGAACTAAATTAATTAATAAAGCTTTATTCTATCAGTTTAACATATTTTCATTATTCTTAAAATAGTTTAATTAAATAAAATTACAAGAGAACTGCAATGTTGACTCCGTATGAAGTACATCAGCCATGAGTGTTTGATCTTCATTAAAAGAGATATTTTTTAAAGAGGTGAAAAGGACAATTCTACATTATCTTCAGATCTAAACATTAGGAAGGTTACTAAATATCTAAGAAAAAATACACAAATAGGATAGAAATATGACTAGCCGTGATGTTTTCAGTCTTACTCGTTTATTAATTCTTATCTACTTTATGAAAACAGATCGTTGGAAAAATAGCAATGGGATCAAAATTTTGCGACACACCGCAAGAACAAATATGTAATTTTCATAAACAGAACTTACATTTATATTTTTTTGTTCAATTATTTCAACAATTTATATAACTTTTTTAAAGATTATGATATATGAGCTGTCAGCAAATTTTCGAAAAATAATCAATACGTTTTGTCATTTTTTAACAACGATTATCTGATACAAGTTAATATTGGATATTAAATCAATGATGAAGTGTAGCTATTTGATTTATCAGAATAGGCAGTCGAAAGGTTTTAAATAAACGGTGTTATAATGATAATATCGTCAGACACACAATATTTTTACGCTTAATTCATACTCTTTGTTATAATTTAGTTTCACTACATACATGCCATTAAATTACGTGTAAAAAAGGTACCGGAAGTTCTAAGTATCTTTTTTGTTAATAAATCTGCGAGAAAATCATACGCCATAAACAGTTCACGCACAGTATATAGGATCACGGTGTTTTATTGCCATAATATATATTCGTTTTCTTTGTTCAATTGAAAACATTGATTGCGTATCGTAAATTCAACGAATATTTCGTGTACAACTTGTTTTCATACCAGTGAAATAACGGTATGAAATAAACCAAATGAAACAAATCGATAGTGAAACTATCTGTAACGATATTCCACGAACGTTTTTTATCGAAACTATTTTTCTACTCACGATTTATATAATAGTTATTTCAACAAATGTACAAACACGACGAGATTCAATTGTGTTATTTACACTACCATATTGTAATATAGATATCTTTAAATAATGTATTGTAATTCTTTTTATCTATTTTCAATCCCAATTTGAAGCACAGGAACGTCTAATAAAGCATCTCAATTAAACGTGTTGAACGAAAAATAGTTATTAATTCTCTTTTTGGAGATGGTACTTATAGAACAAGCTATTGGACTACAAAAGTTCATTCCCAAGCACATCGCTCTCTCTTTACGCTGTTTTTTCAGAACCACATAAGATAATTATTGAGGATTCAAGGATTTAAAAGAAATGATAATCATTAAGCTATTAAATCAATTCATAGTTTAATAGTTAACTTATATAATACAATCAAATTATAGCTTTGCCAAAAAAATAATTGACAAATATAGTTTAAAAATTCTAAAAATGAACATTATTAAACACTTTGTTTTTATATGTATATAAGGAATATGTACTGTTAGTGGACCATGTACCAGTATTTGACATTTTTCGATGTTTGTCCATAACAATAAACGTATACGCGGGGTTGCTCTAAATTTTAGAGTTCAGACAAGTGAAACAATCTTTTGTCACATTGAGGAACTAACACATCACCATATGTGTCATTGGGGTGTCATATCGGCCATTTGAAAACAACACCTTATGCATTAAAGATTTTTTTACATTTATTAAGAGAATTGTTAAAGATATCAGTGTATGTAAGTATATGCTACTTAATTCAACGAAGAGTGGTGTTACAGGAAGCTCTGATGAAAGCTTGTCATGAAAGCCTCTGATTAGACGTGGTCAACTACTAAAAGCGGTCAACTACTGGAACTTTCAATTTTATATATGGTCAACTACTGACACAAAAACATGGTTGTCAAAAATTGAACAGAATTTTTTGTGACATACCCTTTTCTAGTTTTTCTCTCATAATATTAATTAAGACATTTGATCCATTATGAATACACTTTCTTTGTCATCATTCGGTCTAACGCTGAACATTAATCGTTATTTTTCTCTTAAATGGTCAACCACTGGTACGTTTAATTCATTTATATGTATGAAAATACGTTTTTATAATATTTATGTTTTTAATAGAGTTTAAACGAAAATATAATTCCTTTTTAAGTGTTTTCAGTGTTGTAATGTAATCTAAAAGATCAACATGATAATAATATATGAAACATAAAGTGTATTATAATTAAAACGTAAGTACACGATTCAATTTGTTACAGCTTCGTAATTCATATGGTCATTCATCATACAATAAATGATATGTAGATAAGGTTACTTAGCATTCTTTGATCGACAATACTCGAGCATTATAATAGACAGGTAGGTATGTGAATGAGAAAAAATACTTTTAATTTTCCCACGCCAGTCTTTCGTAGATGGGCTGTGTTTCAATCACGTTCATTATAAGAAAAGTATTTCTTTAATAATGTGAAAAAAAATAATGACCGGACAATAGATTATCTACGTAAAAGCTGTTTAACTTAAATGTTATTAATGAAACGTTATGAATTGACATGAAATTTCTCCATTTCTAAATGTAATATTGAAAATTAAAAAATATACATATATCTACACGACTATATCCAATTCGCCTTACGTCTATTTTTATCATCGAATTTTCCACAATTGTGTCTCTTGTATATACTGTGAAAATAAATTCTACCCATGAATCAAACGCTTGGCTAAAATTGTCATCAAGCGTTACGTATTACTTGAAAGAGTTCTTTACATGCCGTTATAGTAGAGCTTATCGTATCGTCGGCTCCGTAGTGCAGTGGTTAACGTCGTTGGCTATGGTTACGGAGAGTCTCATAAAATGATTTTTCAATCGATTTATGACTTTATGTTTGTAGGCATCTACTTACCCGATCTTAAAAACGGGCCATAGCAAAAGCGGTTATCTAACCATTGCCCTATCCCTGTCCTTCTTTCTATTCCTACTCTCTATGGAAAAGAGAGATTGAGCAACTGAGTAACAAGACTTCTGTTGAGATACCTCTATTACGAGGCCAAATGCTCCACACTGGGAGCGGATTTAGAGTGATATAGAATAGAGTAGCATTTATATAATGTGTGGAAATCATACAAAAAGATTGTGGAAGTCTACTTCCAATAGTAATCTATTTGGTAACCCTTAGTTCAAACAAATACAGTCTATCATCACCAGAAAGACTTCTCAAATCGATTCGATTAAGCCAAACTAATTGATTACTCTGCAATGGAATCAACGAGACAATTTTGTAATTGTGCATAGTTAATTTAAATAAATTGCTATCTGAATAGCGTTTTTACGTTACTATTTTTCACCCATCTTTCTTCAGTGTTGACTTACTTATTTAGATTTAAATTTATACGCATTCGATCATTTTCGATCACGAATCACGACCATTCTTCAATTTTACGGACGTTCGTGCAGAGTCAAAAATGAGAAACGACGCTAATTTTTTATATTGACGATTCCGTCAATCAAACGTCGAGTCAACATCTGACTTTAAATTATTTTCATTATTCACTTTACACAATGTCAAGAGCACGCTTCTCGTGCTATTTTTCTGTCACTTTCGGATAAATAAAGTAGAAATTCATTCACTTTCTATCGGACATGGCATGTAAAAAATAGGCGGTGATAAAATTGATCTCACGAAAATACAATAGGTTTTCATTATGAACTTAAATATCTCTTTATTTAAAAAAAAATATCGGTGCTTACTATATTAAACTCCCAGATGGGTCAACAAATGTCATGTTCATTTCGATTGTAATGAAAAACGCATGTCTTTACAGATAATTTATATCTTGTTAAAATACAACCTAAGACAATCATTTCAAATAAATAATATATATTGAATCAAATACAAACAACGATAAGTGATATAATTCAAGACATCGACTGAGGGTGCTTGATGGAATTTCAATATCAAATTTGGATTATTGAGATTTTGTTAGTTAGTGACAAAATACATGGAAGTGTACAAAACATCAATAATCCAAGTTTGATAAGTGATATGTTTAGAAATAACAAAGTTACTGGTAAATGATAATCATATTAAAATTTATATGCAATAATCACAATACGTTGACTGAAAATAATAAAACAAAGAATTAGAATCATTGAAAAAACATTATTTATTTATATTTTTTCATAATTACCTTTTATGAAAATGTGTTTTTCATTGTATGATAACAACATTTTTGAAACTAGAACACATGCACATGTATTTATAATAAATAAGTATTTCGCAAATCATTATTTAAAATCAAATTTGAATTGTTGAAATTTTGTTAATTTCCATGTATTCCGTCACTTACGACCAGGGTTTCGCCTTTCGGCATATTCAAGCATTAGATTACACGAAATAACACGAACTGACTGAACTGAAAATTTCAACAATTCAAATTGTATATTGAAATTTCATCAAGCACCCTCAGTCGATATCTTAAATTATTATTTGAATATTAAGACGTACATATAATGGATTTTTTTAAACAATAACAGCATTTTAACACAAATACTTCGAGATACACTAGTTTTATTATCAAGTTTAGATATAAAAAAAAAACAGCTTAGCAAAATATTTTAAGAAAAATGGTAGTTCTAAACAACCTTTTAAATGCAAAATCAGATTATATAAAATATTTTACCCTTTACACTAGATTTAATGATTTGAAAATGAAACAATATCTATTCTTATAATATGTCATTGTACCCATTTGAAAATATATCTTTTATATTATAATTGAATACAATAAAGCAAAATAAAAGTCTCTGTTACTATCTTTTCAAATGTACAGTATTATGAATGATTATTAGAGTCTAATAAAATATTTATTATTGTAAATAATAAAAAGCATTGAAAATATACTAAACAATAATTTACACTCATGTAATGTTACTTTCGATTGGAATTGCGGAGATGTTTATAATGCATTTTCGATTTTAATGAAGCGATGCTTTTTCGCAAACAATTTGTGCACGCGATATGTAGTATTTTGTATTTATTTATTTATAATCAGTGAAAGTTGTAATATTAGATTTTCAAAATACGTACTTTGAAGAAATAATTTCAAAATTTCCGGTTTCATTTCGTTTTTAACCACAGACAGTGAGCGGTTGGGCACAAAAAATGTCAGGTTATTAGTGTCTACGTAGGATATTGACACGGCATATTTCGTCGGATATCAATGTATCTGCCTTTGAAAAAAATATTTACAGGGGAAATGAAAGTTAACGAAATTCGCCCAGCGTAATACATTTGATTAAGCTTAACATTACACTATTTTTAATTGATGTTGTGTTTCAATCAAAGCCATGTGAAACTCAAAACGGTTTAAGATGAAGGCTCAATTTCATTTTTTAAAAAATAAAACACAAAAACTTCCACCGGTTTCGCTCATCACGAGCATTATCAACGTGGTGAGCAATTTAAAGTACAAATGAATTGTGTTTTATTTTTTAAAATATAATGTCTTTCCACCAAGAATTGACAGTTAACACCTTAAAAGTGCTCAATTTCATTATTAAGTTCTAAAAGTATATTTCAAAATAAAATGTTAGTGACAAGACATGTCTTACCTATTAATCTTTCTCTGGTATTTTTTCTTGAAACTTGTTCATCGCGTCGGTTGCAAAACACTACTGGTTAATCAATAAATTCTTAGAGTATTGAGTATTTTCTCTGAAAGAGTTTTTTTTAAGTTATTCGAGATCAACTTGTGGAGAAAACACACCACAACCTACCATGCTGAAGATCTCAAATGAAAGTTTGAAAAAGTTGATATTTGTCTTATCTCTAGGGTACAGCTCTTATTACTAGACCACAGAGTCCGTCATCATATAGGGTAGTATATTGTATAAAAAGAGTCCATTATTTGTTTCTCAGACTCATAAAAACCGTACACTGAGCTTTTAAAATAGATGCTTGAGTGGGATACTGGGGTGAGATGATTTGACTTTTGAGGGACTCGAAGATTAGGGAACATACCAGTCAGCGTCATGTTATGTCAGTGGTTATGAAGAATCATTGAAATTTGTCGGGTTACGTGCTGCGGATGTCTCTGGAAATCCTCAATCCTGCTTGCCCTTTTCTTATCTATATCATGTGAGTAAACATAGCAATTGGCGGGTGACTGGGAATCATGGAGGCACCACTTGTTTGCCATATGCACCATATAGGTAGGGAATATGATCAAATAAGAAGAAAGAAGAATTGTTTTCTTAAATATATCTGGATTTAATCAAGTTACTCATAATGTCAGTCTTTTAATTTAAAATATAGTCTTCAAAAGTGAGGCTACAAAACGTCTACTAAGTTAGGGTGGGTGAGCTGCGAAGAAAACATCTTAGACATCCGTGTTTTTAGATGCATAACCATTAACCAATTAAATAATCGATGAATGAAAGTTTGTATATATCGAGTAATCAAAAACTTGATTACGCAATCTAGTACTAAGGGAACTTTTAAGGTGTTAACTGTCAATTCTTAGTGGAAAGACATTATATTTTAAAAAATAAAACACAATTCATTTGCACTACTTAATGATCAGGACCGGTTTCGCTCATCACGAGCATTATCAACTTTTTTTAAAAAATACTAAGAGAGCATAAAAAAATGAGATTAAAGCAAATCTTGGTAGGTATAAACTTATTTTATTACGATAATAAACTCAATAATAAACAATTACTGCTGAATATTTTGATAAGGGAAATATTGAAACATTTTATGTGTATTATGTAAGTAACCAGTTTTATTGGAAAGCATAAAATCTATTGCGATAGCAAATATCTACTTATTTTCAAGCTATGTAAATCCGTATTATAAATTCGCTTTATATTATATATTTAATCTTAAAAGTCTGTATGTATCCATTGTTGTAGACTTAAGAAAGTAAACTTTATTATTTTTTTATAAAATTCAATTTACATATGTTATAGTGAGCCTGATATTGCCTTCTTAATAATAAAAAACCGTTTAAACAAACAATGGTTTTTTTTTAAATACGACATGACCTTAAAAGTATATTTTTCGTGCATGTGCATTAATACACGCAAAAACTTAAACAACCCACACATTTCAAAAATCATTGAATTTTCATGAGATATTTTACAAAAATGGAAAATCTAGTATTATAAACCGATTAAGATTTGAAACAGTTTTTAATACACCAGAATGATTATCCTTTGTTTCACTGTTCATTCGATGAAGTAAGATTTTTTTAAATAGTATTTCGGTACCTGTATCATATTGGTGATTGTTCCATGAAGTGATCAGAAGTCCCGGGATCAATTCCGTACAAGGTTAGTTAAGAACTGATGGTTATTTCAGTTTATTATTTGAGATTTGCTTGTTTTTTCCTCAGTTTAATTTCGAGTTACGTTTCTATAATTCTCATCGAGTTTATCTTACGTGGTCTAAGACCTTTAAACAATCCCCCTCTTTTTTAATTAAGGTAGCTTAATTAGCTATCATCCCGAACATGCATATTTTATAATAATACCTCATCAGGTTAACTACGAAATAAACTATAAATGCGATCGGATAGGTTAAGAAGAAAACAATCATCATACAATGTAATCGACTTAACATGTTTGAACACTTTTTATAATTTGAAATATCAATCAAATCGTTACCGGGATCTGAATTTTCATTTGAGACTAAATACGGATTGTTTCTCCCTATTTTATTAAAATCATCATACAATTCAAATCTATCCGTACGGTAATCATTATTTAGAATTTAAAAACCTTGTCCCATTATTTCAATGCGCAAAATCTGCAAGCAAAAATTGGTTTCATTTTGATTTTTTAAATCAAATATTGAAAATAATAATAGAATTCTGTATTCACCTGACAACCACAAAGATCATGATATGAAGATATTTAAATCCATTTTTAGAACAAAACTTTTTTATTGTTTTATATGATAACAACACCACACACTTCTATTCAAACTCTGTCTTTAATAATTGTTGGATATAACACGAAAGTACCTGAAAAAAATACCACTTAATTATTCACGTTTACTCAACAAAAGTTATTTAACTATTTATTTATTAGTATACATTTCACGCTCCATCAAGTGAATCACAAAACTCGATTACGACATGGTGTCGAATATCGATTCCTTTGGTGAAAATAAGGCACCAGTTATAATGCACTCACTTGTATAGCATTTGAAGTCGACGCACGGACAAAACGAAAACCCGATTGCCTACCTAGTGAAGCGCATTCGCTAGTTGTACTGAGGACTGAAGGCAGCTTCGGAGGCCGTACAGCCGTACAGCCGCACTGCCTTCGACCGCTGAAGGACAGTCGGAGTAAGAGGTGGTGGCTCACTACAAAAAGGTGTTTTGTTTTTTTCGCCGAGTCTATTCGCCGCGCGATTAAGCATCGGCTGTACCTATGTGCCGTGGCAATTATTCGGTCGACATGCAGAGTCTGAGTACCAGGGTACGATAGTATGTGGACTTTCTTGTATTATCAATTATTCATGTCAATCAAAACATCATTTTTCAATCAATTATTAGCACAGCGGTACTAATATGCAAAATTATACGCATACATTTGCAATTTAAATAAGTACATTCTTCTAGGAAACTTTTACTTTTTAATAACTTTAGATTCTTGTAGTAAGTTTTATACATAATAATTGGGTGCTCTATGATCTAATTACTGTTTTTATCAGTCAAGAACCATTCAACTTCAAATTATATCAAAATTTGTTTAGTGTCATAAATACGATATGCTACAGTATTTAACATTACAGTATGCAGACGTCGAATAAAAATTCAAACTGTGAATTTCCAATTCCAGTATAAGGTAACGATATAAATTGACCTAATACTAAATATTGATAATATATGCAACTAATTTTCTTTTTTCAAGGTTTTCTTTTGAATGGTATCGAAAATGCACGGTCCAATATCATAAAACCTATCTTTCAGTTGTGCATGTTCACTCCATCTTTTTCAACACGGTTTTTCTTACACGACTGTTTTGCATGGAACGTATCCCTCATGTCAAAAGTGGATTGAGTGTATACCAATTAAAACATAACTTTCTAACCCCATTATATTGAAATTCTACAAAGTAAACGCAGATTCAATCAATATGAACGGGTGTATTAATTCTTTAAGTAACAACTCAGCAAATCAATTTAATTTGTATCCTGATTTTTGCTTTACGACCCTGAAATACAAATTGCTTAAAAAATGAGACGAATTTTGATTGTATATATATAGTCCAAGGCTTTTTTTATCCTGAGAATTAAATAACCAAATGTCAAACCCTTAGTGCTATAGTGTAATATGAGACTTTCTTTTCCTCTCCTTCTATATTCCACCCGTTCATGAAAACAAGAAGTAGATCAAGCGTGTATGTAACAGTTATTCTTTTCCTAACTAAATCCTTCATCTCTTACCACCTGAAAAAAAATTGAACGACTGATAGTACTTTTTAAATAACTCCTATTAAGAATATATACATATGCATGGTGTGGACGTTGTTAAAAAAGGTGTATATTGATATAATCGGAATGGAAAATTTATTTACGTAATAAATAACAATTACAATTCAGTTATATAAATATTGACTGATTTACAGTTTTTATTATTTGATTTTGAAACTGTAGCGATGAGAAATGTTTTTTTTTTTGTTTTTCTTTATTTTATATAAATGTCGGCAGTGTCTGTTCTGCCTAACTGTGCAAGCACGTCTGGTTTATGTTTGTGATGAATAAAAGGCCAAAAAACGCAACAAAGCATTCGAATAGGAAGATATCGTGTGAGCGGGGAGGTCTTACATTCTGGACTCACAACGGATACTTCAGTTATCTAAATTCACTCAGCTTCGTGCCAAACTTTTTAGCGTATTTTTTTAACCTGAATTTAAAATTGATAACTGTTTGTACAACTAGGTGTAAACCGTATTTCCCTTTTCTGAAAAGCATCTTTAGACTGTTATAATTTTGTTAATCGATATATTTTTAAGGCCATAGGCACATATAGATTATTGGAACGTACATTGATAAAAGATTAAATAAATAAAGTGTTATTAATCGTACATCATGAATTATCGAAACACAAACCATCCTATCATTTAAATATTTCGTAAGCAGCGTAACATAAAATATATTCTGAATAAAAACATGTTTAAGTAACCTTTATTTTATCGTTTTGACTATTATGGATATGCAAGTCGTTCAACACATTGGTTTATTAAATGATTTATTATAATGACTTTAAATAATGTGCAAATTTAAATGGATATAGGCAGAATATATCTCTCACAAGGTAGACATATTTTTTTTAATATTCGCAAATGTTTAATAAATTTTAAAGTAATGGTTCACTTATGTTATGCATAAGAATATTTAAGTACACAATATACCCATTTCCATTAAATGCAAATCATATTAAAAGGACTGCTTAAAGTCTGTTTAATATTCAAAGACCATAATTGTATATGTGCGACAGCATGGCTATATACAAAATGCATTATAACTCAAGTTTGGATTAAATAATAAAACATTTATCGCCCATGTTTGACAATGTTTCCAATTAAATATGTAATATAATGCTTACTTAACGAACTGGCTTATCAACGATAATTTCTTAAATAAATATAACACGTCGATAAAAATGATAATTAATTACAAATACACGAAAATATCAAGCTTGAATCCAGTTTAAAATATTTTTTTTTCACGAATGCCACTTGATAAACATTTATCTCAGCTGGAGTCAGAAAACTGAACTACTCTGAACGGCCAGTGCTCTGTTGAACTTTGCTACGCGGAATATAAATTTATTATTGTTTTATTCAAATGAAAACCTTCTCGGATGTTATTGAAAAGGCTCATCTATTTATTAATTCAAATTTTTAACAGTTGGAAAATCAGTTTACTGTAATACATATTTCATGTAATCAGAAGAGAATTTTTTCATTTCACTGATTAAAAAAAACGTTAATTTATAAATATTTAAATTTAATATATAACAAAGTGTCTTCATAAATATATAATTGCTATCCATATCCTTTCTTCTGCGACTAAAATAAGCTGATTAAATCTTGAAAAATTATAAATAAACAAAATGTTATATTTCTATAGGTACTAAGACTACTGGATACTAATATTTATTAACAAGCTGCGCACAGTATAGAGAGCGCTAACATGTAGACGGTGGCGTTATTATGTCGTTATTTTGGTACATGCCAATGTTGATAATGGCTAATGTCACCGTAGACCGTACTTCGTGCAACACCCCCAAAATACGGTCGACTAATTAATAATAATTTTGAAAGTTGAAAATTTCACCATCAACCGTGTAAAAGCCACAAAATGATAATAATGTTAAAACTTGAAACTTGAAAATAGCAGAGTTGATCTAGAAATGGCAGTCACAATCTCATGTGCTTGAAGTCGTTACTTTTCTCTCTTTGGGACGAGTTCTTATGACAGACAGACACACGTATAACAAATTGCATAAACTAAACAGGAAGGCATAGTATTTGTAAATATGGTTGATTTTTGTTGGTTTGATTATGTAAAAAAAAAAAAATCGAATATATTAAGAAATATGCCTAAAATGATTTGAGAAAAATTTTCTATCAATTGAGATTTTATACAACATAACAGAAACTAGTTCTAAGCCTAAACATTTATAAATAAACACGTATATTTCATAATTAAAGTATCTTCCATCCATCGAAGTTAACAATAATGAAATATCCATTTACAATTGTTCATTTAATAAACTGTTAATATTTTGATGTTATTTAATAATAAAAAAAAATATATAAAGCAAAATACATGCGAAAAGTATTTTTTTGAACAGCTATAAAAGCTTTTATGATACCATGTAAGATGTGCGCTTTAAGCGGAGGTTCATGTCTTGTCAATTCATATTTCCTTATACGCCCATATATGGAAACGAGCTTTGATATAAAGTCAAATTACCGACATTATATTATATTTTATCAACTCAATGCATTCACTGGCTTATGAAATAGCATTAGCCTTTTAAAAAGCGTTTCATGTTTAATAGATAATGTTAATAAAATGCAAATATATGCATTGGGTAATGAATTAATAAATTCCATAGTAAAACCATTAATGAATTGAACACCTTTTAACTTTAACAATCCGCTACGCATCATCAAATAATATCCAAGAGCTACGTTTTGATATAAATATTACAGTTTATTCAATTCGCTTTTTCCGGTCTTACAGTTGAGTGGTGTACGCTTTTGGACGTCCGTCTTATTCGGTTGCGATGTCCACGCGATCGACTCTCAATACGGACATTTTTTAATTTTTTTTACCATATCCGCTCTCATTTCCTTTGAAACATATGTCTTTCTAATGGAGGTATCTCAACAGAAGTTTTCTACGAGAATGACTTGTTACTCAGTTCCTCTACCTCTATTTTATATTAGTAGGGATAGGGCTAGAGCAGGACTGGTAGTTGGTTAATCATTCTCGCCTCGTTTTTTAGAATCCGATGGGTGCGAGGGAATTTTATATATCACAAACAATCATGTCAACGAACAGAAATCTGTTAATCGATTGCAAAATCAATTTATTGAACTGTTCGTAATGGGAGTTGAACCCTAGAAATCCGTAACCGTAGCCAACGACGTTGACCACTGCACCATGGACCGCACAATATTATTTGATGACTTTTGAATTAACTTATAGATTAACTTTCAAATTTTATGTTACGTCTAAAATTCCGCCTAATGACACTTAAAATGTGGCGTAGATAGAGCGATTAGCAAGTCTTTTCCAGACTTGATGCTTCTATCCTTAGTCTCAAAAAAAGATAAGTTGGACCTATGTCTGCTCCGCATTGGGAGCGGTAAATAGATATTTTTAAAATCATCAAGCATATGATAAAAATATAATTTTTTAATTCCGAAAAATATTATTTGCCAAAAATTTATACCAGGAACAGTATAAAAATATTATCAAATACATTTTAATTTTTAATGATCGCATGCTTTTTTTACAAATTCAAGTTTATACATACGCAGCTAAATACACGAAAAAAAGTATTTTCCATGTCAAAAGAGTACTAAATAATAACGATCAGCAATACAGTTCGTATTCATCGATAATTTAACCACTTCCAGAGTAATGACCATAATTATATGCCTCTCTGTTTGCATACTTTCAATTACGAGACTTCGTAAAAAATAAATTCCTGCAGATGCATCACTAGAAAGTTCGATACTAAATGGACCAATAAATTCAAGACTAATCTTATTTCTAAGAGAAATTTCATATAAACTGACCGTGAAATTTCACCAAATAGCTTAAAAACAATCATTTATTTTTAATCCATGTTATAAATACAAGCATGAAGAAAATTTTATTACTACAAAATTTTGAAAACAGACATACAAATTATGTACATTTGTAAAGTAATCATAGATAAAATAAAGAGATATACAAACATTCTAATCGGCCTGCATATATTGGGTCGGTAGCTATTAAAATTCTTGATCAGTAAGAAATAATAAATGGTCAGTAATTCATCAAAATGGTCAGTAACTAATTCGATAAATGGTCAGTATACAGTGGTCAGTTGATGAAATAAACGGCTATAAATTTATATAAAATGGTCAGTTTTTTAATTAAATCAAACCCTAGCATAACCTTTATTTAATTTGCCAATTATTTACTGACCATTTATCGAATTAGTTAGTGATCATTTTCGGAATAAGTTATTGACCAAATAATAAGTCACCATAGAATTGTATCATCGTTTTTGGTATCATAATTATGAATAATAACTAATCAAATACTTAAAACACATAATATGAAAATTTTTAATAAATGAGCTTGAGCATTTTTTATAATCATGTCCACTCCCAATGTGAAACATATGGACTCTTAACGGAGCATCTTGAAACTTATTTCTCTAAAACACAGACTCAATCGTTCAACTTCGTTTTTTTAGAGAGAGTAAAAATATAAGGATGACGCTAGATCAGTAATATTAGTTAGTTAATCGTTCCTGCTATGGTCTGTTTTTAGGACCGAATGTGTATGAGAGAATGATAAAATCAAGAAATCAATTTAACAAAAATAATGATGAAAATACATCCATGTCTTTGAAAACAAATCCAAGAATCGATAGGGTGTTCGAACATGTGGACACTGCAACGGAATAGAACGAATACCCAAGAGTGTTGACCATTTGGTTACAAGGCCGTCCATTTGCATTATCATTGCAATTGTGCAATTGAAAACAATGTTATAATATTTGAAAAGAATGTTTATACCAGTATTTTTCAACCAAGCTTGAACGAATCGATCTTTCATATAATCGTTCGATATAATGATCAATTCACGTTCCCGATTTAAACCGTAAACATCAGCCTATATAAATAAAGAATAAATATGGTTTGGAAAAGTTACTCAATGCGGTTTTAATATCTAGTCATAGATTAAGTTTAATTGAACGGAAATTCGTGTCTTAAAAAAATCTTTTGTAAAAAGTCATTTATTTTAATAGTTGACCCATTGGTACTATTTTTTTAATAATTGAGAAACTGTCGAACATTTAACAACTGCCTTTCATTTAATAACTACAAAAACTAAACCACTTTATTGATAGTAAAAAGGTTGAATTATGAAATACATTTCCTCTTGCATAAATAATTACCAGAATCGAATTTATATGACCATTGTAATTCGAAAATGCATTCACTGATAAGGTATGTCTGAATTGACGTTGTAAATTATTCTTATTCGACAGCACGTGGGCAAGAAAATTACCCAATGTTTTACTCAACAGTGATAAATGTTTAAAATCAAATACTGAACACTCCAATTCCAACCAACAATTCTAAAAACTCTATATTAATTTCACCTCTTCTTAATTAAGTGTTATTTTGTTTTATAATTCTAGAATAAAAAAAAAATTGTTAGTGAATGCATCAACATCAAATTCTAGGTGTTTTTCTTCTGTCACAAATAATTGTGTATACATTTTGAATATAATCGTTATTGATTGTAATGTGTTGCACCGTTTCATTCTGAATGCAATGTAAGAATAAGAAAATATGGATCTAAAAATATGTGCGGCTAAATTAGGAGGTAATATATTTTTTTTATAAGAAATACTCTTATACATAACTGATAAGAGTAAGTCAAGAATAGATCTGCGCAACCCTTTGGAAGACACGATCAAATTTTAATGTCAGCTAAGAACTAAACAAGTCAACTTTTAAACTTTATCAGTACATAGTGAAAAATTCTTGATAAGATTTGAATATTAGTAATCTTACGGCAGGTTTTTTTCAGGAGTTTGCATATTCAGTAAGCCTACCAGATTTGACAAAGATTGCTTTTAATACACTTTTCTCGACGTTTCTTTTATTTGTAGTTTTAAAGTCCGTTAAAGAGATTAATTATGTAAATTACGGTAAAGTTTTCATTGAACATCTGAACAAAATTATTCGATAATTTTAGAGAAAACTTAACGAAATTCGAATATTATTTTCAAATAGTGCATAAATAATACATGCAAAAAAATCCCAGGAACGGGATGTTACACATAATAACTACAACTTGCTGAAGTTTATTAAAAAGCAATGACGTACTCATAAAAATGTATAATAAGACAGTTTTAATATTGATCTAAAGACACGTCGAGGAAAAATATTTTGTATGCAATCAATACATTACAATTAATGTGTATTTTCAAAATTTTTCATTTGTAAATCTTTTTTCTGAATCAATTAAAAGTGTTATTAATAAAGTTCTCGTAAAAGTCACGTGCAAATAAAATGTATTAGTATAAAGAAAGTATATTTCGCTCATGTTGTCAAATAATCAAATTATGTTTTAGAATTGTTTTATGCTTCTCTTAGTACTGTCTTATTTAAGTGTTGCAGTACGTCTTCTGTTATATGATTTAACAAATGTATTGTATTAATTCATCTTAATCTTTGAATTTAGCTTTTCAGAGATTACTTGCACTGTTCATGTTTCATCTCACTACATTTGTTTTCAAAGTTATCTACGGCACTGAACATCCTCTCAGACAAACTTTGATACAGCCTTCAGGGTAGCAATTATGTCAACTCGATTTCAAACTGTATACTTCCGTAGCAGGCTCTTCGAAGCCAGCAGGACTTAACTTATTATATTTTTTTAATTTCACTGCGAAATACGTTTTTTTTAAATCTACGTAATAATAAAAAATATTTTATTTAACATTACGTAAAAATATACGAAAGCTACGACATAACGCAGTTTCAATGAATAAAAATTGCAAAACTGTGTTGTTTTCTTTTTTTTATCATATCCGCATTTTGAAAATTCTCTTTAAGTCTTCTTTATCAAGGGTTGAAATGCCATATCTATCCTGGAAAGTAAACGATGAACACAAACTGTTTGCATCCAATGAATGGTCGCACAACGACTCTCAGAATTTACTCACCTTCTTTATTACTATTTCAATTACAAAACTACACACATCAAATATAAAAATTTAATAAATTTTAATGGTCAACATGTTGAAATCTCAATAAATAATAAATTATTTAATTCACAAAAATCTCAACAATACTTAAAAAATTTTAAAAAATTAAAACTTTCCATGTTGTATAACATAATCAGATAAATAGTGGTCAACAAATAATATTAAACTATGTAAAAATGTTTTAATGAATACTTTCACTGTTCAGTCATTTATTTTAAATTATTGAAAAAAATATTAAAATAAATTTATTTTATAGCTCTATTGTGACCTCTGACATCCCAAAATGAACACGGATTTAATTTTCAAATAACCGTCCAATGCAGAATCAAATCCGTTTTGTTAAATACATTATTACTTTTATAACAACATCGTGATATTATGGAATGGTAAAAATTGCGTAATGGTTTATTTTTCACGATCATAATACGATAAATTCCACCTTTATTTTTATGATCTGAAAAGTAGATGAAAGTTTCTCCTTTAGACTCTGATTAGACATGGTTGTTAAAAATTTAACACAAATTTTATTAACACACTCTTTCCTAATTGTTGTCTTATATTAATTAAGACATTTGATCTACTATGAATACACTTGCATTGTCATCATTCGGTCTAAAGTTAAACTTTCATCGTTATTTTTCTTTGAAACGGTCAACTACTGGCACGTTTACCTTATAGTGTATTAATACGTTTTGTGTGAGTTTTAGACAATATTTTTTTGGTTTGGGTTACGTAACTTTACCTGTCAACAGCCTATATAGATTTAAACAATTGGAATGTTAATAAAATTCAACGAAATAAATAATTCTTGAAATTCGGAACATATTTTATAAAATTAAAACTTTTTTCTATTTAAACGTTTATATTATAAAATTCAATAAAATGTATTATGCAGATTAAATTCCATCAAAGATTAATTTAAACAAGGGTACGTATTTTTCAATATGCACATTATTTAAAAAACGTTTGCTTAAAAAATACAACCGATTCAATAATAAAGATTTTTTAGTGCTTTGGCAGTTGTCATAGATTTCTCACCGGTTTTATTCAGACATGGCTTACATATTGAATAAACAAATACAAAAAATGAGCGATATCATTTCGTTGGCCGAACATTTGAAACACGTATAAGCCTTGGCTCAAACGTTAAATAATAAAAAAAACATGATGCGATATCAAATCAAGATGATTAGAATAGTTCAAGGTGATTGTTTGATTAACGACATTTCAAAAAAAATCGTTTTGTTTCTTCTAGCAACAATATATTTTGCTGAGAATTGCGTATTTTTGTGTTAATAAAATAACAAAAGATTTTTTAGTATTATGATTTCATATCTATATTTCGACATCAAACGATCGTGAGTCATATTATACAGGTTTTTTTTCACCTTCACTCTGACGAGTATGAATCTATGACCACAAGTCTGCGGCATTTCAAATCTTTGTAGACCTTGAACGGCCTTTCTTTGGAGATTTTTAAAAAACTCGATATTGCCTTTACAAAAGTGCATCTTGCTATAAAACAGTAAGCCGTTTAATGAATCATCAGACCAGATAGAAATCTTTTAAATAATTAAATGCAATGAAGATTTTTATAAAAGTTTCACAAAACGAACCAATTATTTGTGTAATAAAAATCAGATTAGACCTGCACTTGTTAATTAAACCGGCATTTACTTAATATAACTTCATTATAATAAAGTAAAAAGTTCAAAATATTTAATTCTATAAAAAATATATAAATTACTTGAAAGCTTTTTTAGTTTTTGTATAACTAAATGCTTTGATATTTTTATCACAACTAGTAACTCCCACCCGTCTGATCCTCAAAAAACGGGGCGTAGCGGGAGCGATTAGCTAACCACTAGTCCTGTCCTAGCCCTATTTTTATATCCATACGCTCTTCGAAAAAAAAATTTTGAGCAACTGCGTAACAAACAATTCTCATAGAAAACTTCTGTTGGGATAACTCCATTAGGAGGCCATATGATCCACACTGGGAGCGGACACAGTATAAAATATATTTGTTAAATAGTTTAGCATCACGCCAACGTCAGGACAATGCTTAAACAGACTTTTATACACAAATATATAGTTAACTAGAGTAGAAAGATTTGTGTAACACGTTAAATCAAAGTTTTTATAACTCGTACACCTAAAATCTCAAATAGTAATATTGACTATTAAATAGAAAACAGTTTATATTTTGTTGAATATTCGATGATATTTTTTATCATTTTAAGTCATTATAAGTCCACATGTTCCACTCTGGAAGCGGATATGGTTAAAAACAAAATACAAACGTCATTTTGGTCTAACGATCGTAGATAAATATAGACATGGATTCAAACGTTCACGCAAAATTTCAAGACATCATTGCCTCCCGATTAAATTTCAACATTACTGTCTTAAAAAAATATATCTTCCCAATTTCTCTAGAAGTAAAACGAAAATCTTATTTTCAAACAAATAAAATGGCTGAAACTCTTCGTTATGTATATAACAATATATTGTTATATCATTCTGTTATAAAAACATTGAATATATTACAAAATAACAAAAGCTCTCATTCAGTTCAATATTCTGCGTTCAGAACCGAAGAAGTTTTAAGTTTGATTGTTACCATCAATTTATTTGACGTTTCTCATCAACAACTTCGCTATACCACAGATAATATTTTAACTATATATTTCAGAGCGCACGTGATGTAAAAAACGAGTAATCATTTCTGTCAGTACCTATACATTCATTAATTATTCACAAAAGAAAAAAAAGTATTTAGTTTAATTATTTTGATTTCGCGTCGAATAGAGTATAGTACAACGTATGTTTTTTATAATTTAAGTATAATTTAAGTCGGGTTGATTCGTGCGCTCGAATGCCTGAAGATGCCGAAAGGCGAAACCCGGGTCGTTAGAGACAAAATACATGGAAGTGTACAAAATCTCAATAATTCAAATTTTTATATTTTTTTCATGAAGGAAGATTTGTCGATTTCTGTTGAGATATCGTCTTTCAGGCCACATGTTAAACTTCATAATCAACGCTGTTTTGGTCAAGTGATGTAACACTTAAGAAATTCGAAAATGAGTTAATGATTCGATCTCATTTTAAAGACGACTGAGCAAATCTCGGCCAAATGATGTAAATTAGAAAAATAAATTGATGACTTTTTGGAAAGGAAACATCATTCTACATTGGTTTTAGCTTTGAGAATTCTGACCCGGCCACTTGATGTAAGCCAATATTATATCGACACTACATATGTATAATCCCACATATGCAAACATGAGAATTTACAGGGTGCATTTTAAAGATTCATAACGCAACCCACCATACAATTTTTTCGATAAAAAAAGTTTTTACTGGCCAAAACACCGTCAATATATGGATGACGGAATGTAATATATTTAAGGTTAATGAGAGTGAGTGTTAGACATTTACCGTCATTGACAACAGATCTGAAGTAATAACTTAATGTTTGGTTGTTAACGTACTGAAAGGAATTACTACGTCTAAGAAAAAGGCGTTTTTAAATTTATTTATAAATGCTCTCCATGCGGCGTCACAATGTTATTAAATAGAATATTATTCGCCGTCGTAGTTCACATGCCAACGACACATGGGTACGAAAAAGGTTTTATTGATTATCCCACATTTATTGCATGAATTCGTTCGAAGTAATATAATTAAAATTACGGATATCAATTTGACAGGGAGCGACTATTAACCATTCCTTTAACCCATGCGTAAGGCCTCAGTATTTATTCCAGTGACTTTACAATTGCTCCGTGAAATTTGGAGAGCCTTACCTTATAAAAAACAGAAAGTCTTGCATTGCAGGAAGAAAAAATGAAATATACTTTCTTTCCTCCAATATAGCAATTCATGAAAGGATACATCTATTTCCACAGCGAATTTTCAATAAAAGATGATTTCATAATTTTGTCGTTAATTTTTTGAACATAGTGATTTTGGTACAACGTAAATAATTTTTATAATAAAAAGTGGTTCGTGACTTCGGAAAGGCTAAGAACCACTGATTTGTTTTCATGATACGAAACATTAAAAAATTACACAACATCACGATAAATATTGTTTCAATCAAAGTTTAGCAAGCATACCATAAATACAAACGGCTAGCAACTTGAACTCGTAAAACGATCGCTTCATAAAACTTCAACATCAGCTACAGCATGATGATGAACATATACTTCTGACTTCTGACAGCGGCTTCCTTTACTATATCAATGTTTAAATTACATTCCCGGTTATTATAAATAATAGATCCATTTTAAAGAATATTATTTTTTCTACAGACAATGAATGAGTGAATGTGCTTACATGACCATAAATGACCTTAACCTTTGTGATTAGATCTGGCCTCTGCAAGAAACTCTCAAACAAGAGAAATCTTTTTCATTAGTATATGCGTCTAAATTAATCCATACACTTGTTGTTTTTTTTTTATTGTTACAATGATATAATCAATGGGCAAATCTACAATGGAGTCCGGAAAAACATATGATCTAGCTATTAGAAGATTACAATTCTTTTACAAAAAAAAAATTAACAATATGGTAATAACCGCTAGTAAATCGCTTAGTATTTACGATTTATCACTGATGTATTTATTAAGTCAAATTTGTGTTGCGGCATATCTAATATTATATCCAATGTTCGTTTCAGGCTACAAAAATAAACCACCCATATATTATGATATAATATCATGTTGCTCTTAGACACAGACAAAATAGTATATCCAAACATAAGGTAATTTCGAAATCTTTTATACAAACAAAAATCCATACCGTTATTTCGGTAACATTTTGTATGTACAATTATGTCCGTTCTATTTTGTTCCAAACAATTTTTTACGTGTTTTTTTGTCCGTACCATTTTGTCCGTACAATTTTGTCTGTACTATTTTCTCACCATTATTCTCAACCTGAATTTCTAACAGAAGTATTTAATATGTATCTGAATGCATAATTAAAAAACAATTATAAATCTAAATTCAAAACACTGTCGATAAATATTTCTGTCTCAGTTAAGATAATCACTAGATCTTAACTAAGACAAAAATATGTACAGATCAATGAATGATATCCGATAACGCAATTGCGTACTATTTGATACAATAAATAAATAATTGGCATTGGATGTATGGAGAAACCACTATGGTGCTACTTCGGCAAGATAGGACAGGACATAATCGACAGCTCAATCTGCAATTCGGCTTACTCCACTTGGGCAAAATTTTCAAGACATATGAAATACTCAATAATTTTGCCATCAAATGGAATTTTATAATTCCAAAAATTTACTTAGTTACTTTTTCACTTACAAACCAACTAAAATTAACTTTTTACAGATTAAGCAGTCGAAATGTAAAATATATCGTCAACATAGAGTGCAAAGATCTTTATTCCCAAAATACTATTGTTAAAAAGGATTGTTAAGAAATGAATATAACATTATTTTTTAACCTTATCAATAAAAAGTGTAAAGCCCGTTAATTAAGATAAACGTTGGACGTAATTGCAATCGTAACTTTTTTGATAACTCTTTGCGGCTATTGTTTCATGTAAAATTGATAAATGATTTTTTGTGTTGTTTGTAATTTACGGAATGTTTTAAAGAAACCTCACTTCCACTTAATATTACGGAAAAGACTTAGAATTTACAATAAAATGAAAGATTTATACAATTAATTTGTACAGAATTTTTAAATAAAGCACTACATAATATATAAAAGGAAAGAGTGACAAGGCTTACATCTTGTTGCAGATTCCTTTAAATGTATATCACAGAAAGTCGCGTTGGTTGCTGTGTTTGTCTTTATTCTTTGTACGAAAGTGTCCACTTACAAAGGCATTGACGCTCAATTGGACATCATTTGAAAAGAAACGGCGTGCGTTGCACCATAAAACAAGTCGCGGACACAAACATGGTCAATTTAATTGTGTAATAATATTTCATTGGTGAATTGAAAAAACCTTCATAAATAATACAGCGATTGATATTTCATTGGTGTCTTGTATTTGTTGAATGTATCTTCTAGAACGATTAAATAACTACTAGAATTTTCATTTGCACTTGAAATATGGGGTTGGGAAGGATGCTCCGTGCCAAGCATATGGACGACAAGCGCACAAACGCCTCTTTCCTGAAAGAGCTCCAAATACAGGATAGACTCTCGTCCGTCTATATAATACTCCTATTCGGCTTTTTTGGCCTCATCGCCCACAAGCCTACGACAATATCGAGAGGCTTGTCATCACAGAAAAGGTTGAAGGCAGAATGGGACGCGGGTAGGGCCCCAACTTGCTGTAGCGATCAAGTGAAGTACGCCACAGGCCTCTCCTTACCGATGGCTCTAAGAGCAGCGGAGTGCAGGAGCGCGTGGCAAAGTATCGTCAAAGGAAATTAGGTTGTTGCGGTAGGCGTAGGTCACAACCTTCACACGTGAGGAATACGACTGAGAAGAAGTCCTTTCATAGTCAAACATATGAAACTATACTTATTTGTCATAATTCTATGAATAATATATTATTCAATTTTTTGTATTGAGCTTTTTGCAAAATTAAAATCCGGTAAAGTTAATCCTTATTTCCATTTATCCGTCGATATCTAAGATGCTTTAAGTTCAGAACCGGTTTCACTTGGTGAGTTTTAAGCCTATTTATGTATCATGCTGTCAATTTATTCTAAAATTGGAAAGCTTGAGCTGGCGTTTCAAAATGGCAATGCATTGTCTGTGCTCGCGTCACGATAACTTTCTTCGGCCGAGTATAGGAAAATCGTTTATTAATTACAAGACAATCGGCTGTGGGAAGCTCGTCGGGGTCAAGGTTTATCCGCCATTTGTAATGTCACTGTCCCACTAAATTGTACGCAGACAGCTGTTTTGTGAATGAACAACTGTAAAAAAACATGTACAGTAGCTTTTATTTGCATTATTAACAAGCTATGTTGTATATAATACTGTATTTCATCATTGACTAGACAACATTTGACTTGATTTGTTTTACCATTTTTATTTAATTACATCATCTAGTAGTGTCCTAGTGCTATTTTGATTTTTATTAACAAAATTCCCATTTCTCTTTATTTTCTATGGATTAAGCGGTAACTTTGTGGAAGTTCATTTTTAATTTAAAATTAAAATTGATAACTTAGTTATTTCACTGACGTGACGCGTTTCGCCTCTTTAAGAAGCATCTTCAGACTAATTATATCTCAAGATTATTTATTTCTAAGGTTAACAATGATTTTAAATCTTAAATTAATTAAAAATAAAGGGTAGGCTGGGTTTTATTCCATTCTACTGGACGTGGGGAGGGGGGTAAGACATAAACACTGGTCGACTAATTACCATAACACTAAAAATTACAAATCAATTACTAGTGTTTGGAAGTGAAAATCGAAAGAGAAATAAATTTAATAGTGATGAGCCTTCTGTTATATTTAAAACTATTTTAAAGCAGTCATTATTATTTTATATTGACAACGCTGTGCGATTATATGTTTTCTACAATCGGGAATGTTCTTATGTTGAAAAAAGTCGAATAGCCACTACAAACTAATAATCTATCGTAAGTGTAAAAGTCAAATGTATTCTTAGGACCACCATAAATGGCACAATTTTTAATTATTTCTGTAACGATTTATTTTATTGATACCTCGGTAAAGCTTTCGGTCCGACAAACGATTTATAAACCCCATTCCGAAAGCTCGATCATGTTATTTAATGGTTAAATAATCGATTATCAATACGAATCACTCGCTTCATTTGTTTTGCCACGATTTTGTTTTATGTAGCGGAAAGATTCAACAGCTTTTTACCAACGAACTCGTAAAACGCGACTGAAAACAAATATATAATACGTGTACAGATAAATGAAAGTTGTATTCAGGTGCAATACTCATGTTATCTTGTGTCTTAAAAGGTTAACATAATCGCTTTTTCATATCATTTTTTTCAAATCAACTTTTTATTAAAATGTCGATTGATTTTAGTGAGGTTGATATTTTTTTATTTATTATAAAAGGTTGTTTAGTGATATTTACTATTAATAGCTGTTTAGTAAATGGCTGCCGTTTGTAATATAATTTTTTGACCACTTTAAGAGCTTCTGATTATTTTTTTCGTTCAACTATTTAAACGGCAACTAATTATTTGGTCACTATTTAATTCAATTAACGGTCAGTAAATATTAAAGAAACGGTCAGTAACAAATGCATAAAAAGGTCAGTAGAAAAATAAAAATGGTAACTAAATATTAAAGATACGGTCAGTAAATATTAAAGGAAGGTTAGGTTAGGTAAGGTTAGGTTAACTAAGTAAAAAAGATAAAATAATAAATTAGATTTAATTTAATAATTGACCATTTTATATAAATTACTGACCGTTTATTTTATTGACTAACCACGTGTATACTGACCATTTATCGAATTAATTACTGACCCAATAAATACATAATTCACAGTTCCACCAAAAACATGCTTAAAATGAACGTTTTTTAATCGAAAAACCTATTTGACATCATACCAAAGATGATATCAATGATACTCTTAAGAATACAATAATATTATTATAATATCGAGGATATACTGACAGAAAGCATTAAGTCATAAAAACATGTTTTGAGATAGTCGCATTTAATTCCCTTTTGTTTTAAAAATATTCTCTCTCTCCCAAATACATTTGTTTGTTTTTTAAAAAGATGTTTTCACATTATCTTATATATAATAGCCCACAACGCTCTGTAGACGTTTTATTATTATCACATATCACATGTAGTTATGAAATTTTCTCACGCCCTAAGCGTTCTCGGTGTATATATATAATATAAAATGTTATGCAATGCACACACAGCTCCGACGTACTAGCTACTTCAGACATTCTGTATTTCAATTTCAATACCGTAATCTATGATGGTTACGGTTATACTAGTAAAGAATAATCTTGTTGGCATACAAATCATAAGATTTTGTATAGATATATCACGCTTTTTGCCAAAATATAAACAAATAAAAATATGACTTAATACTATTTTTTCTGATCCACTATATTTTATTACTTCACTCGTTCTATCAGTCAATAGAGAATTAAATTGCATTGACATTTAAAACAGAAAAACATCAAAAACTGATGTAATACGTTCTGTCAGTATACCCTTGTTATATCTTATATCTGAAATAAGACGGCGTCCTGGAAGACCATCGGGTACTATCTATAGGATGTACTCGACGGAGCTGAGGGACCCTGGCATATCATGGGAGGAAGCAAAGCGATTGGCGGGTGACAGGGGTTCATGGAGACGCCGCGTGGTAGCCATATGCTCCACATAGGGAGTGAATATGAAAATAAAAATAGAAGACGAAGAATATATTTTATATCATCCGATGCACGCATTGATACCATTGATACCATGCAATAAGAAGGTTACACGCGTATTTTAACGTAGTATCGTTAAAGTTCTAAACTTATTTATTCATACAGTGATTACTTTATTCAACTGAATTTTCAATAGACAGAAGAAGAAGAAAGGAACTTCTGCAAAAAAATAAAGACCATTAAAATGAATGCTGAGCATCCAGCTCTTTAATGGAAAACCCAATTCCAATATAATGTATTTAACACTTTGTTTGAGGTTTTCGCACAAATTTTCAGTCAATTAATCTGTTAAAACGCTCATTATGGCTAAAAAAAAATCAGATTCAACAGTAAAAAAAGGATAATCATGTGAAATATATATTAGTTATCTCAAATACATCTAGCAGTAAACTTAATTCGTCGCATTGTCGGAGAATATGAAGAAGCTGACAAATATTTAATATATACTACTTTGCAAGCAAAATGGCTGCGGCGAGTCTTCATATACACTGCCAACACGCACACAAACAAGCGTGTAAGGATGTTTAATACACAGGTCTGACGATTAATACTGCATATCGGCAGTACAAAGCTGAAATTCGATAAACTGAATATCGAGAGCTCTTTTCAAAAATATATTTCCTCGTGTTCTACTTGACATTTTCATGATATGTTGCCTAATTTCTCTACCTAAAGGTTTGAACTATGTTTTAAAGCATATATCCACAAGTGTTTCCTTCTGGTTTGGCCGGAAATACGAGATAAAGACTTGGACATGTCATGCCCAACACGTTCATCCGGTTAATGAGACCTGGTTGAAAGCAAATAGGTGACAAATAGTAACCTAACCGCTTTGTCTACTTTTCTGAATTGAAAAAAAAGGGATACAAATATCAGACATCTCTGAATTTCTGATAGTAATTCATAAATTGATAGACACACAGGATGTAAACCTTTACAAACCGTTACAACTCGGCCACATTTACCGGCACAGTGATACAGAATAGTCAGAAACTATAAACAGTTCAAAATGGAAATAAATATTTGCAGGTGTTTTATTTTTTTATTATTGCCATTAAGATTTAATAAATCACAAAACAACACAATAGTTTATATGTTTTATCTCTTGGACACTCTCTAAATATAAACTCTGGAAATATTTACTTGGCCAAGGCCGAAGCAGATTGTACACTAACTTTATAAATAAATGCAGAGGTACGAAATCGTTCGCATGCGACGCAAAGCGAACAGTAAATTATTATCAGCAGTGTGCACTTTCTAAAATAATGTACACGGGAGAAAACGACCTGCCGCACGAACTCGACCAAGGCTCTTTGATACCGCCGGTGTAACCCGGCAACGTCTTCCGGGCTGACACCAGGCTGCTCGTGACGTCACCGATACACAATAACCTATAACCCCTGAGTACAGTCAGACGATTTGACAATTTAATGTTATAGTTTTATAATATAATATTATTTGTTCATATTTTTTTAACAGATTCACTCCCAATGTGGTGCATATGAACTCCTAATGGAATTATCTCAACATAAATTTTTCTTCAAGAACTGCTTGTTACTCAGTTGCTCAATTGCTCAACCTCTCTTTTCCAAAGATAGTAGGGAAAGAAGGATAGGGTTAGTACAGAACTAGTGGTTAGCTAATCACTCTCGCTACACCCCGTTTTTTAAATCGGATGGGTGGGGATGGTAGGAGAGAATTTTAGATATCACAAACATCTATGTCTATGAAGAGAAATCCATAAATTGATTGCTGACATACAAAAACTAAAATTTTATATAGAAAAAAAATGTTTAACGAGATAACGATGATTTAATTTAAAAGAATTGTATTATTAAAATTAAAATCTCAACTTTCCAACGAAACCTCATATAGTGTGGTCAAACACATTATAATAATAACTATAAACATAATAATCAAACTATGAGATGAACGACATTTTAAAAAAATCGGAGGTCATTCTAGTTTAAAAATAATTATGTAACGAATATTCATTAAAAAAAACTTCGACTCAAACCAAACAGTAAATAATGTAGAACAGAGTTGTGTAATTATTTTTAATTTAATTTAAAATGTTAATTTAGAACTGTCCGCCTTTCCAAATCTAATGATTTGACATCAAGGCCACTCGAGCAATATTTATTTTAAAATCAATTTGTCAAACAATATAATGTGATGTGCTAATTAATTTTATTATTCCAATAGCTTTTTGACTAGCGCTTTATTGTCACTGGGCTCGAATCTATACTTAGCAGTTGTAATTTTTATAGGCAGTAACAAGGTGAGAAATTGACTCGAATCTTAACTCAAAAAAATTAATTATCATTAAATAATAGCCAAATTCAATTCAAATATACATGCTAGAAGATACTTTCCGTGCAGCTTTCTTTTAATCAATGTTTTCGTAGTGTTTTATAAAAGGTGACCGTGAAAACTGCATCTGCATTTAAATGTGTACTTACAATTCACAGTGATGAAACAAGTGAGCCCATAATATTTAAGACGGCATGTAAAACCAGTATTAAACGATTCCACTAATTTTATCTATAACATTCTAATTATCTCACACAGGGGTGAGTATCTGTTTTTGGAATTGTGTAGTTTGTGATCATAAAGTTATTATTTTGGAAATCGCCATGATAATATTTCAAAACTATTGCACATTTGATTCTGAAGAATTGTAATATTTTTTTTGTTTTTACCATGTCCGCTCCCAGCGTGGAGCATATAGCCTCCTAATGGAGGTATTCCCACTGTTTGTTACTCAGTTGCTCAACCTCTCTTTTTTCAAAGAGCGTAGGGATAGAAGGATAGGACTAGATCAGTACTAGTGGTCAGCGAATCGCTTTTATTACGCCTCGTTTTTAAGGATCGGATAGATGGGAAGGAGTTTTTGACATCACAAACGTTCATGACTACGAACAGAAATCCATAGATCGATTGGAAGATCAATTCATGAAACTCTCCGCATCGGGGCATGAACCCGAGACATCCGTAACCGTAACCAACGATGTTACCAACTGCGCCACGGAGCCGATATGTAATAATTAAATATGAAAAAAAGTGATCGTTGTATGTCAAGAGGACATTCCAGACAAAAATTCAAAAGACGAATAACTTTATTACGCTGAGGAATACACCCTTTAATAAAAGTGTGAAGATGTAGCTGTTGGTAGTGGATACAGCATTGAGTATCTGTTTACGCCTCTGGGTCAGCCACACTGAATTTCTTAACCCTATCTAATCACCATTGGACGTAACTTAAATGGATAATGAGCAATTATCGTAACATCCTACTCAAAATATATCAATTACCAGGCAATCCTTGTCAGAATACCAAAACTCCTACCTTAAATGTTTTAAATTTCACAGCCTTACTAAAATCAATCAATTTTGTAACAAAGGCATTGATTCAATTTTGCAATGGTTTTTTTCTTATTGGTATGCATGTGGGTAGATCCCTCGCATACTTTTTAGAGCAATTGCTCTAGAAAATATATAGCAGAGGCCTGGTATTATTATTCGAACGTATATCTCCATTATTAGCATAAGTTGACTTTCAAACGACCATGAAAATATTTATATTCAAATCGGTCAAAAGTAATCTCGTTTTAAGCTCAATCGATTTGGATGCGTAATATAACAATATTTAACCAGTCAAAAAAAAAAGATGATGGATTTTATTTTACCAGATAAGTTTTTATATCTTCGAGTAAGCTTTCAAAATATTTTCGAGAAAAATATTAAGAAGATGAGATATGCTGAAGCTTCTTTGATAGTGGAATCTTTTTTTTTCTCAACAATGTTCGCTGCAAATGTGGAACTACTAATAGAACAAACTTTACAGAAATTGTTGAAGTGGAACTCAGTCGATCAAACTGTCTTTAGAGGGTATAAGAAGAAAGTTGAGGATGGGAAAGGAATAGTTTTTTGCACAATAGCTCTCTGTACACCACGTTTTCAGGATCATTTAGGTGAGAAAAATACTAAATGTTCCTCTATCTATTTCAATACGAATATAGAAGTAGATTTAAATATTATTATATTTGTTTCCATTCATTCATAGTTTTAACACGTGACCATGCAACCGAGTATTAAGAAAATAATATAAAAATGCATTGTTTAGCTCAGTGCTCCGCAACCTTTTCTTAACCACGGCACACCTAAGCACTCATTAATATTTCGCGGCTCACCACAAGTGACATATGTAAATTTCGTAAACAAAGGTTATAGTTTGTTTTTATTTGATGAGTTTACGATATTAACTAATATTTTTTTAATAAAATCCAATTAAACCCTTTTAACTTAAGTGATCGGACGCAAAAAAAATATGTATTTTAGGCTCATGATTTGATAATGCGTAATATGTTATACATTCGTTCATTATTTGTAAAATTTCACTGAGAGAGTTTTCGCCATCAATGCCTCTAATATATTATGCAGCAAAGTGTATTTTCTACGGTAGGATTGTTTTTTTACACGTCAGACAAACACCATTTTATTCCTAATAATTGCAATTGCACTATCAGTGCAAAAACTAATACAATTATTCCATTAAATATCAAAATAAGACAATATTTTTTTAACGAGAACAATTTAAGCGGAGATCTTAGCCACCGAATGTCTTTATTTTTTGAAATATAAAAATACTTGATTTTTTCTCATTTTGGGCGGAGTATGCCACGGCACACCTGGGTTAGTATCGCGGCACACTGGTTGCGAAGAACTGGTTTAGCTTATTTAGGAGACAATGTAGCCTAAATATAAAAATTACGAGATAATTTCGATAAAGTTACGGCTAAATACATGGATAGAATAATAATTTATTATTTGATTACAATAGTAAAAAGGTTGTGTAAAAATTAATAAAAAAAATCACAAACATTTGCGCGTTTGAATACTATTTGAAAGTTCTCATACGATAAAATAAATATCGGTTTATTTATATGATTAAAAAAACTTTTGAAACAAATAGACTAATTCAATTTAAAAGACAGTTATCTTCTCACATACAGTGTGGAACAATTGAGATTTCAATATACGCGAAAGGTCAGCAACCGTTACAGCATTTTCTTGACTTGTAATACCAAATGCAAAACACAATACGAATCAACATTCGGTAAAATAAAATGTCATCAATACATCAATCAGACTTCAGCATGAGAACAAACCTGAATGTAACCAATTGCCATTTATGAACTTGTAGCACAACATAATACATTGTAAATAAGTAGATTTTTTTTAAAGCGTAGCGAATGAAGGGGTTAAATGAGAACAGTGTAAATTAAGTAACTTGTAATTTGAGAAATCAATTAAAAATAACTATGCAGTTTTATAGAGTTTTTAGGCGCAGTAAAAGTTTTATTATGCCATGTAAATTTTAAAGAAAGACTTCACATATTTTATATTTGACAAATAACTTATAAATGGTTTTCTTTTAAACATATCACGTGGAGATTTGCAGTTTCTTTTTGTCACATTAAGAGAATAGACTGTTTTCTTGCAAAAGTAATAGATTTTTGTATCATCAAACGGAATTGATCAGACATTTTGATTTAACTAAAGCAAAGTTCGCGATAGTATAAAAAAGAGATTTGCATGTTAAATTCACATAGATAGAAGCCAGTTTTCATTTAAATATGATTTACTTTAACTTATATATTTATTACTTTGACTATAATATATGATATTAATTAATCAAATACTTAAAATTTCGGAGAATTTGCTTTTAACCTACTCAAGTAACTTTTCTATCAGCTTAGAGTATGTGGACCTTGAATTGAGTATTTTATTAGTATGTAATTGACGAGATCTCAGATCAGAGAAGGTAAAGATATCTTCATGAGTTTAGGAGTATAAAAGTTGTAAGAAACTACTCCCTCAATGCCCCATTTTCAACATGCTGTTAAGTAGGATGAAAATAAAACATTTTAGACACACATGCTTATAAATATAAATTCATCCATAAATCGAAAAATCAATTAAAAAAAAACTCTTTGTTATTATTACTATTATTCATGCATTTGTTACAAAATTCATCAACATGATTTTAGTTATGAAAGATATTTGCTTCCTGGTGTTATCAAGTTTTTCGTCCTTTGCGGTGTTGCCTCGGAATAACTGTATACAAACTGACCACTTATATTTCGCTACTCCCTTAAATGCTCCTGTTAACCTGAAGTAACCTGAATCTTGAGAGTTGTATAACCAGTTATGGTCGTATCCTCACTCCGACGTATAATAATTATCTCAGTAAGACTCGATACGACCGCCGTGGCCTAAGTGTAATGCTCTGCGCTTCCCTGCTGAAAACCAGGATTTAACTCGACTGGAAATTGGTTTTTTTTTAAATACTTTGATTTGAAGATTTTGTAAGTATATGTGATGTACATAATCTGTTCCATGCTGTAAGCAGCTAGAATATTGGAAACAATATATACAAATGTAAACATTTTACATCATTTTCTACATTATACGCATTGAATGTTGAACAGAAGCTGTTTTTTCGAGGAAGGTTTTTAAGTCAGTTGCTCATTCTTTCTCTGTGAGAGAGTAAAGAAAGAAAGATAAAGTAAAGAAAGGAATATTTTTTAACTAATGGTTTTCTCAGCACTTCCTTTATTTTAGAATCAAGATGAAGGTGTATGGGATTAAATGTTAAAAATACAGACATTATTAGTCACAAATCCATAAAGAGACAAGTCAAATCAATCAATGTATGTAAGTAGGTGTTCGTTCGTAGATTTGAACCCTGAACATGGATTTGAACGAACGCTTAAAACCTTACAATACCTACTATCTTCGCGAAACTGTGTAATATATATAACAATATGCATGTGCTTTCATTGTAAATATAACAATAGTTCTCGTTTCATCTAATAAAAAAATTGTTTTGGTTTGTAAAATTGTAATTCAAAATCAAAATGGTCAAAATTGTTTTTAAATTTCATAGCTAAAATATAATATATTATTATACCAACACGTTGGTTGAACTGCCGTAATAATTAAGCCGATAAAATTATACGAATTGGAGTTTGAAAAAGTACACCATGAATATATTTATCAGTAAAATCAAGAAATCAATCTGACGAAACATTTGTTTTTAAATACCAAACAAAAATTTCAACATTATTAATATAATAAATGAAACTATTAAATATTTATTTAATGATAGTGAAAGCTTCGATACTAATATCACTTGATTTACAACTAACTATTAACCCTGACAAAATAATCTAATCGTTCCTGACATCACAGTATTATCTCATTTAAGTAGTGTGGCGGTAATAGGGATGTTTCGCTGAGTACCGATTTCCAATAGTTGAACCCTATGAATAATTCGAAAGTAATCGAGTATGTTTGGATCCCACTCGTAAGAAAAGTACATACTCTCTTGTAATGAGTGTAAATTAAAGTAATGAAATAGTATTTCTTAAAACACCCTGACAGGTAACAGCTAATGTGAGCAACGAGTAGTTCTTCTCTTATTACATTTTAAAGTATAAATACTTAATAATGAAGGTTTTTAGATAACTTATTTAGAATTATTGAAAATTAATATGAGCTAAGATTCGAGACTTTTAAAAGATCTTGACTCTTAGTAAAGTGATTCACGCCTTTCCCCTGTATGTCGGATAATTGAGAAGTGAGCAAAACCACTATATTGATAAATAATTGAGGCACATTAATTCTAATGGTGCTTTTTGAAGAAGCAAAACACATGCCATACTGAGTTATACAACAAGTAGAATAACAAAGTGATCAACGTAGTAATTGAAGTAACCGCCGAATCCGTTCAAAAAATGATCAAAATATTTGTACATTACAGCAAATTTTGCCAGTGCGGTATATTTATTTAATTTCAATTGAGTAAATAAGGCATTACAATCATCCATGCCCTGGATCTCCCAAATGCTTAATTGGAAAAATCGCCATTACATATTTAAAGATGCTAGTATTTCAACCCGAAACGTTCTACTCGCTAATAAAATCGCTAATCGCTGAAGTCGATGGTTTTATTATCATGGTGTAATGATACAAACAAAAACATAACAAAATAGAGATATAAAGTGTTATCATTACTGCTGCGAAATATGTTTTAATTAGAAAATTGATCAATTGATTATTTAAACACTACACAACTTTGTAGGCTGATCAATACTCAGGTATCGCATAATCAGCACAATATAATAATCGTTAGTCGGGTATCTGACCAATTTTTATAAATTACATCACTAGATATATTGCATTGCCCGAACATTGAAAGCTTGCGCTGATAGCTTTGGGCGTTATTATGAGCCTACGTTTACAAAAATAGTTACTGATTTTCATCACTGTGTCAGGTGAGCGTGATGTATAGTGTTTATACTAACATATTATATTTATGTAGATTATTTGTTGGCTGCAAGAAATTGACAGTCATGCAAGATTCAAAGAAAATTTATGGATACACTTTAGCATTGTATGATTTGTTCATTAAATGCATAATGACTGGTATTCGAAATCAAAATCAGACTTATAAAGAAATATAGTGTCTACGTATATGTACTTTACCAGTGCGGTAGTACAATCATTTTTTAAAAATATAATAGAGTTTTTAAATGAAAATGCTTATCAATATAAAGCAGCTCATTTAAAACTGCATTGATATGACTAAGAGAAGAAACATTTTGGTATTTAATTTTCAAAAAATATTTACTTTGCCAATAAAAATTTGTTCTTTATAACTTGGTAGAGTTGAATAAATCAGATTGGCAATTTATTTTTAAAATATGAACGTACAAGAAATAACGCACTTTTTGCTGCCACTTCAATGTCTGATTTCTATAATTGGACTTTAAAAAGGGTTGCATGCCCCGTTTTCAATTGTTTAATTTGCCTTTCTATAGTATCATTTTTTATGCAAAGCTTAAAATAAAAGAAACTGTATTTTTTGTGCGAAAATAGCTACCAATACGAATGTCAAAAATAATGTTTTAAATATATTAAAAAAAAATTTAAAACATATCCGCTCGCTATTCGGAGCATATGAGTCTTCACGCGTTTCCTCCAAGCTTCTCTGTCCCCCGCCAGTCTCCTCGTTTCCTCCCAGGTCATCCCAGCGTCCCGTAGCTCACCGAATACATCCTATGGATGGTCATCAGCGGCCTTCCAGGGCGACAGAATCCATCTGGTTGGTAGAAGAGACAGGCAAGATTCACGCTCACCTGGGACATCCGCAACACGTGTCCAAGCCAGGTCCATCGTCGCTTTTTTTATTTTGGACGTAATAAGAGGCTGATCCGTCCGCTCTCTTACCTCCGAGTTCCTAACAAAATCAAACCACCGTACCCCTAGTACTCGCCGCAAACATCTGTTTTCAAAGCACATTATACGGCTACCCTGTGCCTTGGCGATGTGCCATGACTCGCAACCATAAAGCAACACCGTCAAGATGCATGCGTTGAGTAAGTGGCACTTGGTTCTGACCGAGTACAACTGTGAGTCCCAGGCTTTCCGCATTGAGTTAAAGGTTGCTCCAGCTATATACAAATTAATCGCGATTTATCTAATGGGTACCTCACCTCTATCTTACATTTAAATACGAAATTAAAAATACCATTCCAAATTTTATACGGAGACGATGGTCATATGGTTAAGAGATATTTCTTTTTTATATAATTCCCAACAAGACGATGTTAAATTTAAATATACGATAAAGTTGTGGTTATAAATTCAACCATATAACTCGGTCGAATGGGAAATGATATTGACTAAATTTTAAAATACGGACATCAAGGTAAATTTTAGACGATGCATTGAAGACTTATCTTACCAGATTATCTTAGTAAATGATCAGTAAAGTTCGGTGGAAAGAGCACTCACCTCATCAGTGATGTCTCCAAAGTGCTGTCGTTCTTCCGTCTCCTTTCGTTCGTCGGTTTCTTCGTGCGTGAGTACTCTGCGTTCCTTAATCTCGCGAACTTTTCCATCTGGATTGGCAACGGCGACCCATTTCGAAGTGGAGCCATCCTGGGCCACAAGGTCTCCATTCGCAAGGGTTTTCGCCAAGTCCGGCATCCCTTCGATCTGCGCCTGCGCTCCATCCACGGCGTCCACACCTTCCCCAGGAGGGTCGTCGAGCTTGCGATGCTAGAAACAAAACCAAACATTTTTTTCATCGAGTTGAATTTAGTCCAAATTTGAGTTGAATTTTATTTGAAAATATGTTTATCTAGATTCTAAATATGATAAAACAAGTTTTTTTTAATGAATAATGTTCACAATAATTCCTGACGCCTTTTCGTTTTATATTCAAAGCGTCGTTTCGCTTTTCAAACTGAAAAATTCATTCATTTTACTTTTTTTTTTAAATTGTCATTTAATTTAAAATTCGATCGATTGACGATAAAATCTTCAGGGTCCAGTAGGACAGCCAAAACTTTTGACAACAAACATATTATTAAAAAATATTTAGATAATTAATTTTGATAAAATTTAGTAATTGAAGTGATTTCGCAAAATGTATGTTGAAAGAAATCAAACCTAAAATGGGGATAACTAAACTAAATGATAGTGAGGAATACACCCTTAATCAAAGCTCACTTTTTTTTGAGCCAACTGTTTACTACTTAAAACCCTCTGGGCTACACGTTCAAGATAAACTAAAGTTCAATTTCGTGATATTTAAAATTAATTGTTGTCTATCTGCAAACTTTACGGTGTAGTTATAATAAGTGAAATGTTTTACAATATCCAGAAATAGGCTCTGTTAAAAATCCTTCGAACGTAAAGAATTCGATATACACTATGTTTCATTCACCTCTGTATGTTCGTGCTCGTGCGTCTCCGTATCTTCGCTGGTGGTGGTAGAGACGAGAGGTCCCGAGTCCTGGAGCACACGTCCATCTTCTAGGACCACTTGGCGCTGGACTCTGGTCGCTATTTGTCTGCGAGTAGTCAACTCGCGTGTTTTCTTGGTCACCCATTCTTCTGCAAGGTCATTGTTATTTGAATATAAAAATATTTAATTCACAATATTCTAATATACTCTTAACAAATAATTTGCTAAATTTTCTTAACTATTTAATTTTAATTTTCGTATTAATTAGAAGGCATCGATAACTTTTCGTACGTCACTATTTCTTTTAATGTATTCACATGAAATTGAGATTATATAAAATAAAATAATAAAAAACATCAACTGTAATCAATGGTCGTAAAAAGCAGTATTTTTAGTGATGTGCAAAATATTCTATTTTAGTGTGCATTTTTTTTTAAATTTAATGTAGTTGATTATTTCTTTACCTTCTTTGGTCGTTGCTACTGTCTCACCAGGTTCAACCTTAAAAAAAAGAAAATGTTGACATGAGTATTATAGAATGTTAGCTCGGAAAATTTCTACTCATATACCGTGTCGCAAAAAATGTATCCATAAAGTGTAGATATTTTGTTTACACTCGGAAATGTAATGTGAATATTAAATATAATTTATGAGATACAGTGCCATCTATTGACGTATTAAACTTTCAATATAATAAAAATAAATAAAATTTTATGAATCCATTTTAATTATGAAGAAGCGATGTAAAAACTGATTTATTGCCAATAATATAAACCAATGATAAACCACCATAATTTAAGTCTCATAGGATTTTTTGAAATATTATTACTGCCATCTAGCCGCCAATACCATATAACAGACCTGTGTGTTTGCAGAATCCTTCTCTATCGACACCCTAGACACGAACCGCAGCAGTAAGCGCGGGCTCCGCTTGATGGCGCTGTCGTCTCCTACCAACACCACCACGACCATGAAAATGGCCAAAACTTTTTTTTAATTTTATACAAACGTTAACTATCATCACTTTAATATATTTTTGTGTTCTTATTCAATGCACAACTCTTCATTGTAAACAGCCCACTCACTAATTAACAAATATCTCCCACAACACTTTTACCATTTTCAATTTTTGCTATAACATTTTGATGCAGACCTAAAAATTTATTTCAGAGTAACGTAAATGATATAAATATATTCGACCAATAAAATGAATTTTAGCATCATAATGGAGAATTAAATAACACAAAAAATTTGTTTTCTTACATTTTCAAATCGTTAAATAATATTGATAAAAATTAAATCATTCTTGGAGACTATTTATATATCTGTATATATGATTTCACCGATTAAAAAACCCCCAATTCCCAGATAAATATATCACAAGACAAAAGCTAACAATAAGAGCGCCGCTAATCAATTACGAGGTGCATGGTTCAATTCTTGATAAGGTAAATGTATCTTCTTTAAATTTTGGCATTTGAGATTTTGGACAGAGGTTTGCGATGTCATTGTTAAAATTGTCCTTCAATATATTTTGCAAAATTACTTTTTTGAAACTTACCGCACATTGACAATTCGTTAGGTGAAAAATGTTTTTTTATCTATATTTTAAATGTAATTATAATTACAACAAAGCACAAATATTTGGCTGTGTAAAAAAATACCAAAACAGGTTTGTTTGTATTTAAACTATTGTTTATAACATATATTCATTTACAATGTATTATGATATCAAATCTATTAGTCTTATTTATAATTAATTCTAGTCACGAAACTAAGCTTACATAACATCGCGTCAGTCGAGATTCATCGTCTTATACCTATTTAAGCCGCAAAACCTTCGGAGTCACAAATAATAACCATGAACATTCGCCAGTATTTCCCAATGTTGTCTATTTTAGTATTCATAGTTCATAGTCGTAAAGAAATTAAGTATTCATGATCGTATCTTTGCGTATGAATGTATTATTATTACACTTATGTAGCGGAAGGTATGCACTGGCCGAGGTTTCCGATTTGCACATTCAATTCAAAATGCGCGATTGAAGGATCAAAAATAAGAGTAAAAAATAATATATACAAAAAATATGTATCTTTACTTATATATTAACGTTAGGTTGCTTAGTCAGACTTAGGGAGTCTATTATGTGTTTGTATGCGTGAGAGAAAGAGGAGGTGTCACTCTCTTCCTCTTAGTCAATTTACACTGTGTGGTCCGTACGCAACTGAGCATTTTTGCGCGCACAGCACGCACAGTGCGCCAATTTGCTCAGGTTTGGACGTTTAATGACTTGTTTGCGGGCACAATTGAGCGTTCCCATACACATTCTGACGATTCTCGGCTTAAATTTCATCAATGAGGCAACGTGGAGGTCATTAGAGGCGTGCTGTGCACGCAAAAATGCTCAGATGCGTACAAACCATTAGAGACCTTTGGTACTACTTATTTACAAACCATGTAGCGCTTTCAATTAGAGCACAATTGGGCAACGTACATATTTGCACTCTTAGAAATAAGATACTTAATCATTCCAATTTATAGTCACAACGTTAATTGCAATTAACTATGACGAAAACTCAACAAAAATCTGTCAAATAGTGCCATTTTTCCCATCCTTCACGTAGAGGTCGTAGAGTATAATCACGGCTGTTAATGATGAATGAATAGTTTTCAGTTTCGACACAGTGACATCTATTAATTAAAAACATTGTAAAATGATTGTTTTACAGACGATCATGTAACATAAAATCTGCCTTATTAGAAATAAAACAAGTCTCAGTTTTTTTAGTTATTCGTTTATTTAAAAAAACATTTTTTCTTATTAATAGATATCACTGTCTTGAAATCAAAACCATTTCAATAGAAATTAGTGAGTAATATATATATATTCATTTGTCACTTTAAATATACTAAACATTTTTAAAAATGTGTCAGTTAATATCTTAAATAATAATTGACGATTTAATTTATTTTAAATTATTCTATTTAAAAATAACGAACGCATTGGCAATAAGTTCTAATGACCAAAAAAAGAACTAAATATTTATGTCCATAATTTCAGTGTAAACAATTTAGATTTATGTGCCTCACATGTTAATCAAACACAATCAAATATTTTTTATTCAAAGTATAAACACCTGATGAATTATTATGTAATATATTCTACTTACACATTATAAAATAATAACTGTGACCTTAACGCATTTTGCATGTTTTATCTACTCAACATCACTTGAACTTTGAAGGTATGGATGGCACTTAACGCTTCGGCTAGCTGTTTTTTAAAAATTATACAAAATTGTCCTTTTTATGTATATTGACACCGATTGTTACTAGTGTTTTGCAATGTAATTGATTTTGCCTCGCGTGTCAACGGTTTCTTTTACTAATGAATATTTAGCGCCTTGAGTTTATCAGAAAAATAAAATATCATGGACCAATATATCATTTTAAAAGCATCAACAATTCTACTAAATTTTGGGTAATTTTCAAATTTAAATTCAAGCCGTTTGTAACCAAATTTTGGTGTTAAACGGCATGGAACGCGTGCACTGGGACACCATAAATCAGACTGATTTGTCAGTTGCCTTTTTTTTTTAAACTTAATTAAGATCAAATCACTTAGTCTTTAAATGTACGAATAAATTGGGATTTACTTAGTAAAACTTATTTATAATTAGGTTAAAAATAGCAAGGAGTCTTGGTCATTTTAGCGGTTAAATGTGATCGCAATATACATGATACTCAACAATAACAATAGATTGGGATAAAATTGTGATGAAACAGCAAAGCAGCTGAATGAAGTCGTCTGTACTTCCGAGTGAGATGACAAATGTTCGACAAAAATCCAATAAATCGAAGAAAACGATAGAACGGGGAACGATGGATGCGGGATTATTTATTTATTTATTGTGAATTTAAAAATTGAAATGCATGGCATTACAGCTGACGCCAATGCGCCATGCATTTCACAAACATAATAACAGTAACAACAATAATAATAATTATTGAAAACAGTACTATTAATAAAAACAATAATGAAAATAAAAAGACATTATTAATTTAAAAGGAACAAATATTTAGTGAACAATACCCAGAGTGCTGAAAATATCGCGCTCTCGAGGCAGTGCATTAATCATCCGAACGGCTCTTGCAATTGGTGACTCGAATGACCGACGCGAAGAACAAGTTTTAAGAATAAAAATTGTCTGGATATGGTTTCGGTCACGTAGATAACAATTGGGAGCATGTAAATTAATAGTCATGAGAATTTCAGGATTATAAACTCGCCCGTGAAGAAGAAGAGTGAAATGCTTTAGAATCGAAAACGATCTTCGTGCTTCAAGAGAGTGAAAAGATGGCATTCCTAAAAGAAATTTAGTCTGGGAATTCTTTTAGGGAACTATTAAAAGGAAAATATTTAAACTTTTTGAAATAGAAATTTCGTAGAAATTTCTTATGAACTCGCTCCAATTTCAACTTGTAGGAATTTTCATATGGACTCCAGATAATAGATCCATATTCAAGCGTACTGAGAACCAAGGAAATGTATAGAGTGCGAAACACAGTTGGGTTTTCGATTGGTTTACTTTTCCTAACTATAAACCCAAGAAGTTTGCTAGCACGCATAGTAACGGAATTAATATGTGAATGAAATGTGAAAGAAGAGACAAACGTTATACCGAGATCAACAATTTCAGATAAACGCTGAAAAGTATTATTCGATATCACATAGTTATATTTAATGGGAAATCTTGAGCGAGAGAAAAAAATGCAAAAGCATTTCGAAATGTTGAAGTCAAGCTTGTTTTTTATAGACCAATTTAAAATCGAGTATATATTATGTTGCAGAATAGTCAGACTCTTACTTGATGGTTAAAAACAGTTTTAGGTCATCTGCAAAGAGTAGATACTTTATTCCACTCATACTTTCCACAATATCATTAATAAAAATGAGAAATAAAATTGGACCGAGATTCGATCCCTGTGGTACCCCAGAATATGTTGGAAAAATATTTTTGACATTGAGAAAATCGCATTCCTTATAAATGTCTAGCGAGGACTTTAACAAAAGGCTTTAGTGAAATAAAATATTTTTTCTCGACATATTACTACTTAAAAACACAAAAATAAAAATATTTTCAATAAAAATAATATAACGTACGGTAAATTAAAAAATATTTCTATGCTCACGACAAACATATAAAAAGTTTTTTCGGGGTGTGCCTTATAATATTATCGGTTACATAGTGGTATAATTTTTCTTTTCCTGTTCACAATTCATTTTTAAATTAGTTACTATCATGGCGGGCACTCGAACTAGTTATTTAATAACAGAGATTATTTCTCATTACAACCGAATCATTATTTACAATTACTACAGTATTTATACCAGTGGCGTCTGTTGTTATTTATATCTATGGTTTTTAAATTCTTAATATAATCATATTTGCAACCACCGATGCCCAGCTAGTTTTCGAATGCTGAGTTCTTGACCCTGAATATTTAATCGGTTGTCAGCGTATATATAGTAAAGTAGTATGTATTGATTTTACAATTGTTATAATTAAAGAATGAAACTGTTCCTCTGTCAGATTTTAAGGCTAAAACACAATACACGTAAATCTCATTAATTAATTTTTTAAATAAATGATTTGATCAGAATACGTCAAATACCTTCTGTGTGCATACTTTACTAGTATTATTGATAAAAAATGGGCATGGTAATTAATTCGATATCTTTGCTCACGAATTACTCATACTAGAACGAACAATTAAAATTCTTAATTTAAATTATCAGCTGGGTCGAATTATATTATATACGTTTTGCTAAATGTGTGAAATTGCTTATTACACGAAATGGGCAAAATTTTGCCTAATTCATGAAAAGTGCAAGCCCATTACCCCATTCATGAAGTAGCAAATTATCTGACGAGTGCGTGAGTTCGGCACATTTGGCGAAACATATATGCAATAAACTCAAAAGAATATCACATAATCTATTATTTTTATGTTGTAGGGATTCGTTGAAGGTTTTCGCTTTTTTTTATTTTTCTTTTGTCTACTGATTTTGCTGAAAATTCAAATCGTTTATGCGTCTTCGAGGAATCAATATCGACCTGCTATTGTAGCTTTTATGTTATGTTGAGATTTTTTTTTTAATTACCTTTTAATATAAATACTAAATATAGTATTTATATTGAAAAGTACCACGAAAATAACACTTTTAGTGACTGGCTACTCCAATCGGCAATCATAAATTATTGGTGTTTTAATACTAACATCGCTGAAAATTTTGATTGAAGAAGTATTAAATAAAATAACAGTTTAATCTCAAATCAATATAATATGAACTGCTACGCTACTGAATGACTTTTTATCTGAACCGTTAATGTAATACAGAATTAAAATGCAGCCGAACGACCTTGTAAAGAATGCAGCTAGCTGCATTCTATTGAAAAGCAACTCGTTGCAGCTGAGATTCTGGTTATGTCATTATAATATAGCGTTGTTAATTATTATTCATCGAATTTTTCAATCCGCCCCGACATTGTATATATTATCCAATATTTCAATATAATTTAACTTCAAATAGTTTTATTTTGTCAATAAATTTCGTAGATGATTTATCTTCTTTCACGGAAAAATATTATTTGAATTAAAAATAGCGTAGGAGAAGTAAGGAGATGTTCTTAGTTCCTACGCAAAAAAGGAACCGCTATTTATGCGCTTTGTTTTCAATCTTGGGTGAGTCAGGAAGAGTTGCAATAAACTATCATTTCCACGTCTACTGACATAAATTCTTTCATCCTTATGATTCAAAAGAATTGATTAAAAGCCTTAGACAGTTATCACTCGGTGACGGTGATTAATCCCAATCTCAATATTTTAGCGTTACCTTTCCTTTCCCGACCTTTAACCTTTACAGGGCGAGGGAATTTATTTCCAGTCAATTGATGTGTTAAACCGTTCGCTATGGCTAAAAATAGAACAATTTCGACAGTAAAAAATAGATAATAATGTGAAATATATATTAGTTATCTCAAATTCATCAAGAAGTAAACTAAACTCGTGGCATTTTCGCTAAAATAAATCGAAGAAAATGAAAAAACTAAAAAATATTTAATCTACGACTTTGTAAGCAAAATGGCTACGGATAGTCTTCATATACACAGCCAACACGCACACAAGCAAGCGTTTAGCCGCATACGTATGTGTAATAGATAGATCTGACGATTAATGCTGTGTATCGGCAGTTCAAAGCTGAAATTCGAAAGACTGAATATCGAGAGCTCTTTTTAAAAATATATTTCTTTGTGTTCTACTTGAAATATTCATGATCTGTTGCCTAATTTCTCTACCAAAAAGTTTGATCTATTTTTTAAAGCGTATAATCTACATGTGTTTCCTTCTAATTTGGCCGTAAATACGAGATAAAATCTTGAACATGTAAACATGTCCAGCGCGTTCATCTGGTTAAAGGAAGTAGAAATCGACCGGTACAGTTTTCTACAATATTTGTATTACATAACGTTTGTCAATAATGTTCATTTATATTGAATAAAATTATGACAACATAAATAAAAGACCCTTTGTACTTGGCGTTCTTGAAAAATAGTAAATGTTACGGTATTGATGTTTTACTAATTAGTACAAATGATATAAAAAAAATTACACCTGTCATTAAATTAAGCACCCATACCCGTAAATCCATTAAAAAATTGAAAATTCCAATACTTACATAACAAGGAAATTTCATAAAATACATAATTCATTATCACTGAAAATTAATTAAGGGTTTGTTAAAGCGATTAAAGATTACTTTTTAGAAGTAGAAGTTTAGACTATTAAATACCCACTATTATTTACGACCGTGTGCACCAATTCGAAAAATAATTAAATTTTGAATTAGAAGGGATTTATGCGTACGCATGAAACTGTTTTACATTGACGGTAATTACACAATCAAAACCATTTAAATAACAGCATACAATGTTTATCTAAATATTGACGCATTCTGATTTAAATCAACTGTAATTTTATTATACCTGTTATACCACTCTAGATCAATTATTTTTGTGGGATAATAAATGGGTTTTTAGTATGGGTTAAGTGAATTAATTGTTTTTTAAATTTTTACTGTATATTATTTAACTTAGTAGACTATTTAATATGTTTGAATTTAGTTGTTTTGCAGGTTTTCCAACAAACAATGCATAATTTCTTCATTGTTTTTTTGATAGTCGTGAGAAAGAAGCATGCAATAGTTTCAACGATTTTGGTTCAATATCACCAATCATAACAGGATGTCGTTGAAAAAAACTTATCTTGTCAACAAATCTTTCATTTTGAATAGTTCTTAAATAAACCCGCAACGCTAACATGTCTTAGAGTACATAGAAAGGGTATAATATCAAAATATTGTTAATCATGTGATGTATATAAGTCCATGGTAAACTGCTTCATAATATAAGGATATGTAGATGAAGTAACTCGATGCGGAAAGTCTGGGACTCACGGTTGTACTCGGTCAGAACCAAGTGCCACTTATTCAACGCATGCATCCTGACGGTGTTGCTTTACGGTTGCGAGTCATGGCACCTCACCAAGGCACAGGATAACCGTATACTGTACTTTGAAAACATATGTTTGCGGCGAATACTAGGGGTACGGTGGTTTGATTTTGTCAGGAACTCGGAGGTAAGAGAGCTGACGGACCAGCCTCTTATTATGTCCAAAATAAAAAAGTGACGATGGACCTGGCTTGGACACGTGCTGCAGATACCCCAGGAGAGCCTGAATCCTGCCTGTCTCTTCTGCCAACCAGATGGATTCCGTCGCCCTGGAAGGCCGCTGATGACCATCCATAGGATGTATTCGGCGGAGCTACGGGACGCTGGGATAACCTGGGAGGAAGAGAGGAGGCTGGCGGGGGACAGAGAAGCTTGGAGGAATTGCGTGATGACCATATGCTCCGAATAGGGAGCGGATATGGTTAAAAAAAAGATGAAGTTAGCGAAGATCTAGCAGTTGGTTTATCATATTATTTTCGCCCCGTTTCCATGCTCAGATAAGCTGGTTGGGAAGAAATGAAAACATACACAAATCCATTCCTCTGGATACGAATCAATAAATCTATTGAATTATCAATTAATTATTGAAAGTATCCATTCATGGAATCGACCCCGTGACCACAAAACCGATTAGGAAAGAAGTCCGAGAGCGATACCATTCAGCTGCAGGTATTCCATGGTATAGATGGCAATTATTCATGATATTATGGAATAAAATATATTTAAATGGCCCAGTTAGGAGATTTATCCCCAAACTGAATGACAATAGAAGGCTCTTTACTGCATTACAATATAACATATGTACTAGAGGTCTGTGAGAGACCATCAAACCAATGGAAAGGAGATACTGATTAATATTCAAACTTTAGTAAAAAAAATGTGTTTAAAAATTAAAATTCTTACCCGAGCTCGGCCTATGCCACGGCCCAATTCCGAGCCAGTGCAGACCTCCAATATATACAATTTTAGCCCTTGTTCGCTAGGAGCATACGGACTCCTAATGGAGTTTTACTCAATACTACAAACAAAAACAACGTCGTTGACCACTCGGCTACAGGCCTGCCATAAAATATGACGTATGGTTAATTCAGAAACATACAATTTTACTGTGTGTCAAACTTGGCGTCTTCCATCGCCCTCTCTCATTTAAAAAAACCTGATTATTTTTAAATTTTGATCAAATTGGCGTATTCCCGTCATTAAAAACCGTTTTCTTATCTCACTATTACAGTTGTTCTCAAATCAGTATTAAAAATTTAAATACAATGGTTGCTAAGTCTGGAAAGTTACACACTTTGCATGTTTTAAATAAACAACAATTAACACTTAAACGAAAACGTTTTCTCTAATTAAACATGTCACTCGAGCAATGGTGATCTGTGATAAAAACAGATATGCACGTCTGTAAACTGGTTTTTAATAAGAAACCGTCCCTAATCATACAACGCGATCTGGATGACACTCACGAAGTCCTGATTTCTACACGTCTGCTGATTCATCTGATCATACGTATCTCTTAATCTCTGGAGCTAGGATTCAAGCCAAGATGGTCTCATCCTGATAATAATGTTCTAAGATCGCTTTAATTTAATTGAATATGTATGTTTCAAAATCAGTTCAATCTGAAATGAATGCCTAGTCGTCAGGTCAAGTAGTTCTTGGGAGAAATCAATAAACTTTTAAATCACATGTATCTATTTATATCAATTAAATAAAATAAAACAATTTAAATTAAATTAGTATTTGATATATTGTAACTTTCCAGCAACTTAAATTCAACAAAAAGTGACAAAGGCACGAACATATTGAAATAACGCTTTGTGAAAAGTTTCAGATTTCGATACAGCACAATCTATTGATTAAAGAAATGTTTAATGATTTTTTTATAATATTTATAGCTTACTAAAATCAAAAAAAAGTTGATTAAGGCATTCCTTGTTATACTATTCTACTAAACGTTCACAGTATAAGGCGAATAAAGCGCCAATGGCGTGCTTAGTTATGTGGAACCCTTTCCACTCACCCCTAAAGTGGCTATTTGATAACAAAAATAGTGGGATATTATACAGTAATGTCTGCACGCATTGGTCGTGTTGTCAATGTTGAGTGGGTGAAAAAATCACATTTTAAAATTTAACTTAATTAAAAAAATACTTATTTAATTGAGGCAAAGGGTCATGATATTTAAAAGTTTATTTATTTCTTCACTCACCCTTGAAAAATATTTTTGCAAATGTGTACATTTCTATGAGTTAAAAACACGATAAATAACTCATTCATATTTTTGTTTTTGGTATCAACTTGATGGAGCGTTAAGTCCTAAAACGGGATAGCGTCAGAATTCTTCGAGTCATCTCTAATGCTATTTTTTTTGTATATCACTTCCATCGTTGCGATAGAAGGGTAAGATCGCTACAGAGGTAAGCAATCCACAGCAAAGCTAGTTCACGTGGACACCATATGGATTTATATAAATATACAAACGCATACACACATACACATATGCACATATAATACGTAAGGAAGCATCCCGAAGAAAGTAATTTTCATATTGCAAGGGATCGCGTTTATTCAATTTAACAAAAAAAGAAAGAAAATCCTTGTTTGCATCTATGGGGTTGTCGAGCAAAACTGCTCTTGGGCTAAAACGATTATTAAGTATTGTTTCATTGTAATTTTGTAGGTGATTGATCGTTGGGTTATAATGTTTGCTTACATCACTGTGAAACTTTTGATGTCTCGCTCAGTCATTGATCTGCTAAACACTTGACCTGTAAACGAATATTGTGAAAGCCATAGTTACAGTTCGCTCCGGTAGAGTAAACACAGTCAATTTCCACGTGTTTTGATAGTTCGTGATGTTGTTCCGCAGTAGGTGAGTAAAATCAAGCGTTTGTGATGATTGGCCACTGCCGTAAAACACGCTAGGCTCCGCTAAATGTATATTTTTTATTTTGTATAATGAGACTGTAAAATTATATCCACTATATTTGATTTACTGGAAAATGCGTATTATATTTAGAATGACGCTTACATTTTAAGCGCAGTTTTATATTTTCGCAATTATTGGTGTCGAAAATATCACGTTTTTACGTATATCATTTTTCTTTTCTTTTACTGATTGTGATCGTTCTATGTTTCGACTCATGCGCTACGTTTTTACACTTTTTTATTGTTAAATAAAGCCTTTTAAAACTAGTTTAAAATATATCGACGGTTTTTTGGCCAACTGATGTAACCCTCAAAATTGAAATTGTTCAGGAGAGATTAAAAACTGTTTTTATCGAAAACATTATATCGTGCGTTATGGATCTTTGAAGTGTATTCCTCTAGATTTTCTTATTTGCAGATCCGGAATTATACATAGGAAGTGTCGATACAATAGTGGCTTACATCAATTGGCCGGGTCAGAATTTTTAAACCTAAAACCAATGTAAAATGATGTTTTTCTACCAAAAAGTGGTCCATTTATTTTTCTCATTTACATCATTTGGCCGAGACCTGTTCTGTTGTCTTTAAAATGAGATTCAAACATTAACTTATTTTCGTATTTTTTGAGGATTACATCAATTGGCCAAAACACAGTCGATTAATATTATTAAGGTTTTCATAAACAGTATTTGAAGTTTGACTTTTAATGACAAACAGTTTTAGATAGAATTTCACATGAAAAATTTACCAAAGCTATGAGAAAGTCAATTATCTGGATAATCCATAAGTGGATTTAATAAATCTATTGAAAAAGCCTGAACAATCGCTGAGGATGGAAAGCGACAAGATTTAATGGAGAGTATAGGTAGCCATAGCCAAAATCATCCGCATCGTAAGTGCTGATAATAATACGAAGAATGCGTCTTTTTTACATGATAGTATATTTTATTTACATGTTTGATCAATTGATAATGCTCAATAGCTGAACGAAACTACTCCTATTTTCAAATAACATCTGTAGAATATGTCAAATAAAGAGTTTTTAATCAATATGACTAAAATCTAAAAGAAGCTTTCACGAATAAAGTATCAGTATTCGCAACGTGTTTCAATTACACAAACGAATTATTTTACTGCATTCAAATTTATTATTTATCTCATCTATGTACTATAATAAATAAAGTAAAGTGTTTATCTGTCAATTAAAAACAATCAAACAATGAACTCGAAGCTCGTTATGTTTGCTTATCCCAATGAGTTTTGCTTTCTTATTATGAAAGATAAAAGACAGGTTGATAGGTTAATAAAGACAAAATCATTTCTAAATTCCGGAAGCATCTGTATGGACTGTGTGTTAAAAAAATTCATACATAAACTGTTACGCACCCGCAAGACTAACCATATTGGGACTCGAAGAGTTGAATCTCTTACTCACTTTCACATTTGCGTTAAGTGAAGAAGATCCGAACAATGTTAGAGGAAATCGTCGCATTGGTCAACAGATTTTCTATTGCGCATTCAACTGAGCCATAGTAACAATTCCAAGACTCACTAATTGGTTATTTAGCATTTTAAACAATGAATCATTAAAAACCACTGACCATAATTAGTTATCAGTAATATTTCAAAAGTTCAGTACGTATATTAGCTGTTACTGTAGCAGAGTGGTCAACGCTCTCAGGTTTTCGTACTATTCAGGCGAGGTGTCCACGAATTCGAATCCCAATATGGGTACTTTCATAAATGTATTGTTTGCGAAGGCATGAATTCCTGTGATGTTTGCATTGCTTCCCAACAGTTATCATAGAACTGTCTGTTGACGTAACATGATCGAAATTCATGTCATCGGATGAAAATTCATTGATCGTTTCACATATGTACTTGTTGGGATGCTAATCTTGGATTTAACAAAGATATTCTACAGTTTATAGACTCACTACTCAACCAAAACGATCAAACGTGTAATATTACGGATTATGATTCACGTCACATTCTAGTGAAAAATTAAACAAATATTATGAAAATTAAATCTGTATTCCTGGATCGTATCACCTTTCACGATAATTTCGTTTCGTTATGATAATATTTTTTATCAATCGGCGACATCGCCGTTGATATGGTGACGATTTACATTTCAAAATGGCTACCTGTTGATGAACACGTACGTGAGCTGTCAAATATGGCCAAGCATTCCATTGATCGCAGTTCGGATCAACATATTTGGAAGTGTAAAAATTCAACATCCTGATTGTATTTATAGCGAGCAGGAAGTATGTTGACAATTTTGATTAAAGGATTATCATCAAACAAGCATATACGATTGTGAACGATTATTATTCTGCGGCTTTGTATGTTTTGATCGCGTCAACTGCTAAACTACAAATACAGATTTACATGTGAATATTTAAACACTGGGATTTTCACAACCATTGATCCGATTCTTTCTCAAACGAGGTAGACAAAAATAATCACTAGAAAACTGTTTTTCAACCAACAAATTAATGTAAAAGGCAATTAATCATTTGTTCAGTAACTAATTCGATAAATGGTCAGTAAGAAACAATAAATGGCCAGGCTAGGTTTAATTCAAAAACTGATCGTTTTATACAATATCTGACCGCTTAATTTTATAACTGACCATTTTATATAAATTACTAAATGTTTATTTTATTCGTATATTCGATATCCGAATATATTCGGCCAATTTTTAACTATTTGATATTCAAATATTTGGGCAACTATTTGAATACTTTTAGTAATAATTTTTTATTGACTATTTTTCAAAATCGACGAATGATCACATCATAATTTTTCCAGATTTCAAGAATAATAATGAATACTCCAGTTAGTGGTTTTTTTGTCTTCACCCAACTCGGGCGTTTTCAGTATCTTATAATACTTGAGTTTGACGAATGGCTTGGGCTTTTAAAAAAACCCTCTAGACATGCAGTAATTGAAAAAATAACATTGCAGTAATCCGACATAGCTGAAAACTTTATATATTGTAATACAATTTGAAAAAAAAAGATTTAGTCGTAAATTATTATAAGATGCAGGTATATTATCCCTAAAACATTTTATTTATATCAGTGATTTAAAATTTGAATAAATGTGATTTTTACTATTAACGAGCACGTCTTCTAAGAAATTTTAATGTTCCGTTAAACGATTTCTTTAGCATATATAATTTATGTCATTAGTTATTCAAATCGAATTTTTTATAATTTTTTTATACTTCAATTGATACTTTGATAATGACCAATAGTTGAAATACCTAGTACTATAGTCAGTAGTGTACTTGATGTCCACAATTTTCATGAATACATACAATTTAATGTTTTTTTTTTATTAAATGCCGACATCAATCGATAATTGAGCGTCACAATTCACAATGCTTTGTTGTACACTTCCAATTTGGTCCACAAAGCGCCGGTAAACGTACGACAATGGAAAACCCAGCCGGCGGTGGCACTGCCTTCTGCGTAAATTGTATACGCATTGTGATTTGCAAAATGATGGAAAATGACATTATCACATTTTCATCGTCATCGTCAAAATCCGCCGCAGCAAACTGGCAGCTAACCATAGTAATATGTAAACGTTAAAATTGTCTTCTAATTTAATTTTCATTTTTTCTCTATGGGGATTCGAACCCATCAACATCTGACACACCCTGGTTTTTTTGTTTAGCTTAAGTTTTATAAAGATCCAGAACTGACAGCAAACAGCTTTAATGACAATGATTCGTGGTAACTAATTATTTAGCCGAACCGGCTTATGACCGTTAAAAATCAATCGGTTGCTGACCGATCGATGGGTTAAAGCTGAAATTAGAAAGCAGGAACTTTTCAATAGACTCGTCCGCTTAACGACAGTAATTGATAAAAGGGAGGAGCCTACCTTTTTTGAAGTTTTAATTTTTTATTTTGGCAGGCAGTCTGGTTTCATTATTAAATTGTTTTGGTTTGTTTTGAAATTGGCTTTAATTTAAATTTAAAATCGTTTGTTGTGTCAATCTTATTATAACTTAAAGGTAAATTCATGTGTTAAGTAAACATAAATGTAGACTCAATTTTATGTTTTACTGGTAATTTCTGTGTATTAAACCACTGCATTTTCATTAGTAAATAAGACATAAACCGGATTGAAGTAGTGTTTGATTGAGATCCTAGACATCCTAGATGGTGATAACCAAGCAATCGCCTCTCTTCGACCGGACATTCTCACATCGTAACCGAATAGAATGAACGGTAAAGAGCAGTTGAACATTTGACTGAGAGGTTGAGTGACTGAATAATAACCAGTTTTCGAAAAAACCAATAATATTAAGGTGCTCCACTTTTTTGCTCCACATTCCGGGCTTATAGTCGGGTGGTCAACGTCGTTGGCTTCAGTTGCAGTCCACGGGTTCGTATCGTAGTACGTACAGTTTCATCAATTGCATTTTTTAATCGTTTAATGGGTTTTTGTTCTAAGGTATGTAAATATGCTTGAATTCCCTCTCACCGATCCGATACTTAAAATGAGGCGAAGCGAGATCGATTAGCTTAGCAAAAGTTCTGTCCTAGCGTTATCCTTTTATTCTTACTCTCTCTGATAATGAAAGGTTGAGCGACTGATTAACAAGCAGTTTTCATATTATCATTGCGATATGCTCCATTAGGTGTCATAAATCATATGAGTCGCTCCTGGCGACTTTTCACAAAATTAGTTTTTAACGTACGTACGTGCTCTATCGACAGATCTAACAATTTGTCCAGTCTAAAACTTCTTCCTATTTCGTCCCCTGTTAAAAAATGTCGTTTTTTTACACTATATTGAGCCTCGTTTTACACGTAAAAGCGTATCTAAAAGAATCTCTCACTTTTCGTTATACACCGGAAGACTCAAAATAACTTAAAACTATCATAACAGTTTTTCGTGATTTACTCAGAATTTTAAAAACCTTCCGGAGCGTGTTCAGCGACTCAGCGACTTGTATATAAATTGTCTCTTCTGCTATATCTTATTTATTACGCTCTTAAAAAAAAACAAAATACATTATGTAAATCTTTTTTCAATCCAAGAGTGTAAGTATTATCTTCTCATATGATCGAACCCGGCGGATGTGATTGATATTTTATCCAAACTATCTGTATATAACAATAATTTTCATAATACGTAATTTATTGCTTCCTTCTAAACACGGCAATAAATATCATATATAATTGATAACTAACGAAATAATTATATACCAGGCCTATGCATGATTTACTGTCACGAATGTAATGCGAAGGCTTCATAATGTAAGGCTATATCGCTCAGCGATAATCGGTTGTGAAGACAACACTAAATTATACACTGAAACGCGGTTACGGTATATAATCTACTAAGATAAATGAATTAATACAGATTCTTTTTCCACCTGTACGTTGCGTAAACTAAACTCTGCTATCAGTAGTGCAACTATGATATAAAATAATATTTACTTAGAACTGATCTTAAGAAGACTAAATAAAAAATTTAAATATTTTACTTTTAAATATACATTTATAAATTAGTTTAGTGCTAAGAGATTATATTATCCTAACGATCAGAGATCACTCTAGGCTCAAATTTCAGCGAGGTCAATAACAAAATTAGATTTTTTCAATTTAAATTTAAAATCTTGGAAACGAGTAATTGTGATGTATTTTTCCAGTTGGCCAAATATTTTATCACAAGTCATGTAATGTCGAAAAGTTGATCAAGATCAAGTCAGAGAATTAATTCTGAATTGCAATTCTGATAACATGTAATTATCTATTAAAGGAATTATAAATAAAGCAATATTTTTGCGAAAATGTACGCGTCTGTTGGCACGTCATTTCATATTTCGGTAGATATGTTTTAACTACTTTTAAGGTGTTAACTGTCAATTCTTGGTGGAAAGACATTATATTTTAAAAATAAAACACAATTTAATGATCGTGATGAGCGAAACCGGTCCTGATCATTATAAATATGTGGAGGTAGTACAAACAAATTGTGTTTTATTTTTTAAAAAAAGATATGTTTTAATTACTAAATTCATTTCTTTGTTTGTTCGTATCTTATGCACTGCCATAAAGTTCATCTGATTCCGATAAAACTTTGTAAAGTTATTGCTTGCACTTGCGCGAAGGTTATAGGCATAAAACAATCAGGCCCGGCCCAACGCGAGCCCGACATCTCGGAAAACCTTATTCTTTATTCGTGTACGCACCAGACAGCAAACAAAATATATTGTGTGTCCAAAATCACTTAAATAAATAGAATTAAAACACTTTCTTTCTTTGAGTGGCATTGCAATGCATGCTGGGTACTCACTAGTTCTTAATAAATTAATATTATAATGTTACATGATTATTATGTATTGTAACAGACACTCTGTAGTTTTCAAAATTTTAAAGTATTATCCAATCTATCCATCTGACTTGCAAAATAATTTATAAAATAAATAGTTATTAACTCTTTATAAAAACTCCATGGAAATCAGGTTCGTTTTTTCGGTTGAAAACTACGCCAAATGTATGACAAAGTATCTAAAAATACCTAAGATTGCATGACAGTTATTTACAAAGTCTGTATTTTCATTGATAACATAATGTATTCATGTTTTCACCTGGTCCAACATTCATGTGTTAATATATTATATTTTCAATACTGTGAATATTAGGTAGGTCAGGTAAATATTTCCAATAAGTATTTCAAGTAAATATATCATTGTTATGAAAGTTAACGTAACATAAATAGAAGCAATTATGAGGGCTTTTGAATGGCTGGTGTAAAGATTTTGCGATAAGTAAGAAATAAAGCAAATACCAAAACATATTTTATGTCACATTACATACTCACTTATTGTAAAATAAGCCCGCATACCGTCGGCGGAGGAAAATTCTATGTGTGAAATGAATCAAGCTGATTCTACCTAATGTTTAAATATAATATGAATTCAAAGTTTCACGATTCAAATCAAAGTAAATAATATGTGTATTTACTATCGTTCTGCACCAACAAATTTTTGCAAATAGATATTGGTTTAAACTATTGGTCGTTAACCTGGCCCATACCGCCCACTAGTGGGTGGTGGATAATTTAGCTAAAGTCGACTCGCGGCTTAGTTTACTTGAAGACAATTCGCTACGCTAACCCGATAGCTGAGGGTAAGGGCGCATAGGGATGGGTCTTTTTGTTCTTGTTTATACCTTCACCTTTTCTCTACCTCTCTCGCTTATACCTATTCAAATAAAAAAAATATTTGTACTGTTCTGACCTAGCTGTCGACTTTCGACTTGTTTGTTTGTAAGTACAGTACTTACTTACATTTGTGAGAGTAAACGTCACTCGTTAAACTTCAATTTTCCATCCTTATAGCATATTGAATTACTGCGATGTTGGCAGGTGGTAAGAAAATCTTACTATAAAAAATATGCAAAAATGGGTGGTAGGTATAAAAAGGTTGACGACCACTAGTTTAAGCTTTGACATTCATCATTTTTTCTGTCTTACTAAAAAAATCGTCAAAAAAATCAAGTGATTGACTTTAAGCCTCGTGAAAGTAGTATGACATTAATCAAACAATATCTAGTCTACTAATATGGAGCGTACATTTAAACATAATGTTTTTTAAAGAGCACTTTTTCTCTACCTCTAGTTTCAGAATAAGTCAAGATAGAAGGATGTATAAAAGAAAGATCGTCACTTCAACACCGTGTTCCTGAATCGTATACAGTGGGTGGGATGAGGTGATAGCGGCGCCACAGACCCCCTTGCCTTACGAAATAAATGGGTAAATTGGTTGAAGACTGCAATGTATGCATGTGCTTATTCTGGGAATTGAACCCTTGACAGTAGCACATGACTATTGAAACTCGGCTATGAGATCGAATAAAAATGACAATATTAAATTGGAGTTTACAAGATCAAAAAGTAAAAATAGCAAAATATCAAGTTCCACACGAATTCTAATTTATATTGTATATAATAACTATATATAGGCACCACGCCATTCTATAATATATTGCTCACGTTCTGATGATGACAAAACCGTGTTTAAACTTAATAATAAGCCAAAACATTATGAACTAAAACAAAATATAACCGACTATCTTTGTCGCTGACGATAAATCTGAAGATAAATCAGTCCAAAATTCGTTTTACAATTTTGTAAGTTTTCATCGAATCGCTCAAACTGTCTCTATGACAATAGCTTTCAAACGATAACTAGCAATTTAACAATGAATTACACACATAATAGTATTTACTTCTCAAATAGCTAACCTAGATATTGCAAAACATAATACAAACTCACAGAGCCAAACGTTTGTAATATTATGAAATCTGATAGGTCAGGCAAGTTATGAAGTGCGCTAATTTATTTGTAAAACATGTATATTTATATCCACTTAAAACTTACATTTGGATATATACATAATTAATTTTAGGCTATTTTATTCTTCTTATCGTTTGAATTTTAATACTTCTCGATGTATCATTTTTGACATAGTAAAACGATGAATGAATAAAATCAGTTCTCTTTTTCCCATAACCAAATGTATTTAAAGTATAAAGTATAGAATCCATAAAATTTCAAACTAAAATAATAACGTAAATTTTCTAAGATAGATAAGACTTTTCAAATAACTACTCTTATAATAATTATTCTGCCGATTAATGAGGAATTAATGATTACCACTTAAAATAATTTAAATACGCATGTTTGTTTTCAAAAGAACTTTTTGGATTGCCAAAATGTGATTTTGAATGTCAAATATTACACACAGAATGTCACACATATTGCAGTAAATATAAACTTTTCATTTGTTATAAAAATGTACTGTACTGAAATATTTTGCCCCACAAACATTTGTCCGGAGGCCTCAATGTTTTTAAATTAAGATGATTCATTTTGCAAAAAATCAAACATCTTCAAAACCAAAAGTGAATTGATTCATTTTCAATTTAGTGGTTTATTACTTTATTCAACAAACGTATCAATTTTTAAAAAATCAATGATGATTAATAATACATTGAATAGCGATATATAAAGATTCCATGTTAATTTTCATATGTAAAAAATTGGATAAAAACATGCATATCCACTCGTTACAAAGAGCGTTTGAAAATGTCATCATTCATAGATCATTTCTCGTGTATCTCACTTTTTAAGGGGGTACGGCCGTTAGAGACGGAACTATTGCAACTGCAGTCTCGACAAGTTTGTTATAATAGCATTAATTCAGCAGCGCCGTTGACGTGTAATTTATTATTTAGAAACATTTTTTACCGTGTATTTAGCTGCTGTAAGTATTACACTGGAGAAATTGATATGCCACTTGTTTTACAAAATGACAAAGTAAAAAAAGAAAATGATAGTCTATTACTAATTGGAAAAGATGAAGAGAATGTTTTAATTAATAATATTTCATTAAATAATAGATACAAATATCGGCATATAATAGGTTTATTTTATAAATCCGTCATGTTAGTTACATATTTTCTTTTAAATTGACTGTACGTTCAAAATTACCACTTTGATATATAGCTTTACCATCTGTGATAAGGTTGCGATATTACAACTTCGTTAGAAATATCTTTTCTCATGATATCCTCAAATTATCGAATAAGTCGTTTTTCTCTTTCCAGCTGAATTGAATATTTAGAGCAATGCTCCGCAACCTTTTCTCGACCATGGCACACCTAAACACTCATTAATATTTCGAGGCACACCACAAGCCAAAATATGTAAATTTCATGAACAAAATTTACAATTTGTCAATTTGTTTTTATTTGGTGAATTTGAAATAGTATAGTAGTGATTGATATTTTTTCAAATAAATTGCATCATTTTAGACCCTTGATTTCATAATGTATATTATTTTAAAACATTCGTTAATTAATAATTCCACTGGGAAATTTTTCGCCATCGTTGCGTCCCAATATATGCAGCAATGTATAATTTCTACGGTAAGAGTTTTTTGTTTTATACACGAGAGAAACCCAATTTTATCCTCCATCATTCCAGTTGCACTATTCGTGCACTACACTATAACAATTATTCCATTAATTTCAAAATACTGCAATATTTGTTTAATCGAGACTGATTTAAGCGGGGATCTTAGCAACCAAATGGCTTCAATTTTTTTCTATTACGAAAATATTCTATTTTTTTCTCACTTTGGACGCATTGCGCCACGGCACACCTGGGATTGTCTTGCGGCGCACCGATGTGCCGCGGCACACCGGGTGCGGAGTACTGATTTAGAGCAAGCCTGAGTAAACATTTTGGTTGAAGGATCACATTAGGAATTTAAAATTATCGATGGGCTACAATAAAATTCTATTTTTAGAAATACATAATTTATTGACGTGAAAATGGAATTGTAACATAAAAAAAATTGTGATTTAAGAACAGTGTGAATTTGTAGTGAGTTATGACGGCTACAACGTTGAGTATTCTAAGAAATATTGAATAAGCAAGAATTTGTTATTCGGGCCACATGCAGCCCACGGGTCGTAGTTTGCCCAAGCCTGATTTAGAGTATCGATTAAGATCGTATTCGCGGGCTCATACCAAATTTATTATAATAAATAATTATTGACAAAATAAATTAATGTTGGCAAATAATATAACTACGTTACTGATTAATATAAAACAAAATGGCAATAATAAAACCAACAATAACAACAAATACTAGGGAAAGGACAGGTATGGAGCCAAATCCCATTTCTATGCCGTGGGAACATTCGGCGACTGCCATTGTGCTTTTGGTACACTGGAACACAGTTGCGTTTGAAGCAATAACGTTTTTACCATTCAACAAGTGTTTTAACAAGCAAGGTCTCAAGTTTAAAAAGTTTTGTAATCTTATAAACAACAATTTATTTTAAATCAAAAAACCGTCTGCTGTTTTACTAACAATATTTCATTTTCAAAATTATTATTTACACAACGGTATGAAATGTAGTCAATATATAATATTACATAGAGTATAATTTGTTAGATGTGTATAATAATATTTTTGTTTGGAATATTTTCAGGTTTCTGTTGAGATACTTCCGTTAGTAGGCCATATGATCCATATTGGAAACGGGCATGCCTTAAAAAATACTTGTAGGCATCACAACGAAAATCAAAACTCGTCAATTGTGAGATTATTTTTTTTGAAATAATAATGCGTCCAAATAAAAATCGATAAATCGGCCTTTGTAGGAAACTAAATCTATTTTAGGGTATACATAGAACTACTTGGATAAACATAGAGAATGTTTATTAAAACAATTGAATGTTAGTACTAGTTTTAAAATTGCAAGCCATATTTGCACTTTTAGTTGAGAGATATAAATCTGACTCACGCTGCGTCTCATTAAACCCGTAAGAATAATAATGTTATGAAACGTCATGTGCAGTCATTTTCAGCTGTTAACGTTACACTTAGCGTGTCATAAAAAATCCTTACATAACTTTTTCTAAACTGTGATATCATGTTGTTTGTGGCGCGGCGGTAAAAGGTTTCGATAATAATGACATTGTGACAGTACTAAAATGGTTACAATATAAATTTTTTCATATGTGTTTTAGAAAGCATGGATCTAAAGCGTGATAACTGCCGGAAAGGAATATTTTTTTCTTCCATATAGATTTCAGCGAAAGACAATACAGACTCTCACAATATATATTTGTATTTTACATAGAGTTGATTGAGGATTACAAATGGGATAAAAATTGTAGTCACAATTGAAATATCAATTCAAGATAACGCTTGCATATTTATTATATTTTTAAAAAACCTTTCGTTTTCCATCCCGCTATTTAACTACGATACGTTGACAGCTTGCACGATACGCGTTCTCTTTGATAAATACATTGGTCATATTTGATCTGTACTGTAGTATAAAAAAGCGTTTTGAATAGTGGCGCAGAAAATTGAAATGGACTAAGGGAAGTGGTGCAACACTATACTTGCTATATACTCAATTTTGTATTGAAAGAATCCATCCAAGAAGAATATTAACCGATATCATTTTGTTGACTTTACTCTGTTCGGGAATAAAACTTTTGTTGTTCTAACTGATTGCAATTGTAAGGTTTTCTTGTCGAATGTATATTAAGGCTTACTGGACATATTTGTATTTTTTGGATTATTTCAAGATAAAAGACAGTTTCCGGGTCCGTGGTGTAGTGGTGTACGTCGTTGGCTATGGTTACGGATCTCACATTGCGAATCCCTGTACGGACAGGATTAAAATTGATTTTTCAATTTATTTATGGATTTATCTTCGAAGGCATGGATGGTTTGTGATGTCTAAAATTTCCTCCCATCTATCCGAACCTGAAAACGAACCCTACACTCTTCGAAAGAGAGGTTGAGCAAAAGGCTATGCCGATTAAGAGTGTACATGTTTAAATAAAAAAGTTTTTGCATAAACTATTAAAATTTGAAACAGTTATTGAAAATACAAATGCGTCATTATTGTTTTTATAAATAAATCGCTTTAAATAAACAATTTGATATGCCATAGAGTTGTGATTGCTCAGAAAGTTACTTTTATATTTTTTTTTCGGTATACTTTTCCAGAATAATTATAACAATTATTGTATAATGAAAGTAGAGCAGATCTGAAGCAAATTTTACAGACGTAGAATATACTTCGACTTTAACTATAGTTAAAAAAATGTTTATGCCATTATCATTTCGTTGATTTTCAATGGTCGATTTGTATTGTATGCTCTCTATTATTCTAAATATATTTTACCACAATTTGCGAAGAAAGTGTCTTGAGCACTTTTATAAACTTTAGAAATGTTAAACATCTTGATTCAAAAAACGCCGTGTAATTTCAAGGCGTTTAGATCAAAGCTGTGAATATACACAGCACAAATTGAGTGACATGTGGACTTTAATAATTAGTTATTCTCAATATTGTATTCATTAATATGTAAAGAACAATGTTAGGTTTCACTTTTTGTATGTAAATTTTATAAAAAATATGATCTCTGAAAGGGGTTAACTGTCAATTCTTGGTGAAAAGGCGTTATATTTTTAAAATAAAACACAATTTATTTTGTACTACTTCCCTTTAAAAATATGTTGATATCACTCACGATTAGCGAAACTGGTTCTGACCATTATAAGCACGTGGAAGTAGTACAAAACAAATTGCGTTTTATTTAAAAAAAAAAAATGATATATACCAAAAATCTAATTTACAGCTTCATGTGCTACAAAAATTCCAGTCATGCATAAACAAAGCCAACCAAAAAATCAAACACATGTTATTCGTCATTATCGTCATTCAAATAACAATAACCAATTAATAAAGCTAAAAAAAATAACTTTCATTTTTATTTTAGAAACTTTTACGAAAATTTACGATTAGTAAAGTTGTAGATATTTTACGACATTTAAGAATGGGCGTAAAAGCAATATTTTATATTAAAATCATCGTGTCGTTTGCTTATGTAATTTTTCTTATCGATTGTTTTAATTCGTTAATAATCAGTTCCACTATATTATATATAATAGCCCAGACCGGTATATAGGCGTAGATGTAGACGTTTTATTATTATCACATACACATGTAGGTATGAAATTTTCTCATGACCTAAGCGTCCGCGGTGTATATAAAGTTTCCACTGGTAAACTTTATAATATCCAACAGAATGGTCAAAAACGTTACAAAGCACGTGGTTTGACAGCAAGAAAAATATACCATAATAAAGTATACAAAATAACTGGCATGTTTGTTCATAATTACAGAGATATTTATATCTGAATATCACGTTACTATTTTAAATAAATTTCTTTTTAACAGATTAATAACACATTTAAAAATTAAACTATCCACACACCGTTTGCAACGTGAACACCGTAAAGTCAACGAAAATTATACTGTTTTTTTTTTCAGTTTTATATAATTGATGTAAATTTAAAACAGATGACTCCAACCATGAATAAAACGCTATAAATCAAGTGGCTATCAGCTGATCTAGATTAAACAATGGATGACTCATCACTGATAAAAAAACGCTTTTAAAAATGGAATAATTTGCATTGTAGTGAAGCTATTTTCAGTAGGTTACCAGAGTCGATGTAAAACTGGTGATCTTTTTACTTCAGCGATGTGGTCTGACGCTACATTATAATTTTTGATATAGTTACTATAATATATCTACGGCATAGTGGCAGAAAGCGATAAGTCGAAAATCTGCTGTATTAAGCTATGAATGCAGTGTGATAAAAAAACAAGCTCAGCGTTATTCCATGTATCCTTTACATAATTTGTAGAAATCAGTGTGAATCAAATCAATTTCATTCATAGTTATTAGTTTCAAAAAGCTGTAACTAATATTTATATTAAAAAGAAATACTAATAACTAAATCGAATTCGTAAATGATTACCGAATCTCATTAAATTTTAGTTTAATAATTAATGGTTAAGGCAGGCAAGAAGAAAAATTTAAATTTCTAGATTATCTTAGAAGTCGATTATTTCAAAACAAGGTTTTTTGACTTAACGCCTTTTATCACTGTAACGACGATATATTATAAAGCTGTACCCACTACTATCGTTCTTCATATGGACACCTAATGAAGAATCAAAACAGAATTCGTTCAACGAGACCCAGTTATAAGCTAGCCGCTTTTGTTTATATTGATTATTCAATAATCAATTTTTATTATTGATGAAAGTCCGCGACTTCTACAACCGTTATTACCCTCTCATTTGCTTAAAAACAAATGAAAGAGAGTCTGGCTAGTATTTCAATTCTACTTTCTACGTTATTTATGCTTTATAACCCATTTTTTACGTCGAGCATACTTTCATCCAATGAAATTTTAACAGATGTTCTACGAACTGTAACTCAGTCGCTAAAAAAAGGATAATACTACGTCAAGACGTGTGTTAGCAAAGCGCTCTCATAGAATCCCGATTTTAGGATCAGATGGGCGGGAGGAAATTCAAACAAAACACACACAGACATTCATGCCTTCGAATATTGTTCCATAGATCGTATAAAAAATCGAAAAGTTTCCGTACTAAGATTCAATCCCGTGAACACCGTAACGAACCCAATGACGTTGACCACTTGATTGCAGTCCCGTCAATAAAATCGCTTATCAAAAGATGTTAATTCTTGTAGAAAGATGAGGTCAAGTATGTTGATATCTATCTCTACACCATGTTTTTAATATTGAATAGCAGTTATCAAAGAAAAACATCACAAATATCCATTTCACCCATTGGTCGCAATCGGCATGGGATTATAATCAAAATTTTCGTTGGCGTAATTGTTATTTTATTGACGGAACTCCAATTATAACACTCATTAAAAAGTAGGAAGTTATTCATTTATATGCACAATTTTATGTTGTGGTGTTTTTAACTACTATTATGGTATCACGCCATTGTCAGAACTATATCTTAGTATGTATGTATATTTATAATCATGTAATGTTTTGTTTCATCCTTTCATTTCTGTATGGCTTTACTCAATATTAATTTTAAAATCTTCATAAAATGTGTTTTATCACATATATAAAACCAACTGTTAAAACAATAGAAAACGTGGTCATAAAACGAGTTTTTTTCTGTTACCTAATGGCTTGTTATTTTTTTTTAAATAGCGTTAGTGTGGGTATGTATATTCAGAATATGTTTATTATTAATTTTTCGGCTTCCATAGTTTGTAGTATAAAATTAAAATTGATAATTTTGTTAATCCATTTGTTTTCTAACAAGGTGTGACGACACGAGTAGTTTAATAATAAGGTTATCAATTTGAATTTTATACTTAAAATGAATTTCCTCAAAGTAACCAACGTATGCACCGAATATATTCATGGTTTCTGTTCGTAATGTATTTTTGATATTTTAGAATATTTAACTCGTTTTTCAATCAACTCGACTTAACTCTCTTTTCCTTTCGCACACAGAATTGGTATAAGACCATTACAGCATCAATGAAATCTCACTATAGCCGATACCACGGCTGCAATAGTTTCAATGTGATAGCATTGAAATAGATTATCTTAAAACCGTAAATGATTTGTGGATCTGATAATTATATACTGCGCCATGATTCAACACGTGTCACCTTCTTCCAGCCTATCGAAGTCATTCCAACATGAAGAATAATGCTGGGATTACCATAGCCAGTAAACACTATGTACATTACGGCTACACAACTTTAAACATGTTTAATGTTTTTTTTCCAGAAATAACCTAATCAAATGGATTGCATATAAAGTCCGATTTAGTACTAGGTATAGTGTGTGTACATATTTGATATTACATAAATAAGATAATGACTCTATGAGTTTTGCTCTGTTCTCTATATTATTATGCCCCGATTTTTTCAACCAAGTCTGCACTTCTGACCTGGTAAAGTGATCCGAATCAGTCGTTAGAGAATTAATGAAGAAATGAGAAGATATTAATGCCATATAAAATATACATCGATTCGCCAAAAACTATGTTAAGACGAGTAAAACCAACGTTGATTATGAATGTAAGCGCTATAAAAGAATAATTTGAAAAAATAAACAAAATTACTTTAGCTTATATCACTTCAATTTCTGCTAAATACATCTTCGAAATACAATATTTTCCGGTTTAAACGTACGGTGTTCAAAATTCGGAAATGTTAGCCTACAAATAATTTTTACATTCCACAATTAGCAAATTGCAGTCGTAATTATTTTTGACATAAATTATCCTTAAGCATGCATTCTTCTCCATAGCCTGAATACGATTATTTTACAGTTGGCTTACTGTACAATATAATTTTACATTATTAAAATTTTCTACTATTTGCAATCGTTAACATTATAATGGCATCTAGTTAAACAGCAATTAACTAACCAATTAACAATAAAAATTAGTCAAAGTATTATTTTTGAGCGATAAATATGAGTTTTTAAGTAACCATGAAAATAAACAATTTTCATTACGAATAAAAATCGTGCTACTTTTTGCGAATTATGCATTTTTATAATTTTATACCATTTGGAGCGGAAGAAGAATTTTAACTGCACTTGTTGAGAATCAATCGATCAACCACATGTTTCAGATAATATAATAAAAGGGTTTTTATGGTAGATATATTGACGCGAAAATCCCTTTTATCCAATATCTTTATAGAATAGGAAGTGGTTACCAAAGACGATCCACTTAGTAAAACATCGATATATGAAAAATCTCAGCCGGTAGTTCAAATTTCAAATCACAGAACAGAAGCTTAGAAACCATAGATAATTAAGACCCCCACATTATTTTAGACAGTATTTTAAGCATACTTTTTGATTGACTAAATGTGGAATATCCAAGTTTTAATTGAACCGATTTTTTGAAAACTTAAGTGCGGTAAATTAATATGAAGAGAAATCGATCATACGTCTATACCGTATTTTAACTTATCCTATTTACGAAATACTTCATCATATATTCGTATTTCCTTTTTAAAAAGAATGTACCTACATTGTATTATATTTTAAGCATTTTTATTTTGTCCTGTCACTGACTGGTTTTGGGGAAATACATTTTTACATAATGTAAGAAACACAAATGTTTAAGGCGTGTCATATTTTAGTAGTTAATTGTTCTCATCACAATATTAATCTTTTTTCTCATATTTTAATAACCAATAAATAATATTAAGATTCCATTAACTTCACCAATACGATGTTTGATTGAAAATATTTCGGACAAAATCTAATAAATAAAAAACGGTTATTTTTATCTATCATAATATTCAAGGAGTTTTATTTAAATTCTATTGTAATAAATAAGCGTTAATAAGCGAATATCACTTCAGATCCTAACTATTAAATCACTTTATGAGATAAGATTAAAACAGATATCTTTTCGGATCATTTCTATTTTTCATTATAATTCGCAGTAGTTAGAGGTTCTCGAATATTGACAGTACCTAAGTAAAGTGCTAAAGAAATTTCGTAATGAAGTCAGAAATAATATAGAAAATATTATATCGTAGTTTAATGATCTTGTCTTTTTGTTTTTAAAGCGAATATATATATATAAAAAAAAGCCTCATTCACATCAAATTAGTGAAATATTCAGTAAGTCTTATCTACAGTAGACGTTCCGATATTTTGTTTGATATTTTTAAGACTAAAGTAACGCATTTGTTTCATTTAGATCAACATCCATATAATACAAAGTGAGTAACCATTTTCAATTACTGAATTATTGGCAAAGCGACACCGGTCGTTATCAATATATAAAAATATAAAAGTAGTAATTAATTACTACATTATTTATTAATCTTATAATGCCGTAACACCACATATTCGCAGAAAAACATTTTAAATTTTAACTTCACACAAATAAGCACACAACATATTAATTCATTTAGAATTTAACGTCCGTTCCTCTCAGTCACATGCACTACACAACACAATTAACAATCTTCAATAAAGAAAAACTCGTTTTTTAATAGTAATACTGTACAATTTTCACCGTGGAGCGCGATACGGCCGGACAGAGTAATTTCCCGCGAGCGAATGAAACAAAAAGTGATTGACGTTTCGCTGGTGCTTAAAAAAATGGTGAACAAAAAATGTGCCGTACGCTGACGGAAGAAGCATCCGCGTCAACGTATCTCAATTCAGCTCATAGAATATTAATAAAAACAATACAATATATACTTACACATATTCAGTTAATATTTCTTGCTTTATCACATAGTACTAAATACTTGCTTCTATTTATAAGGCAAACTTAGAGTCATATATTTTTTCCCATAGTATACAGTGGAAACCCAATCTATTGTTCTCACATTCATTTTTTTAAGCATTTTCGCATTCATCGTTTTTTTGTCAGCCCTTTAAAAAGGATCGATAGGGGTTCTTCTGTATAATAAACAGGTGTACCTCCCTTTCTATGCTTACACGGTGAATTTTACTGAAGACAATTTTAGTGCTGTAAAGCAAGTATTTTCGTTAAACTACAGAAATTTTCTAACGTGGCTGGGCATAATATTTTCAATGTATGTTTTCATTTAGTATGTTATTTACATATTTTAAAGTATCAATTCCGATAGGCCCAAGAAAATCTTTTTGCAAAGTCACTCCAGGAGAAATGCCATCACAACAATTCATGACTCAAACACAACTTGGTTGCCCCACTGCCACTCGTTATGTGTATGCAGCCACTGTTTCACGACCACCTTCCATAACGCAAAAACGATCAAGAAAATAAACGAATTTACTCCTTACAGGACTGATCTTTTAACCACGCACAATTGTGCTTAAGAAAAGAAAATGTTACTTGCCCAACCACTTAGCTTAAGCGATCTTAAGTATCCTGTGTATCCGTATACTGAGAATCCGCCATAGTGCTAGAGTTTAATCTAAAGAGGGATCGAGAATATCCCTCTCCGCATATGATGTTGCAAATTTATCGAATGCCTCAAAATTGGCCTTGGTTGAGATCAAATCAGCGTGGCATATTGGGCAAACATTTGTTTGTACTTTTTCCACGTGTTTACAATGATCACGACCGGTTTCACTCATCATGAGTATTATCAGCTGATGATCAATTGATATTTAGTTCATCCGTTGAAAACGCTCTTGTTTTATTTAAAAAGAAGAATACAATAAGAGTGTTACAATTTTAGACCAACTTCAAAACAAATATGTGTAAACCATTTCGGTATGGTGACCTGCCTTGCCTAGCTCTGGAAAACGAGGCTGTGTATAATTTACATTCAGCACGTTACGTTATATTATACACAATGCCAAGATATCATTTTCATAAAGCTACATGCACACTCATTATTATTTCATGTCACTTTGGTAACGCTTACATTTCTCGTAAGGTCATACTAAATTTTATTTTGAAATACTTCATGAGTTCATCAACCAAAAACATGGTTGATTTGTTTAATTTTGTTTAACTAAGTTGTTTTGAATTACAGAGTTTCTATAAAAAAAATTAGGGCTTCTTTCTTTGCCTAAACAGATCTCTGCACTTGTGTTCCTTCGTGTTAATTTTACAGAAGTATCCAATTTAATATGGATAAGAAATTTGTATTTTGTTGGAGAAGACGTGTGTCGGCGTCTGTGGCACAGTTGGTAGCGTCGTTAGCTACGGGTACGGATGTCTCGGGTTCAATTCCCGGTGCAGACGGTTTTCATAAATTATATCTTTCAATCGATTTTTGGATTTCTGTTCGTAGTCTGAGTGTTTGTGATGTCTAAAACTCCCTCCCACCCATCCGATCCTCACGGGACGTAACGAGAGCGATTAGCTAACCACTAGTCCTGTCCCAGCCCTATCCTTCTATCCCTACTCTCTTCGAAAAAAGAGAAGTTGAACAACTGAGTAACAAGCAGTTTTCATGGAAAAATTCTGTTGAGATACCTCCACTGTGAGGTCATATGCTCCACATTGGGAGCGGACATGAAAAAAAACGTGTAAAAAAAAATTGTGATTCCACCAAATGTTTTTTTCCTGTAAATTTTATATGCATTACTAACTGCATCCGATAATATGCACTTGACTTCTTATCCCAGAAGACACCGTGCTAGTTAGTAAATAATAGATAATTTTTCCGAGATATGGCTGTTTGTACGAATTTTATTCGTTTTTTTTAGATTATCTTTTTCAGAAACCTTCGCGGGTGTGTGTACAACACGACTGAGGGTGCTTGATGGAATTTCAATATCAAATTTGGATTATTGAGATTTTGTACACTTCCATGTATTTTGTCACAAAAAAAACGAAATTTTGTACAAAATCTCAATAATCCAAATTTGATATTGAAATTCCATCAAGCACCCTCAGTCGATGTCTTAAATTATATCAATATTGCTAGTACAGCAAGATTGACTGAACTCTGTGTTAAAATATCGTACTGTCTCTCAGTTCGAGTCCATTCGTGTGCTCGAATGCCTGAAGATGCCGAAAGGCGAAACCCGGCTCGTTAGTGACAAAATACATGGAAGTGTACAAAATCTCAATAATCCAAATTTGATATTGAAATTCCATCAAGCACCCTCAGTCGATGTCTTAAATTATACTGTAAGTTAATTTTACTATGCCTATAACCTTCGCACAAGTGCAAGCAATAACTTGAAAAAGTTTTATCGGCATCGGATGATCGGTATGGCAGTGCATAAGATACGAATAAACAAACATTGATTTTTATACAAAAGATTACCAACTCAGTTTCATCATGTTTCTTATTGCTATCTGTTCTATTTTCAGGATAGATTTATTAATCTTTTATTATTATTAACGAAGCGGTAAGGCAACAGGTAAACAATTACGGGTTTATGGTCAAAGATCATGCAATGCGATTGAAACGAAAGTAAGCAAGTACGCAGAGCGTGTGAATACTGTTGCATTTATCTATCAAGAAATTCAATCAACTCAACAAGTGCAATAAAAATCTATGTATAATAATTTTAATTAAGCCGCCGCCTGGATGTTTAGAGTACATATTATGTATGTTTTGCAATAAGAGTACACATAAGACACAGCGATATCGTTGTTTCCATTGCAAAATTGTTTAACTGTAAAATCTAAAATTTTCTGGAGAGCATATAAACAGTTTAAAATACGACTTTATCAAAATAAAGCAGTACCATCAATTTGGACAAGTTTTCCCATCGGTCTAAGATTGGCCCACTACATGGAAAAGAATGCTGTTATAACACCATAATGATACTGACGCCATACGAATATTTTTTAATTAAGCAAAAGTATTGAGTAGCCCTTGATGGTAAAAATATAAATGAATCTGTCAAATATTTTGCTTTATTGTTGAATTTGTAAGCTTGGAATGTGAAAATACAATTTAAAAACTTTCTTTTTAAATATATTAGATTAGCCATATTTTCAATTTGTATTACTAATCTGTAAACCAAATGCTGTATACTTTTTCTCATCTCAATTGTGTACAGAATATATGAAAGCATAAAGGAAAGTTTCCAAAACTTTAAAATCCCTGGATTTATAGTAAGTACAGTGATTATTTGTAATGTGGGCCAAAGTTACCCGAATCGTATGAAAATTTTGCCCACCTTGTTTCATCTATATTTATATATCAATTATATAAGTCAATGTTTGTTGACTAAATTTCATCTTAAGACTTAAGTTCATTTTTATGTAGAACAATACCACACATAAATGCAATGGCAAACCATAAAAATACAAAAACCCTCGGAACTGGGCCAAAGTTACTTAGATTGAGTGTACTAAAAAAAGGTAATTAATATTAAATATATATAAGTGCACTATTTTAAAAAATAAAACACAATTCATTTGTACTACTTCCACCTATTTATAATGATCAGGACCAGTTGATAATGCTCGTGATGAGCGAAACCGGCCCTGATCATTAAAAATATGTGGAAGTAGTACAAATGAATTGTGTTTTATTTTTTAAAATATAATGCCTTTCCACCAAGAATTGACAGTTAACACCTTAAAAGTGATAAGTGTACTAATCAGGTATGTTTTTTTACTTCGGTTTCAATTCGATAAAGTTGTTTTTTAAACTGTTTTTGTGTTCCCTTAAAAAAAGTGATTTTGCAGATATAACATTTTGCAACGGAAATGACAATATAATGTACTGAATATTTTTAGTTGTCCAATGAACGATAAATTTTTCACAGTGTCGGTAACGATATTATTCTTGAAAACGAAACTTACGATGATTTACAATCTTTGGAAGATTACCACCAATCAACGAATTCAGTATTTTTTTTTAAATACCCCTTTCAAAATCTTGTAACTACCAAAATATCAAAAAAGATTTGAAAAGAGGTATTATAAATATAATGACAAACTTTAAAAGGTAATGTTTTGTATTAGAAACAATGCATGCAGATCAAAAAAGAGATGTGCAGTTCACATAAGGTTAATTTTATTTTCGATTTCCAAACAATAAAAACTCTGTAGCTACAACATATTGACACAAAGCATATTTTCCTTATTAAGAAAGTGCATAGTTTTACACAATGTATAATATCCCGTATCGGAACGGTAAATGTGTCGAACGGTGTCCCATTCGATTGCGCGGTCAAGGTTTCGAATACCATTCAAAACTTCTAAATTCAGACCTTAGAGAGGGCGACTAGTTGACTAGAAGTCTTCATCTTTATTGCCCTACCCTATCCATAGAAATTTTGAGCGACTAAGTTCATATGCCATTGGGATCGAACAAAATTTACAAAGTCAATTGATTAGATATCTGTGAATTTTCCCATTGCCAGCCCATCTCGTATACGATCCTGAATATCGCATATAATAAACCTTTTAAGTTAACTAATAGACCTTTCCTAACCCCTTATAAGCTTTCGTACATCTATTTCACGTTTACCCTCATCACCATTTTTTTTCTTAAACACGTAACTCGAAACACCAAAAAAATTAATAAAGGCAACACTATAAGCGTCAGAAATTATATTGAATGAATTAATTCAAAAAAAAATTAAATTAATCGTATTTGTATTCCACATAATAATTATAAATGCATATGCAGTTTTCACTAATTGTAACAAATATGTTTTAAATTTATATTTTGGCCACTTCTCATCATACAGAATTGTGGTCCTATTTAGCGTAAGTATTGTTTCTATCATCTGACTGTGACACATTATACAGATATGAAACATTAAACAATCCATTGAACAAAAGTATTTAAATTAGTGCCTCAATAGAAACAGACACGGTTTAAAATAAACGCAATCAAAAAATATAGTAACAGAATAAAATCATATTCACTTTCACACAAATTGTTTTTACTGATAACAAATACATTCCACAAAAAATAAATTCTTTCACTAAAAATAAAGTGATCCCACATAATAAAATATATTTTAACATTGAAGAAATTTATTAGACTTACGAAAAAATATTTTCTAATAGATAAAATAGTTTTCACTCAATATAAATACTCACTTTGTAATGTCACTTATTCTTCTACCCTATATTAGGCCACATACATTACACAAACCAAACCAGACCAACTCTAACATAACCTACTACAACTTAACTAACTTTTTTAAAAGAATCCGTGATTAAGTGGAAACTTTTAAAATCAAAGTTTGAGTGTACTAAGTTAATAATATCTAGTCCAAAGTGCAAACTATTGAAATAAAAGTTCAATTGTACCAAGTGAATACTATCTTACACAAAGTGCAATTATTTATAACCCAATAAAATATACCATTGACTAAAATCGATTGTATCGACTCGTTTGTGATATACGACAGAGTAATATTAGATTTAGGCGGAGTTTATTTAAGTTTTGATATACGATATGAAAAGTTGTTCTTTTGTAACGCGACTGATAAAAATAAAAGTGTAGCCGTTATCAAAATCCTATTATACACCGTTGATTGAAACTTTTTCTTCTACAACAAAAGTGCTCATTCGTATCTATTCTAATCAATATGGCTGACTGTGGAGTTGCGTAATGTAGAAAGATTGGCCAGGGGGCAATCCAAGAAGCACTTTTTGCAACGGAAACAAAATGACGAAATACGCTGTGCAATACAAATCGCCGTAAACTGGTACCCAATTACCTGTGTACCTGTTGTTGTTCACAAAGGAATCGCGAATTATTGCGATACAGAAGAAGGTGCGTATATAAATTATGTAGTTGGGCGTGCCTTATTGTAGAACGTTCGGTAAATATACCGAAAATTTACTGTAAACTAAAATTACATCGAATAATAGTTGGTGTTTGATATACTAAAATAAAAATTTCGAAGCTGAGACTGAGCGGTCAACGCTGTATTTCTAGGAATACCGACTGTGCATGTTCAGTAAACAAAAGTGTTATATAATTTAAAGAGTTCACTAAAAATTTCTTAATCTCTTTATAACTTTCAAAAGTAACTGTAAGTTAACCACATGGTTTTATAGATAAATGTGTAGGAAAATTACTTATTGGGGAAATTGATAAAATTCTATGAAATATATTTTGTTTCAATTGGTACGCAAAAAATCTTATCTGACACAATTTTTTTTAATATAAGGTTCCTCGCCATTTAGGGATATGTCCTGATATAGATTATAATACGAACTGTGTTTATTTTCATTGAACTTTTGATAACGTATTGAATCGGATATAAAGCAGAAGGAAGTGCTAATGGTGGACTGCTAATGGAGGTATCTCAACAGAAACTAGAACTGCTTGTTACTTAGTTGCTCAACCTCTCTTTTTCGAAGAGATTAGAGATATAAGGATAGGGCTAGGACAGGAATAATGGTTAGCTAATCGCTCTCATTACATCCCGTTTTTGGGATTGGATGAGTGGGTATAAAAGGGAATTTTAAATATCACAAAAATCTATGGACAGAAATCTATAAATCAATTTATGAAACTTTCGGTACCAGGATTTGAACCCGAGACTAAACCGACATAATAAAATGAATCCAATTCATATTTAATAAAACATGGTTCATTGTGTTAAATTTGTAAATATAATGTCTTTTCAGCAAGAATTGAAATTCCAAATATTCATGCTCGGTTTAAATAAAAAAACAAACAAATGAAAGTGTCCGTAAACTTTACACTATAGCACTTATTTTTCTGTACTTTCTCCTATCGACATTTAGATTCATAATGGCTATTGTTTACTCCATTATGTTTAATAATGTTTAATTATTGTGTACGCATAAAAAATATATTCAACCTTCGTTTAAGTATGCGTTACTACACAAAAAAAATAAAACATTCTTTAAGCCGTTTTTTAACTGACATAATACAAAAAACGCGTCAAAATTCATTGAGATAAATCAAATGCATATATTATTTTAAATCGCCGACAAAATTCTTACAAAACGCATATTGCTGTAAGTTCATTAAGTGGTAATTTATTCAACCCATATCTAAAGTCCTTGGAAAAATCTAGCAAAATTGCATCGCTAACGAGTGAAAAAATCATTGTTTTTATTCAAGACACACAATACGCTAGTTTAGTGCTCTACTGTTACAACTTGCAAAATGCACTTTACAAGCAAGTCGTGCAGGCAAAATTCCTTTACTACAAGTAAAGACACTCTGTAACAGAATAATATGAATGAGATGGTAATCTTGACACAAAACTAGTCATTTATATACGCCGCGGCTCATTACTTAGGCTTACAACTTTTTATTTAATTTAGTTTATTAAAGTCATTTATTTTCGAAACTTTCTAAAACAGTACAACAATTTAAAAACATTTCTTTTTTGTGTGGTTTATGTATTAGCGTTGAAAGTTTGAATAAATCATGCCCTTACACAAATCATTACGTAGCTCACTAAAAATGTCCATATCTACCGAGAGTGAATTGATAAATCGCAATGAACAAAAGATAGGCACAGTGTTTGTGAATTATGATGAGGTAAAAAAGAGCAAAGCATTCAGTAACACAAGAATTATATAATAATATCTAATGTAGAAACGCAAAGCGACGTAGCCCTCCGTCTTTTCGAAATATATTACACAATATTTTTTGTGTTTGGGTTACGTCTTTTTGCCTTTCTAGAGCTGATATATGATTGAAAATCATATCGGTATCACGCCATAATCAAAATATACTTGAATAACTAGCTATTACCTATTTTACATAATTCTTGTGGAACTAAAGGATTTATTATTTTTACCTTAATATTATTATTATCATGTCCACACCCAATGTGGAGCATTTGGACTCTTAATGGAGGTATCTCAATAGGAGTTTTTCTACGAAAACTGCTTATGACTCAGTTGCTCAAACTCTCTTTTTTGAAGAGAGTAGGGAGTAGTAGAGAGTAGTAGACATTACAAGTGGTTAGCTTATCGCTCTCTCTACAAACCCCGTATTAGGAACGGAGAGAATTCTAGACATTTGGGTGGGAGAAAATTCTAGACATCACACTCATCCATGCCTACGAACGGAAATCCTGAAAATGGCCGTACCGGGATTTGAACCCGAGACATCCGTAACCGAAGCCAACGATGTTGACCACTGCACTATGGACCCGACATCTTAATATAACCATATCTGAAGCTATGACACACTTCTGGAGATTATTTGAAAGCGCCAACATGTAACAGGTCAAGAGTCAAAAACCTACGTTTATCCTGGTAACTGTTGAATTAGTACTGCAGATTGAGTAGATTCTTTTCTAACAACAGTCTATTTTCTCCCTAATGGAGCTTATCTTGATATAAATTGTTCTACGAGAAATGATTGTCACACAGTCACTTCTTGGAAAAGAATAGAGATATAAGGATGAGGATAGGACAGAATAAGTGATTGGTAAATAATGACATCTCATTATATGCCCTATTTTTAGGATATTAATTAAGACATCAAAACACAAATCCATAAATCCAATTATGAATCTTTACCGTGATTCGAACCTGTGAACACCGCAACCGAAGCCAACAACATTGACTACTCGGTATTTAATTTAACATTAATACTTAAATGAAACAATGGCATGCTTTGTCGTATGATAATTTTAAGTTAAGCCGGAGGTAGTTTGTGCTAAACTGTCTATCGCAACTAATCTTACTACCGTATATTATTTTATATGACTTATTCACAGATCACGTCCTGCTTCGCTCTGATGAGGAACCACTCGGCCTGTGTCTCGCATGCTTCAATTTACGTTCCTCCAACTTTTTGCTAAAATGTTCACAACATTAATAATATCTAACAAGCACATGTCTACACGTCTTGCAGGTAAACGGTATATTAATATTTCAGCTAAGTATTAGATAACATATTATTGTTTTAAGTAAATGATAATTCTTAATTACCGTCACTATTATAATTTTTTATTGCAAAAATTGCGTTAATAACTAGTTTTTAAAACTACAATATGTTAATTGATATTCTTGGAATATTTTTCATTGATTAATTTCTATCTGGTAACTATTATCTCAATCTCAATCTGGTCGGCGTTCGTGGCGCAGTTGGTTTCGTCGCTGGCTACGGTTACGGATGTCTCGGGTTCAATTCCCGGTGCGGACGGTTTTCATAGATTGATCTTTCAATCGATTTATGGATTTCTGTTCGTAGTCTGAGTCCTCCCTCCCACCAATCCCATCCTCACGGGGTGTAACGAGAGCGATTAGCTAACCACTAGTCCTGTCATAGCCCTATCCTTCTATCCCTACTCTCTTCGAAGAAGAAAAAGAGAGGTTGAGCAACTGAGTGACAAGCAGTTCTCGTAGAAAAATTCTGTCAAGATACCTCCATTAGGAGACCATATGCTCCACATTGGGAGCGGACATGGAAAAAAAATCTCAATATAATATTAAAATTCATATCCACTGGCTGTATTACTAAATACGACACGAGTTTCGCTTCTTTGATAATCATCGTCAGACTTACTATATCGCATGGTTATTTATTTCTAGTTAGTCTATAGTTAGTATGAAGATTCTTTTTAAAGAAGCGAATCACGTGCCACATTTAGTAACACAGCCAGTGGAATAAATAAGTTGTCAATTTTAATTGTACACAAAAAATAAATTTCCACAAAGTTACCGTCGATTCCATCGAGAGGTATTAATCTCGTTTAAGGTGTTTACTATCAGGTCTTCGTGAAAAGGATTTTTTTTTATAAAAATGAAATATATGTTTTGTACTAATTTCAGAATTTTATTACTAGTTTTCCTGACAAGTTTCGCTCATTGCGAAAATTTTTAAATTATTAAAAAAATGGTATTAATTATAACTATTCAACCGATTGCCATTTTTAAAATTGAATCTTAATTTTAAATGAGAGTAGATAAACAATTTTTTTATAATCGTACACACTGGCAGTGTAAATCATTGAACGTTTTCACGAAATGTTTCAACTATAATAGCTTTAAATTTGGATTATTGAGATTTTGTACACTTCCATGTATTTTGTCACTAACGACCCGGGTTTCGCCTTTCGGCATCTTCAGGCATTCGAGCACACGAATGGACTCGAACGAAACCCGGGTCGTTAGTGACAAAATACATGGAAGTGTACAAAATCTCAATAATCCAAATTTAATATTGAAATTCCATCAAGCACCCTCAGTCGATGTCTTAAATTATATAATAGCTTTATTTTCGCCGATTTGCGGGTCACAGGGAATCCTAGAGGCGCAGCGTGGTGTTCATATGCTCCACATAGGATGCAAATATGGTCTAAGAAGAATAATAGTTACATTGTTGACACACATAGGTGCTTGAACTGTATTAGTAATCATAATGTAACTCAGTAAAGTTATGTAGACTTACTTAGATATTTTGTAATAGAAACACTTTGAAATACCTTGTATTCAAAAGCAGATGTAAATTGTATGACAACTCGTGATGAATAGTAAACATATATAGGTGAAGGTTATGCAGGTGAAACAAATAAAAAGTGTCGGTTTACCGCTGAGCGATGCTTCAATAGAACATAGTATAATATTAATATAGACAATCAAATGATTCTGTATATACAGTAAGTATTGTAATATTTTTTTGCTGATACGTGTTTACTATCAGAATAATACAAATCGTCACCATATTGCAATATAATCATTGAGGTTCATTTTCATAAAGCGGATAATTCTAATACGGAAGAGAAATATAATAAAACAATGAACAGATTGTCTTTTTGAGTATATTCAAATCAATTAAAAGTTGATCATTCAAAAAAAAATAGCTTTAAAATCACTTTAAATGTTATAATTTTCAACACTTGATTGAAAAGTATTACATTTCTTCTATTAGCATTTTAAAAAATTGTGTAATAATACTACAAAAACAGTTTTCTTTTAAACAGTAATTAAACTCTTTCAAAAATTCTTTACTTTGGGAAAATTGTATGTAACCGAAATAAAAAAAGAGATGACAGTACAGTTTTTGAGGTATAGTTTTCTTATTGAAATAAGGTATTTTAGTTGAGAAGAGCTAATATATTTAACATCAGTTATAGATCATCGGATAATGTTGCCACTGGCGTCCTGTGAAGTAGATTGCCAGTGAAATAGTAGTTAAATTAATGTCTAAATTAACTGTATTTTTTCAAAAATTCCAACGCTTTGGATTTCTAATTTTACCAATATTTGTAAAAAAAATAAATTGATGTATCTTTTTGATAGACGTCACTGTTGTGCAAACTTTTCTTTACCTTAATATATTTTCAAAAGGTGGTATGGTGTATATAAAAAATGCCTAATATGTTTGTGAGTATTTATTTTCCAATATTTGAGTAGATTGGTATCAAAGTGAGACATAAGCCATCTACGAAAATGTACAGCAGAGATGATGTTTCATTTCATACTGTTACGATTTCGTCGCAACATTACGATCGTCAACTATCGGCGATAAGTACATCGATGCGTCGTTGGTAGGAGACGAAGGGGAAGCCTCGCCAAGAATGGTTAAGAAATAATTGCGTTGAAACTCTCTTACGCGCCAGGATGTGGAACAACCAGGACGTGCCGGGAACGCGCCGGAGATTGGTCTCGGACACCCGAGTTCGTCGCTGAGCTGTTTTATCCATAAGGTCGTAATTTTATATATATGTATATTATAGTTGTTTTCTTGTTTAAGTGTAACCATCTGTTCATAAATATTGTTTCATCGTGTAGTTTCTGTTTTATTTGTTTATAATTTAAATTCTGTGCATCTACGGTTTCCACATCCATATTAAAGGTGTTTTTTAACGGTAACCGTATTTTCATAATTATTATCTTTCTTTCGGCGTGTATCGTCACGCCTGGGGCCAAAAATGTAATTATCCCATGTATTTCTCCTTACAGAACAAAGTAAAGTGTACCGAGATTGGTAAAACCTTATCCACTTCCCTGTGACAACTCTATCCTATTTCTCGGCTGAGCTATCAATTTTTTTACATATTTTGTGATACTATCCTTTCTGTCGGCTTATTCCATATTCTCCTTTGTACTTCGCTAAAATGCCATTCGATTTCTTCAAAAACAAATTACAATCTTTTGTATTTTCTAATCACAACAATACATATGCCACACTGCATCAAGCCCGGCAGCCATGACATTTTAAAGTAAATTCTAGCTCTGTGATTGGTCAATGTCCACTAATTTCGCGATGGTGGAATGTAGATACCTACATTGGCTTTTGAAACTATATATAAACTTTAAACTCAAAAATCTATATCAAATCGTCAGATTCTGATACTTTTAATGAGATTTGTGAAAAGAGCACCACTTGCACTACCACGAACAATAAAAACATGACTTTCGTGGGATGTGGCGTTGGTCCGACTTTGATACCAAGGTACTCATTTAGTTTTATTCGGAAAATCTTTCCTCATTTTAATTTAATTTATTATCAAACCACCATAATATGTTTACGGCTTTCAAAAATTTTCTGAATCATTATCCTAATCATTTTTTTATATTTTGAACTAACGGTTGACTACCCACGTCTAAAAGGTAACATTTTTTATGAATTAATTTGAATCTGAATGCTACATGATATTACATACCAGCTCATTTCCTAAGGGCGGTCCAGCTTCATAATGTTTGACTGCGACAGCCTTGCAGTCAGCAGGAGGCAGTGGAGGCGGAGCGGGGGGGCGCGTGCCTGCTGGCATTTCCACGGACGTTAAATTAGTGTCACTTTAGAAGCACATTTTCACTGAAAAGAAAGAAAAATAATTTTTATTATATTTATCAAATAAAACATCCCAGTCGGAAAACTTATTCAAGTTAATTTCACTGCTGTATGTGGAATAGAAAAATATTGTTCTTTGATGATTGAAATTGGTCTTTTACGTTGTGTATACGTTTACATAATATTATACTGTTACTTTTTGAACATATTTTTCATGCCTATTAGTTAATAAGTAGCAAATATTCACTCTGGGGTAATTCGGATATTATATATAACATAAAACAGAAAATACATGTCTGTCTGTCATAAGAACTTCTGAACAATATCGAAGTGGCAATTTTACATGTCATTCAGGCTGTTCAGAATTCTTAGGTCAGCTATGCTATTTGCAGCATTTATTATTATTATTATTATTAAGTCATCTACTTTATTTTGCGGGTATCATCAGGTATGATCCACGCTGATATTTTAAGATTCAACATTGGCTAACACCAAAAGAACGCCATAACAACGCAGATACAAATGTTCGTACTCCCTGTGTTTGCGCTTGGAAATTTAATACAACTAAGGCGAAGCCGTACAGTAGAACACAAACATTGTGTTTATAGAAGCGTAGTGGTTAAGTTAACGTATTTCAATAAAGATTTACATTTTAAGTTTGTGATGTGGTAGAAAGTGACTGCGGTATGTACTCGTAATGAATAAAGAATGAGCTTGGATCTATTCCGGGTGAAGCCGGGACATAAATACTAAGAATTTATTATTGTATTCTTCGCTTTAGTGTTGCATGTTTTTATTATGGCAAAGGTTACAAAACATATCGGAAGATCAATAAATAGTAAATAGTATTTCATGAATAAAATTATGTAGGGATTTTTATCGTAATTGGAAATTGAACCCAAATTTCAAATTGGAAATCGGCAGTTACCTATTAGTAACCACGCAACTGTGGGTGTGTTATTGAATTTCATTGATCAAAGTACTACATTTGTCTTTTTACGGTGTATATTCTAGTTGATGTACATTTTTATAATATTTATGATAAAATTAATGTTTACATGACTTTTGTTCTCAAAATAGTTTTAGCAGAAAATATTACAAAAACACACAACGGCGTAAAAAAAAACCAGCTAAAATACAGAAAAAGATCATATTTACTCAAAACGATTGTTCCTTGAGAAAAAATCGACTCGCACTGCGTACGTAACACTATCTGTCATATTAGATAATAAATAAGAAAATTTTACTCTATTTTATTTTGTTTCATTATTCTTTATAGGCAAATTATATTTTGACTAATAATAATTTTAATCAAGTCCATTTAAATTTCTAAATCTTTGTACATTTTCTTTACTTTTTTATATTGAAGACATTTTATTTCAGCAAAAGAGAAAAAGGAAACGTAAGTACAAGTTGTCCTCGACTTACGTCCGAGAGACGTTCCTGAACTTCAGTCGTTAGTCGAATTCCATACAAAATATTATAATTAAATATATTTCTGTTCAGGTCAGTTTAAACGACGATACTTATATTAGTGGAAATAAAGCAGTTGCAACCAAAAATTTTACGGATATATGATCATTGGATCATTGATGATTTCAATTTATACCCAGCAATATTTTCACCCAATAAAAGTATAAAACGATCCTTGAATGTCTTGAATCCTGTCTTAATTTTTGATTCCTGGGGAATGTAAGTAAGCTGAGACATTTTCTTCCAATATAGCGCGGTTTCGTCAATATTAAAAATTTGTTCCATTACATTTTTTTTTTTCTTATCAACGTATCAAATGTTTCGATAAAATCTTCAGCAGCCTTGTAATCAGCACTAGCTGTCTCTCCATTTATTTTCATATTTTGATAATTAACTCGTTTTTTAAATCTAGCAAACCATTATTTCTTTAAGTACATATTTGGTCGTAGTTGTCATATTTCTGTAACTAACTGTTTTCAAAAAGGTTTCGCTCTTTTATTTTTGTGATCACGAGGTTTAGAGGGATTCGTTTTGTTCATCAAATCTTCCATCCAAATCAGTAATAGTCTTTCACTTTTTTTCCATTATATATCGTTTAATTAGTTTTATTTTCATTTATAAGACTCGCTTCTCTTTTTTTATCACGTGTATTCCGTTAAATATATAAATCTAGTTTATTAATTTTTACCAGGTTTACCAGACATTATGTGAACGATTTATTGATTATTCACTTCAAAAATTAAACGTTCATCAAGCGCGTGCCGTGGATTTCTCTTTTTCTTGCTCAATAACATGTAAAGTGGAGGGTGCGAGCAAAATACATCAGCATGTGGACGCATGCTCTTGCAGCCTACTTCCTAATTCACAAGTTAGGTTTTGTGATAGAGATAGTAATAAACCCACCGCACGCCAATGGTACGTATGTATATTTATTTTTACAAATAAATACGAAATTTGAAAATTTTCTTACTGATCTTTCTTCCCGTATGCATAAGCCATTGGCAATGGTGCTCTGTGGCGCAATAAAAAAATATTTTTGAAGTTTTTGGTCGTAAGTGTGAATCGTCGTAAGTCGAACCGTCGTAAGTCGAGGACTACCTGTATGTATCAAATGCATACAATAAAGAAATAAAACTAGATAGTTCATTCATAAATAAGAAGTGGAAGACCGTTAAAAATATGTTTTAATTTGCTTTCTAAATTATTAATTACTATTACAGAATGTTAGCTGAGTGATGATATCTATGCACGATTTCGAATAATTACTTATGTAGTATTTATTTAATTTCAAAACGTGTCGGAGCAGTATAATTAATAGGTATATTTTTAAATTAATCAGCCGTGAAATTGTTTTAATTTCCGGAGCTTTATCATTGTCGGAACATCAGCTGTTAAGTGAATATGCAATTTCATTCAGCACGCGATATTATTTGATTCGTTTACAAATTAATTTGCAAATATTTCAAAGCGTCAGATTCAATAGGAAGTTTTAACTTAATTGTTTCACAGCCATGTATAAATATAACCGCATCCTGCATTTGATTCATAGCAATTTATAATATTGAAAAAAAACATTTTTTATTAGCTACCAGCCTTTTTAACGCTACGCTTCAATTAGTACAATCAAAATCAACATTTAATTGTAATAATCCATTTTGAGGAAATCGTTATTAAATATATGCGTATCAATCAAAACTGAAATAATAACTGTATGAATGAATATGAATATCAATTTTTGGGTTATAGGAAAAAACCGTACAGAAAAAAGCGGAAATGGAAAAAACCCCACACGGAAAAACCCGCACCCAGAGTAGAAAAAGAAGTATTCTCATTTAAAATAATTCTAATCTTTTCATGAGTTTTTCAGTTTGAAAAAATGTTAAAATCAGATAATTTATTTTAAATAACGTCCATCAATAATTTTCAGAATCTCAGAACGTCCGATAACGAAAGATTCATTTGTTGCGTCAATATTTTTATGTGATTTTTTGTGTGTGACCTTTTTTAAAAAATAAATTTTCTATAATGTACAATAAAAAATACGTATATGCATTTTATTCCACTCTTTCACTTATAATAAAACCACTGACACAAGACCGACACGATCTTATTTGTATACAAATGTACACTTATAATGTGATTCATTCATTCTCTTTCTCCCACAATAAACACAAATAAACACAATTATAAAACGGTAATCGCTCTTCGAAAAAGAAAAGAGAGGTTGAGCAACTGAGTGACAAGCAGTTCTCGTAGAAAAAAATCTGTCAAGATACCTCCATTAGGAGACCATATGCTCCACATTGAACCTTTGCTACTTCCACGAATCCCGAAGTATCGATTGTTGATAACAAACATACCTCTTTCTTATTCTACCACTTCATGACACTTGTCTTACCGCGTACTAATAATAACCTATATAAATGTCTCAATACAATTTATCCATAACTCAACACTTTCAAACAAAGATAAAACCTAACAAATGAAACTTTCGTCGTCGGATGTTCTGAGTTCCTAAAAATTATTATTTGACGTTATTTAAAATAAAAATCTTATTTCAACATTTTTTCAAACTGAAAAACTCATGAAAAGATTAGAAGTATTTTAAATGTGAATACTTCTTTTTCTACTCTCTGTGCGGTTTTTTCCGTTCACCAATTTGTAATCGTTCAAACGTTGTAGCTTTCGGCATATTTAGCCATTCAAATGCACGAATCTTTACAAATATGCACGAAAAATCTTTACAAATATGCAACAAGGCTTAACATTTTAAATTTTGTTTTTAATAATATCTACCTATACGGACTGAAATAAATGCACGAATAGAATATTTGTATAGTTAACTATGTACTTCAGTTATTTTTTGTCGAGTTGTTTTTGCTATACAAATTAATAATAATTAAAAAACACAAAGTGATAATACGCCAAACCTATTCCCCTGTTCGTTTAACCGATAGATCTGATCATAGTTCCTAGTTTAATTTGACGGATAATAAAATATGGCGTCACGTTCGATATAAACACTATAATTTTCGGCAGATTCTAGATATATAAATTTCAAGGGCCATTGTATCACGCTTCTCTAAATAATTCGTTTTCTATCATACAAAAATGTATCGAATATAAACTAATTTATAACCAATGATCGAGTTCAACTGGCTTAAAACAACACCTGCTTGTACAGAGTGCATGATTATCAAAAAAAATTAGAAGGGCAATGAGTTTGATTGAGCTCCTGCTGGGTAAACGCCGCTAATGACATATCTCGAAATTATAATTCATTGCAGATTAAACGTGGATAACTCTAACTACTGACCTATGTTTAAAAAGAGGTACTCAATATTACACTGAAAAAAAATATTTTGTAAAGATTCTTTCATTTTATTCGGTCGAATACAAATCCGTACACGAATTTTGATTTGAACGCTTAGCCGCCTAGCCGAGTAGAGTAAAAATCTAAGAGCGTTTAACACTCGGCCACTTACTTTGTATTCATTGCTAAAGCGAACTGTAACATAAATACTATCTAAACACTAAATCTACGTTATGCATGCTGATTTATGTGGTATAAATCAAAGTTGGTCAAGTCCATTACAAGTAATCAGAGGGCACAAGCAGCGTGCAAAATATACATCGCCATTTTTTCGTTTTGCAATGATCATATCGCTGTTAAATTTTAATAAAATATCATGAGTTTAATGTGTTAATCAATTATTAATATTTGAATCGAATATATCGGACTTTATTCAGACTCAATTTACTCAGTACCTTCCGATTTTTACTAGCGGTAGCTGCCGGCTTAAACCTTTAAATATAAAATAAATTTGGTAACTTTGTTACTCCGCTGGTTGGGCTACAATGTGTGACACGTCTTTTGCCGCTTTGAGAAGCATCTTCAGGTATCATACAATAAAGTTATCAATTTTAACTTTATATTCAATTTGAATCACTTGGGATTTTGTACATTTCTATGTATGTCTTCAATAACGACCCGGGTTTAGCTTTTCGACATCTTCAGGCATTCGAGCACACGAATGAACTTGAACAAATGTACAAAAAATTGGAAAAGCATAAAATCTCAACAATTTAAATTTGATATTGAAACTCCATCAAGTCGATGTCTTAAATTATATTATTTACATTAAGTCTCTCATTAAATATACTGTTTTCTGATAATCTTATATAGAATGATATTTTTCGTAGTAATAATGAAAGACAATATATATTATTTATTGTACATTGTTCATAAATTTCGTTTAAAAAATACAGGAACGATTTCTATCAGCCACAAAGCATTTCCATCAGCTGTGTTTATTAAATAAAAAATGTTGAATGTGTACAGTACAAAGTTTTGTTTATTGTAATGTTAAAAATAAATCTTATTTTTCTACAAATTGCGTTCACCCTTTTCAAATCTTTCTACATTATGATGTTTGAAATAGCTCACGAATGTGATAAAGCCCGTAAATCCAGTAATGACGTAACTGGGTATAATAATTTAATCTTATTAAAAAACATCAAACACCATCATTGATCTGGTGTTGCCATAAAACTAAATTGATTACGAGGCATACAAAAAGATTAACATAAAAATACTATCACGCAAAATGGTCGTAATTCATAAGATGTTTAGTACCCAATTTTTTTTCACTATTATGGTCATCACCACGAGTGTGACCATACTATCAGACCGGTCCAATCAAAATATCAATTTGTATTATTGACTTATCTAGCTAGCTTGTTCTTCCTGCCACTGTCATTGCCAGAATGAAAATACGATTTTAGTGCTGAATTAATTATTCCGCTCAACACGAAAATAAACAGTAAAATTATTAATGCTTATTTTATATTATTGTTGAACATTATTTTAATAACCAATTCATGTGCTGTTGTAGCCTTTAGGGGTGGTAAACTTATTTGTAAAGCTCCTGTCAAAAGTAATGGTGAACACTAGCTTGAAAATAGCACTCTTTTTAATAACTATAAAAAGAATCATTAAAAGTTATGAGATGAGAGAAAATTTCATAATAAATTATATTTTCGAAATATTAAAAAGATTATTGTTATTGTTTTAAAGATTAATACAAAGGGATTGTTTTAATGTGTTTTATATGCTGGGCCTTTTGCCGAGTGTTCAACGTCGTTGGCTTCGGTTACGGTATTCATGGGCTTGAACCTCAGTACGGACAGTTTTAGAAATCAATGTCTGTGATATCTAAAATTCCCTCCCACCCATCTGACCCTAACTCGCCACTTACCCTGCCTAGCCCATTCCTTATATCATTAATAAGAGAAGTTGATCAACTGAGTAATAAACAGTCCTCATATAAAAAAGACTTTTTGCCTAAGCTCTACGAGTCTATATCGACTATGGAAAGGAAGAAGTACGTAACCCACACAAAACGTGCTAATACATTATATATTGTCTGTATAAAGGCAAAAGGATTTATCCCTCCGTCTTTCCAAAATATTTTTTTACGATAATCACAATGTATACAATTTAATACACGTTTAGTTTGGGCTATACACAATATTTTTTGTGGGGACTACGTCCTTTTTCCTTTCCACAGTTGTTTTGACCCACATGAGGGTCGGACATGGTAAAAATTCAACATAATGTAACGACTTTTATTGATTGAATTGACATTTACTTGGTAGAACTCCATTATAATAGTATAAAATAACAAAGTATTTAGTTCTACAAATTTTTTATCAGATAGCCGAAATAGCTTACGTAATAGCTTATGCACCCATTTACGTATTTTTTGAGGGTTACATAAATTGGCCAAAACACAATCGATATCAATTTTTGCCATAACGTTACAGAAAGAATAATCCTTTTTAATCAACGAGTCGACGTCCACTTTAGTTTTATACTTCACCTTCATCAATTAACTTCCAACTTGCTTTTTCACAATTTTTGTATTATATCCTCAGATGTCTTAATTACTTGAACATGAACAATGGTAATGTAAGTAATGTATATCCATACAAAACATACTTGTCATCCAATCATTGCTTTGACATAGAAAATAAGAGTTAACATCTGTGTCATGATATTATTGTCTTTATAATGTGTATGAAGGGCGTAGCCTTTTGAAGGCCGACCACATTTCTCAGGAGTAAACAACATAATACTGTATTATATTTGAGGGGTATAAATGCAACATTCTACTTTACACTTTTTCACCATTTTTCAGTGTGAGCGAAAAACGTTTTAGCGTTGTATTGTAGCTAGAGAAAAATTGCCAGGCTTAAATTTCACTCGACTTTCCACAGTCACTTTTGTATGGAATGGTATTTGTAAGCCATACAGTTTGAAAGGAGATTAATAATCAATAGCTAACTCGCATTCGATCAAATGTGCAAAGTGGCATGTTTGCAGTTATACCCCTCATTTACATATCTTAAAAAGATTTCAACCATTTCCGTTACCGTAAGTTAAGTTTCGTATTCTGGACTCTAAATGGAGTATTTCAAAAGAATTTGTTTTTACGAAAACTGATTTTTATTCAATCGGTTTAACTATAAATTTATGTATAGAGGCTGGCAAGCGACTAGTGGTTATTTAATCGCACTAGCTACTATCCGTTTTCGAAACTGGAGATGTAAACATTACAGAAATCCATGCTTTTAAACGCGAATCGATGAATCCATTGAACATTTTGTTTTTGAAAACCCATGCATACCGCAACCGATTACTAAGACAACAAACCGTTGACCGTTCGGCCTCGGGCCCGGATAAAATATTAATTGATAATAAAAAAGTTTCTTCTCAGCGGTTCGCTGGTTTGTTTTGTGCTCATCAATGAGCAAAACTTATGCATATAGTTATTGGAATTATTCTCAAACAATTCTTGTGCCTTTATAGTATTTATTTATAATCTTAATTAACTGTAAGAAGTTTAAACTTGCAAGCTGTCGGAGAATTGAATAATTATAAAGTCGGCAAAAAAATATGTTCTACGGCTTAATTAACAGAACTTCCACAGTTTGTGATGGCAAAAAAATATACACTATCAATCAATACCTGGTGTAAAAATTGCTTTAGTTTACAATAGAACACAGAGCGCCATCTCTTATTTAGCCAATAAAGTACAAGTGGTTTGAATAGAAAATAAAAATTTAATATCCGTATTAGAGTATTGATAGCTCTGAATTCATTTTTTCGCCAAAGATGTCTCTAAAGACGCATAAGCTATTCAAACTATTTTTATTTTGGCTGCTCTATAAACTTTCGAGAAGCTATTTGTTGCATATAATGTTTTGGTACTTATTCACTTATACGATTTGTCCAGTTGTACAGTACATTAGGAAATAGGTTTCTAAGAAATAAAATTGCAATCGTTCAAATTGTGTATCACTTCAATAAGTAATATCAGCTTAACTGAGTCGTTAGTGACCAAACTTGTGAAAGTTTTAAAATTTCTTATCAGTCAAGCTTAATCAATGACATGAATTATTATACGAAAGATATTTGCCAATTTGTCTCAAACATATGTCACAGTCCCAGAGAGAGTTCAATTGCTCTTATTATCTTTTATTATGTGGCCGAACAGTTGCAATACACCATTTTTCTTGACGCTTATAATATTTAAACATTTAATGCATTAAAATATTACCTATACACTGTTCTTCATTGGGCCAAGAGCGTGGCAAGAAATTTATTTTTCTTTAATTAATTTTACGTGTGAGTATGCGATGATAATATACCGGTATATATAACGGGTAATGAAAACCAAATTAAATAAAATAACATAACATAACAAAGAGAAGAACCAACTAAGATTTTTTAACTGATCATCCACGATCAGTATTCGTACGGGGTTTTCCTTAATTGTTTTCACGTTCGAATAGACCAGCTAATAGAATCTTCGCCAAAAGATTCTCTCAGCTGTTGTAATCTTAAATCTAGAATATAAACACTGGAAAGAGATAGAAAGTCTGCACCCACCCTATTAAAATACACTATTTGTTTTGTACTACGTACTTCCACATTTTTATAATGATCAGTACCAGTTTCGCTCATCACGAGCTTTATCAACTGTTGATAAAATTGTGGGATAATTTAAGACATCGACTGAGGGTGCTTGATAGAATTTCAATATCAAATTTGAATTGATGAGATTTTGTACATTTTCATGTTTCACACGAATGAACTCTAACTGTTCGAACTGAACTGAACTGAACAAAGTTCCAGTTCATTTGTGTGCTCGAATGTCGTGAAAATGCCGAAAGACGAAACCCGGGTCGAGAGTGACGAAATACATGTAAATGTACAAAATCTCAACAATTCAAATTTAAAATTGTGAGAGTAGTATAGAATAAAATGAGTTTTATTTTTTTATATATATATATTTTATTATGTAATGCCTTTCCGCCAAGAATGGACTGTTCATACATGAAAAGTGACTAAAGAAACAATAACCGAAAAACTGACAACCCTTTTCGATTAGCTCTGTATAGTTATACTAGAGAAAACAGCTAATAAATGTTTTGCCTGGGATTCAGTTTGTAGTACTCAGATGTAGAAAAGTGCTAATATTGTCGGTCACGTCTCAAGACAAAGATCAAGCTTATTTTTAGCAACATGATCATCTTTAATAACAAGTCGAAGACCATTGGTCATTGTTTATCCATTTTTTGCTGTCTATCTATTGGATACCATATTTATTGTTAGCACTGGATTGTTAAGGTAAATATAAGGTGTGATGTTCTAGCAAAATGAAAGGCACTATGAATATACCGTAAGGAGAATTTACCGCTAGATCTATAATTTTTAATGTATGATTGAAGATTGAAGCTCATAAAATGACATCATCAAGATGGACTACTCAAAAATATCTCGAACATTTAATTTCTATTCAATCAACAGTTGATTTATGCGTCAATATTTAACATTGAATGCTTTATCGAACTTGTATGAATATTCAATCAGTATGGTTCATCTACGATATATTGATAGAATTCTTGATAATAAATTCTATATTGTTTGATGGTAATCCTTTGCAGAATGATATGATGAAAACGCGCATGTTTTGTGGAATATATGAGATACTTAATTGTTTCATTATTATTATTATTATTTCAGAAAAGACTAAAAGTTAGCAATATTTAAGTTATAAGCAATGCCAAAACAGAAATCGTTACTGTGTTACTAAAAATATTTCAATCTAAAATCATTATGTTGCCAAAAATCAGTACCTGAGAGAAGATGGTCTTATTTTTTTCAATAAATTTCGTCAACCATTGTTTCATTGACTTTTTAACCAGCACAAATTTTCCAATATAAAATACCTTTTTAAACTTCTACCCCTTTTCTACTCCAAAATATGGATAGTAAATACTTTATAAGACATAATTTAAGACATCGACTGAGGGTGCTTGATGGAATTTCAATATCAAATTTGAATTGTTGAGATTTTGTACATTTTCATGTGTTTCGTCACTAACGACCCGGGTTTCGTCTTTCGGCGTCTTCAGGCATTCGTGCGCTCGAATGCCTGAAGATACCGAAAGGCGAAACCCGGGTCGTTAGTGACAAAATACATGGAAGTGTACAAAATCTCAATAATTCAAATTTAACTTTATAAGGCATTTTATCATATGGTATAATAATGAGTACTGTTTGTTTCTTTCTTTTCAGACATGATAAGACTTTAAGGAAGGAATTCACTAGATAAATACGAAATTGGACCAGGTAAAATAAGATCACAAAAAGCAACCGATACAAATTCATATGTACAAAATCTAAATTATTAGATCTCTACTTATGAATTGGAACTTGGAACCGAGATATAAATATACAGTATCATCTGCTAGCCTATGGTGGTCAGCTCTTGGTCTCAGAGATGCTCTCATACCATAGTAATTCAACATTGAAGGCTAGTATTACATCAAGTAAACACATATCTTATTGAGATGATTTCAATCACTTTGATCGTTGAAGAAACTTCGAAATTCTTGATGATATAATATAATTGTACTTTCAATGTGTCAAATCACTTATATCTATGATGGTAGGACTATGAGCGTTATTCCGAAAAGAAAACTTTACAATAGAACAAAAACTGTGAAAAATTTAATTTGGGCGAATAGTCGAAACGTTACTTTTCTGCGCTTAGTTAAGTTATACTTAAAAAACCAAGACAATATTCGTGTTGATGAACAGAGTATATGTGTTCTTATTCTCACATACATATAACAATGTTTTCAGTAATGCACTAGTTTAAAAGATGAATTATTTTTTTAGCAATTTGCAGCTTTATACCACCAAAGTTTGCTTATACTGAGAAGATAGTATTATATATTTTAAAAAATAAAACACAATTCATTTGTACTACTTTCACATATTTATAATGATCAGGACCGGTTTCGCTCATCACGAGCATTATCAACTGATAGACCCAGTTGATAATGCTCGTGATGAGCGAAACCGGTTCTGATCATTATAAATATGTGGAAGTAGTACATATGAATTGTGTTTTATTTTTTAAAATATAATGTCTTTCCACCAAGAATTGACAGTTAACACCTTAAAAGTGAGTATTATATATATTATAATAAGAGTAGATCTAATATTGACTTAGTATTATATCGTCGTTGTTCTGGAAGAAGACACTAACTGAAAAATTCTAGTTTTGAGTAATTGGACTGTGAAGTTTGTCAAATATTTGAAATGTTTTACACCTTTTTCATTTTGTGTGATAATACAAAACTTTTTTTAAGTAAAATTATCTGATATATAAAAATCAATGTGGGTTTGTTCGTATTTTATGCACTGTCATACCGTTCATCCGATTCCGATAAAACTTTTTCAAGTCATTGCTTGTAGCGCATAGTACAATCACGCCCGGCCCGTCCCGAGCCCGACTTTTTAATTTTTAACATACAGTAGATATATAAAACTTTTTGAAAACAGATGTTTGCGGCGAATACTAGGGGTACGGTGGTTTGATTGTGTCAGGAAGTCGGAGGTAAGAGAGCGGACGGACCAGCCTCTTATTACGTCCAAAATAAAAAAGCGACGATGGACCTGGCTTGGACACGTGCTGCGGATGCCCCAGGGGAGCCTGAATCCTGCCTGTCTCTTCTACCAACCAGGTGGATTCCGTCGCCCTGGAAGGCCGCTGATGACCATCCATAGGATGTATTCGGCGGAGCTACGGGACGCTGGGATGACCTGGGAGGAGGCGAGGAGGCTGGTGGGAGACAGAGAAGCTTGGAGGAACCACGTGATTGCCATATGCTCCGAATAGGGAGCGGATATGGTTTAAAAAAAAAAAGATATATATAAAAATCAATCTCACAATCCAGATATATCTAAAATCTAAAATAAAAAATCAACTCGTACAAATAGCGACATCTCGGAAAACCTTCCGATTTATTCGTGTACGCACCAGGCAGAAATACAAAAAATACTGTTTATCCAAAAGCACTTCAATAAACAGAATTAAAACACTTTCTTTCTTTCTTTGAGTGTCATTGAAACGCATGCCGGGTACTCACTAGTAATTTATATAAATAAGTGTGTTTCTCCATACAGTAGAGTTCGAAATAAGGAACATTTTGGTATAACTAACTCAATATGTCATTTTTTCGATTTTGTGTTTTCTTCCAGAACAGTGCGATATATTGCAGAAGTATGTCGTCAAAGTACTCCCTGCTTATATATAATAGCAGAATGCAGATCAGGTAGCAAAAGTCATGATTGGGTGTCATTTGTAGGATTATCAGTCACCAATGATATACTTTCTCATTAAAGTTGTAGTACCATCATTTCGCCACCTATGCTCTTTCCTGTCATTCTTTCAAACAACAGGATACCCCCCATATACAGTATGCATTGTCGTCAACTATCTGATTCGTTTTCCAGTAGACGAACTAAAAATAGTCATACATAGCCATATGGTATCAAACGACCTTGCTTTGTTGCCAAGCATTTAGTATTTATTATTAATGGAGTAAGTCAGAGTACGGCCCAGCGTAACGAGAACTACCACAAAAAATGTATGACCATATGGGTTTTTTTTAGATTCGTATTACTTAGTCTATGATTCATGATTCGTCTATGAATCTGATTTATGTCTAACGTCTAGCAATCAATTAAAAAACCGAATATTTTGTGGCATTTTTTCTAACGACAAAAGGGCTTAAGCTTCAGTTTTCAATTTTTTTTTTTTTATCTTCATTTGACTTTTGATTTTCAAAAAAACAATGTCATGTGCTATTTGTGACCATTAAACGGTATCAATGGTGTTATCAGTCATTCAGGTACTGCAAAAAAGCTGTAAGCATGTATCGTCGCAAATGTATGAAAAACATTACAGAGAAATCATTATAATAACTTTTTGTGTGTTTGGTGAAAATATTTTTTCGTGGAAGTTAGGCCCTTTTGCCATTCTAATATCGTTCTACATCGATATATCATATATAATAATAGCCCAGAAAACTCTGTAGATGCTTTAGTGATCGGACAAAGTCAACGCGCGACGTCGGGGCGGGCGCGGCGTTTGAAACTGAAATGTAAAGCCGCTCATGACAAGACACGTGAACCTCCAGTCCCGGCGAATTAACTTTGGACATTGCAAAAGCATACTATTCATTTCAGTTTTAAGCGCCGCGCCCGCCCCGCTGACATGCATTGACTCTAGCCGAGTACTTATTATTATCACATATCACATGTAGGTATGAAATTTTCTCATGACCTTAGCGTTGCGGTGCGCAGAGTATAATATAAAATAAAATGTTATGCAATGGACCCACAGTTCCGACGTACTAGCTACTTTAGTCATTCAGTATTTCAATTTCAATACCGTCATCTATGAAGTACGCTTATATTAGTATAATATTATAGTTGAGTAGTAACGAATCATTCCCGAAAATATGTTTGAAAATATTTTTCCCACATATTCTGAGGTACCACAGGGATCGAATCTCGGTCCAATTTAATTTCTTATTTTTATTAATGATATTGTGGAAAGTATGAGTGGAATAAAGTATCTGCTCTTTTCTGTTGATCTAAAACTGTTTTTAACTATCAAGAAGGAGTCTGATTGTACTATTCTGCAACATAATATAGACTCGATTTTGAATTGGTCGATAAAAAACAAACTTGACTTCAACATTTCGAAATGCCTTTGCATTTCTATCTCCCGCTCAAGATTTCCTATTAAATATAACTATATGATATCGAATAATACATACATTTCATTCACATATTAATTCCATTGCTATGCGTGCTAGCAAACTTCTTGGGTGTATAGTTAGGTAACGTAAACCATTCGAAAACCCAGCTGTGTTTTGCACTCTATACATTTCCTTGTTTTCCAAAACAAGAAATATTTCGTCATTTTTAGATTTTTTTTTAAATTTTGGGTATCAGAGATGAAACTAAACCAAACTTGTGAACTTTGAATTGTTGACATGCTGTGCATTTCATTGAAGTCAAACTGACAGACAGTAAATGGTTTATGTCGTTTATATATAAGATAAAATACGACAAAATATGATATTGTTGTCGGGTCGGCATTGGGAGTAATTCAAGTATTAATGCATTTCCTAGACTTGGTGATAATATTTTGTCGTATTGTATCTTATATATAAACGATATAAACTATTTACTGTCTGTCAGTTCGAGTTCATTCGTATACTCGAATATCTGAAGATGCCGAAAGGCGAATCCCGGGTCGCTAGTGACGAAATACATGGAAATTTACAAAATTTAAGCAATTCAAATTTGATATTGAAATTCTATCAAGCCTCAGTCGCTATATATTAAATTAAGTCAAACATATGAACTTTTAACTAGATTTCTGTCCTTTTTTATATTGCTCGTCGGCTAAAACTATTTTTAAGACCGGAGTCTTGGTATTATAAAACTGATCTCGTATTTCTGTAAATTATATATGTACTCTACAATTTATTGATCACACTGAATTGTGACATAATAATAAAAGAAATTCAAAAACGATTTACGGAAAATCTTGTAATAGAGTTTTCAGCAATTATGCTCTTTTTGAAGTAATGGATCTACAAGTTTTGTATTGAAGCTTGAAGTTATATGACTTGACTTTAAAACACATGCAACTTAAAAATATGGGAAAGCAACATAGTATGACTCATTCACTGGTCATGTTTTATTCATTGCATCCATATGTAAAGCAAAGTTTTTATATGAACCGTTGACGTCTAACATGTTTGACCAATAAGGGATTTTTCCTATTCATATAATATAACGCAGGTAAGCCGTAAACGACAGAAACCGACGATAAAATCAATGGCCATTGAATATTCAAATGGCATCGTGTGTGATAAACACCTTTGATTGGTAATCAGATGTGTTCTGTCAAGGATTTAGACAGCTACAAAATCATTTAATTTAAAGAGCATTCAATCATGTGTATTCATAAACCAAATTGATTATGAGCGAATCTAAAATTGGCATCATTATAGTAGACTAGACTCGTTATGAATATTTAACGTTTACTTGACTACAAACATATGATGCAAACACGAGGATTAAATTTATTTAACGTTTTAGTTATGTGCCACAAATGGATTTGTTTATTCTTCTGCTCATCTATTTTGTACAATTTATCACCGATGACACCTATGTTGTCGTGTTAGCTACAAATAAAACAACCGAATTCAACAACATATAACTATCAGTCAATTTTATTAGTCTTCAAAATAAGCCGTGCTATCTCAAATACGTACAATTCTGGATATTGGATAATTATTTTAAAAAAGATATTTTTTCGACTTTTTTGGTTCAATGACTGACTTGACACCAATTATCCTTAAAAACATTACGTTAATATGCTTCTTTAGGTGTCAATACATTTCTCATTCTTAATAGAAATTGTTAAAAAAATGTTCTATTTTGTGTTATTAAAAAGAATTAAAATGTCATGAATAGAAAAGGTCCAGTTTCGTATAAATAATGAGAATTTTAACTGATATAAATTTTTAGCAAAAAAAGAAAGTTCCAAGCACTCAATCTTTTTTACTAGCGATTTTTTGGGCGTTTATCTGTAACTCTCTAATACCCAACTAATTATTATTTCTCTACATCAGGGTTTCTCAAACTTTTCTTGCGAGGGGACACTTTGCAAACCCTCAAATTTAAACGGAACACCTTGTTTATTTTGTTGAGTATATACTATGAATATGAAGTGTTTGTTTGAACATGTTTGAATTTTAAATTTGAATTATTGAGATTTTGTAAACTTCCATGCATTTTGTCACTAACGACCCGGGTTTCGCCCTTCGGCGTCTTCAGGCATTTGAACGGACGAATGGACTCGAACTGACAAACAGTAAACAAGTAAGTTGTTTACAAAATAAGGATTAAGGTGATTCTCAAAATTTTAACTCAGGCATCATTGTGGATTCTAGACTTATAATATTTTATCTCGTAAATAATATTTATCGTATTTGTATCTTCAATACAAACGTTATACACTGTTTACTGTCTGTCAGTTCGAGTCCATTCGTGCACTCGAATGCCTGAAGATGCCGAAAGGCGAAACCAGGGCCGTTAGTGACAAAATACATGAAAGTGTACAAAAGCTCAATAATTCAAATTCGATATTGAAATTCCATCAAGTGCCCTCAGTCGATGACTTAAATTATGTTTGAATTTGTTGTAGCTGCAGCAGCATATAAAACCATTCCAAGTTTTCGCGGAATACCTTATCCCGTTCAGCGGAACATAGTTTGGAAAACCCTGCTCTACATCATTCAAATAAACATTTGATGATTAATGATTTCATTATTGTAATCGTGATTAACAAAACAACAAAAATACCATAAAATAAGTATCACTTTATAATCTTTTGACAGACTTTGTTATAAATAGGTCATAAACTTTACTACGTTACCTTAGTCAAATCGTAAAATTCCCACTTCGTTAGGAGCGTGCGATTTTCCGTTTGAAACGCAAGGACTTGCATCGGTCCTTTCACTTTTGCATCTTGAATTGGATCAAAAAGAATTTGTAGTTTAAAATATAACACCTACGCGGTTTCTACGTCTGATGCAATCAATAATATATTTTAAGTTAAACTTCCCACACGCTTATTTCCAAATAGTTGATTTATAAAATTGACTGTATCGTTCACAATCATTAGTCCGATTTGTAATCTATGGAATTGTTTATATTGTGAAACAGACTAAGTCCACAATCCGAATCGCCAGAAAGTGATTTGGGCGTATTATATTTTTCAATTGAAAAACTGAATTTGTATCAATGAGTACCTATGAGTAGCAATTATATTTTCGAGCATTCATTCTTTATCACGGATTTAATGTGGGACTTAACCCATTTTTGCCAGAATTTTGTCGGATAAACACGATAGGTTTAAACATGAAAGAATACTGCATCAGATTATCCCGGCGCTTGCTGTTGACTGATCAATCTCAATTTAGATTGGATAATGGGAATAAATAAAGCAAAATGCTCAAAAGCAAACACCGGGAAAAAACGATTGGATAATATCAGTCTTCTCAACATCAAAACAATTTTTTCTCTCTTATAATTAAATATATCAAATATCTGGTTGCTTGAACTATTAACTTTTTCTACTACACAAATTTTGGTAATGTGATCGATGAAATTTTGGCTAATAACTAATCCTCCAAAAAACAGTTTTATATATTATAACAAATTCCTCGAGTGACTGACTGACAAGAAGTCCTCATAAAATAATAATGCGTTATGAAAAATTTATGTTCATAGTATTACACCATTAAGCAATAACAAAAGCAATATTCTGTTAGTATAGAATACATCCAAGCTCCTAAAAAAACTCTATTTACAACAGTTCTTTCTTTCTGATTCCTATGAATTGCTCAATCATTCGTTGGTAAAATTAAATGTTTCACTTCAATATAGGTACATAACTTCATCATTTGGGCAATGAACTGTGAATGAGGAAATCCGGCCCTGATCAGAAAGCTTGACATCAAACAGTATTTCACCGGAATTAATAAACGCATTGCAACAGAGGAAGATGGATTGAAAGCAATTTAAAATTATTTTAATCAACTGTCAATTCTTGGTATAAATACATGATAACTACAAACATAAAACGAAATGTATAGAACTTATCAATTTTCAATATTTTCTAGACCGGTTTTACTTTTCAACTGATTCTCATTTGAAAATGTACTATTTCTATATTTCGTATAATAAAGAATACGCAATAGTTAAAAATGTTTTTTTTTATCATCTACTAATTTTCATACAGTTTTGGTACATTTGTATGCTTATTAATCTTCTGATTTCTAAGCCTCTTAGTTTTTTTTTTTGGTTTATATATTGTATACAAGTTTGAAGATACGAGAGGTATCGGAAACCTTCATTAGAGACTATTTAGAATGACTAAAACATAAATCAATTTACGTATTATTGTTGAGGGCGTAAAGACATTCCGCCCAGTCCAAATAAATACATAGTAATCGATTCTATTCGGTCAACGCGTTATATTTTACGAATTACGAAATTATTTTATTCCATTCTTGAAATATGAATTGATAATATACAATATAAACTATCAAATTATTCAATGGAATACAAAAAATCCTCTCCCATGTGGACTCTTAATGGAGTTTATTTCAATAGAAGATGTGCAACGAAAACTGCTTGTTACTAAATCTGTATTTTTCAGAGAAACTCAGGGTAGAAGGTTAAGTTAAGACTAATATTTCACTTATCGCCCTGGCTACGACTTTAAGATTGAATGAGTGAGATGGAATACACGACAAAACAACAAAACTGTGTTCTTATAAAAGCAATTTCATTTCAAATAATAAGTTTATGACTATCAGAAGACAAACATTGCTTTGTTGGATCTTCACAAATTAAAAATCCAACATTATTTAAAAAAACAATAATACTTTGTTCATTAATATGCCTCTAGCTCATGGTACTTCTTACACCATGCCTCTAGCCTCTAAATATACCTCTACCATGCTAGTCAAAATTGCAATTGTATTTTTTCGCAATGACAGTCAAATAACGAATTCCAAATGATTTGACCTCACATCTGTCTGCAGTTACTTGCAAAATTTAATTGTTATCGTAAACAATAAAATATTTTTAGCAGATATTGGGATTGTGCACTGGCTAAGAATTCGCATTGTCTACTATACAATATGATCAGCCAATTAGCTATCGCAGCCTAAGAATCAGCTGATCATTAAAGTGTTACGAAATTCTCATCTATATAAGAGAACTCCCAATTTAGGTTATGTTACACAATTATTATTCTATATTATCGCAATCACGGTGCTATTTTTTCTCCGGCTATATTAACTTATACGCCTCCGAGCATTAGGGTGTATTATTAAATCTAAGATGGAAGTGAAGAAACAAATCCAACAAACTAATTTCGTATAAATAATATATATCTTATTCTCCAAGTCACTTGCAGTAAAAAAATAACCGAACACTTTAAAAAACGAATGTTAAATGTTTGTATGATAATCACATGCAATTAAACAATTGATTGTAAATTGAATTTGATTGGCACAAACATATCTTACTCTTCGTGAAGTAATGTCGTTAGTCTTAAATTTACATTTTTGATATATGTGACGTTTGGTTGACTTTGTGATTTTATTTTTTTATAAAAAATGTTCATATCTTGAAATCAAATAGTGACAGATAAAAGGCACTTAATTCGTTTGATCACATTTCAAAAAACGGTAAAATCGATATGTTCGTTGGTATTTATTAAAAAAAAAAGAAAAACTACAATAATTGTAAATAAAGTATAACAATGGTTCATCCATCCAGACATCTTTTGTTTTTTTGGGAAAATGTTTGAAAGCTTCAAATGTCGCTCCTTCAAATCTAATAATAACTATTGAGCTATGAATGCATAAAAATCTATTTCAAAGATTTACATTTCAAACCTCTGTTTTCAATAAAAAAAATGTTTTTATATAACTGTGTACTTATGTTTTTTGAATAGACCTGTACTGGCAGTCGAGCCTGTGGATGCAGAAACCAAAAAGCAAATCGATTTTATAAAATATTATATTATACAAAATTGATCAATGAAAAAGATTTTAGTCATTGAATAATTCTACAATCTGCGGTCTTATGAGTATAAGTCCAAAAAGACAATTTTTAGGGAGAGCATAAGCAAAGTCAATTTTTTTCAGCAATATTGATTATACTCTCCATAAGGTTTTCATTTTACTCTTGTTATCAGTAGTGTTTAGATATATAACTAAATGTGATTAAAACAAGAATTAATGGACCTGTACTTCTGAAAGCCCAAAAATATTTATTTAATGAGCAAACTTATACTATTTATTGGAAAAAGCCAGGAAATAATAATACTTACATCACATTTATTTCAGGTACAAGTTAGTCGAATCAACGCATAAACCTATATTTATAAAAATGAAGATTTGTATGTTTGTTTGTTTGTCCTCTATACATTCCTTTACCATTCATCCGATTTAGACCAAACTTTGGTGAGTTGTTGTGCGCACACCAGTGAAGGTTTCTGAAGAAAAAAATTTGAAATCTAAAAAAAAGAATCAAATACGTACAACTAGCGACATCTTTGAAACAGACGGAAAAGAATATTTTTGTACCTATATCCAAAATAGAGGTCTGCATGAGCCCGGGCTTGGCCCGTAGACCTTTACCCGATCCGGGCTCGGGCGGGTATAGACAATTCAGTTTCGGGCTCAGGCCGAGCCCGGGTAAGGAATTCAAATTTTAAAAAATATATCGTACTATGTTTCATTCAGCCATAAGGCAATAGTTTTCTTAACTTAAATGATTTATTTCACATGTGCTATGAATACTGTTGGAGATATAAAGAATAACATATATTTTTTGAAAAATATAAATGAATTACTATATTAAAAAATAAATCGGGCTTTTTTCGGGCTGAGAAAAATAAATCTGGGCTTCGGGTAACATGTATGATATTGAGACTCTGGCTCGGGCCGGGCCGGGCCTGAAGTTGACTGGCTCGAACAGGGTTATTTTATGAAATTTCGGCCCGTGCAGACGTCTAATCCGAAAACACTTAAATAAACAGAATTAAAACACAAACACTTTCTTTCTTTGAGTGGCATTGCAATGCATGCCGGGTACTCACTAATTTATTATAATTTTTGTACAGCATCTGCGACGTATATTGTTAGTCCTACTAAAGCGTTTTTATATTTGGAAGGTTTTTTTCTTACTCATCGTAAAATTAAGAAAAATGGAGTCATTCATAAGTTCGCCAATCACAAATTTAATATAATCAATATATAAAATTCTCACGAAAGAAACTGATTTCACCATTCCTGTCTGTATAGCCAACATTGTATTATTACACGGAGTTGATCTTATATGCCTTAGGATAAATTACCAAAATAAAAACAACCGCTCCTATAATTTTTGCAATACTTTGTCTTTTAACCACTCGTTACGTAACCAATTTCAAAAACGAGATGTTGATTTGTGTACTTATGAATTTTGTATATTATACTTCCATGGCCCTAATCGATTTAACATTATTACATCTGTTACAGTTAATATAATTTGCATATTGTCGTTGGCACGTGTTTATTTTGATACGCATTATTTTGTCAATTAAGATTATAATCAGTTAGTTTTGAATAATGGGCCTAATAAAATCAAGGATGTTTCTCTTAGTAGACTATTTAGACGATTTAAGTTAAAGATATTATGAAATACAAATAGTCAAATTAAATTCAAAATAATTTTTATCATTACCATATGTATTCAAAAACTTTAGGCCATTTTTAATGGTTACATATTATTAAATGTCATCTTTAAACATTTTCCCAAAACTTACGTAAAAACACACTGTCTTACTGTGTCTTTACATAAAGAAATATCAAGACATATATACATTATAATTATCATTAACAGATTGTGTAAATTTTCTGCAAGATGGAGACCTCACATGTCTCTCTTGGACATCTTTTCTTGTACGCTGGCACGTGCTTTTACATAACCTCACAATTTTCTCGACCCTATGATTCTTCAGGATTAATTTTGTCAAGCGCTTAATTTCTATGGGTGTTATTATTTTATTTGTATTTTTTATTCAGTTAGTCTTCTTAAAGTAGCGAAACGCGGTACGTTAGTAACAAAGCCTGAGTAATAACTAAGTTACCAATTTTAATTTTATATTCTATGGGTGAGTTTCGAATAAAATACTTAATACTTAATCCTGCACATTGCCGTCCCAATTTCATGCTTTCAATCTACTTTTCCTTTTAATCTACTTGTTTCTTCTTTGTCTTTTCGCGTGTTACAGAATACAAAATCCTCTTTTTTTCTTTCTGTTCTTTAATAACCGTTTTACTTCCTTTAGAACACATGAAATACGTAATTTTTAACTGTATTTTAAATTGTCTTAATAATTATCACGATTAATTGTAAATACCAATTACGATACAATGAATGCTGTTTTTCTGTTGTATCTCTTTACCAATTTATTGATAACTGAAAGCTGTATAACTGTAGTAATACCGAACCGTATATATTTATTTATCTAGAAAATATCCTTTGAATGCAACAAAACCAAAAAACATTTCGAGAAACAGTTATAACAATAGCGATTGTATTATATAATAAAAATAATAGGTTTACTTTTTAATCCTAGTGATATTATTGTACGCTAATTTATTTTAATATAATTAAAAAAGACATGATTCATTGTTGTATTGAATTAGTTTGTACGTTCTCTGGTTAATATAGTTCTATTAATAAAAACATAATTTCCTACATAACACTTGTCGAAAGGCTGACTCAAACCCTTCATATATTACCCAATACCCACCAACAGTAGCGCACCTGCACATAAATAACAATAAAATCAACTATATGTGGATGTCTGATAAATTAAATGCATTTCAAACATGCAACTGAATTAATTCAATAGAAAATATTTTGTTTCTGATTTATCTATGTAGCGTTCGTACCGTACGTTTAAAAATTAAGTACAAATTATAATGCGAAGTAATATAAAACTAAAATTGATAAATTTGTTATTCCACTAGCTTTGTCACCAACGTGACACGTTTCGCCTCTTCAAGAGCATCTTCAGACCAAATGTACCGTAAATTTCTAAGATAAACCATGATTCTAATTCTTAAATAAAAAATGGTATTGTTTACCTTAGAAATAAATAACCTTGCCATATAGTTAGTCTAAAGATGCTTCTTAATCAAGTGAAACGCGTCACGTTAGTGACAAAACCAGTGGAATAACAAAGTTATCAATATTAATTGTATATTAAAAACGAATTTCCTCAAAGTTCCATAGAAAATATAATGCGATGTTTTTAATACAAAATATTTTGGCACAGAAATATATTAATATACTGGGTTTATCTTCCAACGTGTATTCTATTTATATCAAAGCTTGTCTGTCGCGTTTGGTTAAAGGAACGGCCCATATTTTCTTTCTTTGCTAGTCATCATTTGGGCTGATCGTTTTCTGCACCGCTCTCGTGATTAAATAATTTTTCGTAACAATTTTTTTAATCTTACATTTGAATCATGTGCCAGATATATAAGTCGCGTTATATTCGGACCAATACGGTATATTTTATATCCTGAAATATTATGAGCGTTGATAGTTGACGGAAATGCCAAATGATTTTTTTATTAACACTTTTAAAAATATTAAAACAGAATTAGTTATTTCATATGAATCGTATTTTAATTAGAACTGTTTCGTAGGCATTCAAATATTTTGGGAATGCTAAAAATAGCACGTTCAATTTAATACATAGTCTTGTCGTGATTTTACATAAATATTTTTTTAAATGTACATACAAGAACCTCCTTCTTATTTTTGAATTGATTCAATGTTCCTGTTCACGCCTTTTAAAAAAAAATATAATAGACCGGACGACTCTGCTTACTGATACTGACCACACCCGCCGGGAAAACAAGCGTCACGATGGCAGTATGATAACAATTGAGTTACTCTATTGTTAACTAGATAATTTTAAATACAATATCAATCAAAATCGTGATAACCGTACAACAGTAATTGCAAAACGGCCTACAGCCAATTACGAAGGATATGACAATGTCATAAATCCTTAATACGCAGAAGTAAACTGCGAACAAAAAAATGAACACCGTATCATTACTATGTCACAGCTTTGTTTTAGCTATAATCATCGGTTATTTATCATGATTCAATTGTATTGTAATCACCGGTAATGTTAGTATCCTGTCATATTAAATTTTAAAAAAATTATCTATTATTAATTAGTATAATAGATACCAATGTGTACTTTTTATTTTAACCAAACTAAGCTATAATTATAAAACTATACCATTTTAGAAATATCTTTTTGTTTGTTACCATGTCTGTTCCCGATGTCGAGCATTAAATTTATACTTAAAATGGAACTCATCACAACAGAATTTCTTCTAAAAGAAATGCATTCATTCAACCTGTCTTCGCTTATGAAGATAGCTCGGATTAGTGTTGGACAGGGCTAGTGGTTCTATAATCGCTCTCTATTTTGAACGAAATAATTACCATATAATTATTTTAATTTAAGTCTGCGGTTCTTAAACATTAATATTCCAACGGTTAATTCAATCAATCCTATTACTAAAATATTATTTGGCAAATACTACATCAAACTAAATATACTATCAAAATTCAATTCAGTATCAAGCCTATTCCGAAAACAAATAATAGTTTTAATTTGTGTACAAATTTCAATCTTTTCTTAAACGCGTTTAGGCGTTTAAAATAGTATTACAACTGAATATTGAACAGTTAAAATTGTATTCATTATAATTTGACAGAAAATGTCATTATAAATCATTTTTTTAGATTACATTTCTGTCGATTTTAGTTGGGAAAATCGTTTTCCAATGCTAAATTCAGTATGACGTACAAAAATTAAATAGTTTTTTTTTTATTTCATAGAGGCCATAGATATCACAATATTTAGAATTTTCAGTCAACGTTCATCATATTACTTGTCTAATAAATTGCTATGACATATATTATAGACCCGTATGCCAGAGTCAAGCCGAGGAAAAACTATGGAAGTGAGTTTTTCCTGATTCATCATTAATTATTATGAAATAAACCATATTACACAATTGATTTAGTACATCTTTTTAAAATACTATTGACGACTGTCTAGCAATAATAGTATTCATTAATAAATATTTTATTACGTAGTGACATTGATAAATACAATTATATCACCATGCAATAATGATGTTTTACCTTGTCTGATACAATAATAATCTCGTTTAGATTGATTTCAATTGATTTTTTTATTGTTTACAATAAATAATACTGTTTTCAACTAGATTTCTTAATGTAGTTGGTATAAAAATTGTTTCTTAAATATCGAATGATTTTATGTAAAACGTTTTTTTTTTTGAATTCACAAACATTATGGCTTTAAAAATATTCTAAACTTTTAAAAGTTTTTTTAAAGAGAAATTAATAAACACGTAAACGTTATTTTTTAAAATTGAATTTTTTATTACGACATAATTATAATTGATAATTTTATTATGTTGTCTTGACCTACCGTTGAAGTCTAATCCAGTGCTTTATTTCTATCATTTCATACTAGAGATAAAAATATACATTATGTTGTTCTAAATATATTGTAGTGATATTAAACGACACTCGATTTTAATAAAAGATTTACTAGAAGGCAATGAAGGTATCGTTGTGTCCCTTCATGCACACAACGTTACAATAGCAGATCGATTGGAGAATATGATGGATTAATGAGCAGCTTGTAAGAGAATGATACTTGTCAATAGTTAACTGTCACAACCTTTAACTCAATGCGGAAAGTCTGGGAATCACTGTTGTACTCGGTCAGAACCAAGTGTCACTTATTCAACGCATACATCCTGACGGTATTGCTTTGCGATTGCGAGTCATGGCACCTCACCAAGACACAGGGTAACCGTATACTTTGCTTTGAAAACAGATGTTTACGGTGAATATTAGGGGTACGGTGGTTTGATTTTGTCAGGAACTCGGAGGTAAGAGAGCGGACGAACCAGCCTATTATTACGTCCAAAAGCGACTATGGACCTGGCTTGGACACGTGCTGCGGATGCCCCAGGAGAGCCTGAATCCTGCCTGTCTCTTCTACCAACCAGATGGATTCCGTCACCCTGGAAGGCCGCTGTTGACCATCCACAGGATGTATTCGGCGGAGCTACGGGACGCTGGGATGACCTGGGAGGAAGCGAGGAGACTGGCGAGGGACAGAGAAGCTTGGAGGGACCGCGTGATGTCCATATACTCCAAATAGATAGCGGATATAGTTTATATTTATATAACTGTCACAATTGTTTTATTCAGCATTTCTAATTCAGGTGAAGCAAAATACCAAATATGTGTATGAAAGTGTTTCTATTCAATAATAAGGGTGAGTGACACATTTCAGATTCTGCAATAGCGGCATTAAGATATTCGTTCAATATATAATAGTTTTTAAAATTGATTATTTTTTGTCATGTATTAAGGACGCCACCGCTGCTTTATCCACCAAATACAACATATCGTTAGTAAAATATAATTATAAGGAATACCTTAATTCAAAATTCCAGTTATGTACATTTTATCAACTACACCATGAATGTTCATGAAAATTGTTCTTATGCCGTCAGATGTCACTGTAACGGAATCTGAATTTATATGTTAAGCTTTAAAAACATTCCCAAAACAAAACTCGGTCATAAATAATAAAAATATGCGATTTCTCCATTAACAGTTTCAGGATTGAGCACTCTCACTTCTCAATACAAGAAAATATATGAAACTTAAATAAGAGGAACAATGTGTCAGTTTAATTTTCGATGTGATAATTTAGAAGTAAATAATTGTTTGTATGTGTATCTTTAATGAATGAATCACGATTTTATTAATTTATGGATACAATAAAATTCAATGAAAATTCACTAAATTATTATAAATTTACATATATCGCGGCTAATTTTAATTACTCACTTTAAATACTTGGAAATTGTAAAAATGTATAAATAACTGTTTTGCTTGTTTGAATAAACAAAGGATTTCCTGAATAGATAATCCCGATATCATTTATTGTAGGTTAGTTCTCACAGTTTAAAACGGCAATTTACTTTTAACTGACTATTTAGCCTTCACGCTTTTTTTAATTGTATAATTCAGCAATAACTATAATAAAATTTGACTTTTTATTGGTCCATTAAGCCAAGGCGTGAATGATTTGGTTTTAAACGCTATATTTGCACGATTTTTTAAATATATTCTATCAAATTTGATCTTATGGTGAATAGACCCGCAACGTTTCTGTAAATTATTTTAATCTTATTTCATATGTGAGACAGCTGATTGTCTTCATTTGAAATAAAATTAGTAACCATTTTATTACAGTCAAATTTAGACAGGAGTTATAGAAAATGTTCTTTTAAATTCGATTTTCCGTAAAAAAAAGTACTGCCAACCTTCCATAGTTAGCATGTATTAATCGTTTAAATTAATAATTTTACCGAGACCACTTTTTTGCAACTGTGATTTTTTTCTTAATACAAAACTGTACCGTAATAAACCCTCTTCATCTTAAATACTCATCTTAATGACTGTATGTCAGATTATTACCAAATTTTATCTATACCATCTTGTCCGACTACTAACTATTTAGATGACTGTTTTTTTTAAATGATCACAGTTATAGAGAAAAAAAAATTTCGGGTGCAATAAAAGCAAAAATTATTAATTTTGTATCAAACAATCAATCATGATACAAGAACGATCAATGCTGCAAAACGTAAACATAAATCGTAGTCTCGTTGTTTACAAAAAACATATGTCATATATTAAAACCTTAAGGGCTATTTCACGTTATATCATTTTTGCCACACTCTTTTTTCAGATTTCTGAGTTAGGTTGATCGCTTACGCTATTTAAAAAACAAAATATATAAAATAGTCAAAATCATATGAGGATATTAAAAGTCAAACGAAACTGTCCGTCAAACTCATATCGTGAGAAATCTAATAAAACCGATACTGCAGTATGTCATTTTATAAACTTTGCATGTAAACTCATTTTATAAATTCATTTTTCACAGTTTTCTAGGGATATTGCAATTTATCCGTTGAATTGTACGCATGCAAAAGATTGTGGAGAATATTTGTGCATTCATATATCATTTTCGACTCTTTATAGACAGTGGCGTTTTTGCTTTTAGCGTCCTTGTATTTTTTCCGACTCGACATCCTATAATGTATAAATAATGAAAAGAAAATGCAAAAAAACATAGATTATTATTTCAAATTGGCAGCACAATTCTTCATCCGTTGGATTCTCAACAGTTTCTCAAAGCTAAAGTGAAAAAACTCTGCTCACTAACTGTTCTAATGACTTGGCAAAAACGGTGGTCAATGTCTCCTCGGGGTAGAATTACGCATCTATTCTTCTCAGATATTCTCTCTCGTCAGAATACAATACGGTTTTGTCCAGATCACTGGACCTTCCAATTTATCACTTGTCATGGTGCGTTTAATGCCAAATTATATGAGCTTAAAATTAAACCAGACCCATATCGTCATAGTGGTGATAAAAATCATGATTCTGAACATATTCTTTAGGATTGCCCAATTATGTCCATTGAAAGAGATATTCTGTATTTGTCGGGCAGAAATAGTCGCGATGGTCCTATTCGACATCCGGATCTGGTTTCTTCCCCAGAGAACTTTTATCAGTTCAAAAAATTTGCGGCCTCCTTTGGAGAAAAAGATTACCTCGCCTGCCCCTCAAAATTTAATCCTTAATTGTTGTCTCATCATAGAAAGTTTTGTGTATTTAAATTAATTGTTAGTTGATGACTTTAATATAATTATTGTGTACTCATCATATTCCCTTAAATGTTACATTATTATTATTTCTTATTGTTAGTTATATTATAAATATTTTTTTTCGACTTAATGTATCATTGAGGAGACATGATCTACGGTGTGATACAACTAAGTTCATCAGATTAAAAAAAAAGATTATTATTTCATTCAAGTATAAATATAATATGTGCTATTTCATAGTTGTCTGAACGTACACTCGTGATGTTATCTCAGACATGTAATGTTAGACAAAAGCTTGACAACTATGTTTATTTTTATTTACCAAATATTGTTGTATTTACTTCCATGGGGAGCACAACAAGTTGGCTAATGTATGGTTTCTATAATAGTTATATAATAGGTATCAAAACACTTAAGTGTAAAGTTTTTTGGAGTATACAACAACTTTGTTACAAAATTTATTGCTTCCGTAAGCTTATGTCTTAGCACAGCATTATAATTATTTACAAACTGCATTTTAACTTCTAAGCGTGGGTTTTGTTTACAAAACTTCGTTTTATAATGTGTCTTAGATAATTTATTTCGTGAGAAAATGTGCCGAAATAATAAAACTCACCGAAATTTAAAAAATAAAAGTATTTCTTAATTAGGTTGATAATATTTTTAATTTATTCAAAGCGAATCAGCGACTATGTAACAAACCAAAATTCATATAAATAAATAGATGTATATTTAGGATGTAATAAACGTAAAAATTACCATGTGACGAAATTGATTTGGACTTCATTATCAGAATTCAAAAATGTGAATTTGAATTTGTTGAGAAACAGTTCTATACGTAAGGACTTCAAATTCAGAATAAGTGTCGCGCCCTATTGTTGATCTACTAAAAGTTTGCCAAAATGTTAAGTGGATGTGACAGCAATAAACTATGCCATTAAACATTCTTACCAGTTTCTATTATTCAAAATATGAGCATGCCTATTGTTCAACTGTTACGAAAAAATTGTTTCCATATGCTCTGAATAAAGAGCGGACATAGCCAAATAAGCATAAAGGTGATAACTGTGCTAGAATATTTAATATCCAAGTCCAAGATAAAACAAATCGATATCTTTGACACTAGTTTTGACTCCTGATTTCAGGACCATAGCCATACATAGCTGGCAATGGCCACTTCGCTGCCAAGCTCTTCCAGCATGGCCGGTTGGTAGATAGTCCAATATGTAAATGAGACAATATGATTCAGGGTGCTGATCACCACCTTTGGGAATGTCGATGCATTGACAAGGAACGATAAAAATCGCTCAAAACGATACGACACTCAGTCGGATCTGTCAGCCCCGTCGGTCATGTCAACTTGGCTGCATCTCTGACAAATTACAAGGTATTCAAAGAGCTCACGGATTCCAATGGAAAGGGAATGGAACTAAACTCCAACAAACTCTTTCACAAACTCTTGTCTTCTTTTATATTATTATTATTTAACTTCCTGCACATAAGAGTCCATGTAACCAGGTCTTAATGAATTAATTTAAGATAAATTAAGATATCAACTGAATTTCAATATAAAATTTGAAATGTTGAGATTTTGTATATTTTCGTGTATTTCGTCACTTCCAGCGTTTCGCCTTTCGGCATTTTCAGACATTCAACCACACGATTGTAGTCGAACTGACTAAATACATGGAAATGTACAAAATCTCAACAATTCAAATTGTTAATGAATTCCTCCTAGTACATCCTGAAAGAAGAGTTCGAATCGTTAGAAGGTAGTGGCTTCTACAACGTTAAGTATGTACACTATGGGATTAAAAAAAACAATATCTCAAATCAAAATAACCATATTCACTAAAAAAGCTCTAGATTATTGAATCACCGACCAGTGTTCCCACAGTTCGAGACCTTACCGCATCGACAGACCATCACAGCAACACCAACACTCCCTGAGACGATATGGCTTATTAGATTCGCCCCACTAATCATTTAAGGGTGTAAGATAGACAACCTTCTTTTTAAATGCTCCAATAGGAATCAAAATGCTTCGCACTGGGAAAGGACGGGTTAATAAAAAACTCTATTAAATATCCTTCATGAAAAGCGTGGATATTAATAGATATCGCTGGTTCTCAACCTTGTTCGGTAAATATCAAAGGAATCACTGTAATAAATTTGCACTCTATGATAGATATCGCAAACTGTATGTAAAATGAATGACAAGTATATTTAAATATAAAATGAAAAAAGTAATGGATTCCACAATCTGCATTAAACTCTGGCTGCATTAATGCAAATTTAAGTATGATGCATTTATTTGCCCCGCTTCTAATCGTGTTTTGAATAATGATTAATTGTAATAAAACACAAGATTGACGATTATTATGAAAATTAAAATATCGGTAGCTTAAAGCTTTACGCTAGACCTTAAAAATAAATATACATAAATATACTATTCGAGCTTTATGTAATAAATTCAAAATGTCCTCGAGTTATTGAAAGGGTTGTGTAATAATTGTGAGTTTTAGGGTTGAAAAAAATAAAATACACATTTAAAATTTTCACGTATTTGTAGAATATCTAAGCAATAAGTATGAAACAAAAATTTTTCATAGAAAACATATATATATATTATTTTTTTTTTTTTTATTTCACAAAGTAACAGTATTTAGCATAATATTAACTATACAACTATACATAACGCTTCAGATTTACGAAACGTCATACTTATGTCGAATCAGCAATATAGACCAGGCAAAGTTGATAAATAATATTTATTCGTCAAACTTCATTATTATCATCAAATTTATAATAATTATAAGAGAAAAAATATTCGATAAATAACACTTATGTCAAGTCATCAACATGACACTACAGACATACGAAAGTGGTATTCCTAAATGAAAATATAAATAAATACGTAAAAGAAAAGATTCTGCAAACGTGATATTTATAAAATGCGATATTTGAAAACATAAATATGACAACTAAGGCGGAAAACAGATAGCGACGAGGACACGAGTGAATAATAAAGAAAGAAACCATCATTCTGTTGTCGCCCGTCGAACTGGGAACATCTCCCCTGAACTGCATAATCGTCATCATCGTCATTCTATACCTACAAGTTAATCACGTCAAACAATTGGAATTATATTTCTAAAACTATGTACTTTATTATAATGAAGTTTTATCAAGTAAATATCATTCAATCAATGAATTCAGTTACAAATACAATGAAATTGGTAGGGGTGTATTTCAAAGGTTAAGTCTATTATTAACATACCTCATTATGTCAAAAGACATATATAAAAATATAATGTAATCACAGCGTACGATATAATTCTACATAACGTAAAATATGTCGGGTACTTTAAGACATTACACCTTTAACTAAATAATTAAAGATATTGCGTACGCTTTTCTGAGCATATTTTAATACCAATTACATTGCAAAACATTTATATGACCTTATATTTTCTTACGCAAGTACACATTATCTGCTGTTATGGGCAAAAAAACCAATATTATTTTATTACATGCATAAATATCTGTTTTAACTGGCCATTAAAGTTTTTACACGACAAATAATTTACTAGCCATTTTTCTCAATTAAAAAACAAATTGTTTTTATATTACCTTTTAAGCTGTTTCATCTCTAAATGTGTTTATTTATTTTTTATTCCAACCATCAACAAGTAATTAGTGATTGGTAAGGGAAATATTTGAATAGGTAAAAAGAGTAGAGTTTTTATTTATACAATAATTAATAAGATAAAGTCAGACACAAGCTCAGTGATGCAATGTAATATTAATACATAATTTAGTACGTATACATATTATAGACAAATCAAAACCCGTTAAAACCTTACCAGGCCACGTTAACAAAAAATATGTTAAACAATAAATAAACCAAATTTTTTGAAATATTATCAGTCATTGGAAATTTGAAAGCCCCCAGCATGGTTAAACATTGCTCTGGCGTGAAGCCAAGATAGCTATCAATTATGTCCCAAAAATTTTGTTGAATTAGCTAACTACTTTGCTTTTTAACCTATAATAACTGAGATCAACCAAGTATATGCCAATATTTTTTTTTATAGCAATATACTATCCACTATCTAAAAAAATAATTATCGCAAACAGTACGAGTTTAAGATATAGTCTAGCTAACCAGTACTGCTCCCTTGTTGCTGGATTAACAGGACATCACCTCGTACAGCTATTGATATGTTTTTTTAATCACAGTCAGACTGGAACCTATAACCTCTGAAACTGGACTTTGAGATCACTGCTCGACGACTGGATGCTGATTCATAGAAGACAAACCACCAGAAGCATCATTTGCATTACCCGTAACCGTATTCCAGTGCACATTCCCTAAATGTATCGAGTATAAGTCGCTTAGCAACCAAAAGTATTATTATTATAATATACATGTAACAAACAATACATTATCATTCTAACATTATGAATTAAATTTATATTTTACTCAACTCAAAAGATAGGGCGGAAAATTTTCCATCATTTAAAGTTTGACAAAACCTCACAGAGATGCAGCCAAAAAACCTGCGTGACATCACATGTACCATGAAATACCCTTTAATGTATTCTGTATTAGAATTAATTATTCAACTACTGTCATCTTCTAATAAGTAACATTTTAAATTAAAATAATTTCCTCAATCATATTTTATGTTGTATACCTTAATAAGTACCTATTTAATTAACAGTTTTGATTGCAATATCTCAAGAGACATTAGTTACTTTTTCTTCACCAAATTGGTCTTGCCTATAAAACTTAGCATATTTAGCAATAATGCCAACGTAACGTTTCCGCGCTCTTCTTGAAAAAGTCATTTAAACCGTGCTTAATGAGGTTCTTACAGCATCATTTTATTAGTTGGCATATTTGATGACTGAACCCGAGAAATTACACCAATTAAGTCATATTCAAGTTCATTCTATGGCTTACACCTATACCACTTAATTGATTTTACAATACGATTATTTTACTATTACGCAAATTTTTATGTACTTCGTTCATTCAACCGAAAACGATCTTTTTTGGTGAAATTTTATTTTTGTCATGTTAAAATATTCATCCCAAATTTTGTTGAAATTTATAACATCAATTTTTCATTACAGGGCTGAGCGTAAATAACAATATGTATATATTTTAACTTTTATAAATTCTTTCTCAGATAAATACAAAAGTCATCATTAAATTTAAATTGATTACTTCATAAATTAGCTAGAAAGAGTGACACGTGTTCCATGCTTTTGCGAAGCATCTTTTGACTGAATTTAGATTTCAAGGGTGGCCACTGCAAAGGGGTTATAATTCGTGTGTAATAATACTTTCTATATAGACTTAGGGTAACTAAATTATTAATTCGTAATTTAAAAATATGTATGGTACATTTTTAACATTTATTTCAAAAACAGAACCAGTTTCGTATAGATAGACGGATCCGTGGTGCAGTTTTCAACGTTGCTGGTGTAGGTTAAGGATGGGATCTAAGGTTAAAATCCCTATACGGACAGTTTCATTAATTGATTTTTTAATCGATTTATGTATTTCTGTTCGTAGGTATGGATGTTTGTGATGTCCAGAATTCCCTCTCACCCATCCGTCCTTAAAACGGGGCGTAGCGAGAGCGATTTGCTAACCACTAGTTGTGTCCTCGCCCTATCTTTCTATCCCTTCTGCCTTCGAAAAAGAAAGGCTGAACAACTGATTAACAAGCAGTTATTGTAGAAAAATATCTGTTGATACACCTCCATTAGGAGTCCATATGTTACAAATTAAGAGTGGACATGGTAAAAAGTGGCGCTTGCTAAATTATCGCTAGCAGAGCGAAATGTGCTATTTTTAGATTGTATTTGGTACTTTAGTTTTGACATTTTTCAACGATATGGATATACTAAGTGACCTACTAAGTAAAAACTCAGTAATTACAGAAAATGCTTAAATTAAAGTAGGTATATGATAAAGTTGAGAATTTGGAATATTTTACCAATGGAAAACGATTGTAAAATTTATACTGTTTACTAAAAAAGGTTAAAATATTTTTGTAATTATTGAAAATTAACTTGACTTTGTGAGTAAAAACTTCATTATTTTTGTAAGTAAAAACGCAGTCATTTTTTAAAAACACTCTGTTTTTACTTCCAATTATATAAATAACAGCTTTATACATTTTCCCAAAAAATCACAATCCAGATACAAATATAATATTACTATACTAAAACGTAAATTCAAATAGTAGGTTTGATTCTGACAAACTGTTGAACATGTAATTACTGTGTTTTTACTTAGCAGAGCAGTATAGTCTGCGTGGACTTAGTTAGGCACGGATAAACTAATAACTGTTTCTAGTTTTCATAAAAAAAATTGAAAAGCATTATTTTAGGAGGTGCTTACTAATTGGCATAAAGGTGTAAGAAAAGAAACAGTAAACTGTTGATTTCGAGCCGTTCTCTGATTAATAAAACAGAAATATCTAACAATAGAATTGAGAAACAAAATCTTAAACATTACCAAGTAAACAATACTTCTCTCACCTCTGAGTGAAAAGCATCAGATGCTACAGCGAACATTTCTCAATGCTAGCAAAATAATATTCATTTTATACCATTGCTATGTCAAGGAGAAAACGATTATCATATTTTTTATCTCATCATTTAACAAAATTCACTTTTACAGGTAGCGTTACACCTAAAAACAACAATTGATTTTTTACTGTTATCCAAGGTTCTCAAATCACGGCCGTGATTTCATCTTCAGTGATTTTGTTTTTTTTATTTTGCAATCAACGATTCTCAACTCTTGAATTCTGACCACCGGATGCAAATATTAGTCACGGTGGGGAGGAGGTTAAATTCCCACCTTTGGGTTCTTTAGTCGTACCGAAGCATACATCCTTACAGTGCAAATATTCACGTGGGAATTCGAGTCCAGACAGTGGTATCTAGGCACTTCTGGCAAGAAACAGTATTCTCATTTACACTGTATTTTTTTGTAACCATGTCCGCTATCAATGTAAAGATATGGACTAATAAAGCTTTTCTCATCAAAAGTTGTTTTACGAGACCTACTTGTTACCCAGTCTCTAGGCCACTCTTTTTCGGAGAGAGTAAGCATAGAAGTATAGAGATAGGACAGGACTAGAAGTAAGTTAAGATGGGTAGGCGGGAATTAATACATCACAGACATCCGTGCCTCCGCAATTCCGCAACCAAATCCAACGATGTTGGCCACTCGGCTAGAGGCTTGGAAATATTCTCTCAATACAGAATTATTATTCGTTATCATTCTAATAATAAAATGCTAAAAGGAATAAATAAATTGACCATTTCACAATTAAACTTTGCATGTCTTGCCAATCTCTAATTGCATGTAAAGTCTCCAATTATGGCCAAATTTAAAACATAAAATTGATTGAAGATTAGTTATAAGTCAGTCACAACCCCTTTTATAACGACTTATAAAGGGATATAAGGACTGTTTTAGCACAGTCTATTTTAGAAATGATCATGTTGGAAACAGCAATTTCGAAACAAAAATTTTTTTTTTTATTTTAAAACCAATACAATTCCATCAAGCACCCTCAGTCGATGTCTTAAATTATATCAATACATAAATATGGGAAATTTAATTTGTATCATGACGTTATAAGATAAAAGTATTATGTTTTGTTAAAAAGGTAAGAGTATGATTAATATAGAATATATATAGTATAGAATATGATTAACGAGGTAATTAATTTGTTTCCCTGAGCATACCTTCTTATAGACTTTAACATCTCGTGATATAGCTATTACGATCGTAATCAAGATCGTAACAAATTGTTAAAAGCATGTTCAACAAATATTTTATATTACAATTTGTTTTCTATTATAAATTCCTTATTACTTATGTATATTGCATAAATGTAAACTAATTTTGTCAGTACTGTGACACCATCCATAAACATTTTTTTCTGAATTTTATAGTAAGCGTAAAAGGAGCGAGGTAGATATCCTTAAGCCTTTATTGATTTAATTCGTTTTTTTTGTAATTTATTCACACAAATAAAAAAAATATTAATGAAATTAAACGTAAAATAATAAAGATTAATTATTTGGAAGCCACTTTTTGATTTATTTAAAATTTTATTTTGATTAAAATATATGTGTATTTACAAATATGCTTGCAATACAAAATAAAGCACAAATAAAAATATATATGTATATTTCCGTTACATAATATATTATATAAAAATGATTTATATGTATCGTTTTATTGGTAAACAATTCTACAAGAACGTATACGTGTAAAAACACATCTTTTGGCGTGTTATTATGGTCCGAAAGAAAAAAAAACAAAGCCAAGACAAGAAAAAAACTAAATAAACATATTAAAATATCCGATGGCAGGTTTTTATGTGCCATGTCCAATAATATGTGTTAATTAGTGACCAGATTTCAATATCCAATGTTAATTTAAATCGCATGTAATGATATTCGAAACATTATTTTGCTAAATATATTAATTAGTGTTCGAATTTTAAATCAGTTTGACAGTCGGCAGCGACGCCATGACACTTGTGGTCGACATTACGCCGCCTACTCATTGGACCAAAGATTGGACTCCGACCGAGCCAAGAGCCAAATAAAACGCGAGAATTGATAATATTACATACAGTAGTATGTATAATCATTATTTTATACATGTACTATAAATATTGTGTACACTAATAACGGATACAGTAGCGTGCAAGGTTCACGAGAATTGTACACTTTCATAAGAAAAATAAAACCAAAACTGAACAAAAAAAAAGTTTACATATTCACATTTTATTTTACCAATCAGCCTCCGTTGTCCAAAAAAGCAACTAGAAGTACTTATTTTATTTGATACTTGGTTGGACCAAATATCTAAAGTTATTTTTCTAATATGACATACAAAATGAAAGGATGATCATGATATTAGTACAATGTCTTTTTTGTTGTAGGTGATCTGGATCAGCTTTGATATGAATCTGCATGAGTTTATATCAACATCTAGAGCATTGTCAGCTTTGGCAATTACCATTAGGTATGACAAATATAATACGTTTAACTTTTTAAACTGTCAAATTAGCGTATAAATCTAACTAAGAAATCGTATAGGTACTAATTGTGATAAAGTCATCTTCAGCGGTTGTGTTTGCTGAAAGCATTCTTTGATTACAACGCACTAAAGAGACAAAGGTTTACTCTGTCTCTGATATGAATTATGACTAAAGTTTCTGTAGTTCTTTTCTGTGAGTCAACTAATACTAGTTAAGCTTCAGTACATTTTTGTTCAGAATTACCTATTACCAGAATTAAATCAAAGTGATCTTAACCCGATGTCTTCTTTTTTGTAACGTCATTCTATTAATAATTAAGAAATAGCGATCGAATATTTTTTATTACAACCTAAATTACCAAAAAATAAAACGAACCATCTTTTGATTACTGCTGTTCAGTTTCTGTATCCTATCATAACAACTCTTCAATAATAGTACCATCGGTGTGTGGTGGACTTGTCACTATCTCTACCGCACAACCTTATTTGGGTATGAGCAAGAAGGATACAAGAGCATGCGCCGCATGCCTTTGCATCACGCTTGCATCTTCAGTTTTCATGTGATTGAGCGAGAAAGAGATAAAGCCGCCGCACGCGCCTGAATAATACGTAAATTCGTCTATTATGGAACTAATTTTATTAATTTCAAATTTTGTCATATCAAAGGATCATTTCTATTAAGGCTATTCTTTTCTGAAACTGTTCTTGATTTTGCATTAGTTTACGGTTAAGCTATAAAGAAATCTTTTTGCAGCTCTTTAAAATTGATTCACAACTCACAACATTTGTCTAACCGTTACTCCTTCAATTGTCCTTTGGACGCCAATGTGTCACATATGACATATCGATTTTTTCGCTTCGAATATTAGATACGGCAAGACGCTTTGCTGGTCATCGTTCCCATTCTGTTAGCATATCGTAGGAAGTCTCGATACCGCCCACTGCCATTTCAGTTTTCTCTGCCGAGATCTGTTTTCTCGTCTTGACATCCCACACGACAGTTCCTTGTTCAAAAAAGGAATGTCGAACGCGGACACGTTTCGCATTGTTTATTATTTTGACTCGCCATTTTTGTGCGAGGTTTAATTTGATAGCACCTGAGATCACCCTACGCCTTTTGCGTCGCTTGTTTTGTCATAATATAATTGCTATTAAAATGGAATCTCATCCCGGAAGATGAAGTTTGCTCTCGCAATACAATCAACCCAACAAGTTTTAAGACAAAATATATTTAGTTACATTTGGAAAAAAATCATTAATTGATTGAATTGACATTGATTTGGTAGAACTCCATTAAGGTAAAAATTAGCAATGTAGTTAGTATCACGCATTCTTTTCATCTTTATACTACATTATAGAACTGTGGCCTCCTTCTATGTCAAAAGCGACGTTTTGACTGAAAACAAATTTTTTCACTAATTAGCAAAATAATGTGTATAAACTTTTAATTGTCTTGAATTCAGCCACTTTCCATAACAAAGTTGCCTAACCCTGTTAAATACTCTTTAATCTAACATGACACGTTTTTTAATAACTAGCTTTTTTAGCAGTAGTATTGCGTATTTCTATAGGCCTTTAAGACAGTTATCTAATCAATTTTAAGGTATTAACTGTCGTGTCGTGGTATGAGAGATCGAACAGTTGATAATTTTACGATAAGAGAAACCGATCCTGATCATTATGAAAATGTGATGGCAACACATAACAAATTGTGTTTTATTTTTAAAATACGGTTAAAATTTAATATCATAATTCCTTGATTAACTTATTTATTCTTTTTTTAAATATGTTTGAATTGACATTTTACAATGGTCAAAGTTTTGGTCATGGACAGTAATGTGTTAATTTTTTCAGGAATCAGGTCATTTGACTCATTAATTATAAAAATATGTTTTTAGTCTTTTCCGTCTAAATATTTTTTTCTCATTTTTTTGAGATATTATAATAAATTTTCAATAATATAAAATCACTACTCCTCTTTAAATATCTCTCAATTACAGTTATAATAATGTTTCAATAACAAAAATAATCACGTACAAACTATAACTGTTATATATTTACAACTAAAATAAAGTATTACCAGTTGCCAACCCACGTGAATATGGTGACCTGGTTCAAATAATCCTTTGGGTAAATTTATAAAATCATTATAAGCACTAAAGTTTATGTACAGCTTTCACTAAGGACGTAAATATGGCCCATCATCATCATATTCTTCTGACAATATATCAAAACAAAAATTGAGTGATTAAAAACTGACATATTTTTAGAACGTTATTAGACGACACTTAAATGAAAAGATTAATTAATTTTGAAACAATTAAAGTCTCATCCTTGTTTATATTCAAAACTCTTCATAGAGTATCAGTTTATCACTTTTCACTCTCATACACATTCTTCGCAAAGAGGAAAATGGAAGACTCATCCTTTAATCGAGACCACTGCATATTGCCAGGCGCTTTGAAATACGCGTAAAATCCGCGAAATGGAAAGCGTTATGTGACGCTTGTTTGGTTTTATGCCGTTGCGCATGCGCGGCGTTATTTTACTTTTATCGCAAGCTTTTTATATAAACCAGCCAGTGGCAGTTCTAAAATTTCTGTCCGCTTAACAGACTCTTACAAAGGATCTATTAAAGGATTTTGACCGACAACCATTTGCTATATATACAGTAGATTCTCAATCTATCGTTTTGGAGAGATATAAATGCGGGAAAACAGTGGAAAAAATAAAAAATAATAACAATGGAAATTTATAATGCAATATATGTAAATTTGCTTTTTTTAACCACTGAAATCCTAATGTGGTGTCTTAAGCATAGCTGTTCTACGAAAGCTGATTAATTTTCAAAAAATTTGCGGCTAATGCATTCACAGACTATGCACAATAATAACTTAAGTATATCTCTCTTTAAAAAAATTAATTACATACACATTTCAGTTCATTAAAACTTTTCATTTTTCTGCACTTCACTGCCTACTAAATCATAAACACTTGTAAGCGTAATATTGAGAACTTCCTGGAAAACAATGCAGTATTGAATAAGTGCAACAATTGCTCAAGATTAGTAGAAAAACATAACCATTTCATCACCTAGGAAAAGTGGATAGGCAACTATTATAAAATTACTTCAACGTGATTAGTTTTCGCTAGCATAATTATTACATAGCCGAACACCTTATTTTTTTTAATAACAATGAAATAAAAGAACATTCATGATGTTTAAGAATGACGTATAGTTTTTTTTTCAATTTCTATCAAATTCATTTAACATTTATATTGCCGATAAAAATAGCCAAAATAAAGTGAAAAAAATGATCCTTGGAAAATATGTCAGTAATTTATATGCGTTGATCAATCGACTGCAAAATGTGGCCGTGTGTGGGATTCACAAATTCCTAGCAAAGAAATAAATTTAATTAGAAAAAATTTAATAAACCAAATGTTGTTTTGTTTCTTTTTTATTTTCAATTTATTTCAACTGACTCAAAAAAACGCACACTTTATGCAAACCTTACACTATCAATTGGATTGACAATCTTGTTCAATAATGAGATTCATTTTCCTAGTTTTAGTGATTCTATACCTCGTTCGGCGTCCGTGATGCAGTTGGTAGCGTCGTTGGCTACGGCTACGGATGTCTCGGGTTCAATTCCCGGTGCGGACAGTTTCATAAATTGACCTTTCAATCGTGTTTATGTTTGTGATATCTAAAACTCCTCCCTCCTCAAAAACAGGGTGTAGCAAGAGCGATTATCTAACCACTAGTCCTTTCCTAACCCTATCCTTCTATCTCAACTCTCTCCGAAAAAAGAAAGTTTGAAAAACTGAGTAAAAAGCAGTTCTCAAAACGTCTGTTGAGATACCTACATTAGGAGACCATATGCTCCACGTTGGGAGCCAACATGGTAAAAAAATACCTCTTTCAGGATTGAAAATCTGATTGTCATTTTGATTGATCGTGTATTGTTCGCTTCAAACCTATGCTGACGTCATGGCAATGTAAAATAATCATATAATTAAAAACTTAAAGCTTCAGCATTCTCCTATTGCATAATAGCATTGTATTCACATGAACAGTAGCTTAAAAGATACGTAATTTTTATCTAACAACTAAGTTTGTAATTTTACAGAGATGACATTAGAAATACGACATGACGAAAAGATTACGTGTTGGTATAATCGTTACGAAATTCCCATAAAATTAAAACAATATGTGATGCCCACAAAAAAATTATCAATATTACGTTTGTGCTCTTTACTTTATAGCAATAAAAAATGTATACATCTAATATCAATCTCAGTGATATCACCAATCGGTTGACTGGTTTAATTGACCAATAAGACAAGTTTTTTGCAACTCTGCAACAACATGTTTTAGTTTTTATGCCGAATCTTCATTGCCGCGTACAATTATTATTTTGGCTAGTACATTGGCTCAGTTACCCACTAGTGGGTCATTTAAACTTTTTACTAGTCAGAAAAAAATCTTAAGCGTGAAAACTTTGGCATGTTCGTGAACATACCTGGTTTAATGATAATAGCACTTAACATGTGATTTTAAAATAGCTTCAAAATATCGTAAATGTTATCTCGTTCGTCAATGTTTCAGTCAATACGGCAAGCTTTGCTTCTCATAGTGCCCGTCCGAGCTCTAGCACCCATAGTTGGAAGTTTTTTCTTCACACCGTGAAGTTATCCAAGACTCCGACATTTAATTTTCTATCTGCAGTGCTTTTTACGGTACGAATTCCATGAAGGCTCATTGTGTAAACCAGCAGTCACCAAACTAATACTCGCGAGAGTTTTTCATTCATAATAAATATTGTGTGAAAATGTTTAATGAGTTATATAAGCATGGCCTCAGACATAGAGACATATGACATTAAACGTCTGGCACATTAAATTAATGGGATTGCATTTTATCTTTTCATCAAAAATACATATATTTTATAATGACTACATTTATACATATATATATATATATATACGTAAAAGTTGGTTTTCCCACCACCAACCGTTACGTTAATGCAGCCGCTGATCCATAACTGTTTTTTACAGCAATTTTAGCCTAACATAAAGCTGCACAAAGCCTAACACAAAGCGAAAGAAAAAGAAGTGTGACTTGTTCAGCCAATCAATATACAAATGTTTAAATAGCTATAAAAAGGATATAAATACTAATTATAATATAACTAATATATAACTACTTATAATAAGGATAATTTATCATCCAGTTGGCACTAAATTTCAAACTGTGAATTCGGCCTCTTTCTCAAAAAGTTGTAAACAATATAAAATTAAAATTGATAACATAGTTATTCCACTTGATTTATCACTAACGTGACGCGTTTCGCCTCTTTCAGAGGCATCTTCAACTAACCATAGACTAACCATATCGCAAGGCTATTAATTTCTAAGGTAAACAATGATTCTAATTCTTACATTAAAAATAATGGATGGGGTGGGTTTTATTCCATTCTACTGAACGCGGGGAGGGAATAAGACAAACACTAATAGATTATTTACAATTCAATTACTGGTACCGATTCAACGTATAGGATACAGCTTAACTGGGCTCTATTGATTATAATCAATAGAGCCCAGTTAAATTCCTTGCCAATTCTGAACGAACAGCTGAACCTTCCAAACTCCCCGTTGCTGTATCCTATACGTTGAATCACCTAACAAATATCACTAAATGTAAATGATTGTATATATTTATCCTTTCGTCGAATTGCATCCCGTCGAAACCCACAATGCTATTATAATTGTAAAATCACTGGTAATTTCTAATAGTAGTTGGACAGCGGCAATTCACCACTCTGTTAATGCGTTGTTTACAAAATAAGGATTAAGGCGATTCTCGAAATTTTATCTCGTAAATAATATTTGTCGTATTATCTTCTATATAAACGTTATACACTGTTTACTGTCTGTCAGTTCGAGTCCATTCTTGCGCTCGAATGCCTGAAGATGCCGAAGGCGAAACCCGGGTCGTTAGTGACAAAATACATGGAAGTGTACAAAATCTCAATAACTCAAATTTGATATTGAAATTCCATCAAGCACCCTCAGACGATGTCTTAAATTATATAGAAATACATATATTATATTTTAATTTAAGACATCGACTGAGGGTGCTTGATGGAATTTCAATATCAAATTTGGATTATTGAGATTTTGTACACTTCCATGTATTTAATTTTATATGTGTTTCCTCATTTATAACTAGATTAGATTTATCAGCTAGACTTTTATTTTTCTCTTCGATCAATTTCTTGAGTTTATAAGAAATACATGGAAGTGTACAAAATCTCAATAATCCAAATTTTATATATTATATTGTTTGAAAAATCAATTCATGAAACTGTCTCTACCGGGACTAGAACCCGATACATCCGTTAGCGTAGCCAACGACGTAGACCACTGTACAACGGAACCGACTATATTATTATTTATACAAGGTAATCATAGATAACAGATATTGCAACGAAAATGGCAAACGTAGCGAAGTTTTGCTAAAGATCGAGTAACTCATTGATATCAATCAAATACATTTGTTCGAAAGTCAAGTTTAAGCCAAAAACATTTGCATTAAAACAGTTTTCCACTGCTGCAAAAGACAGGGGAGTTCATCAGAATATGCGTATTACTCCTTGGCAGACCATATAAGTGCAAAAGGCGTGAGGAGTTGTAGGCTAACCGCACCATCTGTCAACTGGCCTTGGCACTATATATTATATTCCATTTCTGGAGTGGTTACAAACCTTGAGAATATCAGCTTAATTGATGATGTTTCATTTGCAAATTTGTCAGGAACCATTAATTATATTTTGGCAAATTGCATTTACGTAACATAAATTAATTATTAATGAACGGAAAAATCGAATGCTTTGAATAAGTTAATGATTAATTCTTATGATTTCAATATAGAATTAAAACACGTAAGACGTATATTATCTATTTTATCGAATTAAATTTAAAACATTTTTTTCCCAATAGCTTTTCATGCTTCCTCTCTTTATAATAATATCGGCAATCCGCTAAGAGGCCAGTATGCCGTCCTTCTGTTTACCGATTAGTCGTTACCAGAGCTTGGATTTATAAAAACTAAAAAGCCATTTTAAGATAAAAATTATTATTATATTACAAAATATCATCTTTATAATGAAAGGGTAAAAATAATAAAATACATATTCAGTTCTACAAGATTCTTGTAGACCAATACGTTACTTTATTTTTACCCTATTATGATGGAGTGCTACCAAGTAAATGCCAATTCAATCAACGTCATCGTCTTCTTGAAAAATTATATATAATTAATGGGTTGAGTGTCAGCCAAACATAAATAATAAATGTTTTATTCAAATACTGTAAAACTAATAACTAAATATATACAGAGAAACGAATGCTAATCAATTTAGTTAAAACGTTATATTTTTTACATAATATATGTTCTAAGGAGTACATTTATTTCAATGAATTTTAATATTTTGCCGGTCAAAATAATTTGGAAAAATTAACATTTATATATATAAAATGTGTCCAAAATAAAACCATTTTCTTTTAACCAAGATACTATTTCTAATTTTTTTTTTTAATTCTTAATTGTATTCTAAATTCTTATTTCTTAATGGAGTCCACGTGCTTTAAATTAGAGGCGGACTTGGTTATAAAAAGTATTATTTAGTACAAACAAATAAAAAAAATTCTCATTACAAAAAAATATTGTTGTGGTTCACGATCTTCTGGTTTCTCACCAGCTGCGTAATAATAATAAATTGCAGGTTTCATCGACGGCAAGTGTGCTTACCTCTTTGCGGATCACTCGGCAAATGCACAACGCATGTAGTGCAATATCACGATTCAATTACCGGTCAAGTATCGCATTGCAAATTGCAACTGAGGATTTGTTTACGTTTCGCCTTGTCATGGATTCCCCGCATCACATAATTATTACTATTGTATAACATTGATAATAATAATTATTATATTACTAAAAAAAATGCTCTGAGCGTGCGAATTTAATTAAATTAAGTACGTTACAATCGTTAAAGCGATGTTCTTGGATGATTTTAGACACGTTTTTATAACAATGTTCTGATATTAACTCGTCGGCACCGGGGTACGTGGAATCCGCGTATTCCGCGTTCTTCTATATATAGCACATAACTCTTTAAATGTTTTGTTGAATGATATATTTCTTTACGGCCCCGCCACTACGCGTTTTGATCATATTTACTCCGGTGAGAATGTGTTAAGTGGTGTCAACGAGGAATATTATGAATGACGAATGCTTTTTTATCATTCAAAGAAACATTTTTTTGGATAATTTATACTTCCTTAAATATTTTTATATATAAATATATTCACTAGGTATTTAGTGGTCAACGTGTTTGTCCTATTCGGCTGCGCTGTTTACAGGTTCGATTCCCCGTACAAACAATATCATAAAAAAATGTTCTTTTAATCAATTTATAGATTTGTGTTATTATAAATCCATGGATGTCTGTGATGTATGGACTCCCTTTCCAACCATCTGGTCCTAAAAACAGGGTGTAGCGAGAGCGATTAGCTAACTACAATCTGTCATCAATTCGTCTCGTTTTTATATACTTAACGCCAAAAAATAGAAGTCGAGTGACTGAATGGTAACCAGTTCTTGTGAAATTTTTATTGAAATTCTCCACTAGGAGATAATATGTCTCACATTGAGACTATTGGGAGTGAAAATTTTTGAAAAAATACACTTCAATTATTGAAATATGCCAATTTCATAAGAAGGAAAAAAGGAAATTAGAGGGTTGATTACAAGCCATAGTTTCTACCTTTATGTGAATAGGTATAATCAAATAATAATAAAAGATTCATCGTTAACATTAATTTATCAAAAATTCATTCATGCTACCAATTTTAACGGGATAATATTATCAAACATGGGAAATGGGTCAAACATTGATTTACCCAATCATCTTCCAAGTCGACAACAACCAGTTTATAAGTCAATTCCTGTATGGAAAAAAAAATATTAATAAATACTTAGTATATATATTTTCGGCTCCGTGGCGCAATTGGAAACGTCACTGGCTACGGTTACGGATGTCTCAGATTCAAGACCCGTTTTATAAATTTATCTTTCAATCAATTTATGGATTCCTGTTCATAGTCATGAATGTTTGGGATGTCTATAAATCCCTCTCACCCATCCGATCCTCAAAAACGGGGCGTAGCAAGAGATATTTTCTAACCACCAGTCTTGTCCTATCCTTCTATCCCTATCCTCTTCGAAAAAAGAGTAACAAGCAGATTTCATAGAAAACTTCTGCTGAGATACCTACATTAGGAGGCCATATTTTCCACGTTGGGAGCGGACATGGTAAAAAATATATGTGTATTAAATATATACATATGTAATACGTATGTTTCTGTAAACATTTTTATAAGCTTAACCTAAATCGGAGAGCCAATGAAACAAGTAGGACTAAACTGTTAGTTAAACATTAAACATTTAAACATTTATGAAAACTATGAATGAATGAAAAATATACAAGTAACGTATTGTTTTTTTTTTTACTTTACCTCACCTGTTCTGTGTGATAGATTGTAAAGTTTTTTTGTTCACCTTGTCACTTCATAAAAATGTCAAACTTATACACTTTTTTCCATATTACAATTTTGGTACAAAAAGCCGCAATCAATTTTATGTAAATTATATAAAATGCCAAAAAACACATTTATTACTGATCTACGAGTAGTTATTAAATAAACAAACAATCTACGATACTTATTTTCAAGGATTTCACTTAAAAATATAAACTATAAGGAAGTAATAATTGGTAATAAAGTAATGATATATATTTTATCGTATTTAATTAAACTAATTCTATTAAAAATGGGCATTATATACTTAACTAAATCAATTTAATATTTTTTACAATTAATCCTTGATAAAATAAAATAAGATTATAAGATTAATGTATCCATTTGAAATAATAAAGTACCTAGTATTAATTCCAAATTTCGTATTTTTCTTAATAACTGTCCTTCAAGAGTTTTTTATACGAATACTTCAAATTTTCTCTTGATGCCTTCCTTGTTCGTAAAATAATTATATAAACAAGAAATTGCTAGCGTGTACAATTTTAAACTGTAGCAATATCTAACTATATTGTATTAGTATATATTATATAATAGTATAGTATAATATAAAATATAATATAGTTTTATAAATCATGACTCAATCATATTCGTTATCAATACAAAATTAAAACTTTTAAGATGTTAACTGTTAATTCTTGGTGGAAAGACATTATATTTTAGAAAATAAATTTCTCAATTTTATATAAATACGCCTGTTATGTTTGTATTTTTATCAGTTGATAATGCTCGTGATGAGCGAAACCGGTCCTGATCATTATAAATATGTGGAAGTAGTACAAACGAATTGTGTTTTATTTTTTAAAATACAAAATTAAAATGTATCCACGGTATCCTCCGAATTCATAGAAAATATTTTTTTATTAGGATACGTTACAGAATTATTAGGTAAAAGGTTTTTTGGTAATAAGCATCAAAGGAAAAATGTTTGGATTGAAAACAACGTTGACATAAATTTAAAAAATCGATTTTGAGATAAGTAAACCAATCGATTGTCGAAAGCTAAATCTACATAATAAAATACGGACATATTTTCTTTTTAATTTGATGCCCCCATTTAAAAACAAAATCTTAATTTTACATTTATTGATATTGCAATGTATATTCAAAGCATCATTGGAATAAGTGGAATAACTAGATACAAAAAATATTACTATTATCCGCTATCATATACTGCAAAAGGACCTAAATAAAACTTTAATTAACTATTTTAAAAGTATGAAACTAACCTTAATGTTCAATTATCTCGAAACTAGTATTTTTGATTTATCTAACTGTTGCTTTCGAGTAGCGATAAGCCAAACAGCTTAAATAATTATTCCTTGCTTTTTTTAAAGAGGAGCGTATAACAAGTTTTGTATTATACTATTTTAATAAAGTGTGCTTGTCAAGAGTAAACATTGGTATTCGCAGCGCTGTGTTTAGAATATTAATGAATTCTGCATCAGTTTTTTTGCTCATAAAACAACTTGCAGACTATTTAAAATTTTCCATGTCTTCTTTTTTAATGTGTCGTTAAAATTTAAAGCCAGCGTCTTGTTATCTAATTATACGTATTTTTTTTATTCTACGTAGAATATATTATGCATAGATACACGCTATAAGGTATCCTTAGGCCATATTCCTGGACACTGAACTTCTGGTCATTTTTAAAGCTTTAAAAAATTATTATGTTCATTTGGCCGGACATTTTTACATACGTTCTTAGATTTATTCTTACATAACTGATCTTAGATAAAATAGATTTGAGAAGAACTTTTTACAGTCATGTGTCGAAATAAAGCATAATGATGTATTTACTGAAATTATTTTGAATTACTCGTTAAATTTTGATTATGCTTATCACACTATTTTATCTATTATGTTCAAGTCGAAATGCAGTAATTCCATAACTTTGATGATTCTAAGAAAACCTAATTAACAAAACAATAAAAAATTAATTGAATTGAATAAATAAGTTTCTTTTAGAAATGGAAAACGTAAATACCTCCATTACAAAGCATTTATTAACGAAAAAAAACAATTCAATCGCAAAAATATTTTTTTTTTCAGTGCCTTCTCATTCATATAAATTTATAATGAAACGATTTACAACAATTTAGTTATCAGATAATGAACGTATAACATTATACATAGTTCAATTTGGCTATTCAATTTCATAATTGAGTTGGGATCCCCGGATATAGGTAAGGTATTTTAAATTAATAATTGTTCAGTTTTTTCAATAATTTTCAATAATTTTTGAATAATTATAAAAATTTCACCGTTCTTAAATCGATGTTATTAAATAATCAGACTCTCACAATACCACAATTAAACAGAACACCTTGTTGCATATTTCTCTACATGATCCAACATTTCATTTTTTCTATGAATCCGATTCACAGAATCGTTGAATCGAATCACATCAACGTCAAATCACATAACGTCATTCCAGTGGGTCTATTGTGAGTTATACATTATAAAAACATCGATGTATTATACAACAACATATATGTTTCGTATTTACATATCCATTGTTTATTGTGTGGTATCTTATATATCATATGCTCCATTGAATATATAAATTTTAAGATTCCTTTTGTTTATATATCGTGATGATTATCACGTAGGACGAAAGAACGATATACCCATCGTCTCATTAACTATCAAACTATGTATCTACACACAAAAATATTGGCTTATAATACTACAATTAAAATAAAAAAATAAGTTTAAATCAGATATTTCATTGGTCAGACCTATTCCAGTTAGCTGCTTTTTAACTTATGACTGCAGTGTAAATGATCGATACGGAGCCAGCAGAGGCCTAAAACGATGAATTATTTTTTTAGTTTAGTCCACTGAGAAAAAAATCTATAATTAATCTCGAAACATTTCGAAAATTAAAGAAAATGATAAATAAATGACAAATCAGAACATTGATAAATCAACACAGTGAAAAACAACACAGGTAAAAATAAAACACACGATATGTTTGTACTATCTAATTATTAATTAAATACATATACAACATAATATCAAAGAAACATTTAAAATAATATAACAACTGCAGGTTTTATAGATAATAAATTTAATTAAAACATATATTCCGCAATTGAAACGCGTTAAGAAGGCATTAATTTTGCAAATATATTTTTATTTATTACTTATAATATGATATTATATTTTAATATATTATCAAGAAAATTTGTATTGAAGGACGTATTGCAAAATTTTGAAAAAATCGTTTTAGAACAATATTTTGATATATTCTTTTAAATTTTCTTTTATATGATTTTCATTGTCTCTATATAAATATATAATCACTGTCAATGTTCTGATTTTGGGTATGTTTTTTTGTCGCTGTGTTGATTTATCCCTGTTCTGTTTTGTGATGTTCTGATCTGTTACCGAGCCCGTAAATTTACCCTTATCGCCACGTTTAACAAATAAGCAACACACATTACTAATTTAAAATACAACGAATATGATAAAACGGTATAAAACAGTGTTTTACCCTATATCAAAAAAGATACAATAACATATTTCATTATAGAGATACAAATAATATCAATAAAAATATTTCATTTCAGTGAAGTATAAATATATTATGTAAGTTTGTTACATATTTGAGTCATTTATCTATTCGTGTAATCGTCATATCCTCCATGATTAATGTAATGCCTAGTAGAGAGGTGTGTTTATTTACCAACAGAATTTTTTAAGCTTGTTTAGACTTATTATGTTTTCTTATCAAAGGAAGACGAAGCACATAAAGCTGGGTTATACGATATAAAAGATCGATAAGCTTTTTAAATATTACCTTAAAAAGGTGCAGCATTGCAACTTGGGATCGCAACACCGAATGGAAACGTGGGATCGAAACATGGTGGAAACGTGCCAGAAAATGCCGTGTAAAAAAAGTAATAAAATACATCGAAGATTGGTTCCCTAAATTAAAAAAAAACTGTGTTTTTTTTAAATAATTACATTTTAGTATAGAAATTCGTGTAAATGGGGGTAATAATAAAAACTAAATAAATTAATTATAAAGCTACTTGATAATTTACGAACACATTTATGATACACTAAATTTCTTCTTCTGGATTGACACGTCGAATGTGTTAGAAGCCACTTATTGAACACCGGGACCAAATAACTGGCGAAATTAAAAATATTATACATTTTATAATAGCCCAGACCGGTCTGTAGGCGTTTTATTATTATCACATATCACATGTAGCTATGTTATGCAATGCACACACACAACACACAATAATACATTTATTTATTAAAAGATACTTTACACAAGTGTAATATGATTGTTTCTTGGAATCGTGTTAGAACAAATAATTCGTTTAAAAATATAGTAAAAATATGTATTGGATTTTTTGGACAGTGTAAAAAAAGTTGAATGTATATCAATTCCAATATTCCAAAAATAAATGAAAATTATAATTTAAAAAATCCGGCATATTAGATTCACAACACTGGACGAATAAATCTATATCGTTATTTCGATATTACATAGCACCAGTATTTTAAAAATACCATAAGCATTAACAGCAGACGTTCATAAATAACTTAAACTTAAATTGTTTCGTAAAAGTAAAATATAACCTTAAAAGGGCTAGCTCAGCAATGCTGGTATATGTCGATCTTGATCGGATCTTCGTGCAAATAAGTCAGGCTGCAGAAAAAGCTTGGTGGACTAACAGCCATTAAATGAGGCTCGCATTTTTCTGACCAGAATTTTAATTCAGTTTCGGTCATAATATTTAATACATTGGTCAGAATTTATATTAAATGGTCATTATTACTGAGGGCGGAATAAATAATTTACGGTCAGTATTTCTAACCTAAACCTTTTATTCAGACCGTTCGTATTTTTATTCTGACAAAAATTGAATTTCATTCATACCAAAATTTGATTCGAATTTTGAACAAAAATTTAAATTCTGACCTTTTAATTTGTGACCATTAAATAATTATTCCATAATAAATTTTTATAGGGGTGTTTTGCATTTTCAAAACCGGTATTTCGGTATTGAATAAATACCGGCATAGCGGTTCCTACAATACTTGTATTGCACTCCCTAATTGCACCAATGTAAAATTATAACATTAAGCATGGTCTGCTAATAACAAGTAGGATCTTTTGAAATTAAATGATTTATTGATTAAATACGTTAAAAAAATATTAAGTGTATAGAACATATCCATGTTGTCACAACTGAAAAAAACTGTCGCAGCCTTATTTTATCATTTGAATAATTGAAATATATGTTATCAACCATAGTTCGGCAGGTACATATTTTTCAATGACACAACTAAAAAAAGTTTAACATAAATAATCGCAAAAATATTAAGAAAATATATTCTGCACCGGTTGACGAATATCCGTTCCTTGAAGCAGAACAAACCAACGAGTCATGAACAGTGGTCACATAATATAATACAAAACAAGTTGCATCTCTGTGTCACGGCGCCATTCAAACAAATAATCATTTACTCAACACTCTTCGTCGAACAATTTATATTTTTTGCTATGACGTCATTGTGCCCGTCCGACTGTGGAATGTCTTGTAAGTGGAGTTGATTGCATAGTAATAATTTTAATATTATTGGAAATGTCTTGACCATGTCATTTTTTCCTGAGTGGAGTATATGATATTACAAATAGAGGTTCCTGGTAACTTGTCGTTCAAAAACGATATGTTCTCGGTGCCACTATTTTGTATCTTCAATTATAATTGGTTTCCAAGTATTACTGTAATGTTAAACTCTGTTTGTTAAAGTTATTCCTGGAACAACACACTAATATATTTTCGTTTTAAATATATATATATCGAGTAACACTCTTAGCTATAAACTAGAAAATACTCATCACACTATGTATAATATGTCTATAGTCTATACAATATGTCATCACACAAAAATTCTCAAACGATATGAAGTCATGAGATCCACAGACATGACATAACAAAAGACATCTACAGTTCTATATAAACGCAGATTTATGAGAATGCTAGATGGAATTTCAATATCAAAGTTTTGTCACTATCTCGGGATTCAGCTTTTGACATATTCAGATATTCGAATGCACGGATAAACTTGGACAGTTAGTATCGACAGTGTGTATCGATAGTACATTAAAAAGGATTAAGAAAATAACTGAATAATAAGTCATTTGGAATACAGTTCTATCAGATAAAAAATAGTTCAATGAATTTACATTTTATTGTACTGGATATCAACCCGTTACATCATTCCCTTGATAAGTTAGTCGGATGATGATAAAATCCGAATCTAAATTAAAACTCGTGCCAATTATAAGGTAAATGTACGGGTAGTTGACCATTTTCAATAAAATTTCCGAAAATAAGAAATGTATAAGAGGGATTGCTCTAAATTGTAGAGTTGAGACAAGTGAATCTATCTTTTGTCGGATTAAGTAACTAACATATCACCATCATATCGCAATACATAGCGGGAGTTGGCTCTTTTTTATGCGGCCTATTTCGTGGATTTGAATAATATTTTGTTAAAAAATTTCTTCGTAATATGTAGAGTAGTAATACAGGAAGCTATTGGAATGAAAAATTCACTTTTACCAATATGTGGAGTTGGCTGTTCTGTGTATTAAGCCGTCGATATATGTCATTCGGGTGTCATAGCGGCCATTCAAAAACAACACCTAATGCAGTAAGTATTTTATTTTGAATTTCTTACGAGAATTGTTAAGATATCAGTGAATGTAAGCATATGCTACATGATTCAAACAATAGTGGTCTTAAAGGAAGCTCTGATTAAAGTTTGTCATGAAACTCTCCGATTAGGCATTGTCAACTACTGAAAAAAAAGTTGTCAACTACGATAACTTTCAATTTTTTAAATGGTCAACTACTGACACAAAAACATGGTTGATAAAAATGTTAACACATTTTTTTTATAACAGACCCTTTTATAATTTTTGTCTTATCATATTCATTTAGACATTTGATCCATTGTGAATACACTTACTTTGTCATCATTCGGTCTAATGCTAAACGTTAATCGTTATTTCTGTTGAATTTTTCTCTTAAGCGGTCAACTACTGGTAGGTTTACCTTATATGTATATTATACAACGGTATAATTAAACGAGAAATTTTGGTTTTAGTAATGAAAAGAAAAACTCACGAATATTAGTTACATATCTAAAAACCAAAATATCAAAAACCAAGTCAAGCTATAACTGTTATCACTGCCATAATTCTGCAGATACCATATCTAAGCAATAGCTACATATCAATCCATTATGTTTATGAACAACTAATAGCAGCATACGAAATAAAAACTGTTACATAATAACACCCATTCATTATTTTTTTTAATTTTAATATGACATCAGGTATTGCACAAAATCATCAATGTATACAACGTGCAGACAAATCCGGATTACGGATTTAAACAAATTGGATTCCATATAATTTGGCTTCTATAAATACGGCTCCGACTGTTATTATTTATTTTGATTATTTTGTATTGAGAAATATGTTCACAAATTTAATAACTAATCATGCAGTTTTCGCGTATTTCAATTCATACTATATTAATGGTAAATATATTTCATAATTTTAACAATATTATTTTAGTTGCGTACTAAGATTAAGTTGTACTCGAAGTGGGTTATGACGTTATTTGGAGATCTTGCCTTTTTTTCCTTACCCCAAATCCATCAATTAATTAACAAGATTAAAACACAATTTGTGCTGTACGGCTTCCACATCTTTTATAATGATCAGAATCGGAGTTGCTTATCGTAGTAGTACAAAACAAATTGTTTTATTCTCTCAAAAAGAATGCTTTTGCACCAAGAATTGACAGTTAATACCTTGAAAGTAATTAATAATAATGTTAAAAAATGAAAATTCAAAGTTCACCTAAACATGGCAGCCAGAATGACATAATTATATGAATTTCAGGTCGCTAGTGCTCACCGTTTAGCTAAGAGTTCTTGTGACAGATATACAGATTTATACATGTATTTTCTGCTAGACAGTGTAGACCAGCGCGTCTCCAAACTACGGTCCGCGAGCACCTCCAATCCGGCCCGGTTGTAAGTAGTCGTAATAATCGATAACGTCCGATACGCACATCGGCTATCTCCACCACAATGAAGTGTCCTTAACACTTCTCTGTAAGCACCAACCGAAATTGCGAACGAAACGGAGTCCACAGTAGAAGTGAATGTTGAATACAATAATATATATTAACGGAAACCAATTCATATCAATTAAACAGCAAAATAAAGTTCATTCAGGGTTATTCACTGTATTTGCTGTTATAAATAATTCTTTTACAAAACTTTTATACTTCAAAAGAAATCCGTTGAAAATTTGTGTGCATAAAATTACGTAATTTAGTATCCAAAACAACTTTTGTTTATTATCGCCATATATATATATTTTTTTATGAAAGATACACACTTGAATATCTAAATTACTGATGAAGCGATAGGTATGTATGTAAAATTAAGATTTATATCTAAGTCGTGAGTATTTATCTGCAATACGCCGAACTCCCAAACATCTCTGGCTATACTAGACTAATGAGGACCAGATAACCGGTTCTTCGTATTCTTCGAGTGTTGGTAATGAAATTCATTTCCAAAAATAGATGCATCGATATCATTTTTTCAATTCGTACTGTGGACTACAGGTCTAGTTGATAATGAACTCTGTGTTTTGTATTTTACATATCAAGGGTGTATCTACTCACAGAAGGCGTTAAGTCATAAAAACAAGTTCTGAGATAGTCGCATTTAAAGCATTTTTTTTTTCAAAGTACTCTTCTTCTAACTAAAATTGTTTGTTTTTAAAAAGATATTTTTAACTTATAAAGAATAATCTTTTTGACATACAAATCATTTGATTTGATATCGATGAGTTATTATAGTTATATCATGCTTTTCCCAGAAAGAAAATATAATAACATGACTTAATACTGATGTTTTTCGAAGCCAGTGTACCAGTGTACACATTTTTACTACATTTGTAAAATCGTCAAAAATTTACTTAATGCGTTCCATCAATGTATCTTAAATATTTAGTTTCATAGCCATCGAAATGAGCATTTAAACAGAAAATTCTAATTAAAATTTTAATCAAAAACCTATTTTTCCGTAAAGCTAAAAATATCGATAGATTGTGTACATATTTATTTCCAAAGATTGTCCACATAAAAGCGTAATTTCAAAGAAAACAATTCAGTAAACATTTGATATTATACATTAGGAATTATTATACATTTTATTTCTGGTACATGTAAAACTGCATTTTTACTTTATAGTGAACTTCGTGGCTAATAATACTGCCTTATTACATATTACCATACAAACTGCGCAAATACTTTTTAAATATTATTCCTGTTACGGGTACAATAGTTATTACGAAGACCAGTTTGAGATTTTCATTGCAAGGCTAAACACGATATGAACCTGTGTTGAGCAGTTTAGCCAACTAAAATATGCTTTTATATATATATTGTACAAATGTTCGCTCATCGTAAGATTTTGTTAATTGAATTGCCATTTGTTTTGTACAATTCCATTATTAAATGATAGCATCAATACTTTTGAATGCAAAATTCAATAATCGATGGAAAAACCAAGAAAGTTTTTGTTCGTTGATTACCCTTTACATCCCAGCATCGGCCACTCATATTAGAGGACTACATAGACAATGTGTTGTTTCATTTCTTGCCAACTACTTCTTATCATATCCAAAAAAACAAGGCGCAGAGAAAAAGATAGGCTATCTTCTAGCTCTTTCTTCACCCAATCCTTTTAGCATTCCCCTTACCAAAGATGTACGCTTAGCGACTGATGTAAAACCAGTAAAAAATAAATTCTACTGAGTTTCTGCATTATGAATCCACAAGTTCTACTCAAAGTTTAAATGGGAGAGGACATGGTTAACAAAATCACAGTGGGTAACTTCTTAGAAAATTCTATGAGGATTGTCAAATAGCTAACGGCAATCCTCGTGAAACTAGAAACATCAAATTTCGCATAACCTTAAACTATATTTTCGATTTATTCGTCGGTAACTGTATGAAAATTAATTTTTAATAAAAAAATAATTTAACTTTGTTATTCAACTGGATGTGTCACTAATCGTGACACGTGTTTCGCGTATTTGAGCAGCATCTTCAGACTAATGCAATTAAAATTACTTTTAAGGTGTTAACTGTCAATTCTTGGTGGAAAGACATTATATTTTAAAAAAAAAACACAATTCATTTGTACTACTTCCACATATTTATAATGATCAGGACCGGTTTCGCTCATCACGAGCATTATCAACTGATGTTCACGGATCAGTTGATAATGCTCGTGATGATCGAAACCGGTCCTGATCATTATAAATATATGGAAGTAGTACAAATGAATTGTGTTTTATTTTTTTAAATAAAATGCAATTAAAATTAATAACTTTGTTATTCCAATGGTGTTGTTACTAGTCGTGGCACGTGTTTTGCCTCCTTGAAAAACATCTTCAGACTGACTGACTGACTAACACTAAACTATATATGTGTATGTATTAGTCGTTCTAATGGCTTCCACGTGCGTAAGTATATTTCACTCAGGGCACAGGAAACTGTGAAATATCTGTGCGTAATGGGTCTTGTCTGCAATGTTAATGACCTTGTAATATACACTGACAGTCTTAAACATAAACGTAGCACTTTTTAATGTACAAAAACACCTTCAAATGAGAGCGGGTATACAATAAATACAGTCATTTCGCCAAACAAAAGCGTTCATTTGACACACATTAAATTGCAATCCATTACACCTGACGTCGGACGAGGTTCTACAATTTTATGTTTCAAAATAAATCATATACTTATTTTTTTTATGTAAGGTATAATAAATAACACCTACATTCTTTTATATTGACACAAATTTAGGTAATAAAGCCATGCATGTAGGTAATTTGTATGTATTACTTTAAGAGCATTGCTAATACAGAGTTAGCTTAAATTTGGCCTTCTAAATTTAAGTACGCTCGATGTCACGAAATATTCCAAAATTGTAAAGGTACATGAATTTTTTGAAATGGGTTTGATGGCCAATTACATTCCTAATAATGTGAAATGATGCTGTTTGGTATTTATCGTTTTTTTATATCCAAAGTTGTTATTCGGCTCTCAATCTCTTTTTACGTAGAGCGTAATGCGTAATAAAAGAAGGGTGGGACTAGGAAATAATAATTAATTAACACATCGCTTTCTCTATCAACCAAAAGAGACTATAATAGTATTTTTATCAATGTTTGTTTTCAATAATTTAGTAGGATATCGTCGTTTCCATTGCAAATTTGTATAAAAGTAAAATCATTTTTTTTTCAATTTTTTTCTGGATAGCATAAAAACAAAAATAAAAAAAACACGTAATTAGGATAATTATATATATTTGAAATTATTTTTTTTTTTGTTATTATTCGATAAAGTTGTTTTTTAAACTGCTTTTATACTTCCCCGAAAAAATTTGATTTTGTACATATAAAATTTTGCAATATAAACGACGATATGGGCTCTTTATGATACATTTCAGAATAAAGTTTTTTTAACGAGAACTAGCAAATAGCTAAGATGTTAAATATAGGAATGCAGTTAAAGAAGTCGGTTAATCTAATACTTTTCAGTCTATTTTAATATGTTGATAATTTAGGTGTAAATGAATATAAAAGAAAAAGAATCCATTTCTCTGGTTACGAACTATTAAATCGACTAAAAATCAATATATACCTTATACTTAATCGATTATAAAGGAATTCCGATGATGTTACCACTCGGCTACATGACTTCCATGAGAAATCCATACCTTTATATTATTTACAAATAATACAAACCCGTAAATCTTATGAAAATGTAATTTCCATGATTCAAGCCCTTGACCGCGCAATTGACCATTGACCACTCAGCTACAGTAGTGACATCACATCATAACCTATTTCCTATAGAATACGCATATTCTATAGTTGGATAATAATATTATTAGATGCCACAATACGTAGAAAAGGCGTATGAAACCCTTCGTTGGTTTTTTGATGACACGGTTTTCGGTGGAATATTATTTTTAATTCGGCGTGTAGCTGCGTGATCAACGTCGTTGGTGGCGGTGACGGTGCTCATGGGCTTGAATCTCAGTACGGACGTAATTTGAGTTCGAAGGCATGGATGTCTGTGATGTCTAAAATTCTCTCCCACTCATCCGATCCTAAAAAGAGCCTAGCGGGAGCGTTTAGTTAACTACAAGTCCTAATCTAGAAATATCCATCTAAGGATAAATCTATACTCCTTTCGAAAAAAACGAGGTTGATCAGATGAGTAGCAAGCAGCTCCACATTGGAAGCAAACATGGTTGAAAAAAAAATCATGGATGTTTTAACTAATAATAAAATGAGTTTTAAACATATATATGATGACTTTCGCAGTCTTGCACGATTCGTCGATTGAGCAAACATCCGTATGTATGCACATAACGAGTTAACCGTGTCTTTATATGGTGGCGAGTAATGGATTCGATGTGATCATTTGATTTGGCGTGTTAAGGTGGGAGGATACCTTGTCGAGCGAAGGTTAATGATTCGGCTATTGTTGGTCTTCGAAATCTTATATTATATTCTTTTGTCGATTATTCCCAGATTATATTTGCATAGTTGATTCGAAATATTTATTCAAATCTGTATGATTGTTTTTTTCTCATATTATTTATGATGATCGAATCGTGGAGGATGCGCCACGATTCGTCAACGATACCAACAATTTATTTGTACGAATTGTATAGGCAGTAGTTATAATTATTGCATTTTATGATGTAATTTTTTATAATTTAAGACATCGACTGAGGGTGCTTGATGGAATTTCAATATTAAATTTGGATTATTGAGATTTTGTACACTTCCATGTATTTTGTCACTAACGACCCGGGTTTCGCCTTTCGGCATCTTCAGGCATTCGAGCACACGAATGGACTCGAACTGAACTGTCAGTTCGAGTCCATTCGTGTGCTCGAATGCCTGAAGATGCCGAAAGGCGAAACCCGGGTCGTTAGTGACAAAATACATGGAAGTGTACAAAATCTCAATAATCCAAATGTAATTTTTTATTACATTAGTCATGCGTATATTTTATAAAATATGTCACACTTGATTATTACGAGCATCTGCCAATTATTTTCTTCGTAAAAACTATTAGCCGCTTTATCACCGACGAGATAATACTTTATTAATATTTAATTATTTAAGGCTGGCTCTAGTATCATAACTCAAAATCTCCATCAATGCTTATTTTTGATAAATCAAGAAAAACCGCTATCATGGTAAGGCTACAAATGCATAGTTTGATACAAATAGAACTGTGGAACAGACGCTTACGACATGGTATGTAAACAAACACTGGTGGCCATGACAATACAACGCTTCACACTCATTGGTTGGAATGGAGATTATTAGTTTCGAAAATTATAGGGCATTAGAGAATATGAGTTTTAAAAAACAACATTTTCTCCTTCATTTTAAATGAATGTTTGTAAGTTTAGAAAGAAATTTAAATATTAGGTGTGAACACGAAAACAATGCTGCATTCACAACTCATGTTCTGCATATGCTACAGATTATGAATTATTAGAGGTGTGCACGGGCCTGAGCTCGGGCGGGTTAAGACAATTCAGATTTGGGCTCGGGCCGGGCCCGAGTAAGGAATTCAAATTTAAGAAAAATATTTCGTACTTTGTTTGGATCATGAGTCAGCCATCAGGCAATAGTCTTCATAACTTAAATAATTTATTTCACATGTACTATGAATATCGTTGGAACTATGGAAACAGTAACATATATTGTATAAATTAATTACTGTATTTTTAAACAATTGGGCTTTTTTCCGGCTGAGAAAAATAAATCTGAGCTTCGGGTTGGATTCGGGTAACAAGTGTGATATTGAGACTCGGGCTCGGACTGGGCTGGGTCTGAAAATGACGGGCTCTGACCAGGTAATTTTATGAAATTTCGCTCCCGTGCAGACCTCTATGAGCTATGATACTAGATCCCTCATATTTCACTTAAGACTACCTGACTCCTAGTTCTAACTACAGGTATCCACTATAATATATTTAATAATATATATACTATGTATTATACATAACTATATGATGCATCATTAATACTACGAACGTAGTTTTAAAAAATCATTATTTCCGCTCAAGGCTTGGTCATCTATAATATATATAAATATATATAGTAAATCTCAAGCTCTCTACCCCAGGGCTATTTTGGTTGCCTAATTGGCGATCGTAAATAATTAAACTACTACAAAAAAAATGACACGTCTCTATTTAAAAATAAGTATGCTTGGTGTTGGTGTATATAATATTACATCCCTAGTAAATTACATAGATTTATTGATATAATACGTATCCGCGTAACAAATATCGGTAGTAAATTAATTAGTTTTGACCATTTTTTATAAATTTAGTAACAGTATTTTATTAAATTAAAAGAACCCATCTTTTTGTCTTTATCAGTTTTAATCATAAAATCTTCATAAAAATCGCGAAATGACATCCTGGGAATTGACGTTTCATCGCAATGCAAGTGTGTTTATTGCTGTCACGCTTCATTTTAGAACAGTTTAGTCAGTATTTTATTTTCCCAATCAAAATCCCAAGTTAAACTTTTTGACTTTCGAACGGGGCGTCCATATATATGACATCTCACTCTAGGGAGAAGGTCTGATATAATGAGACGTTTGGTGATTTGTGTGTAAAAGACTATTTGACGAAATGTGTCGATGGAGCAGGGGCTAATCATAAATCGTGTGACGTCATATAAGCACGGCCCCTTACTAGTTGTACGCAAATTAAATTAATGGGATGCGATAGTCATAATATTTATAATTATCGTCTATCTACGTTCCTCTGTTTTTTTTATATTTAATTGATTATCAGCCTTTACTTCATTTACCATTTCATATATTTTGACTCTACAAAAGAAAAAGGACGTCACCCATACCAAAATATATTGTGTATAACTCACACAAAACGTGCTAATACACTACATGTATATATAAATAATTCCACTTTGTGTTAGATAGTATTCACTTGCTACACTCGAACTATTATTTATTTCGATAGTTACCTTAGTACACTCAAACTTTGATTTTAATAGTTCCCACTTAGTCACGGACTATTGTGAGTCAAGTTCACTAATAAAGTGAGTTAAGTTGTAATAGGTTATGTTAAGGTTGGTCTTGTTTGGTTTGTGTAATGTATTCTAATGCGTGGAGCAAAGACAATATATGCAGCCTAATATCGGGTAGAAAAGGTGACATTGCATTACAGCTTCGTGTAACTATCAATTTCAAAATGTAAGTATTTATATTGAGTGAAAACTATTTTATCTATATGAAAATATTTTATTATGTGGGATCACTTTATTTTTAGTGACAAGAATTGTTGTTTGTGGAATGTATTTGTTATAAGTGAAAACTATTTTTATGAAAGTGAATATGATCTAAACAATAGTGCATTTAATTGTAAGCCATATAAATATATAGTATATCGACTGTAAAAAAGCAAAAGGACTTATCCTTTTGTGTTTTCGAAAGATGTTTTTCGATAACCACAATGTATACAATATACGTTTTGTGTGTGGGTTACGTCCTTTTTCCTTTCCACAGTCGATATATATGTCTACATAACGAACAATATATTTTTTTATCTGTATCATGTAAATACAATAGAGGAATTAAAACGAAATAATATATCTCTCAAGCTTTAAATTTTTGTGGTTTGGAATATGCATTATCACATTAAAAAATAAAATTCTCGATAAACGATGACTCATATGTTTACATATAGATGTAAACATAAGCTTAAGTTATGTTTTCATTTGCATGTTTCAAGCATTGAAAATCACATTCAAACGTATGATAAAAAATAATATACATTCAACCATAATACCGAACCTTCCATATAATGTGTTGTATTATATTCAAATCCAAACCCTTGAGAATACATTAAAATCTTATAACTTATGATTCTTGTTTATACACTTGATACAGATAAACATAAACACGATGAATAAATTCAGGTATAAGCTAATACATGACCGTTAAATTAAAGATGCCTAGGATATTATATATGCATATTTTTTTGAATGAAAACAGATTATCTATTCCTTTAAATGATAAAAATAGTCACACAAAATCAAAATTATAATAAATTATTATGGTAACACTACAATTTAATCAAATATGTAAAAACCAATTCTTCAACTATTTACACTATTTTCTGAAATCAAAAATATGATCGTGTGCTGAAAACAATATTTACACTTCTATGTCGTATTTTTTAAATAAAGAGTTTTTTATGATGTACTGCAAAGTAAATGAAACATTTAAGTTCAGATACATACACAAAACGCACCATATCGAGTCAGTTGTTTTCCCACTGATTCATTAATAGCAGACTAAGTGAGAAAACAAACAACTCTCGGAGAATCCAAGTAGAATCTCATAACAATTTTACCACTCTGGTTCTGCTATATTAATAGCAGACAGAGTGAGAAAAAAATTAGAATTCAGCCGCGAATCATTTGTTTTCGAGATAATGATATGACTTGAATTAACGAATCATTGAGAAAAAATCGGAAACAGCCATTGAATGTTTTATTTGCCCCTAAGTTACAGATTACCCAAGACTCAAAGTAAAGGAAATTTGGATAATACTACAGGTAGAAAAATAATTTTATAAAAAATTTAGAGGGTCTATCTAGGTTTTAATAAATTCGTTTTATGTACATGTCCACGACATCAAAAATAACGATTTGCTTAATAACGACTTGAGTGAGATTTTCTGGATTTGAAATTTCTTCGGGCGTGTTCAAGTCACAAACTGAGATCATTATCGCGTCATCAAAAATGAAATAATCTAACGATAACGGTATGCATGAGCATTACATTCAAATCCTCTGTCGTCGTTGCTCAATATTGTTTAACACTTTGGTTACAATGTTGTCGGTATATGATCAAAAAAATATTTGGATATCTATCACCCACTGCTAAATTTTTGACAAGGTAATTAAACAGCATATAGCTGATAAAGAATAAATACAAAATAACGGTAATGCATATAGTACTTATTGATATTACCATCTACGGCAAATTGTTATTATCATATATGTATAAAACACCGTAATTACCAAAATCTCGTGTATCATTCGGTAAAGTCAACTTGCTTTTTAAGTAGATTTTATTACTACTCAAATAACATATTTCGGGAAGCTTTAAACCAAAATGATTATCTATGTAATTCCTTACATTGATAATCATACCAGTGACGCAAAGAAAAAATAATATGCTTCGTTAAGCTTTTCAAAAAATTAATCCAATCACGTTTTCAATATAAAGGTAAAAATATCAAAGTATTTGGTTGAATAAGACTTCATGTAGAATTGAAAACTTTTATAATTAAACCTTATTCCAACAGAGTACTACCAATGAAATACCAATACGATTAATAGGTTTCATAAAGTTTTAATAGTATTTGTAATTACAGATAGTTAGCAATATGACAGAAGATGTTTCTTAAGCGATGTATTAAATTACATATTGAGCTAAACTAAAGAAGAATTTTAACAAGTTCACTCGAGATTAACTGGACGAGAAATGACACAATCACAAACACCAATGCGTCGTGCATCAAATTTCAAATCGAAAATAAAATGATTTGCGAGTACTTAATCCTAATCCTTCTGAACGCCAAGTGGAGCTCTCACCGCTAGACTACGTTGGTTATTTCCTTTTATTTTTGTATCTAAGAAACAATGGTAATTGTTCGAACATTCAGTTTCAATGTTTTTCGTACATTTATGTTTCAAAAACATTTATCTCAAATTGATCGTACACGTGTCTTAGTATTTACATGGTAAATTATGTATCTTTTTAATTTTGTTGATTATTTGGTGAAAATTTTTGAATTGTGTACAAAACTAATAACATTTTAGGTACACATTTTTACTACATGTCTACAACTCAATTCAATATCAATTTTGTAGGTTTGGTTTCTTGAAAATCGATATATCTACTGTCCAACCGTTATATCAAGACTTATACGTCATAGCTCATAAACGCATTAATCTATTACGGTTTGTGGTAACAAATAGGTTACTATCATATTTTATAGAACCTTGATTGGTAAATTAATTCGTCAATATATAAACGGAAGGTTCTTCTCAAAAAAGTGAAACGTGTTTCGGCACTCGTACTCTCAAAAGCGATTTTTTTGCTTATTTTTTCTAAATATACAAAGTAAGCTGTGTTGAATCAGGAGTTGATATATTCATAAGTATGTTTCTATTTTAAGTTGTCTGGTCGTGAAGTGTTGAAGACCTAAGGAGCTCTTCATGCCACATGCTTCGAGAAATTACCAAAACAGTTAAAGAAATTCTTCGGTTGGAAGTAAGATCACTCAACAAGGGCAAAGGCTCGACTCATGTCGAAAATTATTTACAATATTATTATATTAAGCATTTGTGTCGTCGCATTAAAACATAAAACGAATGGCTTCTTCAATTTTAAATGTACTATGGTGTCATTGAAAAGTAAACTACGGGTAGAGATTCACAACCATGAAATAAAATGAATTGAACTTAAGTAAAACCCATATTATTTAAGAAGCCTTCAGACAGCTATTAGATTTTTCCACGTTTAATTTAACCGCGATTTACATCTGAAACGTTCAAAATATTTTCAATCTTCATTTTCACACAAAAATTATAGGATCAATAGCCGAATGTCTCCCATGTCAATATTCTGCGTTTTGTCTCACATGTTACGTTGATTCGTTGCTGATTCATTGATTTTTTTAATATTGAATATTGGTAATTTGTTTTTTCAACTACTTTAAAAGATTCTACAACGATGTCTTTAAGCTATGTGTATATAGTAATCAATGAATGGCATGCAATTCGAGCCATTAAAGACGATTTATTATATGGAACTATTAAGAAGTTTATGAATTTAAAAAAAATATGAGAGAAATCGTCATGAAAGATTATTTGGATCTAGGAAAAACCCGCACAGGAAAAAACAACAGCTTCAACGGCCAGAACACAACAAATGAATCTTTCGTCGTCGGATTTTTGAGTTTCTGAAAATTATTATTTGATGTTATTTAAAATTAAAAATCTTATTTTAACATTTTTTCAAGCTGAAAACTCATGAAAAGATTAGAAGTATTTTTAATGTGAATACTTCTTTTTCTGCTCTGTGTGCGTTATTTTTCGTATGTGGTTTTTTCCATGTTCAGTTTTTTTTTTGTTTCCAAAAATGCTTAATTCTGGAGTCTCACTGTATTTCCAAATACAATAATCATTTAATATGGAATTCGAAAAAAAAAACAATAAAATCACCATGATTTCAATAGCAGTTTAACAATTATTAGTTTTACTGTAACTTTTTTCCATTTATTCATAAATATGTTTTTGTTTACAGCAGTATATTGACAATAAGATATATAAAACTTTCTACTAATTTATTTTAAAAGCTTTTATAACTTTGTTTACAAGACCATAAAAGGTTTCCTGGCTCTGGTTTAGAGGCATCTCTCCCACGCGGCAAAAAATTGTCTCGGTTTTTTAATCCACGGGACTTGATGGCACCAAATACATTATTTCGCTTCGAAACATGTGGTTGATTTCAACTGTACAATACGTTTTGCGCAAAAAGGCCTAAATATTATCGTTACTACAGTTTTTGGTGGTGAATATTTATTTTTTAAAAAATACGGCAAAGCTTCATATTTCACATCTTTAACTGCTAATTCTCGGAGAAAAGACATTATGATAAATTTCTTTCGTAAAAAAAGCACAGGCGGTATTAAAAATCAAGATAGACTTTTCTCAGCTAGTGAACATTTTCAACTGATGCTCTGAAACAGATGAAACTAAGATAAACTGGTCGTTTTCAGTTAAATCACTACAAATTTAACTTTTAATTAAAAAACAAGAAGTCTTTCATTCTTAATAATAATCTTTGCTATAGATCCTGCTTGCCTCTTCTTCCGACTGGTGGAATTCCGGTGTCCTGGACGCGTCCATCGGGTACCATCCACAGGATGTACTCGGCGGAGCTGAGGGAGTCTAGTATGCCATGGGAGGAAGCAAAGCGATTGCCGGGCGACAGCGAATCCTGGAGGTGCCTTGCGGTGATCATATGATCCGCATAGTGATCAAATATGGTCAAAGAAGAAAAGGGTGAATCTTTGGTAACATCTTTCGAAAATTTGTCATACCATGCCTTTACATCCCTGCCTTTATTACACTGCTGTTTTTGATACATAAAAATTCACATTGCAAACATAATTTATTGTATGCATGTCTGATACGGCAATATGTACATAAATGTTTATATATTATATTATTAATATGGTTAATCTTAAGTCATTAATCTTACATGAATCCCCTTCGCCGTGGATGACATTAAAAAATGGTTACAAAGAGACATATTACATTATATTATGCGTGGAAAATGTCCTTGGATAATGGTCGACGCGAAAAACCATTACGTTATTAAATAATCGTATCGTATTTGCTTTGACACGTCGTTTTTCACTTTCTTATGTACCCAAGTCGTTGATAGATTGGCTATGGTGAGTGTTTCTAAACAAAGTCTTCGAATTCCATTTTAATATTTATTTTGCAGTGTATTACGACTTACTTGTGCTGTAAGTTCAACAAGTGCCATTATAATGACATATGCGGTGTTGTGTTTTAAATAGGAATAGCTTTCCCTTTTTTATTTTATTCCCTTCATCCACCCCAAAATTAAATAGTAATACTTCCACTACTACATCAAATAGACAATTACGAAACCAAATTCTACACCTACGATAAAGATATTTTGTATCATATATTTAGGATAAAAATACTTATCGAAGCAGCACACTTAGTAACTCAACAGATTTAAGTAGAAAATTGCCAATTTTAGCACTTATGTAGTAATAAATACATGACTCTGCTGGTTTACGAATTGTGATATTCGAGGAAAAGTTTTTTTTTGTGCCAGAGCATTACGTCGTGTCAGAAGTTACGAAATGTGATATACCAAAAGTTCAAAAATAAATAAATGTGTGATTGTAAGAAAGCATTGTCTGCAAACATGAGAATTATCAAATGCGATATTTGGAAAACGCAATATGACGACTGAAAATAAGAAAAGAGGACACGAGTGAAGAATAAAGAAAAGGGACCATCATTCTGTCGCCACTAGTCGAGCGTGAAGCATCTACTCTGAACTGCATTATCGTCATCATCATCATCATCATTCGTTCTACGGTTCAATCACGTCACGCATACAAATATTTTGAAATATAATATATTCCCAATCTTGTATATGCCAATAAATGTTTCAAGCTTTCGCGTTTAGTAAAATTCTATCAACCGTGAGAAGGTGTTGAATATGCTATCTGTGCACAAATATGTTTATTGTGATGATAACAAATATGTTACATTACAAATTGAAAGGTTAGCACCGGTGTCGCTTATTCGTCGTAATTATTTTCAATGATAATAATACTTTATTTCAAAAGCTTTAACAGAATTTTTCTACTGCATATATCACTCTACATGATTTTTAAAAAGAAGAACCACCAAAAATATGTAGTCATAAATTACTGAATATATATTATTCCTATACATTTGTGGATTTTTAACCTTTAATAGCATTTAATAAATGAAACACAATAATTTAAGATATCGACTGAGGGGCAGTTCGATCTCATTCGTGTGCTCAAATGCCTGAAGATGTCGAAAATCGAAACTCGGGTTGTTAGTGATGAAATACATGGAAATGTACAACATCTCAAGCATTCAAATGAATAATAGTAAATAAATAAATTTCAATCATTCAATTACTATATGGAAACAATGAAAAATACCAGTAGCAAAATAGCTTGAATAATTTACCATTTTTATTTAAATGAAATTTTACATTTTTACTATATTTTTTTAAGCAGTGTAATTTATTTTACATAACCAATAATTTACTTTCACGAAAACAAGTTTTAAAGAAATCAATAAAACTATGTAACGGAAATTGGGATATTGATAATATATGCAAATTTAGTTATGAATAAAAAGGTGTCACACTACTTTCGTTCATTTAGTTTTTATTCAACTTCCTTGCATAATAATTAGTGCTGTCTATTTTATGTGGAAAGCATGTGCTTAGATTGTCAGGGTCGATACAGTTCAAAAGATTTGAAAACGTACTAACGTGAGGTCATTTTGGCAATTCATTTTGAGAATCAGAAAGAACACTTGGTTCATCGGCATGATAACCTAAATATACAGTGCGGCCATAAGATATATCTTTAATGCGATATGTAATAAGTCTTCTATGACAAAAAACAATAATACCTAAACAATGAGTGTAATATTTAATATCGTTTACCTTATCACTTTGAATGTGTTTACTGTCAATTCTTGGTGAAAATGTTTTATTTTATTTATTTATTTTTATCCATGTTCACTCCCTACGTGGAGCATATGGTCTCCTAATTGGAGGTATCTCAACAGAAAACACATTTTTTTACTTATATCACTTTTTCACAATGGTTTATCTATAAAAAAAGCATCTCTGCTCCTAACGTGGAACTGCCTTTTACTCATTTGCTCAACCTCTCTTTTTTCGAAGAGCGTAGGGATAGAAGGATAGGGCTAGGACAGGGCTAGTGGTTAGTTAATCGCTCACCCTACGCTTCGTGAGGATCGTATGGGAGGGAAAGAGTTTTAGACTTCACAAACACCTAGACTACGAACAGAAATCCATAAATCGATTGAAAGATCAATTTATGAAACTGTCCGCACCGGGAAACGTACCCAAGACAACCGTAGCCGTAGCCAACGACGTTGCCAACTGCGCCACGGAGCCGACTAAAATAGTGGATGAAAATTGTAGCATGCTTTAATTCAGTGTTTGTCAATTATATTTACTGGAGGAACTCTTTTATATGGTGTACGACAATACGGAACCCCATAAATATTTGTTGAGTGTACCAGTGCCTTCAGAAAAAACATAAGTGAAACTGTGAGTAACATTGTATTCACAAAACCATTGGGTTTACATTCTCACACGAACGGTATGACATTGAAAAATTTCTCATGAAAGAAAATATTCTTAAATACATTTATCAAAATGATATCTTACTTGCCGCAAGATATACATACATCTTCAACATAATTAAATTCATTTCATTAAAAACCACTAGCTTTGCGTCGTAGAATCCTATTTGATATACGCTGTTTCAGTGAGAAGCAGACTTAAGAGTGGATGGAATTGCTTTGAAAAGATGAGGTTTTTATGCAATAAGTTACATTGATTTCTTTCATTTATCCGTACAAAAAAATAAATATTCATACAGCGGTTGTTACTTAACTTTTTCTAACAATGTTGTCATGTAATACTTAATAACTAATGTTTTCAAATATCTCGCTCAATATCGACATAAAATGATTAAATCTTTATAATGAATATGCCCTAGAGCGGTTATTCATTTACTAATAACAAGTGTTCGAAAGACACTGAGATTAAAAGATAATATTTTTTCTTCACTTCAAATTCTTTTCATTTCGGCGATTATAATATACGATCTTTAGCTATTGATTGAAGAGAATGTATAATATTTATCACAGATGAAAGCAGTTATTTTAATTAGTCAGTATTATAGATTGCAAAATAACATGCAGTTGGCTTTACAATGTTTTATATAAGTGTTTTTTTTTCATTATCATTTATATAAAACAAAAATAGTTACTTGAAACATTAGAAAAAAAACTCAGCTTGAAATAACAAAAATACGCATATGGAAAATTCAGAAAACAAACAAAAAATATTTTTTACGTCTAACACTTTTCCGTTCACCGAAACCGAGGGGTTTCAGTATAGAACTTTAAACCAACTTGGTTAGTGTTCAAGTCCCATTATATTTAATACATTTTCACACATTTATCAATCAATTTATGAATTTCTATCCAAGACAAAAAATAGTTTGATATTTTCGTTCTTGCCCGCCCAACCAATTCGATCCAGAAAATGGGTTGTACAGAGAATGATTGACTTACTATTAGTCATTCCTTAACTTTATTATTCTGTTATTATTCATAACATTGAAACTTTAAATGCTGTATTGATACGCTTTACAACTTATCCTCAATAATTTTAATTTGCTGACTAAACACCTATATGACATCGATTATAATAGTATACTCATTACTTCATCTTTTTTAATTTGTACTATTTATTTTGAATATACCCTTGTAAAAAAATTTAGATCACCACTATTAAAATATCTGTTTCTCAAACTCTTATAAATTATAATATATTATGATTTTTTCCGTTTTAGAGTTTTTTTCATCGTGTACGCTAACGAACATCGCAAATTAAGTATTTTAATGAAAACTTAGACTTTCCAGACCAGAACCGAAATTCAATTATCAATAAACCCTACAATTAAGAAAAAAAATTGTATCGTTCATAAACGGTATACATTTTTTGAAATCATTCTACAAAGATTTCGAAACGTCAGGTTATAACGTGATTTTATACAAGAAAGTAAAAATTATATCAAACCTTTTACAATTAACCTCTATTCGTAATCAAATTCAAATATATTTACAAATATTTATATAATAGAATTTTTATTAGTTTTCTCGCGTGGTAAATTACACTAGGGCAAGACTATAACAATAATTATGTAATTCAATTCACTAAATAGCTATAATAATAAATATTGTTCTGATCAAAACGCCATTTCAAAATTTCATAAATTTTGGGGTATGGAAACATTATATTTTGTATAATAATTAAACCCACATACTCTCAAAACAATGAAATATATAATCATAAAGAATTACATCACACTAAATAAAATAACTCAAATTCACTTTCATAATATTGCTTTTCTTAAAATAACGTGTTTCAAAAATTGACTTCATCATAAAAATTATTCCATTTTACTATGGTAAACATTGTCACACATTCGTACAATATTTAAATTTTCTTACACTTCGAGTCCGAATTTTTTTATGTGATTTTTATTTTGATAATTATAGATATTTTTAATGACCTGTATACATTAAAAAATAAATATATACATAATTTATTCAAAAATATTAACCAGCCGTTAATGATATATTTAATTGATTTTCTTCGAGGTTCGATTTTTTAACGTCAGTTTTAAAATTAGTCGGCGTCTGTGGCCTAATGGTCAGAGGCTTGCCATAGCAATTAGATGGATTTGTGTCCATATCCGGGCAAGATGAATATCAAGTTAGAATGTTATCAAATTAAAATTGAGTTTTGGACATAAGTGTTGACAATAAAAATATTCTCATTGAACTAATCTCACGTGGTTTAAAATTTCTAAATGTTTGGCGCATTGGCAATTATTATCTGTAATGCCAAATATTTTACTTTTCCTATTTTTATTATAAATCCCTGCTGAGTGAGTTCGTAGCTGAGTGCTCTAGGTCGTTGGCTTTGGTTGCGGTGTTTGAAATCCAATTTATAGATTTGTGTTCGAAGGTATGGATGTAAGTGATTTTCATTTTACTTCCCACCCATCTGATCGTAAAAATAAAGGGTAGGAAGAGCGATTAACTAACAACTACTCCTGTCTTATCTACATATCCTCAATTATCCAAAAAATAGAGGTTGAGTGACTGAATAACAAGCAGCTCTTGCAGAACAACTTATGTTAAAGTAAGCTCCACAAGGAATTCAATGGTAGTAAAAAAAATATTGTCATGCCGTTTTTTGCGATACACTTAAACTTGTCTTCAGTATTTCTAAATTAATCATAAATTCACATGTTTAAGCTTTCATTACCAACCCATATTTTTTGATTCTTACCAAGCGACTAATATAAAATTTATAAAAATATTAAGTTTAACATAAAATTAAAATTATTAATTTTGGTATTCCACTGTCTTTATCACTGACGTGATATTATAATTCATCGTAATTGATTTATATTTGTAGTGTTAGGGTAATTAGTAATTAGTCTGTCAGTGTTTATGTCTTACCGCCCATCCCACTTCCTGTAGAATGGAATAAAACCCACCCTACCCTTGATTTTTAATTTAACAATTTGAATCATTGTTTACCTTTGAAATAAATAACCTTGCGATATGTTTAATCTGAAGATGCTTCTTAAAGAGGCGAAACCCGTCACGTTAGTGATAAATCCAGTGGAATAACAAAGTTAACAATTTTAGTTTTGTATTAAAAATCAATTTCCATAAAATTACCGCCGAATCCATATAAAATATATTAAATTTAAATGCCTTGCGACGTCCAAGCAAATATTTTAAAAATTGACAATAAATATTATTTTCATTCAAAAATAATTTCCAATTTTTTTAGTATTCCAAAGTCGTGTAAAATGAATCTGATTTACTTTATTATATAAAGGTGAAATCGTAAAATATTATTATGAGTTTGATTTCTTAGTGAAACTCTTCCTATTGGGGTCATTCAATACAAATAATTTGATTCTCAAACAGAACGCGTTTGCTTTCTTAATGTATTTTTTAATGTGGCACTCAGGTTTTAATGTGTTAATTTAATCAAAGCAGCGTTGAATATTATTATACAAGAAATGAGTAAAAAATGTAAATTTTGCCAGCAGTGTGTCATACGAAGCGTTTATGTGCTAGAAGAAAAATGTAAAGTTGAAGTGAAATCATGTCTATATCGGGAGAGTAAATAACAATTATCTAACCATTCTAAGCTATGTAACTAGTTAGGTATGTATCTATTTACACGTATAGCACATACTATGTACACCCATCACATGGATGTAAAAACATAAACATTAAATATAAATTGTTACGTAAAAAACTCGTCTTAAAGATACTTATTGATCACGTGTTTGACTATATTTATTCTGTGAATCGCGTTTATTTGGACAATTACACACAGTTAAAGAAACATTTGTTTTTTTTAAAGATCTTAGCGTTGGATTTGATTTTAAAGTACGTATTTATGTTTGAGGAAAATGGTACGAAGGGAAATAAAAAATAGTCAAAATTTATCGTAAATAATCTAGGATAGGATTGGTAATTGATAGGGCTTCCAATCCCAGAATTCCGATCAATTAATCAATCCCGTAATTCACGTGAACATGTGAACACACCTAATAACCAATCCCGGGATAAAAAACATGATCCGGGACTAGTTGTCCTAGTTGTTAACTAATCTCTTACTTCGCCTTGCATTTGACTTTTACTTGTGGTTCGGTTAAACCATTCTTGAGCGTTATGGTAGATTATTAAAAAAATGTGATTTTTAAATGAATATCAAGATGCTACCTGTAATTATTGTGTGGCAGCTCAAAGGGTGTAATAACGTCATATTCTGTAACAATGTTTCAAACGAAATTAATGCAGATGATGAATATCACATGAATGTCACAATTTGCACAGGTTACGTGGTCAAGGTCACTAAATGTTTTACTTGTCCCAATAAGGCCGGGCGTACAGCACGCAATGTCAAGAGTCCTATCTGAAAATCCTTTCGCATACTCAAATCTTGTTTTGAATACATTTTCAGCGCATTATAATAAATTAAAACAGTAAATGACTTAATGGCTTGCTGCTTCGATGGCCATGCATTATTGCAAAGAAGCTAATATCTGCACACAGAATATATAATATTATAAACAATACAGTTCTGAGTATTTCATTGGTTTTTCAAGGTTTTTTAATTTTTACAGAACATCCGGGGCATACTTGCATTGCATACTATGCGACACAAGCGTTCGTATTGCAAATATATGCGTAATACCTTCATAACTAGAAAAAAATTCTTAAGTCGATTCTCTGAATTCAAAAGAGCGTATGTGACAAGTTGGTGAAAATTAATTTTATAATCTAATTAAGAACGAAGTTCATGTTTACTAGAAGAAAAACAGACTATGAAATATTTTCTGAACTCACAATGGCTTTTAGTGTCACTTTGGTGAAACTTAGTTGTAGAAATCTTTTAATAATAAGACTGGTCTAGGATATAAAGAGGCCATGTAATATGGCCGCCAACGTTAGATGACAAAAAATGATGGACTTGGCGGTAACTTTGTGAAAAACAGTTTTTAATTATTTTTCTTCGTAGTCGTATTCCTCACGTGTGAGGTTCGTGACCTCCACCAACCGCAACAATTCTACTTGACTATCCTTTTCCACTTGCTTCTGCACTCCACCGCTCTGAGAGCTATCGGTAAGGAAAAGCCTGTGGCGTCCTTCACTTGGTCGCTCCAGCGAGTTGGAGCCGCTCAGCGTCCCCTTATGCCTTTGACGTTTCCTGTGATGACGAGCCTCTCTAGATTGTCGGTAAGCTTGTGGGTGGTGTGAGAGTCTATCCTGTATTTACAGTTTTTTTAGTATAGAGGCGTCTGTGCGTCCATGGTATACGGGCATCCATTTTCCGGATTTATTAATTTTAATTTTATATTTAGATAAAAAATGAAGGAATGAAATCTTATGCATTATAGATGATTATTTCAGGTTGTTTTGCCCAATAAAACTGTTGGAGAGTTATGTTCCATTAAATGTTTTTTTAGCCTGCTGAAAGCTCGTTTTGCTAGCAAAACCACATTGTTCCCCGACAAAATGATATTTTGAAAAAAATTCGATATATAATATGAAGATTTTTTCTTTTTCTTATAACAAATAGAATTATTATTTAAATAACCGAGATGGGAAACACATATTTCTCTTAAAAACACAAAAGATTAACTCCCGCCTATAGTTTACGGCGTAACTTAATAAAAAAATATTTAAGATATGAAAGTCCGTATTCATGGCTATAATTATTATCATAAGTAAATACCGATTTCAGGTTTCCATAAGTAACATCAATGCATGGGGACTACACAAACTTCGTAATTCATCCTCTCATATGGAAATATACGAACCTAAGTATTATGCGGTTGAATTCACTTTCATTCTTTAAAACAGTTATTAGCATACAATTCATAAATGTTCCGAAACATCCCGCTACTGTGGTAGACCTTTGTTCTCTTCATAATAATGAGGCCTGTCCAACCCAAAGCATTTAAAAAACACTTTCACTATATACGTAGATACTTCATAATTTTATTATGCATATATTACGCTTGCTTATGTTTATTTAAAATAGAAAGCAAGTACTCACATGAATAATATAATATTCACTTTGTATATCTTAATATAATATATAGTAATATAATGTACTCACGATGTAATACGTGCCATACATATTTCTCAATATTAATCGATCAAATCAATCGATCGATATAACCACCAATAAATATAAGCCAAACATGTATGACAAAACGGTGGTTTAGCCATCAGAATCTCGTTGTGAAGAAATCAGTAAAAACCCCAAAAGTCATGCCTATACTTTTTTAATTTCTTCTCGAGTTTAACTTGACTTGAAAATTTTAAAATTACTATCGTGTTAGTATATGCTGTAATATTAAATATTTATATTACTGTTGTTATTTCAACTTCGCTTAGTCATACAAATAAAGAATTCAGAAGTCTATCAATTAACTCTTGATGACTGGTAGAATCATATAAGTTGATACATATTTAGGAAGTAAAAAATAATATTTGAATTCAAATTAAACTACGGGACAACTGGTTTTATATCATTTAGAATTGTGGTTTACCCAAAATGAAATCTGGTTTTTCATTGTAAAAATAAAACCGCAAAACCAATTCTGTGATTTTCGCTATTCCGAATAAAAGTGAAATATACAAAGATGCAAAATAATATTTATTAAACTAAAAGTACATTCAATTTTAGATACCGATTTCTTTTTTTATTGAAAGATTGTATAAAATTCCGCATTGGATAAATTTTTGAATATTTACTTTTAAATCAAAATAATTTGTGTTCGAGAGTAACGCAACATTATGGACTAAAAATTGAGTATCTTAAAATTAGTCGTTCTACAAGAACTGGCTGTTTATTCAATCGATCAACCTTTCATTTTCGGAGAGATTAACGATAAACGAATGGGGCTAGGACAGGACAATCAATTATCTAATCTCTCTCACTACGCCTTGTTTTTTAGATAGGATGGACGGAAAGGAGTGTACATATTTTAGATATTATTTATTAAATTATCAGTAATGCAACCCAATCTCGTAGATACCCATAGGACAGACGCGGAAAATAGTTGTATGATGTCACAACAAATACTTGCTCACCAACACACTACAATAGTTAGACTACTCTCTTTGTTAACAATATATTTGATGTGATCGAATTACAAAGATTGCTAATTGCAAAAAAATTGAGCTGTTTAAAAGTTTAAAAAACGTAAAGCGATAATAATATTGTGTACTATGAACACATATGTTGAACCGAACTGCTCCAAACAATCAATAAGACCCAGGTATTGTTTTCTATTGTTTATTGAATAATATATCATGAGAAAAATCGTACTAAACTTGTGTGATTTTCCATTCCATTAGTTGTTGTTAAGCTCAAATAGTTGGAACTATTTTACATGTACCAAAAATATCAAAACAAATGTGAAAATTATGTGCTAAAAACACTACTTAGTATCTCTATTTATTTTTGCTTTTCGAACCTTTGCACAAAGTTTTCACATAAAGTGATTTTCAATGGATTCAGATGCTTAGCTGAAACAATTCGTGAAATGATTTTTATACCAATATTTTCAATACATATCCGAAGCTATAGTTTCCCACCTTTCCTATTTCTTGAAATTAAAACCAAGAGTGATGAGAAAGTAATCTGTTATCTTATGTCATTATTACTATATGAAAAGATATATCGGTCAATAAATTTTCTTACGCCCGAATGAAAACTGTAATTCGTTAATTTTTTCAATCAATTTGTATCCTAAATTAGTTAAAGTGTGTCGTATTTACATCCTTCCTTACCCACTCACAATAAGACGCTGAAAAAAGAATTACGATAAAGCGATTATCTGCTTAGCTCTATAGGAACCCGAAGAATAGGATTAAGCGATTGCTGGCAAAAATCACTTCTTATTATAATCTTCAGCAAAAGCGAGCAGAAATTGATATAAAATTTGGATTATTGAGATTTTGTACACTTCCATGTATTTTGTCACTAACGACCCGGGTTTCGCCTTTCGGCATCTTCAGGCATTCGAGCACACGAATGGACTCGAACTGAGTCCATGGAAATACATGGAAGTGTACAAAATCTCAATAATCCAAATTTGATATTGAATTTCCATCAAGCACCCTCAGTCGATGTCTTAAATGATATAAAAATACCCAATTATTTATTAAATTCGTCAATGTACACTCTTTCGAGAGTGAGCATGGGGTAAAATATTAATTATGGCAGCTCTTTGGGTAAAGCACAAAACACCAAATGTTTTTTATTTTTTTAGACATTCCACCAAATATTTTTGATACTGCTTTAGTTAATTTAAATCATGTATATTTGTTATTAACATATCGACTGTGGAAAATTAAAAGGACATAACCCACACCAAAAATATTGTGTATAACTTATACATAACGTGTCAACAATACATGTATATGTATCATATATCGACTGTAGAAAGACAAAACGACGTATCCCTCAGTTTTTTCAAGATAGTTTTATTATTTTACAATTTAATGCATGTTTTGTGTGGGAAATACAAAATATTTTTTGTGTGTGGGTTACGTTCTTTTACCTTTCCACAGTCGATATTGTATTTTCTTTTATTAATGATATGAAAAACAAACTAACTATTTAATTTAAGACATCGACTGAGGGTGCTTTATGGTATTTCAATATCAAATTCGAATTCGAACGCAGGAATGCCTGAACATGCCGAAAGGCGAAACCCGGGTTGTTAGTGACAAAATACATGGAAGTGAACAAAATCTCAATAACTCAAACTATTTAATTGTTTGTACTTAACAAGGTTATTCTTACAAGACGCTTTCGAGACGGTTTTGAAACGTTGATTATCATTATCAACAATCAGAACGTGACTTTTTTGTTTACCGCAATTAATAATAAACGCTAAAATACACTCTATTAGTATAAAATACTTCAATAGTACTTAACACTTTAGAACCTCTATCATACCTGTCTTACCGCTGCCTGCTATTGAGCTTACGTAATAAAATATAATTATTTCTCAGTCAAACAAAACATAATTGTTGAATTGATCATACTAAGGTGGGTACCTCACCCCGACTTTCACCGAGAGATTTAAAATTAATTTATTGGGCTTTTTCTAAAAAAAATCGATTATTAAATCATGCATATAAAGAACGACTCCTTTATGTTCACCAATCAACAATATGTATTAATATGGAACACAATTGAAAACCACCGACTTTTAAGATGAGAATAACACAATTAGTATAGGAGGCACAAAAACATGTCAACATACCGTTTATTGCACATTTTTTTTTAAAGATTTTATCGTATTGAAGACTTCATGAATATGGTAGATATCAATATCAACTTTGATTTAGTTTAGTTATTATGGTTTAAATAAAACAAGGTTAAATACGTCAAAAAGATAAGAAGTTGATTCAGATTAATGATGATATCGATATTTTCAACATAGTAATGATTCAATCCTGATATACCTGTATGTTTCCATTTTTTAAAGAGATATTTGTATTATTAATATGTACCAGATGAAACAAAAGTAGTAGATAACAACTTTATACGTATTATACACTATTATGATTGGTTTCACTTAGACAGCTATCCCATTGACCAGCTTAAATAAACCAGTCCTGTTCTCCAAACGTAACGTGGAATACGTATAGATATATATATGTTAATATTTATATGTTAATATTTATATCAAGTACATATAAGTCGATATTTTTATGTTAATATTTATATCAAGTACAAACTTTTTAAACAAAATATTTTTAATAATCGTTTACTTTCATTTCGTTATTTAATCATTTTAAGCTATGCAGTCATTACATTTTTAAAAAAATCCAATTGAAACTGCTGTGAAAAACGTTTTTATTGGTGGCTTGATTTTTGAGTGGCAAGTCGTGGTCAATCGTGCCATAGTCGGGTGGTAGAATTGAAATTAATTAAACTCCAGCATTATTTTTTGTCAGTAACTTTCTTTTTGTCCAGCTGGGCATCCGGATATTTAATGCTCAACAACTTCAACGTAGGACTGAATCAGGTGAGTCACATAGTAACTATTACTCACTGTTCAAAACCTCTTTTTATGAAGCCTTTTATATAATCGTCTTGATTTGTGGTCGTGTTTTCGGCGACTTAATAATAGTTCAGATTGTTTACGGGTCACACAAAGTCACATCTTCTAGCGCCGCCTAAATGAAGCTGTACCGCATGGTTGAACAACTTCTAAAGATTTATATTTTATATAAGAATTGTTGCTAAAATTTGGATAAACTGTCTTGTTTTTTTACTATTGTCATTATTATTTAAATTAATGCACACTAAAGTGCATGCAACCAACTCTTGAAGATTTCTTCCTCAGATTTCCTCCATTCTTGACAAAAATTTGAAACACGCATAATGTTGTTAAGCTGTGAAATACAACCTGTAAGAAAAGTGTGAAGCCGTACAACGCTGATTACCTTATGTCACTTAAAAAAACACTTATTGATGAAAATCACATTTTGTAGTGTTATTTTTGTTGGATAAGCATTTAAATATACAAGGCACGCTCCCATTGTCAAGCATATGGACCTCACAATATGGAGTATCTCAACATAATTTGTTTTGCGATAACTAATCGTTATTCAGTTGCTAAAATTCACTTCTTTGGCGAAGGGAAAGATTCCAGATGGGACTAGGAAATGACTTGAGTTCAGCTGTTAGCAGATAGCTCGCCCTATGCCCCGTTATTAGGAATAAGTGAGTTGGAGGGAATGAAAACATAACATAAGCTTTGGACAAAAAATCGTATTTTTTTTAATAAAAAATGATTCGTTTGTACTACTTCCACATGTTTATAATGATCAGGAGCGATGTGGCTCATTGCGAGAATTATCAACTGATGTGGAAATTTAGTACAAAAAAATTGTGTTTAATTTGAAAAATATAATGCCTTTCCACGAAGAATTGACGGTTAACACCTTAAAAGTGATAAATTCCTAAAATGATTCAATAATCAATTTAGAATGTATAATAATGAAGAATACAAATTCATCTATCTATATTAACATACTATGTTACTATATTTACAAGATGATAACGAGCTATAAAAAGAAGAGAATCAATGAAATTGTTTTGTACTAAAAAATTAACTCACCAGAAAAACCGATGCAGGAAAAACTTTGTTATGCTATGTACACAAATCACTCACAAATACAATGTCATATGGTGTATGTATTCAAGAACTTGTCACAATCACGTCAGCATAAACATTTGCATAGACTCACACACTGTTTTATCTGAAGATGTATTTTTAATGTCATAAATTTATAGTAAATTAATTCTTATTTTCAAATCTGAAACACTGTTATGTGGTTTAGATGTCAAAAGAATATACAGAACAATTTTAATAAAACAACTAAATCATTACATAGCATATCTATCATAATTTTAGCAAATACGTTTTTGCTTTTTCGTTTTAAATAATACGAAGAAATTATTTTTAAAAATATGTATTTCAAACTTTGTATGAAAACTGCGTTTAAAAAAAATAGCTCTTACATGAAAATATACTTTTAAACAACAATGCTTTATTATTTATTTATTTTATTAAATTATTAGACAGTTTTCCAGCAAGTGCTAACTTTAGCCTTGGAAGTCAGTATATGTTTTATTAACATAATTATCAATAATACTATTGGATGTGTCATATTAATCAATACACAGTATTTATTCTATTTTATTTGCAATTATTATGTAATTTTATGCGACAATCTTTTAATAAAAAAATGTCTTATGTACGACTTGTGATATAAAAATCAATTTTAAAACCATTTTATTCTTCATATCGTTCTAAAACGACATTTGAAAATGAATGTTAATGAATACATAGGTATAATATTATTTTAAATAATTCACAACGCAATATCGCTCTTGATAAAATATTACTAATGTGCTCTATCGAATGCTAATTTGAAAATAAATAAAACGTTGGAAAATGCGTTCCATTTTTTATTAAAATAAATACACATTTTGTTTATATGGAATATAATAAACTGTCCAAATGGATTAAAATATGAATGTATAACATTAAATTTGTTCCGTTTTCAAATAAATACTACACGAATTGTTCTTTTATTTTTTTTCTGGAAATAAATTCAATTTGTTTTAGAATTAAATACACTGTGGAATAATGATTCCATTTTTTGAATTTCCAAACACATAATGAATTCACAACATCTCAATAAGATAATGGCATAGATCAACACATGGTAGATCTGCGCAAGCGCGATCCATAGGTAAACAACTGATTCAATAATAACGAGCTGAATGCTAGACGCGGGAGCAGCTCGCGTTACCTTTCGGTTCGCCGGTTCGGTAATCACTGCGCAGGTCGGGTCGAGAGGTATTCCGCTCGGTCCGCGACTGACAGACGCGCCCAAAATCGGTGTAGGAAAATCGCGATCAACCTGCGAGTGTGTGTCGCGGAAAGAGCTGCCTTGCCACTTGCACAGCCTCCGCGGCCACTCCAGTGACGGCGGCGGTGGACATGCTATAGCTACGCACTTTTTAATATACAGTGGAGCCCTGATCTATCGACCTTGCATTCATCTCATCATTTTCCCGCATTTATTCTTATTATTTTTATAGTGCCGACAAATAAGAACAGAGTTAAATAATCCTACATTTATCGTTTTTTTGAGGCCTTAAAAACGATAAATATATACTAAATTCTATTACAGTACAGCTGTAGAATAAAAGATCACCTGGCATTTCTGGCAATAGATTTTCTCGGTTAATACAAGACCAATTTTATTCAATGATATTTTTTTCGTAATCGTGAATATGAATCGTTTGTTCTTCCAAGTGTTTAAATCAGGGCAATCCCTACCCAGTGTCAAATCCTAGTGAAAAGCAATGGCACTATGAAGAACTTTTACCATGTTCAACAGGATAGCTTCGGATGCGAAGATATTCCACGTGTGTGTGACTATTTTTATGTTTTAAAGTAGATTTTCTCGGAACTTATTCGCTTGATTTCCTGGCCATGTTTCAATACGCAATATTCATTTTATCGTTCGTCATATTGCAAAAGCAAAGCTTTGATATTTTGGAGAATGTATTTTTTTTTTAAATAGGACTATGCATAAAAAAAACAATTTTGAGTGATTCTCTCTAATACCATGCAGAAAGATAATCCCATGTATCTATTTGTAATATTACATTACAATAACTCCACGGCACTGTAAATGAATCTCTATCTTAGACTTTCTGCCCACCTTGTCGTAGGTTTGGCGAATATCGGCCGGTGGAATTCAAAACAAATGACGTCGACTAGGTGTGTAGGTATACACGACAACCTGTGGATGTGTGCGTGTTTTATTATTTGTTTTATTCTATTTACTATTATTGACAATGTGGGTTTGGTAGCACTGGACCATCGCAGGAAAACGTGGTAAAAATATTCGTTTTCGGATGTCTGGAACGGAACGGTTATAACATAATATTTGAACAGTAATATCCGATTTAACGCGACCCGTTTTTTACGCGGTTTCAAATATACGATATCAGTACTGAATTTATAACTTGATTTTGTTTACTTAATACCCACAATCAGTATTCGTAAAGGGTTATTCTTAATCTTTAATCTCAATCTGTACCCATCCTAGAAATATGATTAGTCAGGAAACTGAGATCCCGCTTCACATACTCCAAAAGTTTCAGTAGGTAAACATAGGTAGAAAAAAAACTACATGAGTTTTTAGTGTCCTATGACAGTGAATGACTACAGAACAAAAGATCTTATCGAGGTGAACAATGGAAATGCATTAATATGTAAAAAAGACGACGGAGAAGAAGTTCTCTTGCTCGATTTGCTCACAACACTGACTCTTAAAATACAATAGTATTGCATTGATCCAAATAGTTTTTGTTTTCAAAATCCATAGACATTAATTTGAAAGAAACGCGGACACTTTACGGCAGAGATTCACAAACTCAAATCGCAACCTATAACTTATTACATAACATCATAAAATCGTAATATTGAGATAGATTAATAAAATAATTACACATTCCGTACAGTAGAAATATAATTGTTATATAACTCTTCATTAAATAAATCGTATGAATATGTACCCATAGACAGTTTTATTTTCCCTCAATATAATATTTTTACATGGAAAATATTTCAAAAATTGGGTTTCACATTCATTTTTACATATAATACAACCGTAGCATACATAGAGTTTGCTCTAATACAACAATCAACCATTCTGAGAGCATACAAAAATGATTTCAGTACGACGTACAACATCGATATTGTTAATGTAGATTCGTATTGCTGTTGAAATTACTGGACATGTCTATGGTCGCCTTGTACTGACTCATTTTACCATTTTCACGATAGCCCACATGGCAGCTGGGAATACGATTCATAAAATTCAGCACTTATGTATTTTGACACAACTTTCTATTTCACTCGTCTTTGAGGTAAATATTTTTTTTTTCTATTTCAAATTTACGATAAACTTATTTTAAGGCGCCATATCAATCGATGAATTACAAAATTGTCGATAAATCTTATAAAAATTCAGCAAGGCACACATCTCTATTTCGGTATAATTCACCACTATTTCTTCGTAAATATGTCACTTTCTATAAATAAAAAATCAAATAAATATTTAACGATTTAAGTATTTCATAACATATTTAACGATTGAGTAAATCAGGTTCCCATCACATAAAATATCAATTTATTTAATACATTATCATAATAAATAAGAAATCTTCCTATCTACATTCGCTTGATACGTCTTTATTGCAGTGTAACGTGTTTACTGTTTATATAATGTCCGGTATTTACACCTTCTGAACGACATGAACACGTTTTGGATGAGAAAATGGAGAAGTAAATTTTCAGTGGAGTGGATCATTTGAAAAATATGCCAAAAATCCAAGTAAAACACTTTTGCAAATCGCCATTTTTATATCTCAAAAGTCTCCATTTAAGACAACTGTTATTTACTTATGGGTCACGACTAGGGCATTCAATTGACCGGAGATAATTACTAACCGGTTTTTGGTGTTTTTTTGACAAAAAAAAAACGGCTAACCGGCTTAAGCCGAAACACCTCATTTCATTATTTTCGAAAAAAAATCTTATAGAAGTTTGTAAATTTAAATTAGTATATTGTTAAATATTAAAACAATACATCTTTAAAATTATCACTTAAAAGGAAATAGAAATATTCATTAAATAACTAGCATATAAATATTTAACATACTGTAGACTACAAATCTTAAAATTGCTTGTTTTTGTAATATTACAAATAATAGTCAACGCTTCAAGATTTTTACGGATGACTTCTCACATTTACATTGATAGCTATTGTGTAACAAGTACTTTATTTATCACAAATAGTTTAAGAATCTTTGTGTCTTTTGATAATTTCGTGTAATTGCTTCTCGTATAAAATCATTTCTTTCCATTATATATAGGTTTATGACACAGGTGATTATTCAACAATATGTACATTTTCCCCTCTGAAACATGCTGAATTTTTAAAATAGTGTAAATAAAAGAACTTCTAGATATTTAAAAAAAAAAAAAAACGCGTGAAATAAACCGGGTTTCAGTTTTTCTCAAAACAGGCGGTAAACAGGTTTACCGGTTTCGGTTTAAACCGGGTTGGAAGCCCTAGTCACGACCCGAAATTGGATCGATTGAAATATTTAGTGGCTTACGAAATATTCTGAACAAAATCGTATTATTGAGATAGTTAAAAACTCCACATATTTCATTTAGACCTAAGAATTACTTGCTTACTGAAAATAATTACTACATGTAGCGAAACTCTAATTTTTAGCTATTAACATACTCAAACACTAATAGTTTTATTCCTCATTCACTCTTTGAAAAGCATTATTTTAAATATATCATATCGACTGTGGAAAGGTGTATAACCCACACAAAAAAATTTGTATATAACTCACACAAAATGTGCTAATAAACAATATTTATACATAATTATATAATACATCGACAGTAGAAAGGCAAAAGCACTTATTCTTGCGTCTTTTAAAATATTTTTTTTTCGATAATCACAATGTATACAATTTAATACACGTTGTGCTATACACACTATTTTTCTGTGTGGGTTACGTCCTTTTTCCTTTCCACAGTCAAAATCATAATACATTCATTTAGATCAAAATCAGTTATTTAATTCTCTATTATTATCTTATTGAGAAAATAAATTCAACGTTTTAGATTTTTGATCAACAATCAACACCCCCACGCTTCATCTAATAAATAATTAAATAAAACATTGAATATAAATTATTATTCGTAGACAGTAAAATATAAAATTATGCCTACATTTTATTAAAAAAATCTTAACTATATAAAAATGATGATAATATGGAAATTATGGACACTTAACGATATTATTTATTGTTAGCTATTTACGCAAAGGCGGTTTTTTTTTCAGATCACCTTCCGCACATTTCAACGCCCATACTTACATCTTGGATCATTTGTAAATATGAAGCCAGTATAAAAATAAATATTATAAATGATTCGATTGTACGGAAAATAAGTTTCGCTGTAAGGATAAAACCATAAAGTGCCATAAAAGCTACCAGAATTACATAACATTAGTGCCGGAAACTTTCACCCAAATCGGAAGTGTGCTTGGTCGTTCTCGTCCAAGCCCCTTAATATATATTGGGTAAAATTCCAGGCCTTTTTTAAATTGAATACATTTAATATAAGTTAATTGAATAAATATTTTCAGTTGAAGCGGTTTTGTTTAAACAGAATAATTGTAAACGGCTGTTGAAAAAATTTGGTTGCTAAAAATTGAAATTTTCATTGTTTTAAAGATTCAACTTATTTTTTATTTTTTTTTTACACTCTACCTTTGGGCCGACTATTTACTTGATCATTTTTATTTAAGTGATCATTTTTATTTAAGTGACGATTTACTCGGTTTGGACATGTGCTGCGGATGCCTGTACAGAGGAGCCTACATCCTACCTGTATCTTTTACCAACTGATAGATTCTATCGTCTTGGAAGGCTGCAGATGACCATCCATAGGATGTACTCAGCGGAGCTATGGGAAACTGGAAGTTGCGAAGAAGCAAGAAGAACGGTGGACGACAAAGAATCTTGGAGGTCCAGTGTGGTGACCATATGCTCCACGTAGAAGGCGGATTCGGTCAAAAAAAAATTAAATGATATTTTTTGACCTTAGACAAACATTGTCATAGTTACCCCATTACACGTTGTCAAAGATACATGCTATTTAACATAAATGACGTTATCGCTTAGACATAACCACTTATTTGTTTTTAGAACATTCACAGTCAGTATTCGCAAAAGGATTCTCCTAACAGAATCAATAAAAATACAGAAATTATAACACATGCTAACGTAAAAAGTATATAACGACTTCTTCTATACCCACTCTAATAATATAATTAGACAGGAAGAATCCGATTAGCTTCAGAAGGAAAGAAGACCAAAGAAAAAATGCTACATAATAGAACAAAGGTTCATCACTCACTTTTTAAATATTTATAGGTATAAGGTATAACCAATAATAATTGCTGGTCTTCAAACGATTACAAATTATTATATACGACCTTTTCAATGTTATACACTCCTAATAGGTCGACTCTGGTACTTGTATTTAATCTTCGATTGGCTACGTATGACAGGTATATATATCATTTATCTATTCAATGTGCGTGTTCGGTCAACATTTTAAATTTATAATACATTATAATCGATAAATAACATTCATTTGGTAACACTATTTATCAATAATATACCAACATTCTTTAACATAATTGCGTAAAGCAATAACCAGATTATAAAAATAAAAAAATACCAATAAACCTCCAGTATAATATTTTTGATTACATATAATTTAATATCTTATAGTTTTTAGTTTGTTTTTTTAATATTTCACCAAGGAAAATTGAAATGGTGTAAAATTTTATTACTACTAAAGTGGAGCATACAGAAACAATATCAAAATTCTTAAACAGTGGTATAAACATATGGTGCATAAAATTGGATGACCTGAAAGATCTGAGGCGCATATATAAGAAAACATTTAGGTTTTCAGCTATTAAAAAAATATCAATTATGGATTATACAATAATATCTACTACACCCACCTCCACTCGCTACGACTTCTCACTTCACATCATTTTAACAATCAGTTTAATCTACAGATTAACAATGTTTACAATGAGTGTTTATAATTATTTTTTGACTTTATTCTTCATACCTTTTTAATAAGCAGATTAATTTGCAGCTTAAAGACGTTAAGCGTGTTTATAATTATTTTTTCCCGAAATATTATATAACAATACCTTGTTTTAACACGAATAAAAAATAGTGTGGCATGCATAACGAATTGAGATCAACTCACCCTTCATAAGACGTCATAAATTTTTTGAATACCTTGTTATTTACTCAGATGAAATCCATACCCAACTGTCGGTCTTACCCTCTTGAGAAATTTTTGTTATTCACATTTAGTCATCCCTTGAGGATATGTACAGTAACCTGAATCATAATGCCTTAAACTTAAGCAGCTATGAAGCGAAACTACAAATAGACAATTGTCGAATTGACTGACCAGAAATCATGGGTTTTTTTTTTCTTAGAGAAAGCGACTTTCCTTAAGTTTCTTTAACAAATTGTGCTTTTGATTACAGATATTCGTATTCTGGATGTGTCACTGATTCCCTTTGGTTTGCAGCCAATACTGCCAACAACCGTTTGGTGTCAGTACATCTGAACCATTACTGATACCAAGAAGATATTGCATAAATATATCAATGTAATTATTTATATTATGACTGTAGGGTGGAGTGTACCGATCTAATAATAATCATTCATTTAACAGTAATTTAATAATCATAAATAATGTATAATGGCTACCGGAAAGATTCATTGACCGTGTTATTTTATGTACAATACTCTATAATTCAATCATTTTGCAATCTTTATATTTTGAACATATATCCAAGGCTAAAAAATTTTATTTTATTCAAGGGTGAGAGTACCAACAGTGATAAATTTTCAAATATAACAATTTAATAATTTAATTAATGTATTCTTACATAAGATAAAGCCAATAAAAAGCTCGTAATTTATATTGTTGTTTGTTATTTATCTGCTGTCAATATATAAACAATTTATCATGGTAATTTGTATTGTTTAAATTGTTTGTTTTATAATAATTAATTCAGTCGTATTTTATTTAATGTATCTCTCTAATGACATAAAACACTTTTTAGAATCATTCGGTGTCGGGATCTGTAAAAGTCGTTCATTAATTTGTACGTAAGTAGAATCAACACAAAATACTGATACCTAATCGTAATAATTATCGCAATTTAAACAACATTGATGTGTAGTAAAAAATTCTATAATATTAATAAATATTAAATTGAAAAATAGAAAAAAGCTTTTCAATGAGGTGAAACACGTGCCAAAAATAGTTTAATAACAATGTTATCAGTTAATATTGCACTATTATTGTTTCACTGGCTAAAGTAATTTCCAATATAAAATTCATTTTTTATCATCAAGAATCAATTTGTAAAGGAAACAATTACAAAAAAATGAAAATTAATTAACTCTGTTAACGCTTTGTTCAGGATGATTTTGCAAATTATTGCTACAATGCCTGCTTCTGCTCGGCGGTGATTTTCAATCGAGATTTCGTCCTCTTTTGCAAGATTGTCGTTTTTGTCTATTTGGAAGGGGACGTGGGATGCCTCTACATTTCGCTGGCTTTGTTATTCGCACAGCTCTAGTCCCACGCCGTTTCTTGCTTATACAAGAGTCATTCTTCTCTCACACACTCTGAATACATATATTTGAATTTAATTAATACTTCCACCAACTGAGTCGTAATAAAATGTTTCTTTAAAACAATTAAATGTGTAACACGGGCCCTAGTTATTTTTTCGTTACGTCAGATTCTGTAATATTCACAAAAATGTAAAGAAAATTTCGCAAATCGTCAGCTCTCAGATATAAGAGAAAATATATCCATGAGAATACCACTAAACGTATTTGATAACATTTTCTAACGTGTTAGAAAAAATCATCGCTTTTTTATAATTATGTGTCAAATTAACATAAAAAATATGTATCTATAATTTAAGACATCGACTGAGGAATTTCAATATCAAATTTGGATTATTGAGATTTTGTACACTTCCACGTATTTTGTCACTAACGACCCGAGTTTCGCCTTTCGGCATCTTCAGGCATTCGAGCACACGAGTCCGAGTCACGAGTCAGTTCGAGTCCATTCGTGTGCTCGAATGCCTGAAGATGCCGAAAGGCGAAACCCGGGTCGTTAGTGACAAAATACATGGAAGTGTACAAAATCTCAATAATCCAAATTTGATATGTATCTATGTTTGAGATAAATGTTCAAGGAAGAAACGAAAATTGAACAAATTTAGTCTGTTTTTTTTTATCTTAACGCATTAAATACATCTTTATCTATTCAAACGTTGAAACGTCCATAAAATGATGTTTTCAAAGAGAATGTCATAACTACTCAATTTTTTGTAAAAAAACGCTAAAAATAGAGCTAAATTTTTTAAAATTTCCCGATTTCGAAAGCGATATAGTGAATGAGTTTTTATGTGTTTTTTTATCGGTTGCCATATGCATAATACTATATTTATGTTAACCACTGATTTATTTTACAACATTAATTCGTATTTACAACTTAATACACATTATTATGTTGAAATAAAATATTTTGATTTAAATAATAATAAACCAAAAAAAATTAAGTGCAAACTCTGAATTATTGCTTTGGTAGTAAAAATTGATATCAATATGTATCATAATTAAATAATTGTGCTCTAATTTTAATTTCCCACGACCTCGAAACAAAAACTTTTTAAAACGTTCGAAAGATGCCAACGTATGTAAATAAGTTAATATCAATTAGTGTTCAGCATTCAAATAAAATTAATTGCTATTCTTAAGCATAAATAAGTTATAAAAACGGCTGCAATACAAACAATCATACGACGTCTGTGTGGGAATGGTTTCCTTGAATCCGTGATATATAAACGAGATTGCAGGGAAACCGTAACATCGCATTTGTGAGCCATACTTATATTTTCCATACCGCTATTTCATATTAAATACAGGTATTGCAAATATCAATACTGGTATAACAAGAACATATTTATTGTAAAATACGGCCAATTGGGATTGCAATGCTCGCGAATTGGATAATAGGTGACACTATTGGAAGGAACAAAGGTTGATAAATAACCTGAGTGTCACATAATATAAAATTTAAATTAATAACTTAGTTATTTTACATTTTTATAACATAGTTATTCCACTGCTAATATCTTACTTATTCCTCTGGCTGCAAAAAAAAGACCTGAGTGTCATAACACATGCCTTCGCGTTAGATGTCGACCTGTGACATCAAAAACGCCTAAGACAGGAATTGGCCATCTGGCGGCTCACAAACACTGCACTCCTTAATCTTTTTTTTATTTCATAGAAAATTAATCATTTTTACATTTAGATTTTGCTTAATTTTCAATAGCGAAATACCAGTATTACATTTTCATAACCGGTATTGGAAAAAATATTAATGGTGATATTTAATCACAGACCTTCTAGTCCAATCCAAATAAAAGTGAATTATGGTATTGGGCAATAATTACTCTTATTGCTACCAATTATTTGATAGTGCTTGAGTTTAATATGATGAATATCGTTCCAAAAAATCATACCGAACATATAAATAAAAACTATTTTTCATTGAAAAAAATAGTTTTCATTTATAAAAGGTTGTCGATCTGAACGATTCCGTCAAAATTCATCGCAAGTTTCATAGAAACATAAGTGTTATGCAGTACCCAAGGGCAATGTTGGGCCACTTTTCATTCGTTTTCGAATTCCTTACATACGGAAAATTCGTATTATAAAATTTAAAAATTCGTATTACAATGTTATTACAATTACAATAATAATATATACCCTCGTACCACCTAAAATAATATATGATATTTAAATTTCTTTCACCACGCCACATCAGTGAAAATGCGATGTTGAACTAGGCGTGCCTATGAGCGGCTCGAAAGGAATTGAAACCGTCCATCTTTAAAACAATTGGTTTTCAATGTCCCAGGAGGCGCCATCCGAGGAATAGGAAGTAAAAAAAGTGCTAATTCTATATTTGACTTCGTTATAGACTAGATTGTGTTCTTTCTGAGTTCTGAGAAGCTAACAAAAATATTTGGGATTATTTGTTAAATTGCTATTTCTTACGAAGATTGAAAATTATTACTACATATCGTCAACATAACCTATATATTATGCATGTCATTTTGAAAAAATTAACGCAGAAATACAGATTCTACATATTTCATTACCATTCATAAATTATTTTTTTTAGTACAATAAAGAATCAAAACATAACCACGCTATAAATTATACCCTGTGTAAAAATAGTTTTATTCATTTGTCTGCTACACATGTTTTTGAAATATAGATCCGCGTTTGCTTAAAGTTAAGTCACATCATACAAACACAGTTACACAATAAGTACTACGAAACTTTTTTTGTCGTGTAAGTATACTTTTTATAATGCAATAATATTTAACGCAATTGCGCAATTGTGATAATTAATATTTAGTTCACGAATAACTCGCACCTCTCTCTCTAAGTTTTTACTAATCATAAATACATATGAATAATTCGAAATTTTAAAAAAAATCGGCACGTGATATGCAATGGAATTGACTAGTTACAATTTTAATAACTAGTAAGGAATGTACGGTTTATTTTCGAAGTATTAAATTTGTGCGAGGTGATGGATGAATGACAAAATAAATTATTTACTTTTAAAGTGTTAACTGTCAATTCTTGGTGGAAAGACATTATATTTTAAAAAATAAAACACAATTTGTTTGTACTATCAATATTTTCTTGTCTCAGTTCATGAACCATCAGTTTTATATACCTTCATTTTTTTCACTCAATTTTATATAAATACCCCGGTTATGTTTGTATTTTTATCAGTTGATAATGCTCGTGATGAGCGAAACCGGTCCTAATCATTATAAATATGTGGAAGTAGTACAAACAAATTGTGTTTTATTTAAAAAAAAAAAAAAAATTATAATAATTCAGAAGAGCTTCCAAACCATGTTCCCTACTTATTTGGATCAATCCCATTTATTGTTTCATAAAAACTCCACGCTGTGATAATAGCTTATCGTCTGACATTTACAGACCATGAAAGTTTTATTCTTAGGGGTTTTAAAAGAATAAAGAGAAAATCATATCAATGATCGAATATGACGGGGATAGGGGGATAGGGATATCAATACAGACGAATAAATCACTATCGTTATTTCGATGTAATATTTTAAAATGATCAATTTCAATTTTATATTAAAAAAGAATTTCCACAAAGTTACCGTCGAATCCATCGAAGGTATAATTCGTATTAAATAATAGTATGAAAAATACTTATAAAAGAGTGTTTTTTATAAATATGTCCTTTTTTATCAAAATTTGATCTAGTAAAGGCTAGCTCATCAATGCTGGAATCTATAAATTTTCGATCAGATCGGATCGCAAAATAACCGTCTTAGATGCTTCGCTTATTTTGCGAAAAGTGATTAAATAGTTAATATAAACTTGATAACATATTTTATTCCACCTGGTTTATGACTAACGTGACGCGTTTCGCCTCTTTAAGAAGCATCTTCAGACTAACCATATCACAAGGTTATTTATTCCTAAGGTAAACAATGATTCTAATTTTTAAAAGTAAATAGTGTAACAGTGTTTATGCCTTACCCACCTCCGCACGTCCAGTAGAATGGAAAAAAACCCACCCCCACCCTTTTAAGAATTAGAATCATTGTTTACCTTAGGAATAAATAAGTTTGAGATACGGTTAGTCTGAAGATGCTTCTTAAAGAGGCGAAACGCGTCACGTTAGTGATAAACCAAGTGGAATAACTAAGTTATCAATTTTAATTTTATATTATGAACTTCCACAAAGTTACCACCGAATCCACAGAAAAGATAAAATAGTTGTTCCATTATATAGTTGAATATCAGTATTTCGCATTTTCATATAATATTACTAGTCTTCAAATCCCTAGACGGGGGACCTTGTAATATGAAGCTGATCGTTGTTTCTATAATAAATTAATACATCACACACATCTATGCCACAAAATATTCATGATACAAATCGAACAATTCATAAACCGATTGAAAAATCAATAAATGAAATTCATGGGTAAGGAATCAATACAGATGGCAATACTAGTGCAAAAAGATAGACACGGACAGAAGCCGTACTAACTTAAGCACAGATGGACGAAAATACCACTTCACTGGCCTCGGCTGCACGGGTCCGTCCGTGCTTCTGGACACATCGATGACCGATCTATTCTTCAATTTAATCTCTGTAATTATACAGGTTAGGGACACGATTCCTAAACATTCGTATAATATATCGCTCATCTCATTGATATCATTGCTCTATTTGCACAAAACGAGTTAAAAAATAGATCACGAGTTGCATTAAAACTTCTACTACTTTTCTTTATAGTCGTCGGCAAACGTCAGAATGCAACAGGGTTGTTTATCTGCTCAGCAGTCGATCAAGTAAATGCATCAGTGCACTGCTATCGATTCGATAGCGATAAAAATAATACAATCAAAACAACTTGATTTCCAGTTCAGCCGTTTGGTCACCAACACTCACCTTACATTAATCATTTTATATTTAAGAAAAATTGCTGTCACTACTTTGATCGATCTTTTTCGATCGAGTTTCCGATTTAACTAAGACTGGTTGTTAATCATGAGCTTGCCCGTCAACGTCGTCCTCTGTGGCCTATCGGTAAGAGCCTTACCCTAGCGATCAGATTAGTCTGATGATAAAAAAGATCAATTATAATATTTCCAAATTATTGTTTTATCGAAAGTATTGTTTTTTTAACCATATCCACTCCCGTTTCGGAGCATACGACCATCACACGGTTCCTACAAGATTGTATGTCCCCCGCCAGTCTTCTTGCTTCATCCCAGGTCATCCCAGCGTCCCGTAGTTCCGCCTGGTACATTATATGGATGGTCACATTGGTCATCAGTGGTCTTCCAGGACGACGGAATCCATCCGGTTTGTAGAACAGACAGTCAGGATTTAGGCTTCCCTGGAGTATCCGCACCACACGTCCAGACCAGGTCCATCGTCGTTTTTTTTTTATTTTGGACGTAATAAGGGACCGGTCCGTCCTCTTTCTTACCTCCTAGTTCCTGACAAAGTCAAACCACTGTACCGTCAGAATGCATGCGTTGAATAGGGGCCACTTGGCAGAATGCATGCGTCAGGCCTAGACTTGTATTATTATATCATCAAAAAATACAAATTTCTTATATCCATAATTTTATTAAACATCGCTTCCCTTATTGTTTATTTTTTTGGATGACACGATAATATGCATATATAATTCATGTAATTATGTGTCATACATTACGTTGTGATAGATTCAACAACTAGTTCAGTGAATCTTAAAAAAACAATCATTTTTCACCAACTGTGAACGTATTGGCTGGATTACAAAAAGCTATATTGTCAATTAACTATAAAGCATGGGTATTCGTGATGTCACTTTGTAAGGTTTGATTAAAATTTCTCATCATTTTATCTCACACGATTTAAAATTTTCAAAATATGTGGTGCCTTGGCTTTAATTAGCTCTAGTACCAAATATTTTCACATTTCATTCTGGCTTCCATTTCTAGAGCTCAACTGTGCTATTTTAAACTCTGAACATTATTGTTAATCGATGTAGCTTTTGTAGACACCATACCTTTGAATAGAAATCCATAAATTGGTTGAAAATTTTTATTTATGAAGGTGTCTCCACCAATGCTCCCTTTAAGACGACAGATTCTTTGTTCGGAAAATATATAGGGTTACCTTCCCAAACCAACAAATGTGCGGAATAATTCATTTTTTTTTGAAAACAACAAAAATCATATTTTTCGTTGTGCATTCCGATTTTTAAAAATGTGGTATAGCGAAAGTGGTTAGCTTACTACTAGTCCTGTCCTAACTCTATCCTTCTACCATTACTCTATTCGAAAAAGTGATGTTGAACGGCGGAGTAAGAAATAGTTATCATATTGAAAACTCGTGTTGAGATAGCACTATTAGAAGTCCACCTGCTCTACATTGGGACCAAACATTGTAAAAAAATATTACTTCAAAAAATAAATTTGAATAGTTTGTATTGGGGTACGCACAAACACGAGATGAGTGCACGGAGTTCTCAAACTCTGCTTAGAGGAAACACTGGTCCCTACTGCGATTCGAAAGTGAGAATATTGCAAACGAAATGAATCATAATATTAACCTCATATCAAATTTAAAAATACATGCTAAAAAAATTATCTAAATTTGATCCTTTCCTGAGTAAATCAGAAGTTGGGTAGTAAAGCAAATAAATTATCTATACGTATCGACAATGCGTCCATTTTGGTAACTTCCTCGGCCTGGCGTCAACCACAGGTGTCGCAGTGAGTCAGTGACTCATAAAAGTACGTAAACTGCATGCTGCATTTTAGTGCATAGTGGTACATGCATGGTGCAACTTGTCACCGGTATAACGAGATCGCGGGAAGCTGGCTCTAGCATTCCTCAATGGAATTAAGTAGACTAATAATTTATACCTAGGTATCTATCAGCGCAGTGGCTTGGTAATAACTTGGATGAACAATGTGATGGTAAAGAAATAAACAGTTTGAAATATTTCAACAATTGAAATAACGGTCATCGATTGAAACATTTTGATGTATTATCTGCCAGCTAAACACCGCCAGTGTCTTGGAATGCTTACCTAAGTAACAGAATAAAGAATTTTGTTTTTAGTAAGGTAAAAATATCTATGTAGGGATTACGTTCTACAAGAATTATAAGACATAGTTGATGGCTATTTCAACTCCACACCATCGTCAGAACTAAAGTGATTCGAGTAACTTTATCTTATATTTTTTTTAATAATAACAGATCTGTAAACATATTCCGATTGTCAAGTCTGGGGTCGAGTGCACAACGTCCTTGGTTTCGGTTTTGGTGCGCGCAGGACTGAATCCCAATACGGACAGTTCCATAAATTGTCTTTCAATCGATTTATGTATTACTATTCGAAAGCATGGATGTTTGTGATATCTTAAATTTCTACTCACCCCCCTCCATCCAATCCTAAAAACGGAGCGTAGCGAGAGCTGCTAGCTAACTACTAGTCCTGTCCTAGCCTTATCCTTCTATTCCTACTCTCATTGAAAAGAGAGGCTGAACAACTGAGTAACAAGCAGGTCTCGTAGAAAACTTCTGTGTAGAAAGATACCTACATTAGGAGGCCATATGCTCCACGTTGGGAACGGACATGGTAAAAAATATACGTAACACGTATGTTTCTGTAAACTTTTTTATAAGCTTAAACTAGATCGGAGAGCCAATGAACTTAGTAGGACTAAACTGTTTTTTCGAGCTATGCTATGAACATTTATGAAAACTATGAATGAATGAATGAAACATATACATGTAAAGTAATGTTTTTTGTCAAGTTCACCTCACCTGCTTTATTCGATAGATTGTAAAGGTTTTTTGTTTACCTTGTCACTTCATAAAAATGTCAAACTTATACACTTTTTTTCCATATTACAATCACAATTTTCCATATTACTGGTACAAAAAACCGCAATCAATTTTCTGTGTCAACTTCTGGTAAGATACCTTCATTAGGAGTCCATATTCTTTACATTGGGAGCACATACAGTTGAAAAAAACGTTTCAAAAACTATATTCGCCCCTCGTCTGAAACTGAATAAAATAATTCAGGCACTTGACAAATATCATTATGGAGGTAAGTAACAATGGACTCATAAACAATGTATAAATTTCAATATACCTTCGATATAAAATTTACAATTGTATACAATCACCGACGTTTGTCATATTTTGTCTTTAAGAAAGACATTATCAACACAGTGCGTAACAGAAACTTTCCTTACATTGTTCCAAAATCGGAATTCCGATGATTATGCTAAATTGAATAGGAGTGATATTGTACCACCCAAAAAAGAACGAAACAAATAATGACAAATTACCACCGTTGAACTTTTACTCAAATTGAAAAATGTGTAACATTGAAAATTACTTTTTAATGTAGAATCAAAGTTGATACATTGACCTTAGAAATAAATAGTCTTGCGATATAGTTAGTCTGAAGATTATTCTTAACAAAGCGAAACACGTGACACATTTATTAACTCAGCCAGTGGAGAAACAAAGTTATCAAAATTTTATATGACAATTACTGTTTCGTCAAGAGACAAATTAAGTAGATATTTTTTACCACAGACATGCAAATACAAAACTAGTTTTGTGGAGGCAGATAAACGTTTTTGTGAAACTGACTTACTTTATTCCAAATTCAGCAAATTCAAAAAATTAATTGATTGAAAAATCAATTAATAAAACTATTCGTACTGGCATTCGAACCCATGAGATCCACAACCGAAGCCAACGACGTTGACGACGACACTGCATCACGGACCCTTATTTATTTTGTGATAAAAATCCTGCTGTAAACATTTTATATCTAAAAACAGTATTTTAACTGCGACCCGAGTGTTTATTTTGAATTCATTATGAGGCCCTTTTGCCATAAAGATTAACCAAGTCTGCTTTACCATATATTATAACGGAGTTTACCAATTTTAATTACTAAATTCTTCCCCATTTGCTGAAACGGGATGCCACTGTCATTGAATATGGAATGCAAGGCTCAACATTGCCGCTAATACCGAGTCCATGATTATTTCCAAACACTTATTTGCTATATTTAACACCACATTCTTCGTTTCTTGTGATGTGATGGTATGACAACAAGGAAGCTATAGAAAATTCTAGAAATCGCTGATGTAACACCATTCCATTAAGTATCTTTTTCTTTCTGCGTAACTATTTTCAATTGACACAACAGGAAACCAATACTTTACAACACTATTCTGAGACAGTAATATTTTTTCTATGTAATACGTGTCATATAAATATACTCATTTCAAAGGATTTGTGGTTAAAATTCTTAAATTTTACAAGATACATACATGTAAAAATTCGCATTGCTGTGTTCGCTTAATTACATTTTTATATAAAGGATTAAAATAACCAATTAAATTTTCATCTTTACAAATTTTAAATATACAACATAGTTTATAATATTAGCAACGTACCAAGATAATTAAAATTGATAGATTGAATCGGCACTTGGTAAAACTTTAAACTGAAAAACCGCGAATTTGATGCAGTAATGTGATTAGAGTCACAAATCCATAAACTTATTTCTTACATGCAGCACCTAATATCATTGTAATTAAACAAGTGTTTTGATTTCAAGACTTGAGAAATGTAACTTTAATTACAGCTATTTTTTTATAGTTTCGTATCGTTTTTATTTTAAAAAAAACATTATATTGGTCCGCGGGATTCAAAATTTTGAGTTTAATGTTCCGAGATGTCCGAAAAGTTGGTGACAGCAGCTGCCTGTGTATATTTGCACTAATGGTGGTCTAAGAATACTGTAGAATGCTACATATTATTTCATCTTGACATCATCGTTAGTTCTGATAATAGAGTGATGCCGAAATCACTTTCAACGATATTTTCGATGGATTCGGTAGTAACTTTGAGGAAATTCATTTTTAATATAAAGCTAAAGTTAATAACATAGTTATTCCAACGGCTTTGTTACTAACGTAAATCTTCAGACTAACTATATCGCAACGTTATTTATTTATGAGGTAAACAATGATTCTAATTCTTAAATTAAAAGTGAACGGTAGGGTGGGTTTGTTGTCTTCTACTGGATGTGAGGAGTGGTTAAGACACTAACAATGAATGATAGTAGTAATTGCCATAAAACACTACTAATAACAAATTAATTACTAGTGTTTGGAGGTGAAAAACTCAAGGGAAATAAATTTAATAGTGGTGGGCCACATGTCCTATTTAAAATGTTATTTACTTATAATCGATTACCGTTAATGGTTTTATTAATTTTTAAAAACTCTGAACTATTCATTTAACTCGATGGAGTACTTCTACGTTATTAGTTTTATTAAAATTATGATCATTTTCAATTAAATGATTCCAAACTCTGATAAACTATTAATTTTGAAACATCTTATATATTCTTTGATTCTACTAATTACAAATTAGTTACTAGGTGTGGAGGTGAAAATCCCGAGGGAAATAGTTATAATTAATAACCTTGCGATATACTTAGTCTGAAGGTGCTTCTTAAAGACGTGAAAAGCGTTACATTAGTAAAAAAGCCAATGGAATAACTAAATTATCAATTTTATATTTGACATATCTTGTTGAACTTTATACATATAGCATATAGGTATGTCTTTTTCTTACTATACTAACAAAGTATCAAATTTGAATTATTATAATATACCAATTCCATATTCATGTCTTATAAATTAAGCCGAAATAAATATTCCACCATGTCAAAAATAAGTAATGTGTACATGCGATAATAAATAACAAACTGTGTGATGTATTATTGATCATTTAAAAAAAGAATGCTTGACCAGATGGTGCATCTTCGTGAACAATGTCTTCCTATTGTTAAATCAGTAATGATAATCATCTATAACCCTAGCTCCCAACCAGTGGCTCGCCAACTAGTAAACAGCAATACAAATACGTATCCGTAAATACGAATTAAAACTCGATTGCTGAATTACTCATATCCATATTATTGACCATTATGTTATTGTTATATTTACCAAAAGTATTCACTTTATGTATATTCCGGGTATTGTGAAAAAATTGCACCATAGAAATGTAGTACCTATTAGGGCATCCAATCCCTGACCGCTTTTCTGATTCCGGGATTTCTGGATTGACTTTGAAAAGAAGCCAGGTTTTAAAATTTGAAATTGTCAAAAAAAAAAACTAATATGGTATTTTTAGGTAATATGTACCACGATAAACCGTGTAAATGAAGCCACGGAAAAAATATAAAAATCCTCATACAAAATAAAAATAAAGCCCCGTGAAAATGGATTTGCAGTTACAAAATAGGATGATAGGTAGGTACGTTCCTAAAAACGCATAAAAGAACATAATACTTTGGTACCTATACGATGATTTTATTTATTAACTAGATATCAAAATATAAATACAAAATATAATAATTATGAACACGTGCAATCGCACAAAAATGTTTGTAAAATATGTAGGTACATAGATATCTTCATAATTATGCAAAAAGTATTTGCAAGCAGAGTCTTGTGCGATTATTTTCTTAGTTTGTTTTTATTTATTTATTTATTGTAAGTTTAAAAATTGAAATGAATGGCATTACAGATGACGCCAATGCGCCATGCATTTCACAAACATAATAACAGTAACAATAATAATAATTTTTGAAAACGATACTACTAATGAAAATAAAAACATTTTTTTTTAAATTATTTTTAAATTAATACAAAAAAAACAAGACATTATAAACTTAAAAGGAACAAATATTTAGTGAACAATACAAAGAGTTTAGTGCTGAAAATATCCAGCTCTCTAGGCAGTGCATTGATCATCCGAACAGCTCTTGCAACTGGTGATTCGAATGACCGACGCGAAGAACAATTTTTTGTATGTCATTAGTAATTGAAGACATGTTACAGTTAAATGACAAAAAATCTTCACTGCGCGCATCTAAAAATAGAATAGTGGTCAACTATTTTTATAGATAATGATGCGAAAATACAATAAATAGTCTGCTCCTGTCCGCTCGCGAAATATGAGAGTGACAGAGAAGACAACACATATATCAATTATGTTTAAAATGTATAAATCGAACATACCTAAGCACTCGGCCGCCGGAAGCGATGTTCGTATAGTAAATCGGGTAATAGTTTGCATTTTATATTTTATAGTTCATCGGTGATAAGAATAAGAATTTGCATTTTAATAAAAATTATTTTTTACTATTTTATAGCGAATCCCGAAATCCCGGTTTTTGGATTAATTCAATCCTGGGATTACGGGATTAACTAATTGCTCGGGATCCCGGGACTGGAAGCCCTAATACCCATATACTGTTTTGCTGGCGTGTTTGGGTCAGGTGACAGCTCATAGTTGCCTTCTTATCGTCATTTTATCCACTTTGAAATATGATCCAATGTGAAGGGTTTTAAGAAATTTTACATTTCCAACAATCTGGAAGGGAGTGAGGATAATACTATGTCGAGTAGTTATCATGCAAAATACACAGATATTTAAATAAAAGAAAATTGGTAAGTTTTGTTTTCTTTTATCTTGTATTTTTCCTTTCAATCCTTCTCCAAATATATAGGTCACGTTATAGGTTTTCCGCTAATGGTTCTAATATTGTATGTTTTTTGTGTCTAACTACAGCATTTTAAAAGATTAAGACAACAAACAACTTTCGGAAAAATATTTTATTTTTCAGATCAAATTTATGGTTCCATTCAAAAGCTTTGAAAACTTTGCGGTTGCCAAAAGCATAAACTGAGTTCGTAATCATAGTTGGCAGCTTTGTATCAGTGGTGGTCAACTTTTTTGACTTTTGGATAGAATTTTTCATTTTAAAAGTAGTTGGTCTAACTGTTTGATTGTTAACTCCACAACTCTTTACTAAAATGAAATAAAAAAGAAATCAAATACCTTTAAGATATATTATGAGTGGTTTGAGCCATCAGATTATCTCGCACAAATCATTCATTAAGTCTTGTATGGATATTGACCATAAAATCAAAGAAAATAAATAAAGTCACGTTTATATGACTAAAAATATTAACTGTATTTCCCGTGAAGAAGAAAAATTACCATAGGCAAAACTTATTCGTGTTATACAACATCGACAATAACGCTATTTGTTAACTTTTTTATATAAGGCTTTTGATTCTCGACTGGAACAATCTTCAAATGAATTTAACGGGTTTGTTTGGGTAATGTGCCCAAAGAGATATGAAAATCTCAAATATTTGGCAAAATGATAAAATCTGTCACAGTTTTGAGCCCTTCCCGTATATGTATGTAATTTGTATGTCTCGTAAGTTACCAGATATTTAAGAATATCCACATGATATATTTTACTACAAACAGTTCGTTAAATATACCTTTTATTAAATATAGTATAATAGATTTGTGACAATTAACATACATACATAACATTAAATACAGTTAATAATACGTACACTAAAAAAAACATTTTTTTATCCAACGTGGAGCATATGGCCTCTTAATGGAAGTATCTCAACAGAATTTTTCTATGAGAACTGCTTGTTACTCAGTTGCTCAACCTCTCTTGGTTGAAGAGAGTAGGGATAGAAGGATAGGGCTAGGACAGGACTAGTGGTTAGCTAATCGCTCTCGCTAAGCCCCGTGAAGATCGGATGGGAGGGAGGGAATTTTTTAGACATCATAAACACTCAGACTACGAACAGAAATAAATAAATGGATTGAAAAATCAATCTATGAAAACCGTTCGCACCGGGATTTGAACCCGAGACATCCGTAACCGTAGCCAACGACTCTACCAACTGCGCCACGGACGCCGACAAAAAAAAATATAATAAAACAATAAAAAAAACAATAATATTGAAAATTTTGAGAGCCACTAATTTTGAAGCTTCAGTGACCAGAAAAAACATCAGTTGACCCAATATGTGTTGTTTTTGTTTTGTTAACATTAAATTTGGCATTTAGTTATATCCAAACCACGTAAATACTCTTTTATTTTTTAGTTCAGGTGGTCGTTATTTCAACCAAAAGGTGTGGTTTCAAAATTCTGTAGATACTTTAAGCATCTACGAAATAAATTTGAAAAAAACAAGCTCTTTTGAAGGACGGGTAAGGGCAAATGATCATTGTTGTCTCTGCGGCCATGTATGGATTGATCATTTACGAACTACAGAAATGTGAGAACCGATAAATAGATATTCGATTTTATATTAAAAATTAACTTCCACAAAGTTACAGCCGAATCCATAAAAAATAGATGTTAGATAATTTTAATTTATCCACTTGTATTTTACTACTACATCCTTTTGACCAGTTGATAACATTTTTTATGGAACCTGTCATCCTCCTGCAGAAGAATCGGTAGATATAAACTGTATAATTATTGAGATCCTGTTCTTAAAATTTCGATAATGTTCTATGACTAATATTTTTTTGGCCACTACCTTATAACTACGAACCATCGTAAGATAATAGGTTTGAGATCATGGTGACCTGTTATGTCACATATTAATTAAATAATTCCAAAAAGAGTATATATACAGACTTTGGCTTATTTTTGATAAAAAGTATAAAAACATCAGTGCAATTGAAAATGAAATGTGTTACGTTTCTTTGAAACATCTATTCAGACTATATTAACTAAAAGTCTTAATAACTTTAAATATATTATGATGGGATGGTCTCCATCCTGATAAATTTAATTCCCCTGGGATCTTCGCCCTCTCACAAGTAATTATAAATGAGAGCAGTGATGATTTTTCCTCTCCTAAAATAATAACTTTTTAAAATAATAATAATTTGTAGTAGCAAAACACATGTTACGCAACAAGTGGAATAATAATGTCATATATCTTCATTTGACTGTCATTATTCTATCCAAAATAATGTAGATGGTTTACGGTAACACACTCTTTCGGCAATATCTTATATGTACCCTAAGGTAATATTGTCAACCATATATATATACAAATTCTTCTATACATATTCCTTTAGAGTAATACCGTAAATTAGAAAAAGGAAACTGAAAATTGATAAGAAAGATTCAAATTATTACAAAAATAAGCATTCACAGTTTTGCCTATACCACTAACCGGTTCTATCTTGAATAAATTTTTTCATATTTTTGTTGGATGGGCTTTGCAGTCATTACAAGCCATCTTAACCATAAAACAATAATAATAATACTATAAAAATAAACAAAACCTAAAAAGTATTTCTATTTCTAAGAATATCACTTTTTTGCCTACACATGTTTATACCTGCACAATATTGAAATCATGCTTAATATATTCAATAAGTCCATCAAAATTAACATTTTATACTTTCTTGTATTATTACATTTTTGTCGCGATGATTTCATAATATGATACCCACTATAATTCTCATTTTGGATCAATCCTTGTGTTATTATTTTGTCAATATAAAATTATTCCATCTTAGTAGTCAGTTTCTCTTAACCACCTATTTTGTCAGACAGCATGGTGAACATAAAGAGGTTCTTGAAGACTACCATTAATGATTCCATTACTAATGAGAAATGACAATGTCAGGTGACATTACACAATTGAAGTTATTATGTAAATATATTTGCTTGGCTATATTGGCTATAAGTGGTTTTAAAGGGAGAGTCACTAAGTATATTAAATTGTTGGTATAAAACAGAATTCAAAAAATTTATCACATCAGCTAAAGCGGTAAAGGAATCAACTGACATTTTCATAAAATAAACTACAGCTGAAAACGGTCAATTTACCTTGATCCCTGTTTGTTGCTGACTTCTTATGTCAGAATTGGGATCAAAGGATTGTAGTATGGCATGCCCAATGAATAATATTTAATAAAATAATGATAAAGCACATGTCAGCAAAATTTATCTTTGCGACGGATTGTTAAAAACAACTGTCTTTGACAAATTTGTTTTAAGCTGATTACAACAAACAAATATGGAGAAAAGGTGTCATTGCATAAAACATATTCATTGAATTTAAATTATTTACAATCAGGTACAAAATGTAAACAGTTTTACCATAATGCCATTTTTCTTATAATTTTTATTATAATTAGTTCAATTTTATTTATGACTTCTATGACGAGTCTTCATCTAGTTCTACAATTTGAATTTTACTAACACTTATTATTACTGTAATGACAATAAAATAAAAATATACATTTTCAATAGACGAGCATAATCATGAACTGTGTAAACCAACATCACATACAAAAGAAAACACAAAATGAATCAAACAATAAAATTATGGAAGCAAAATCATGAAAAATTTACTATTTTCCTTGTGGGATTACAGAGAATCTCACAATCATGTTATGCTATAATGATGATAATATTATATGTATTTTATACGCAGCACTATGACATTTCTTCCCACATGATATCTAAGGACAGTGATGATAGCACACATCTGTTTGCAGAAACTTATTAAAACCAGATTCTTACACCCACTTGGCAAACTGATGGTTGAAGGTTTTATTTAATTTACTCCAATCAAGCGTAAACAACCATTAATGCAAATCATATTAAAAAGCAAATCATACAGTCAAAATATAGCTCTGTTTACATTACACATGTCACTAAAACAAGTTGGTGTAGCTAAATTTTAATGCTCAACTAAATAGTGATGTTAAGAACTATAATGAAACTCAAAAACATCCTTTGATCCTTCCATCCTGCCCTGTCCTTTGTCTTCTGTATGCACCATTAGACATCATCAGTTTTAACATTCAGAATTGACACATATTTATTGTTCAGCAGTTATTTTGAAAATATTTGTAGGCAAGATATGTCCATTAAATAAAAATTCGTATTTCAGACTAAAACTATTTTTAACTTTTAATCTGTTAACTGTCAATTCTTGCTGGAAAGGCATTATATTTTAATAAATGAAACACAATTTATTTGTACTAATTCCATGTGTTTATAATGATCAGGACTGGTTTTTTAAGAGCGAAACCGGTCCTGGTTATTATAAACATGTGGAAGTGTTCAAACAAATTATATAGAGAAGACATTTATTACTCTATAAACAAACGCTTCTCACTGCTTTTTAATTTTCTTGGATATGGCCTTTTCCTCCTTCCCTGAATTTTAAGAAATGTAAATCTTTCTCTTGCTTCATTGGCTTGCATATACAAATGAACAAGCTGGCAACTTTTGCCCCCTCCTCTGAAAAAAGCTGAAATGACATCCTGCCTGATATATTAGTGAGCCAAGACAAATAAAAGTCACAATGCACCAACTTTTATGTATCAAATAAAAGTCAATTTTATAATACACATCATAAATCCATATTATTACCTTTATTATATGTTAAAACTCAATTTGGATCTGTGATACTTTTGAATGGTCTCAGCATGCCAACAAATTGGGGCTATGAAGTAAGATGGGTTAATATTATTCGTTTCAATAACATTCTGATTATCTGAATTCTCATAATGGTCCAAAAATCACTTGCTTTAGTCAGTTGTTTGGTGTTAACAGATCCTTTATAGATTTAATTTACTTTACAGTTTTAAAAACAACTACTACAAAATTGATAAACGTTACTTAGCCACTTTTCCGTGTAACTATGACACAATGTCATGGCTGGACTATGATTTGGCTTTTTTTAAATCATATTACTATTTTCGATCAAAATGAACGAAGTTAGTTTTTAACGTTTGTATTTTATTTTTAAATGCTTTTAGCTTGGGCACTAGTATCACATGAGGATTGTTGGGATACTATTTTACCTGTCATGGCCGCCACGGGACCTACAGCATTATTAATTGATTAGTTTTCTCATTTCTTTTCGAGACTTCTTGACAAACTCATAACCTTCTGCGCATTCCTACAGTTTTTTTTTAAGCGTTTGGCATAACATTTGCTATTGTATTTATCTTCATAGTATTACAAGTATCTATGATATTACTTTTGACAGATACTAGCCCTACATTAGTTTACTTCCGAATTCAATCAGCTGCCAAGCTATAATGGTCGACCTTTAGTTACACCACGAAGAGACATCTCTGAATAGAAAAATAAAGTTGACTAAAAAGTGGATTATGATTCTGCGAATAAAACAACAATAAAAATGATGCAAAAGGTATAAATATATTTATTTTCTTATTGATATACAACAATGCATGGTTTAACCCTAGTTATATAAGAATAACATTAATAAAAATATCAAAAACCAATTCAAAAAATATATACTTCTGTATCTTTACCCAGGCCCAATAATGTGGTGTGACAAAATGACAATTTTGACTTGACTGATTACACAAAGAAAAAAGTTCAAGTTTACACAAATATGAAGTATTATTACTAATTAAGATTGTTTTAAAACAATTGTTCGTTAACTGCAGGTTAACTGATCTTCAAATTCACATGGGATGAGTTAAAATTGTCATCAAAAGTTTTCCTAATTTATAACTAAGGAAAAATAAGAAACAACTAAAATTTTCGTAGGTAATTAGTTAATTATCTTACAACAATAATTGAGCATATATTATGTTACTTTGGTATGGATGGTATGACATAATTCATCTTATAATTACAAAAAATTAATTATCAATCAGAAGATACACAATAAGAAAACTTTTATACCACATTAGAAGCATAATGGACATTGAAGTACAAACTGAATGAATCGACTTAACAAAATTTGCAATGAACTGTAATGCAAAAAGCTTGCATTGCCAAAATGACATCTATTAATTTTGCTTCTTATTCATTATCTAGTCAGGTATGTTCCCAGTACCAGCTTGCAGTTGAGTAAAGGAAATCGAAATAATATAGCTGAATAGAAGGATGCAGGGTATACAAATTTGATGTTTCAATCAATATTGAAATCTTCACCATGGTGTAGTTTGGATAAAATGGTATGTCTTCAAAATATACACATCATATAGAAAAGTACAACAGCCATAAGCTTTTATATCACTAGACATAGATGCCGTGACAAATAACTGTATATGTATTTTTTTATTACAATAATAAGCAAATAAAAATTGCTAATAAGCCGAATATTTCAAAAAACATTTTAAATTAACGCAAGAAGAGTTTAACAAAGTCCCTTGAGATCGACTTCAGGATAAAAGATACCACAAGCATCCGTGCCCTAGATCTCAAATGTTAGATTGAAAAAAATTTGTTCGATATTATTGACCTAGACAGTTCTTGAATCCTAAACGTTCTGATCTATAAGCTGACCAATTTCCGCCAGGCTACAGAGGACAACGGCACGGATTTCATTAAAAGAAAATGGATGTGTATTTTTTGGTTGAAATAAATTAATATTAGTTATTCAATCAGTCAGTTCTTTATAACATTTTTTGTTTCAGAAAAACAGCAAAACAAATTCAATCTTTTTAAGATATTAAAGCAATAACTGCACAAGTACTTATATTCATAAAATGTATCAAAAAATTTCTGGTACAATATATCTAATTAACGTAAATAATAAAACAAAAAGGAATAATACAGTAACTGTGATTAACACTGAGTATATTTAATGAATTTTGTCTCATCGAGAGACTTTTGCACAAATGAACCAATTTCTGTTTGAAAATATTCTTCTACAATATTTTTAGTGATCAGTTGTCATTGCTGTTATATAACACTATTTTTACCATGTGGCTTTTTGGAATGTAGATTATGACTTTATATTTCTCAACTCATAACTCTGGAATAAAAAGGTGTAGCGAGCTGAAACAAAATTGAATAAGAAATAGTTATACTGCTGTGTAATAATATTTAATGAAGCTTCTTTTTTTTCAATGAATTATGTTGGATTTGCTTTGTTTTTAAGTAGGAGAATACTCCATTGATAATATTGACAACATAGGTCGACACGCACACTACACAAAAGGTCATTGAGAATGAAATATAAAATGTAAGCCAAGTAAAATGAAGTCAAAATGGAGAGTGATGACAGCAGGAGTTGGATACGAGCCAATGTGAGATCATTTGAACGACCTGAAACAAGAAGAATTATAGCATGAAAAAAACATTATGGTAAGACAATTATTCTATTCATTTATTTTTAGGCAGCACAGGCATAAAAAAATTAAATAGGTGTACAATATAATTAAAAATTATGATAAACAATGAAAAATATATTCAAACAGAGTTATGTATATATTATTATAAGTATGGCTAGGTATAAAGGATTTTTACAAAAATTTACAGAAAACCATACAAATTATATATAAATGAAATTCAATTACGTACAATTAAAATGATGATGAAATTTTAAAAATAAATAACTACTACTTCGTAATCAAAAATTAAACTAATTTAATAAATGTAACATCGTTTCAATGAGAATTGACATTTAACACCTTAAAAGTGAAAAACGCAAGTTTAGGGAATCAGTTTCAACAACTTATCAAAAATAAATGCATTTTGAAGCATAAATTTCAAATAAAGTCAGCTTGTGAATGATAATAATATCAACTCTGAATAATGATTCCCTCCTCTATTATCTATTCAGCTTATTGGTATAAAACTGTTCAGTGATATTATAACAAAGTTAAAATCTTTTTTTACTCAAAACAAATTTCCACAAAGAAACCGATGATGTGTTGAATATACATCTACAAATATTTATCTCTGCTTCATGATATTGATATGTTGCAATATTGATAAATAATGAGGATTGCTATCTCGTGTCAATTCAGTCGAAAAAGGTCTCACCCTACATGTTAAATCGTCATGAATGTATGGTAAAAGATAAATTACTTACACAGCACACTGATGAAAAGATAGAAGATTATCCCAATAGAACCATTGGGCACATTAAGAGGACTATCTTCACCAAACAGTTTCGCTACAATTCCAAAACCTTTTCCATACCTATAAAAGAAAGAGAGCTTATGAGAAGATCTAAAGGATGCAATTTCGTATAATTTCACCCTAGTATAAAAATTTTAGATAAATATTACGTTACTTCATGCACAGCTTCACGAAAAAAATATTTTAAAAAAAACCTGTTAAATAAACTAATAACAATATCTATTGATTGAATTGGCAGAACTCTATTAAAATACGTTAAAAATATCAAAGTATTTAAATACATTAAATCATATTTAGACAATGTAAATGTGTTCATGATTAATTGAAAAACATAATTATGTAAACAAAATAGAATTCGTTATGGATAAACACTAAAAAAGAACTCACTCAGACATAAAAACTTTAGTACAACTAATATGTTCAGAGATGTCACACATCGCTTCATAGTTTTCGTCTTTTTCTGCTGCCACCTCTACGTGAAACGCATAAGCTGATAGCAAAGTGCCAATAATGCAGGAAACTGCTATCACTGCGTTACACATTTTCGTACTTGGGTAGAAAAATGACATAGCCATGTTGGGAATATAATTTGTTATTTATCTGAAACATCAAAAATACTAATGTGATTTCCCCATATGAATGGTTTCTCAGTGTGTATTAACACAATGAAAAACAAAATACAAGATATCGCAACTTTAATTTACACGTCGATTATATTCAAACAGTATTATTGAAAACTCACAATTGAAATGTCACTGTCAAGTTAATGTTTTTTGTTGTTGGTAAACCTAAACTACCAATATCGTATTTCACACTAGGATACGTTACAAAATCTATTCCACACGTTTTTGTAATAATAAAATTTTAAAAAAATCCAACCAAAGAGGTGTGAGACTGAAGAACCAGACTGCAAGCATGGACCACGTCAGTTGACTACTAATTGTATACTTAAATTTGTCGGCGCAAAAAGCCGAGAACATCGACAAATTTCGTATTGATTTATTTTTTAACAGTGGCGTGCTATAACAATAGATAACACACAAACTTTTGAAATGTATTTTTGAACCCATCTTGATGAACAAGGCATAGCGTTTATTTCAGAGAAATATTTTTTTTGAAAAGCGTTTTGACGTTGTATGTGAATGCAAGATAAACCAAAGTTTATAGCGGTGTTTCATTTGTACGAATACAGTGAAACATAATAATTATACCCATGTGTAGACTGTTAGGTACTAAAATAATTTAACGAACTCCAACAAAATCAATATTATTCCAAGGACACAAGTCTTAGTCCCTTTCTTAAAACATTGTTTGGCAAATACATTAAATTACAATAACAGACGTGCAACCTGTAATCCTATGGACGATTGATTCTATCCATAGATGTCGAGAGAATTGGGATAAATACAATTCTGAAACCCAGCGCAGATACGCTTTGTTACAGAGCAGGCTTCTAAAAACTTGGAACCGATGGGTATATTTGTGTGGCCTACCAACTATAATAGTATTTCGAAATTTTGGATCAACTCGTATGATATCTGAACAAACTTTTTCTATCATAAATCTCATTAAAAACCCTACGATCAAGCGTCATTGATAAACTTTTATGAACAGTTTTAAGAATCTCAACTAGAAAATGAACATACGAAATTTCTTTTCAAGGTTGAAAGATGTATGTTCGTATTGACTGTTCCATTCGTCTTATTAAGATATTGGTTTTAAGAGAAGAAGAAAGTTTACTGTATAAGGCGTACATGGTACCTGTGGCGTGCTTATACATTACAGTTTTCCAGTTAAATAAATCATCTCATCAATCTACACCATATTTATTTAAAAAAAACAAAACACAATAATTCATTTGTACTACTACCACATGTTTATAATGAACATGTCCGGTTTCGCTCATCACGAGCATTATCAACTTGATAATGCTCGTGATGAGCGATGATTTATTTAACTAAAAAACTGTAATGTACAAGTACGCCATAAAATAAATATAATGTCTTTCTACCAAGAATTGAGATTTAACACCATGTTTAATTTAGAAAAAGAGCTATTATTATATCACGTAATTAGCTATACATATTATAAAATGGATTAGCCTTATTTTCAATTTGTATTACTAATCTCTAAACCAAATGCTGTATATTTTTTCCCATCTCAATTATGTACAGAATATATGAAATCACAAAGAAAAGTTGCCAAAAAAAATGATTATTTGTGTCGTGGGCCATAATTACCCAATTTGGATGCAAACTTTGGTCCACCTTGTTTTATGTATATTTATAAATCAATTATAAGAATAAATCTATTTTTCTTAATTAAATTTTTTCTTAAGAAATTAGTAAATTTCTATGCTGAACAATACCACACATAAATGCAATGGCGAACCATAAAAAAAACCCTCCGAACTGGACCAAAGTTACACAGATTGACCTTAGTTATGTTTTGTGTTTTGAAATCGCTGTATCGAAAGCAGAAATTTTTCACTCAGATTTTTTTACATATTCAATTGCTTAATTTCCGAAACGATTTTCATTGAAATTGCCGATAAATTTTAATATAAGAAATATAGATTAATATAGTCACATTGCGCCATTTAAGATTCTTGGTTATATTCTGTATAACTTAAGTATATATTATGGTGTGAAATTAAGTTTAATGGTAAAATATTAAAAATTTACTACCTAACCCGATGTTGATCCACTGCACCACTGTTTGTATTAAATGATATTGATATTTAATTTATCGATAAGATTGTAAGAAAAATCGTAAAAAATGCGAATGACTGACATAATAATCATTAAGTTAAATAATAGAGATAAAATCTAAGCAAATAATTGATGTTTATGTCCATTTTGATGTAGCATTGAATCCTTATTACTTTTTGGAAGATATAACATGTTCTAATAATTACCTAGGTACCTATATAATACTATTATATTCAATCGCAGTTATTCCATCATAAATGAATTTGTGTTATTAGGCTGTCATTGAATAAACAAAAAAATATTTATTACCTACTCGACGTGTCAAAATCTATTTTTCTTAGACACTCATTGAATTATATAGAAATAAAAAAGTTGCATCGGCCGGGAATCGAACCCGGGCCGCCCGCGTGGCAGGCGAGCATTCTACCACTGAACCACCGATGCATATAGCCATGAGTCAAAATGACTGTATTTAAATAGAATATATGATAGCAAGTTGTATAAAGTCATTCTTTGAAACAAAATTTCCTCGGTTTTCAAGCCACTACAAAAGTGGAGAAGCCCGTGTCTTTATTTTCCCGGTTTTCCCTTAAGCGTACCAACTACTTAACTTCGCCATTTTGTTATATTATCTCTCTGTATTTCTTATCTGAGCTGAATGGATTAATCCGAAGTGAGAGTCCTCGGTCTTCAACAGATCTTTATTTTAGAATTCATTTGAAAAATATGTAATTAGGAAAATATAAATGGTTTACAATTTATAGAATACAAATTAAAACACGATTTTTTCTACTAATTTCATAATTTAATCAAAGGATCAGGACCAATCTCGCTCATCACAAGCATTTTCAATTAAAACGTTGTGCTTAATATTATGTTTGAAGATTGGAAAGTAAACCTTGTACGCGTTAAATACATAGAATTTTTTTAATGCCCTAGGGTACTCAACGTTGTACCCACCACCACCCGTTACTGTTTCACACTCTTACAGGGTGTATTCCGCAGCGTAAACACGTTATGCGTGTTTCAAATGTTCGTCAGGAATGTCCGAGGAGAAATTCCTCAAGACTTGGTTGCATGCACTCTAGTGTGCAGGAGTTTTCGTTTTAAATAAATGGTAAAAAAGGAAAAATAAGGGGGTTAATGTTTTAAGGAATTGCGTTCCAATCGCTTTCCATAGGACGCCGTGAACTATTTAAATGCCTTGTAAATTGTTGGAGATGCAACCAAGTCTTCGTGACTGACGTGGCCAACTGATCCGACTGATCAAGTCGTATCGTCTTGAGCAATTTTTCCCGTTCGATGTCCAATTGCGTAACTGGCAATTCCCATGTAAATGGAATCATAAGCGATTTTAAGAGCACTAGCTCTCAGGCCCCAGTTACTTACTATCAGCTAAACGGGAGTTTCGATAGAAGGCTTTGCTTATGGATGTTTTAGCATGGTGTGCAAATGAAAGTCTGTCATCTAGAATTATTCCAAGGTAAGTCATCCTTTCAGAAACTTTTATCGTGGTCGTTCCCATGCGGATAGTGGGAAGCCTATGTTTATTAAGTCCTAAACCACCCTTAAGGATGATAGCTTCAGTTTTGCTGGGATACCCCAAGCTGAAATAAATGAAAGCGCATTTTTACTGTTTTTTCTAAGGCTGCGCGACTATTCGCACTTACCAGGAGTAAGGCATCATCTGCGTAGGCAAAAATGTTGCAGTCAGGTGGGAGAGAAACCGATAAAAAATCATCGAATAAAATATTCCATAACAAAGGGTTAAGAACGGAGCCCTGTAAACAGCCCAGTGTGATGTTCCGTTTTAATATAGTTTGACCAGTTTCATAATACATAGGCTTGTAAAAATACTGTTTTTTTTTGTAAAATAATAAATTAAAACCTCGCAGAACGGTCTAATGCGAGAGAGGGGTTGTTCGATAAAGCCAAAACTTTCTTATAAAAATGAAGATAGTTTTTCGAATGCGTTTTTGTGAGAAAATAGTTTTTATGAATAAATTACTCATATTTTTACGTTTTATGAGGTTTGAATGACCTCGATGTATCGTTGATATGGCTTAGCGCATATCAGATCATTAGCCAGCCCACGTGAAAATTGCTACAACTATGGTATCGTGTGTATCATATATTATGCAATTGCATACATTGATATGCTGAATATTTAGAATTTACCCAAAATGTTGTCCGTTATATCGAAGTCCGGTCTATTGAAGTTTTAATTTATTATTTATCTATAAATTGTCGAACACTCAAATATCGATGTTGTGATGATTTGTAGAAATGTTTAAAAATACAATTGATGTTTTCTGCAAATAGAATAATCTATGCAATTGTTGTAAACATAAATACTAAATGTTCTAAGTAAAATCATAAAACAAGGTTGCTCTATTCCTTTATTGTGAAGTGACAGCATGTGACAATCAATTTAGGAGTATTATTTGCATTTTATTCTTTTGTGACATTGAACAACATTATCTTTTCTTCAGCGTAGTGTGAAAAGCTCCCGAAATAGCGAAAAAGATAAAGATTTTATTGAGAAATACTTGTAAAACAAACAAAATATTATGTTATTTTGAATAGGCTTTTCAGGTGATGTCGAAAATCCGGTACATATATCAATCTCTTACAATCAGGGATTCTAAATATTCGAATATATCCCATATGACTTGTTTCATCATAGTTCTGGGTGAAACTTATTAATTGTTACCATATACTACCTTGACCTCCTCCACCCACCACTGCTTTCCCATCCGTTAATTTTATACGGCAGTATCCAGTTGTTTCACAAACATTTACCGTATATACAAATTTTCCCCTTAAATTGGGAGTGTCTCTGGAGCAACTGTCCAATACATGGCGTGCACTTAAATGTGCAGAAAATCAATCCAGATAAGTGAAGAGCTTCTATATAAGATGAAGTCTGCTCGCTCTCCGTGTGACGCTGCAAAATTTTTAAAGTCTTCGAAATTAGCCTTATTCGTCATCAAGTCAGCGTGGCCGATCGGTCCAATGGAAGGTTGGACCCGACTTGTGCAGCTCTTCCCTTTCTTCATGCATTAAATGACACCCCCATAGGATGTGTTCAGCATCCTGCTTTACAGCACAACATTTGCATGTTGGCCTATCCACTAACCGGCCAAGCTCAAAGAGCTCGTCCAGTGATTTGGAGTCCTTTTATTATCTTCATTTGCCACTTTAGATTCGGAAAAAATAAGTAGGCTTGGCGGCCCCGATTCCAATACAGGTAACCCCTCCCCCCCTTTTCGATCACGGTATATACGTTTTGGACATGGTCGCGATCAACTAGGAATACTAGTTATTATAGTAATATCTAGTTATTATAAGTATAATTCGTTAAATATTTTTAAATTAACATTTTATCAATAAACAACAAAATAAATGTCAAATAAATAAAATTCATATATTTTACATGGATTCGGCGGTACCTTTATGGAAGTTCATTTTTAATATGAAATTAAATTCAAAATTGATAACTTAGTCTCAAAAGTAATAATTTTTCAGAGTTCGCGAATCATATAATTGAAAATGATCATACTTTTAATAAAAATAATAACGTAGAAATGCTCCATCGTGTAAATAAAAAAGGTATTAAAATGAATAGCTTAGAGTTTTTAGAAATCAATAAAACCATTAACAGTAATGGAGGAATTAGTAAATAACATTTTAAACAGAACTGGCGGCTCACCATTATTAAATTTATTTCCGTTGGGTTTTTCACATCCAAATACCAGTAATTGATTTGTAAATAGTGTAACAGTGTTTATACCTTACCCCCCTCCACACGTCCAGTAAAATGTAGTAAAACCCACCCCCACCGTTTTAAGAATCATCGTTTACCTTAGAAATCAATAACCTTATGATACGGTTAGTCTGATGATGCTTCTTAAAGAAGCGAAACGCGTCACGTTAGTGATAAACCAAGTTGAATAACTAAGTTATCAATTTTTAATTTAATTTTATATTAAAGTTCATATAACTGTGTAAAAATATTAAAAATATTTTTTTTATTAATTCATTAAAAATATAGTAAAACAATATAAATGAAAATTTTTATTTTATATTGTATTTTTTTTGTTTTGCGATGCAAAAACACTGTTTGTCTGCGCTTATTTATAAAATTTGCCGATTACCATACAATTATCCCTTACAACCACGCTTTACAGCAGTGCTCCTCGACCATTTTTCACCCACGGCACACCAAAGTACTCATAAATATTTCGCGACACACTACAAATCAAAATATGTAAATTTCGTAAACAAAACCAACAATTTATTAATTTTTTTTTACTTGACGAATTTGAAATAGTGACTAATATGTTTTTTAATATATATTTGTTTGGCCAAATCCAAAATAACCTTGCCGTTTTGTCTCCCGGAGTGGCCTTTTTTGTTTGTCGCTAGTTTGTCGCTACCCGCATTTTTCCTAAAAAAGAATTTTTAGTCATTATGAGGTAACAAAGAAGAAAATTTTTATGTTTAAATATAATTTCTTGAAAAATATGTACTATATTTTTACAATCCTGACAAATTTAATATTAATATAGAAACACGAAATTATTTATGTATAGTACATACATAGACATAAATTTGGATTATTGAGATTTTGTACACTTCCATGTATTTTGTCACTAACGACCCGGGTTTCGCCTTTCGACTTCTTCGGGCATTCGAGCACACGGATGGACTCGAACTGAGAGACAGTAAACAGTGTCTAACGTTTATATAGAAGATACAAATGCGACAAATATTATTTACGAGGTAAGATATTATACGTCTGAGAGCCACACTGATACCTGAGTTAAAATTTCGGGAATCTCCCTAATCCTTATTTTGTAAACACCATATTAACAGAGTGGCGAATTGCCGCTTTTCAACTTCTTTTAGAAATACCAGTGATTTTACAATTATAATAGTATTGTGGGTTTTGACGGGATGTAATTCGACGAATGGGTAAATATATACAATCATTCCACATTTAGTGACATCTGTTAGGTGTTTCAACGTATCGGATATAATAGCGGAGAATTAGGAAGGTTCAGCTGCTCATTCAAGATTGGCAAGGAGTTTAACTGGGCTCTATTAATTTCCAAAATTTCTTGATAAAATAATTTATGATCCCCCATGTTTTTATGCAACAGTTTAACCCCATCATCCGCATTAAACGTATGGTTCTCCATTAGCAAGTGATTTGCGAATGTCGAAGTTTCTTTTTTTAATCTAAAGGCAGCTAAATGTTCTGATACCCTTATATCTAATGTACCTGTGGTTTTACCCACATAGAAATGTTGGCAATCATTGCATTGTAATTTATAAAAAGATGCCGAAAGGCGAAACCCGGGTCGTTAGTGACAAAATACATGGAAGTGTACAAAATCTCCATAATCCAAATTTGATATTGAAATTCCATCAAGCACCCTCAGTCGATGTCTTAAACTTAAATTATAGATATAAATATATTGTATATAAAACGAGAATAATTTGAACGGAGATTTTAACAACCGAGTGTTTTAATTTTCTTCTGATGCTTATAAAAATACTCGATTTTACTCATTTTGAACGTACTCGCCGCGGCACACCGCTTTACAGCAATCATTCGCTCTTAATCTTCATCGTTTTCAACTTCTTCAACTCCATGGTTGTGAAGGGAAAGGATTTCTTCCGTTATTTCGATTATTGTGTTTTTTTTGTATGTATATAATACTTCTATACTGTGAAAACGATGCAAGGCTTACTTTTGTTTCACTCGCACCTGTATTTTTACGTTTATAAGTGTTAAATACAAGCAAATGCGGTTTTTTTTTAATCAAAAATCGATCGTGATATCATAACGAATCTGCACTCGCTGTGGTCTCGATGAGCGAGGGTTAAGTAATTTATCAAATATTAGAATATCAAAAAAGGGCAGAAAATATTCGAAGATCGAGTATTCGAGTATTCGATTATTCGATTAGAATCCCTATTTTATAATTTATATGTCTAACTGATGAAGTTGCTTATGTTTTCCCATCGGACTAGCGGATTTACTGCACACAAGTAACAATACCGGACAGGTACGATAATAATTACGAATGAAGATTATTTCTTAATGCTCCAATTGTCAAAAAACCTTGGCATCAAATAAGAGGTACACATTTAGTTTTATTATACTTCAACTCTATTGCATCTTATTTGTAAATGACGAGTGTTTGGTACCAAATTGTAATGAAAATGTTCTTTTTATTTTAGTTAGGAGCATTATATTATTAAAGTAATATTTATTTTTAAAATTCAGTATTTATTAGAGATATCATAATATCCACGTAATGCATCTGAAGAATTCTGAGAATTTTTCCGCTCTCAATCTTCAGCCAAATTAAATTTTAAATGTTGTACAATTTAATTAAAAAATATTCATATATTTAATGTAAAATAAGTGTATGTTATCTTATATCTTTCTCCTAGAATGTCGTTCTTTCGTTTTCATTATCTGACATTTTCTTCATTTATTTGTTCTTTCTTCGATTCCACCGTAGAGAGTTAAGTCTCACAATGAAGTCGTTTAATGGAGTTATTATATTATGGTATTGATTCATATACATCTGATGCAGGATATGGATGCGATTAGCGGCGAAACAAAATTCTTATTAAAGGGTATTTACATGATAAGGAATGTAAGAAATAAGCAATAATGGCAACAGTGTAAGAAGTTTTCATTTTTTGTGGATACCAACATGACTAATCAAAAGCAATTTGTTAAATATACTACATCACATATTTTAAATTCTTCCCATCTTTCTTCCTCAACTTTGGCGGCATCAACCAACCTAATTAAAACAAGATCTTTCATGACAAAACATGTGCTTTCAATGGGCTCCGTTCGTTCGGTTGATTTTCTCTCCGAAACAGTTTCTCGTATATCAATAGATTTGTACGCAGATTATTAAAAAATATGAAAATATATCCCGTTAATAAGATTAATAACAATAAGGAGTTGCAGGACTTCCGTTAGTCGAAGATTTTTTTTCGATTAAGAAACGGTCCACTGTTGAAAGTGGAGCCAACTGCCTTTGGGTATTTGAACACACTTTGAATTAGTGGGTATTATTGTTATGTATAATATGCTCGAGCCAAAATAGCTGCTGTTCGGACAATACAATAATGCGAACGTATTTCGCAAGGGGAGTGTTGTCCCCCATAAAAATGCACCCCTGCAGTATGGGCGGTAGCTATGTAGGTAAACGACGGAGGTAGGTATATGCGTACCAAAAGTGGACGAATACAAAAGAAATCACCACAAGCAGCCTAGAGACAGCTGCAAGATGCAAATATTTTTTTAGTAATTGACACTTCATTGGCAAAATCTTCAATTCATGAACTTTGAAAAAAATTTTGGGTCTAAAAAATAGAATATGTAGAGTTTGTATTAAAAATGGTTTTAAGTCACATCATTATTACAATTTATTTAATTAATACCTGTGCTTCCTAAAACTTTAATGTGATGATAAAAAACAATACATGTTATAAAAGCGTACTTTTTTTTTTTTAAGTAAATACATTTAATATAAATTATTATCATTAGTGACTTCAATCATTTTGAATAAAAGAAACATTTATCAGTTATGTTAAAATGGTTTCATATAATTGTATTTTTAAAATGGTAACCATGTGAATGCAAACAATAATATAAGTCTGATATTTAATCATTACTCACCTAGTGTAGATCTGCCCGGTGATTTCCAAAATCGTACAAATATATTGCATTAATTTCTTCAGTACATTTTTAACGAAATAAATCCTACTATCAGGACCGGTTTCACTCTTCACGAACATTATTAGCTGATGAAATTAACTTATATAAATCTAATAAGACGATTTATATAATATAATTTATGACATCGACTGAGGGTGCTTGATGAAATTTCAATATCAAATTTGAATTATTGAGATTTTGTACATTTCCAATGTTCCATGTTAGTGACAAAATACATGGAAATGTACAAAGTCTCAATGATTCAAATTTGAGTGTTAATAATTACCAGGTATTTACAATAATTGGTTCAAGAAATAGCACAACAATTTACAGATAATCGTAAAAAAACATATATTTAGAAATTTAATAAATTGTTCAGAACAAATAGTAAATTATTTCATTAAAGTAGTCCCATGGAGAACAATGGGTAAAAGAAACTTAAATCGGTATTTATTTATCAACATAATATTGAATATATTGCTTATATTTAAAATAATTTTACGCGATTCGTATTTAATATTTTCAGTTATTAAGTTAATTTAGGTAGAGCTCCCAACTCCGACCAATCAGTAGCTTAAATAATTTTGTAGACCCTTTGAGAACATTCCAATGGGTACATTTACGTTGCAAATATTTTTATTCCATTACCTTTCGCTCAATATTTTTTATCACTATATTATTTGAATTGCACATTTCTTTTGTTTTAAATTTAATTTAAAATTCTTCCAAAAGATTAGATAAAAACGGCAGTAAATGTAGTAAATAAATAATGAGGATTACACAAACGATCTCTTTGGAATGTTATGACCCACCCTCCCTTTTACGGGCATATGCAACCACTATATATGCCATTTAAACACAATACTTATGAAACGAAAATCATAAAATATGTGTATTTAAATGTCACTTATAATCAGACGAGGAGAGGAAAAAACGAGCTTTGTTTTAGTTATTTGTTTTCCAATGATCCAAATTTTTGTATTTTTGCAAAAGTATACGAAAACATACCAAATTAAGAAAAAATGTGTTATTAATTCAATCACGATTGTATGAATATTCAAAATTTACAAGTGATTTTTTTTTTAAATATCCCCGATAAAAAAAAGCTTTCTTAAGACATTTTTTGTGAAAGAGATATAGTGGTTTATAATGTTGAATAATTATTTGATAAGCATAATATTATAGCATAAAACTTAAATCAAGTAAATTATTTTACTAGAACAGTATAGCATAAACATTAATAAATAGGATACAAATCGTTTATGTAGGGACTTAACTATTAAATAAATTAACGTTATTTCATAAACAATAACATATTATACATTATCACTGTCCAAAATAGTATTTCAAGAAAACAACGAAAAATGTACTTTAAATTTTTGACATTTTTAAAAATATTTAACTACAAAATTATGATTATATCGCTTGCGAACATCACAGCAATTATTTTGTAATGTTATCATTTATTTACGATTATGTGGTAAATTATATAGTAGCAATTCCCGCCACTACTTTAAATTTGCATTGACATTATGACGTCACAGCAAGAGCTAACGTCAACAAAGCATGCACTTTACATAAACAAAATAAAAAAAGATATTAGTGCTGCCATCATATAAAAAGTATAAAAGAAAAAATATAGCACTGAATTAAAGAATTATAATAAATAATTGTTTTATTTGTGAATCATAGAAGGCAAAATACATTTTATTATATTTGAGAAATCATTTTTCAGTTAGAAAAAGATGCTAACGAATGTTTGAAATGAATATTGAGTATAATGGCTGCTATGCGGCGACGCCCGTCTATTGGAAATTACTTTTCGAGCGTTGGCAGCACTGCTTTAGTTCCCCATCGCGGCCGCTAAGCGGTGTTCGTGCTGCGCGACATCTTTCATTGTATTGACTGGTCGTGTACGCTAAAAATAATGCTTTAAATGTTTTTATGGACAATATCGCGAAATGTGAGTTAATATTAGGTGTGTAGTGTGTTGTGATTAAGTGAAATGTTGTGAATTAGTCAGTGTTGAGGCTACAGAACAGCCGACAGAGAGCTACGCGGCCATTTTACTTGCAATGCGTCAACCGTGTATGTTCCGCCATTGGAAGCAATCAGTATCTTTCTCCAGGTGTAAGTCTGCGTATTTTGTCGAATATCGCGTACAAAATACAATCTGAAGATAATGTGTGACATGAAAAGTGCAGTGCGGACCTTTGTGGAGTGACGAAAGAGTGGATTAGTGCGACAGATAATGTGCGAACGATGGAAATCGAAGTAAAGCAGCGCAATCAAAGGAATAGGAGACGGGAGAGGGCTCAGCGCATGCAGGCTCAGCGAGAAAGTAAAACGAAGGATGGGGACAGTGCGGAGGACGAGTCCCCGGCCCGCGAGAAGCCCCCCAGACCGCCCGTCAGGAGAAAAAAGTCCAAGGAGCCCATGGGCGAGGAGGACATCATCGACGGATTCGCCATCATGTCCTTCCGCACCTACGAGGATGTCGAGGTAAGTCACTGGCCCCACGGCCACTACACTCTCGACCAGTGCCCCCTGTCACTTCGAAAACGACTTCCCTCAGCCCCAAATGTCATTAAATATCATCACCAAACCACTAATCAATCTACCCTTCGTTTATCAAATATGTTTAAAGTACATACATACTTCAATAATCATTATCATAAATCAGTATTACACTAAAATTATTAATTTCATAATTTAGGAAGCTCAAATAACTCTACATTCTTTGTTCTTTTCAAATATCGAGACTGGAAAATGTATACCTACTTGTCACATTTAAAAAATAATGTTTACATCTTCTACAAAATAACTTAGTTTTTTGTGCAAATTATGCTAGTTAGAATTTCGCTTTTACCACGTTGGATTCCATAATAATGAATGAGAAGTGATCGAACTGGTTGTAAAAAAATCTACACTCTCGTTTTTCTTCGTAAAAATATCGTATTTGCTACTCTATGACGGCTATGTCACGTCAAATTGACACCCGTCATTGAAAGCGGTGTACACTAAAAATTAACTTACTCCCACAATACGTTTTTTAAAAGAAATTTCATATCTACAAGGAAAATATACCAATTTTGGCTCTGCTGTAAAAAACATATGTTTTATGATAGAGAGGTTAAGTTCGTCCGCCATATTTGTTCAAAATATTATGTTTACAGTGATCCTGGAATATACCTTATGAAAGCTTCTAGTGTCAGAAAAGCAAAACAGATTTACCGAATTATTAGTTTGATTGTAAACATAAAAAGCGACCTATTTTATGGTTATATCTGACTTCATTTTTAATGTATCATATTTAAAAAAAAAAACAGTTTTTTTTATCAGCGTTCTTTCCTGAAATAAATAATCGTAATTCTTTTATGAGTATTGAATTAACACTATTGATTTTCGTTACATATAGAAAATTAAAAGATAACACATCGTTAAATGTTAGTAAATGTTTTGAGCTTTCATGATAATCAAACTATATCTAAATATTTTTATATTTATTTCGTTATACCTCTCTACTTTTTTTTAAATTTTCAGTATATGAATCGAGATTTAGTACACATCATACATGTATGCGAACGTTAAAGCTTTTTCAAGTGCCATTTTTCTTTATAAAACAGCACATACCTAATTACTTTTAGTGGCTTTTTTATAATAAGAATTTTTATTGTTAGCTCATGGCGGTATTTAATAATTTGTAAAATGTACTGATAATGCAAATAAAGATGTCGAAATCACATATTAGGTACCTAAGTATATATTGTTATCAGCACTTCATACACTAGTAACAGTAAGATAAGACTTAGTTATTATCTAATCGTATTTTATTGATGAATGAACTTTCTTAAGCACGTTTCAAAGTTATTTGTAATATTGGTGAAGTATGTATGATGAGAGTAGATTATTGTTTTTAGGCAATTGTATAATAATTAATTGCAACATTTTCTAAATTCATAGTCAATGTATAATGATTTTTTTTATTAATTTCAGAATAATATTCATTTTTGCTTTACGTATTGTAATTTGACAACATAAAATATTTCGATACACTACTTTCTTTCAAAGATGGGCTCAAATTCCTATTCAATGTAAATATTAAGTCGAGATTCGAATCCAGATCCGCTTTGACTGCTACGTAATAAAAATTGCATGTATCGATGAGGCATGCTTGCTGGAATTTATCATTTATACTTGATTTGCCAAATAAATACCATATCATTCATATTTTGAAAAAATATGAAAAAATGGATAATAAAATCACAAGTGAATATAATCATACTTTTAGTAGATATTGATTGAACTGATAAACTAGGTATTTATTCCATTTTATTGTAACAGGACCTTGATGATTTTTTAAGGATACCTTTCTTCTATCAATAGTAAATTGCATGTTTTGTCTGCTGTAGATACATGTTAAATAAATTGAAATCAATAATTTTGATATATTTATGTTTGCGAATATTAGACAATCATATTTACGTTTTCTGTACTCTTTACCATAACCAGTGACTATATATATGTTTATTTACAAATGTAGCAAAAGAGCTTTATTTATAAATGCATAAGGTAAGCACCGGTAACTAGTACTTACTGCATATACCGAAAAATAAATAAAATTATTTTACAGCCAGTCTGGACTGGAGCGAGAAGTGCCCTGTGGTAACTCTCTCGCAAGTCGCCGCGGGACGCTCTTTACGTTCTTGCCATTGCATGTCGCGAATAGGGCCGGGCGCCAGCAGTACTTAGTACGGATCCGTACATTGTTGCCATGCTCCTAGGAATTATGTCTCCCCATAGTGAAATCGTATCTCTTGCTACTCTCTAGATCTCTAGAAGGATATCAATGGTTTGATGCAATAATATTTGATAACGTTTTTGAATAAATTTTCTTTTGAATATTTTTATATTCACATAGAACTACTTTATGTTTGAGTGGGAATGCTAAAATTATTATCAGAATGCAATTAAAAAATATATGTCTCATTTACTTTTGCACACTTCGGATAATTAATTTCCACTGATTTTTCAGTGTCGTAAACCGCCCTACGCACGGTGGAAATTGTGTAGGTACGTATATTGTTATGGCGTACTTAAAACCCTTTCATTAACTTAAATACCTACCTTGGCTGTCGTAGTTAATTAAAGACATAAAAAGTCCCCGTGGAAATCTACACCTACGCAGAAACATAATAGTACCCAACGATAACTTTATTTATTTACCTATGCTATTAATAATCACACCGATAATTATTAATCAAACTATTTACATGTGTAGACTTATTATTAATAATGTATTATAATTGCTTAATATTGGAAAATTTATTTATGTTTAACTAAAGGAGCACGCAAGAAAGGTTCCATATTAACTCTATTAATCAGTTTAACAGATTGACAACATGTCGATAATAATGAAAATATAGTATGGCTTTTGCTGATTACATTTAAATATCCAATGTATTTGTTAATGGTCTCAAAGCATGACATTGCTTGTCATTGAGAACATTTGGTATACTTTCATAAAGTCAAATATTTCAACAACTCCAGACTCTGAACTCCGAGTTAAATACAAATAATTTATCCCATAATATGCAGTATAAGTATTCTTCCACAATAATGGAATTGCTGTAGCTATTCATGGCACCGACAAAAAGAAAAATCGTCAGTATCATACGTAGATGAACTGTCGGAAATAATGCTATTGAAATATTAATTTTATTTATATCGGTTGATTTTCTTACCAAAATGATTGGTCAACCATGCTATTAGAATAATACTCTCTTTTGACGAGTACGATTGCAAACTGAATCACGTACAAAGAATTCGTGCAAAAATAAAAATAATAGTGAAATATCTATGAAAGAAAACTAAACGTTTTATTGCCAGCTTATTTTTTTAACGATATGTAATATATGTATGTAAATATACATATTTATATAATTTTTATAATTATTTTACCAGTGCTATTATTGACGCACAAATTTCTTATTTAAAAATGTAAAAACAAGTTTTTTCTTGTAATTTAGCAACAGTAACATTGATTTTCTGATATGACCTATTTAATTCTTATTTTTGTTATTGTAGTATATCTGCATCTTCAGCATATATAGATGGAGCATATTGATCCCAAATCCATACTAACAATATTTATCTTATGATTAACGGGTGTATGGGTACTTCATAATGTGAAAATATTTCCATTTAGTTAGCAATCACCACTAATTCTTTTTAAACTCACCCTCGCCACACACCTCCCTGAAAGTTCAAGTTCACCCGTGTACTTGAATGCTTGAAGATGTCGTAGACGAAACCTGGGTCGTTAATGGCAAAACGCATGGAAATTTACAAAATTTGAACCATCAGAATTTAAAATTGTTGACTTAATTCGTTACGGAATTTAGTTAAAATAAACATTACTAACGATCAATACCTAATCTATGGTCTTGAAAAATTCATGGAATTCCAATAAAAATCTTAATAAATATCTTCGCGGTACTACTTCTTCTTCAAATTAAACACTTCATATTTTTTTATTTATCATTTAATCAATTATATCTTAATTTTCCAATAATAATCCAATCATTTGATAATATATATTTAATTTGACATTTCATTTTATATCAATTACCAGCAAATCAAGTTTTTCATTGCCTTACATTTGATTTGATGTCAATTAAGATTGGAGATTGGTCAATCATCGTTTCAGTAATTAAATACTGATCCATTTTAATTACTGGGAATCCGATAATTGGTAATTTAATTTATTTTCAAGAGGTAAATCTAAATTATTTTCATTACCGCTATTAAAATTGAAAATGCACTTGACATCAAGTAAGTTATTATATATTTTATAATAAACTTCGATGAAGTGTGTTAAAATTTAGTAACACGTACTATGTACAACAAGTACAACAGTATTTTTTTACCACTGTACAAAATTCACTATATGATCGCTATTTGTAGTAAAATTTCAAAACATATTCACTTTGTCTGCATTATTTCGCTGCCCTCGTTGGTGTACAGATTTTTCAGTTGAATAGGGGTTTCTTTTATGTGGTATTTACATTTTTAATATTGTATTGAATGGCATTATGTTTATAGGCGATATTAAATAGTGTTCCGCCAATATTTCTGATATATTTTAGTATGCGTATAAAGCTTATAGCTCAATGAAGTAGTTTGTAATAGTCGTAAAAAATCCATTTATTTTACGTCTTTTTGCGTGCCGTTGGGTTTTATATTTCACAGGTTTTTGACCTCGCCACGATTATTTTATACCGATAAACCTCGAAGCAGGATACTCACTTGTGTGTTTAATATTTTATTACAGATATCAGCACATATTTAAAACAATTATGTCATACATGCCTTCTAGGAATCTTGATAGAGCAACACATAATTGACATTCCAGCCATATATAGAATGTAGGTTGTAAACATACATTCCATAGGTATCTATAAACTTAGTATATAGAAGTATTATTTAACGTTTTAGCATTCAAAACAATGCTTACTATGCACAACTAAAGATTTTTTGTGAATAATGTCATTGTAGATAATAACTGTTTTTTTATAAATACGTGTCGAACAAACAGACCGTCGAACCTTATTTAAATATTCTTCTGTTGATATCGGAAAAAAATACGTCAATACCGCATTCAATTTGATTTATTTGCATATTGTAAAGCCCAATTTTTTTTTCGAAAATTGTGTCAAGTCATGATAATTATGACATGATTATTTGCCTTGTATCACAGATGATACAAAATAATTATAAAAAGTAGGTCATGAAATTAGTTATAATAAGAAACTGCAACTCAAAAAGATAAAACTCGTTTCACCTAGTTGCCTAACCAGTGGAATAAGATTTTATTAATAAATATATGGAGAAATAAACAAATCTCCACTGCCTAAAATGTTATATCTGATATGATCATGAAAATGAAATGAAAGGTAACTGACTTGGCTGATATCAATCTGTGTTTAAAAGCTGCCCTCTCATTGGCGTAAGTAAGAACGCATTAGTGCGACTAGATTTTTAATTTATGACATATTTTATGTTCATACAGATATCTCAGATGATATGTACTCGATATTTAGGTAATGCTTTATGGCTTCCGTCCTTGTTGTTTCCGAGTATACATTGTGCGCGGATTTCCAATCAATTAATGTTTTTTTATTCCAAGGTAAAGGACCTGAAAACCGGACGACAGATAGAGCAATTAGGCGTCAACTATGCCTTTCCTCAGCTAATCCTTTTATCCTTCCATATTTGCAGAAGGGAAATTTTGAGACTTACGGAAAACCTGTCTAATCAAACATCATACGGTTCTGGTCCCGTGCATGATTTTGTTTTTGCTCATTTTAAAATATTTGAAAATGTCCAAAGTGAAGTATAACCCATACAAAGATGAATCATACACGTTCACACGTCGACGTTTGTTACAAAAAGTAAATTTTTAAAAGAAATGGAGAGTTTTCTTACTTCGTCCTAGTTATATGATGATTTTTCCCAATGATGTCTTAATCGCTATTTTTCCGCTTTCATTGCTACCAAGACATTCGTCCAGCCCCTACAGTTACATTACATTCTTTTAAACTCTAAATAGGTTTATATATTCTCTCACAATATGCTCTTACTTATGTAATGATGTTTTAAATAGTATAGTTCAGGTTCAATGTGTATTTAATATAAAAAAAATATATGATGACTACTATAAATAAATCATGGCACAACTTGGGATATTAAAAAATGCACAATACAGTTATGTCTACCTACGTATTTCCTGATATTTTTTTTCACATAGTTAGAATATAATGGATGGCTATTGCCTTGTATTTTTTTCTCGTCGATTGTATTGGGATATGCAAATATGTACGTACCATTTGCCTTGTCATATTGTATGAGAACAGACGATTTTCGGTTTGTTTTGTTGTTTATATATTTATAAAATGCTTGAATGTTTCACACACTAGCAGTCTCAGTCGATTAGTACGTTATCGCTGATTTAAAGAAGCATAGAAAAACAAATTCTTTTCAAATATTCCATGTGATTTGATATTAAATTAGTTAGTACATTTTAGATTGGTACAATTTTATTTTTAATATTTATGTTAAATTTAATATCAACCCGAGGAGAGAAGATGTCTCAAGCACGCATCCCATGATCTCAAATTTTGATTTGAAAATTTAAAAATTGATATCGACCTTGCCAGGACTTAAGTGGAGCCACCGCTGAATTGATAAAGCAACTAAACAAGCTTACAAAATTATATACATAATCGTATTGATTTTTACAAGGGCTCGTGTCGCTTTATAGAACTTGGATACACTGATAAACCATTATTTTATATTGAAAACGTATTTATATCAAAGAGATATCTGGTATAAAGTCATTTTCATCGATTATTGGAAGATGCATCAGTGTAAGTTAGTGACCGATGCTTACATTGCAAATTAAGCTATATTTATTGATGGAAAGAAACAGCTCATAGCACTACAGCTGACTCTAATGTACCATAGATTGGACATCTATAAAAAATACTATATAAAAACGATAAAGGCAATTATTAAGTTAGACAATCACTTGAAACATGTACTTCCAAGTTCACAGAACTGCATCGCCACTAAAGCAGGCGTGGTGGGGAGGGTTTCGTTTTGGCAAATATTTCATTGTTATGCCTTCATTGACTTTCAGATAGCGTTCATCAACCCTTATCTATTGCGATCTAACAACCATTGTGATGAATGGAAGGAGTGCTCAAAAATTCATGTAGATTATCAATATTATATGTATGGTATAAGAAAATTTAAATAAATTATGTCAGTCACCATTTTCAGGTTTGGAGTAAAACAATAATGCAGTGAACGATTAATATTATCGATTTAAATATTTCTAGTTTACTAAAATTTCCCTACCGATTTCAACTGTCGTTCCGGATCGCAATTGAGTACTCGAGGTTGAGAAAGCCGTGGAGAATTAATGTTGAGCTCTGTTGGTCGCATAAGAACCGGTCTATTAAATATGTAAGGATTCGCTTTCAACATTACCTGAAAACTAATGTTCATTATGCAAACTGACTTATGTACCTTGTTGAATATATAATGGTCTGATAACTACATTAAGACACAATTATAGCCCTGCGTAATTCAAGAATATATGTGTATTTTGTTGGAAACTATCAATTCACAGGTCAAAACATATTTACAGAATTTGATAGTAACGGTCCAATGTTCGGTCTAAACGCACGTCATTCATTATATTACCAAAAAGTCAAATTGTACCCAACTATAATTTCCTTTACCCTCATACAAGTTTCTTCCGAATTCATTCTACGATGAATGATTCTATTTCGTAATATCACGTTATCTTATAGAACTATAGATTACTTTTAAAGTGTTAACTGTCTATTTTTGGTGGAAAGGTGCAATATTTTAAATAATAAAACACAATTTGTTTGTACTACTGCCACAAGTTTATAATGATCAGGACCGGTTTCTCTCATCACTCTGTTGATAATGCTCGTGATGAGCGAAACCGATTCTGATCATGTGGATAACATGTGGCAGTAGTACAAACAAATTGTTTTATTTTTTAAATTATAGACTACACTATTTGAGTAGGTCAGCTTTTGAAACCGACCATGCTAGCATGCAATTGTAGTGATAAACATATTTTAAGAAAATTAACTGATTATATTTTAATTTGAAGGAAGTATTTGACCCTTCATCAATTGTCAATCTGCCAAATATTTGGAAAATTCAAATCCTGCGTGTACAATCGAGGAAACGATGTGTAGGATATCAAAAACACTTGTATCTTGAAACGCTGTAGCTGATGTTTAATAATTATAATAATCATCGTTTGAAATTTGAACCAAAAGTTAACCGAAATGTTAACTGTCTGATTGTAAAACGGGTTTCTTTCCACCACGTTACAATGCGAGACTTTCTCTAAATTGTGAAATATGTGTTAGAATCGTTATCATAGTACTTTACTAATATTTAGATACTTAACCGTTTTGACATTTTACGAATATTTACTTACATAGTTACTAGTTTTGGTTCGCAAGACGGCACGTACCGTTATACATTTAATTGCCTATTTAACAGCGGTTAAAACCTTTAGCTTATATATATACGAATACCCGTTTCGAATACACATACTCGAAATGAAGTGATATTTGTCTTCCAGCGGCTGGAAAAGTAAACAATCTTAAGTTTAGTTTTAACAACTTAAACTATTAACATATTTCGTTTAAACACAGACCGCTGTCGGCACAAGTTTAAGTAATCGCGGAGCCGAAGTGAGCCCAACTAAAATGTTGAACTTCTCGAGTACGTACAGCTTCGTAGTTGTACACTTGTACATTTTGAGTATTGTACAATATGTTCACTGCATTCCCCTACCGTTCGCTCGAATCTCTAGGGACTTAAACTTATGGCATTCAAGGCACTTTTCAAATTATAGTGTTTCTGTTTTTGTAAAGAGAGCACAGTAGTTCTTCAGCTAGTCAAATTTATCCATTTTTGCCTCAGTAATGACGCATAATCTATTACTAGGAGATATCTTTATTTAGGGTATGGGTGGCCGTTTAAGTAGCTAATAAATATTTATAATTCATTTTACCTCTTGATTTCCAAACCGCTTTGTAGGATTTCGTCGTAGAAGTAATCGGCGTTTATATTTTATAAAATTGGTGTAAATGTGCGCCACTTCAGAAATCCGTCATAATTCTTAATAGTCTCAATTTGAATATAATAAATCAATACATCTGTTTAATAATCTTTTCAAAATTACTTCTTTTAGGCATCTTCCTTTCGGGTTGGTCAAGTTTACCCAAAAATATTGGTCAAACTTAACTCAAATGGTGTTTTGAAAACAATGAACTATTCATCTCATTAAAACATCGGTTATATATTATGTTATGACCACCCAGAGATCATCCGCGCATCATATTTCCCCCCCGACAATGTCATTCGTCATGTCATTACTTGTGTAGTAACATCCCAACCGGCCCATGTTATGGTGTATTGTTTTCCCTAGGGCCGTTACGTCCCACGCGAACCGGCGGCGTAGGTAGGCTGCGGGTCATGTACCCTTGACACGATCTCGGTCGGTTCGCGGCATCTCACCTCAGCTGGTTCGTATCGGCCGCGGCATCTCAGACACCGTCGGAATGGTAGTCTGTGACACTGTGATGGCATCGTTCCTTCACTGACTGAATCGTCACCTTTTAAAAGCAAATCGCACATCTTCATTATTTTACTGCTTGTACTAGACTTATTATATTTTGTTGCAACTGTTAAATATATTGTTGTTCTCAATATAACATTTTACTTAAAAGCTAACCCCGTAGCCGAGTGGACAACACTCTTGCGGTGTCTATTGGATCTAGTCCCTGAACAGACATTTTCATAAATCGATAAAAACAGAACGTAGCTATTAGTCAGCTATTAATCCTGTTACAGCGCCATCTTCAACCACTCCGAAAAAGGGAGGTTGAGCAACTAGCATCCAAATCATAAATCACTTTTTTAAATGTTCTACATAATCATTTCATATATTCCACATTGGGAGTGGACATGGTCGACAGGAAGAATATTATATTTCGTTTTGATGTATTATATACGGTAACCGAACCAAACAGAAAAACATTCAAAAACAAACATTCAAAACAACGGTACGATATTTATTTTAGTTATGTAATTTATAAAAACATAAAAGTATAATAAACTCTAATATTCAATTAGAATGTGTTTATTGTAGATAGTAATATTTGCAAATGACCAAACTGTTTATTTCATATAATACGAAGCACTTTTTTTTAAAAATATTTTATAATTTGTTTGGAAAAAAATATCTGATTCGCCAAAAATTTTAAAAATCGGAAAATCATACCAGGTAAACTCGATGAGAAGTCACTCATGTCTATAATCATAAATTTAAATGAAACAAATCTCGATTGCTGATCCAAGATCTTTTTAAAATGAATTTACAGAAATTTTATAATAATTTTATGCAGTGATTAAATATATAATTTATTTCTTATGTGTTTAATAAGTAATAGATACGATACAAATATTATTTCAAATTGTTCTATTTATTCTGTTCTGTTTGGTCAGTTTCTGTTTTGTCATTATCTGTTTTTTCCTGTTCTGTTAAGTCATGGAACCATTATATACACAACTTACCTGGAGGAATTCGAACTCAATATTACTATTATCATAATGATAGCATGCTCATGCAGATCGGCAGATGAACCATCTCTAGTAAAATTACCTAAGGATAACACTATCATAATATTTTAGTTTCTTATTTATACTTTAAACGTTTTTAATCAAAAAGTTAAATGAACAGTGTGGGAAAACGTTGATTACCGAGTTAATTATAGGCAATTTTCCCGTGCGGTGTTTTGTAATTGCATAGGCGGGGTACAGAATAATTATATGAATTAAAACGAAAAATTCATGTCACGATGTTATCAAATAGACATTTCTACTTTTAACTGTTTCATTTACTCTCGCCTTTCATTATGTTTCGGTACTTTTGAAGAATACTGCGTGTATTATATGGGAGGCAGTAAAAAGTATGTGAATCGGATACGGTACTAAGATGCGATTTGTTACGATAATAAAATGCACCTGTAACTAGCCATTGCATTACACCTGATTCGCGTTTTGCACGTATTTTTCGTTTTGAAATAACACGGAATAAGAAACCGGACCAAATATTTCATGCATTTATTTTTCGACTTCTTCAACACTGGTTACAAAATAATAATCATTTATGTGTTGTCGAACGGTGACATTGAATGAATACATTACTTTGGAATACAATGTGAAACTATGATTTGATTCATTTAAAACCAAATACTTTTATATTTTATTGCATACTATTAGTATGTACGTATTAAGAAAAACTACAATAGTCATGTTTTTGAAATCATAGTTTGTTTTACGCAATGAAACTTCTTATATCTCATTTTGTTATCTTCCCTGCATTTTTAATCTTACCGTGCATAATCTGAATTTTTACTTCGTAAATGCATATGATTCTTGTATACATTATAAATTTAATCACAACTGACTTATGGTTTCGAAGAATCGTATATTCGTGTCAGGTATTAAACTATCGGCGAAATAAGCCTGGGTATTGTTCATATTAATTTTCCGCCCGAAATCAAATTTACCTAAAGCAACTTTTAAAAACAATTCATTATTCCCTTTCTTCGGATAGTCTACTTTGGTTAATTGTTGAATAATTTATCACGGTTACCTCACTATTTATCCCCTTTCAGAGTAAAATCAAATTTCTTTCTCGAACAGTGTAAATAAAAGTTTCCGAGACGGGCGCGGAAGTCAGGGCAGCACAAAGGAAGGGTATTAGCGATACGTTTGCCGGGCGCATTCATTCTTGTCGTGGCCGGCCGCCGGGCGAAACTTTTAGCGTTTAATTGACTGAAGTCAGCCGCAAAGTGCTGGACGCTCCGTTGCTTATTATTAAGCTTATTTTCTTGAAATCTCCACATTTAGGCCGACTGGTTTCTTAAGTTACCCCGAGAAACTAACTCAATTAATATATTTTTATTTCACTTCGAAATTTGTCATTCAGTTCGCAGTTACTGGTTTTGGTACAAATTATAATTGTCACGTGATCCTTGATTTTTTACTCATTTAACTACGTAGAAGCTATACTGAACGTATTTTGGTTTGTCGTGAAGGAAATGTTGCCTTCATTTATATATTCATAATATAATTATATATACAATTCAAAGCATTACAATTATAAGGGACGACGTAATTCCAGCTTTGTATGCAACTATATAAGATTCTTGAGGTAAGCATTCACTCCAAGAACGATGGCTCTAATGAGAATTGGACGGAAAAAATAATAATTACATGATTAGTTCTTATTAAGGTGTAAACTGTATCAAACAAATCATATTGAAGACTGCCGGTTGATCTGATTTTCAGTTAAAAATGCTCACTCGTTGAGCGGAACCGATCGTGATGATAGTATCTTAAAATAAAAGTTAGTTCGTTGTTAACTATGTATATAATAAAATACCGAACGAAAACTAAAAACAAAAATATTTTTCTCTCTACTTGAGACATCAATTAAACGATGCATAAAATATACTCTTTGATAGTCCTTCAACACCTCAAAGTTTTATTTTTTTAATTAAATTTTCCTCCGAAAAGGGCTGTATTTACGTATAAAGCATTTATATTGGCTTATTTTTATCTCTTCTCGTTTGGGTGACTGGTACTGGTCTAGAAATTTGTTTTTTTTTAAATATACGTGTGGCATTATGTAATAACACGTCACAACCATGAAAGTAATCCTGATTTCATCGCGGTGAAGTCGATAATTGAACTTTCAGCAGTATGGCTAGCCTGTTTTACTTTAGACGTGATCTTCTCGTTTTAATGAAAAGTGCAAGTGGTCATAGGAAAATGTTGCCAGATTGAGATCTCACAGCACATTTATAACCAGTTATCTACATTCATGATAATTGCACAACGTGAAACCGATTAACTGACATATATTGCATATTAATTTTCTCCAAACCCATTTATGTACCGTAAAGTAATTATTTATAATATTGTGAGAGGAATAAACTCGACGGGGAGGTGGAGCGTCAACACACTTTGACTGCCCCAGGTCCGTCGTGGATGATTCACAGGTTCCTTCGTCTTCTATTGAAACTCGCTCGTCAGTTAACTTTCTCTTTATTTGCAGTTAGTTTATAATGATACAAAAACACAGTTTAAAATACACGATTTGAATTTAAAAACGCAGCACGTGGTTTTACGACAGGGTCGCAATGCATGTAATGCACAATAATGAATTTACTTATTGCCTTAGCAGAGACATTACATATTAAATTTGCATTAATAGAAAGGGTCTGTAGACGCGTCATGAATCACAGGAAGACCCCTGTCCGCCCCGTAAGTACGGGGTAGTGTTAATTGATATATTCATTCATAATATAAAACAGCCACACCCGTCCCCAAGATGTCCTTTTCATCAGATTAATACAGATACATGTATTGTTTGTGAGACTAGTATTTATTGAATGAAAAATCCTTTGCAACTCTCCATTAGGCTAATAGCTAGAAGGTGAAGTGATTTAATTATTTCAATCAAACCGCATAATCCAGCATATAAGGACACATATTTTCGATATTTGAAGTGTCAGGCGATTCTTCATTTTAAAAATTACATGTAAAATAAATCTCAAATGGATATGCCCTCAAATTTGAGTGATTGAGATTTTGTACACTTCCATGTATTTTGTCACTAACGACCCGGGTGTCGCCTTTCGGCGTATTCATGCATTCGAGCGCACGAATCAGTCGATGTCTTCAAAGGATATGCCCTCATTTTAAAATGCAAAATCAACCACGACATCTAACAACTTGGCCACACCTGGTCTATGAAATATCATTTAACATAATATTTTTCTCATCTCTATTTATTTTAGTGAAATATCAATTGATTCCACGACTAAATACGAAATTCCACGAAAATAACATTACATAATGTCTACCAAGCAAAAGAGTATGTACACAAAGACTTGACTTTCCGATCGGGACAATTTAAAAATGAAATTTGCTTTCAATTTTTCTGCAGACGTTTCAATTACTGTGCTATTTATACATTCGCATTATTCGAAAGGAATATTTTTTCAGTAATTCTCGTACAAAGCGTTCTTTTATTTTCATTTCAATTCAATTTGATTTGATCGCATTCGATCACCCCGTGCCCAATGTAGAGCCAGGGTCTTTGATTTTAAAACCCTATTGTTGCTGCGAATAACGGCGGCCAGACTATTGTGTATCTTTGTAAAACTTTTTTTTTCACCGTGAGAACCGATGCTTAGCTGTTATAATATTACCTAGTAGGACTTGATGTAGCTTTTTAATGAAAGAAAAATTGTACTGCAGATTTTGACGGAATTGGAATAGTAATTAATTTAATCAACTCCAATTTTAAGAGTAAATCAAGAGTGAATGATAATTTAAAATTGATTTAATTCTTTTTATTTATTCGTTTGGTTTTTTATTTATTAAGTTTATTTTCATTGATAAAATAATATTGAATACTCAGTTGCTCTGCTTCAAGTGTGGTATGTGCCACGTGTTTCTCATTCAAATGTACCATTATATGTATCTAAAACTATCGCTTCTTATCGAAATTTATACACAAATACACATCTCCATAGAGTATCGTATACCAATTTAAGTTAATAAATTATAAAATTTTATACAATATATAATTTTGTTGCTGTTTTTTTCCGTATCCAGCATAACCGGTTATGGTTTCATAATATATTTAAATTAACCGTTCATTAGAATAATTACTGTGTGGCTTTTATTTTCATTGCATAAGGCAATGTTTGCTCATGGAGAATTTAGCATACGATATAATTAATTTTGTGCGGAAGTGCGGCTAATATTTGTAAATTTCAAGCAATTAAAGAGCGGTATTTTTTTATTAGAAAACAATACCGAATATTCTTGTCATAACATTGTGGAATACAATATAGAGAACAGTTTCGCGTTTTTATAATGTCCTTCCTCCAAAGACAGCGGCGTTATGAAAATGACATAATATAATTTGCCAATATGTTTAAATATATCACATATAAATATGCTATTTGTTATCTTTCTATACTCACCATCACGACCCTTATCGTATTAGCTAAATCCTCCAGAAATACATTCCAATGAATACGACAGTGATGCCAAACCGGTAGCTCATGATAAGCTTGTGAATAAATGTATATTTCAAAGCACAAAGTATTATAATAACATACATCTTATGCGAGACCTACATTTTAATATCGATTAAATATATCCGGATGCATAATTATGTTTTAGATATTATTTACATCTTTAGTGTAGTATTGTTAAAAAAGGTAGATTCGTTTTTATAATGATGTTAATGCGTTAAAATATCGCTACATATCCAACATTTATATCCTGGAAAAAAACTATCGATATTCTCGATGATCTATCCCGCTCTAGATTTATCTCATTGTGTTATTATAACATATATTTTGAAAAAAATGTTATCCCAAAATCTTACCGCGAAGATCAAACCAATGCACATCGTATACTCCCTCTAAATACAGTCTTCCAAAAAGTTTTTCATCGCTGAATTACAGTATCGTTACAAATGGCAATTATTATATTACGACGAAGTCAGTACTTATATCGATCAATTGGCAACGCAAACACTACTTGAAGTTGTCAAACCGTTGATTACACATATTAATATTCCGCCCATACAACTGGTCCGTATTGAATTCAATTACACTAGATGTTGAGATAATACTTATTATTATCTATTTGTGACAGTCTCGAGTTGAGTCTAGTCGGCCGCTGCACTGGCATGATCGCTCTCAAGTGGCGCCTGTATTTTTATTTTTCTTTGTGGCTTAAGAATCTATCTTTCCGCTATAAATACGTCAATTTGTTTTTATTTCTGAGTCGTATGGAAAAAATTTACTCGAATTTTATTTATAATTTGATAATAATTTAAAACTATGTAAAATGGGTCAATATAATTATAACCCACTCTTTGTTCGATGAACACCATTCCACTTTCCGCAGGTTTACGCACTGCTTAAACCTCATACAAATATATATTATACAGGTCATCACACAAAAATGTTTTTTCATCTCTTTAGGAGCGAAGACTATGTCCATGCCTTGGTTTCGTTCATGTATTGGAAGAGTCGCGGTGTGTTTTTAGTGCTTGTACAGTGCACACGGTATTGGCCCACCCGACTCAACAATCGTTTGCGAGTGTTTTAACCTTTGAACCAAAAAGTTTGTAGACCCCTGTTCTATATCATTGGCATCGTTCCAAAGAAAATATGTATCCAAAACTTCTCGTCTGATATAGAATTGTAAACGGTTTATTAAAATTAAAATTGATGACATTGTTATTCCACTGGTTGCGTTTCTACTTGTGACAAATGTTGAACCTTTTTTGAGACTGAAGTAAAATAACAATAGAATTAGTTATCAGTTTTCATTTTATATTGTAAATCAATATCCGCAATGTTACCATCCATCGGATATTGCTGTATATTGTTCATATGACTGTGATTTAAGGATACGGATATGTAATCATAAAATAATAACTTTCTGTGCGTAATAAAATCTTATTTGCATTATTTTTGTTTTCCTTCATGAGTATATTTAAATAGTTGGATAAGTTATCTTTTTTATCTTTCGCTTAGAACGTCCTGAAATATAAAATCTTTTTATGTTTAAATTAAATACCATCATAAAATAACACGCGCCAAAAACTTTAAATTAAATCCTTTTAATATTATAAAATCGTGGAAGAGAAAATCCTAAAAAAAATGTGTATTTTTCAGACTCGTTTCATATCTGACCTTCAGCGAAAAGTAAAGTAGCAACTAGCAAAATTTATTTTGTATAAAAATCCTTGTATTTTTCCAAACATTCGTGCCTGTTTTCTTTCAGTATACGTTTAAATTTCCCTACACCCGCAAAAGATAGTTTTTCTCTGTGTTTATTTTAAATGTGCTTCAATATTAAATTAACGCCTTGGGCTTTTACTGGTTAAATAAAAACAAACAACATTAACGTGTTAAAATATATTAAAAGGATTTTCAAGGTTCTGTAGTTTTTTTTTATTCAGTTATATCATTATTTTGTATAAATTTCATGTAAAACTGTTACGTCATGTACCTATTTAATATTTTGTTTATATTTCAACCCCGATGAAAATTTACATCCAGATATATGAATTTGTCCGTACTATTGATGTCGACCCTTTCTACCTTCGCATTACAGTACGTAGAATTGGATAAAAACTACCTCTCCTTAAACTCTTACTTCTAACCTTAGCCTGATATATTATGCTTCTTACAAACAACTAGACCACACTTTAATAAATAAAAACATACTTTTTTAATGTTTAAGGTAAATGTACCAGTAGTTGAACCTTCTTCAATAAAAATGCCCAAAATAAGAAACGTAGACGCGGTATTGCTCTAAATTACGGGTTCCCAACCTATGGGTCGTGACTCCAAAGCGGGTCGCGACGGGTTTTCTGTGGGGTCTCAACTTATACAGTCAACTAAAAAAATATTCACTATAATGCAATTTTTATTTTTAATGGTGTTTTGACATTTGAATAATTTCATTTTTTTCGGGGTCGCGCGTCACATGGCTTTTATGAAAAGGGGTCGCCACCTGAAAAAGATTCGGAAGCTATGCTCTAAATTGTAGAGTTCGGACATGTGAAACCATCTTCTGTCGGATTGAGGAACTAACACATCGCCGTATTATATGTCTTAGGGGTGTCATAGCGGCCATTAGAAAACAACACCTTATGCATTAAGTATTTTATTTTGAATCTCTTAAAAGAATTGAAGCATATGCTACTTGTTGCAACCAAGAGTGGTCTTACAGGAAGCTCTGAGGCAACTCTGATGTAAGGTTGTCATGAAACCCTCTGATTAGACATGGTCAACTAAAGGAACATTCAATATTTTAGATGGTCAATTACTGAAATTGAAACACCTAACAGATGTCACTAAACGTGGAATGATTGTGTATATTTACCCTTTCGTCGAATTGCATCCCGTCGAAACCCACAATACTATTATAATTGTAAAATCACTGGTAATTCCATAAGCGATGGAAAGCGACAATTCGCCAATCTGTAAATGTGGTGTTTACAAAATAACGATTAAAGCAATTCTCGAAATTTTAACTCAGGTATCAGTGTGGCTCTCAGACGTATAATATCTTACCTCGTAAATAATATTTGTCGTATTTGTATCTTCTATATAAACGTTAGACACTGTTTACTGTCTGTCAGTTCGAATCCATTCGTGTGCTCGAATGCCTGAAGATGCCGAAAGGCGAAACCCGGGTCGTTAGTGACAAAATACATGGAAGTGTACAAAATCTCAATAATCCAAATTTGATATTGAAATTCCATCAAGCACCGTCAGTCGATGTCTCAAATTATAAAAATTACATTATATATTAACATGATTGTTAAAAATTTAATACAATTTTTTTGTAACAGACCCTTTCCTAATTTTTGTCTTATCATATTAATTAAGACATTTGATCCTCTATGAATACACTAGCTTTGTCATCATTCGGTCTAATGCTAAACGTTAATCGTTATTTTTATTGATTTTTTCTCTTAAGCGGTCAACTACTGGTACGTTTACCTTACTCTATATTTAAATGCAAACATGTTAAAGAAATAAATTACCAGGGTCACGATACTATATAAATATGTATAAGTTATGTTAAACATAAATAACCGGAAATTATTCTGATTTCTGTTTCCTAAGAAAAATTGGATCGCTTTTTTCATGTAAAATACACTCTTTTATTTACAAAATAAAACGCAGTATCGAGATAGTTATTAAAGATAACCATTCTTACTCGTACTGTAAGTGAATTTAAACATAATTAATAATCCAGATACCAGTAACTATGGTTTGTTTAATGTTTGGCATAATTGCTATTAACCTTTATCTCACTACAAAATTGTATATTGACATTATTATCAATTTATAGCCAATAATTCTCTTGTTTATATTCAACAAATCAATAAATCTGATTTATTGTGACATCTGTAGCTTGTTTATACTGTGCCAACATCAAACGACTACATTGTTCAAATAAATCATTTTCACAGTCCACATTACTTCATCAATAATAATTTAATTCGTTCTTTCACATTATCATGCCGATCGAATAAAAATACGCTTATCACAATCGTCATTAAGTTAATCGATATATTATTTACTACGATTCATTGTTTTGATAACCATTCATGCGTTTTGTATTTTTATACTGATATTGAATTGTCGGCGTTCGTGGCGTAGTTGGTAGCGTCGTCGGCTACGGTTACGGATGTCTCGGGTTCAATTCTAGTGCGGGCGGTTTTCATAAATTGATCTTTCAATCGATTAATGGATTTCTGTTCGTAGTCTGAGTGTTTTTAATGTCAAAAAAAACCCTCTCCCACCTATTCGATCCTCACGGAGCGTAGCGAGAGCGATTAGCTAACTACTAGTCCTGTCCTAGCCCTATCCTTCCATCCCCACTCTTCCGAAAAAAGAGAGGTTGACCGATTGAGTAACAAGCAGTTCTCATAGAAAAGATCTGTTTAGATACTTCATAAGGGGACCATATGCTCCATATTGGGAGCGGACATGGAAAAAAATGTATTACAATAAAATCCTGGATTATCCGGACTGATTTGTGTAGGGCTTTTAATTGAATTGTTCACCGAAAACCTGTGAACTATTTATAATACTGTACATTTCTAGAAAAAGTAAATGACAATTCAGTCATTCAAATAATGTAAATAACCATTATTTTTTTTTCTTTTTTCTATGGATTCGGCGGTAACTTTGTGGAAGTTCATTTTTAATATAATATAAAATTAAATTAAAAATTGATGAATTAGTTAATTTACTTAATTAATTTAGTTAACTTTTAAAAATAAAATCATCGTTTACCTTAGATCTAAATAATCTTACGATACGGTTAGTCTGAAGATGCTTCTTAAAGAGGTGAAAGGCGTCACGTTAGTCATAACCATTATTGTTCAGTTAGATATTTAATTATTAATTATTGTTTATAGGTAACTGTTCTTTTTAAGCCTCTAAACCAAGTACGCATACTTCTGAAACATAAGTTGTATATTAAAAATTGTATTAATTTGTTTGTCTTTAATATTCTACTTTTACACTTCCGGCATAAACTGTTTTTCATTAAATCGATAGATGTCACTATCCATCGCGTGTAACGAATTCATATAAACGGCTATTTTTATGTGTTAAAATTAATTGTATTGACAATCAGATTAAATCGAGGTTTTACTGTATAAGATTGTCACGATTAAAAACGTATATATACGAAGATAACAACGTTGTTTGTGTACATTTATCGGGTCACTATTGAAATATCTGTTCGATGCAGCTTCAATGAATGTGAAGAATACATAATAGAGCGTTGAAAAGGAACTTGGTGCGCTCGTAAAAACAATAGATTTATTTTTTTATTAATCAGTGCCGCTGTGTTTATTAATCGGTGCCTTATTTCCGAGAATATTGTAAGATTGACATGTTGGTCATATCCTTCCTATTTATATAAACATCAAACATTATATCAGTTTACTTTCTTTGCGTTGGATATTTCTCCGTTATCGGTAGAGAAGATAACTAATTATTTATACTGATGAGCTCTTGCCCCCTTCGCTCTAGTAACCGCACATAAGTTACAGTTCGTTTGACAAATATAAATATGGTAAATCATTTATAGCCGTCAACAATACTATGTATGCTGTTCATTGAAACGCGTAATACACAATCCTGCTGCACATACTGCAGCTTTAATTATTCGAAGTAGTATATACAATTGTACAACACCCTAAAAGTATATTAGTTAGTCGGAAGGCGTGTGTGTTAATTACTATTGTCAAAGTTAAAATAAGTATATGACTTTTTTTACATTAGTTTTAATCAAATTTGGATTATTGAAATTCCATCAAGCACCTTCAATTAGTTTTAATCATTTATGTCTGTTATGCACTCGTAAGCAAATAACTTCTGAGATATAGAAGTTGATGAGGGGAGTGTCCAAATATATTTTCGACAATTGTGTTACATAATATATGATTTCTTAAATGATTGCCTAAAAAACTTTGCTCAGTATAAAGCGAGCTATCGAAAGGAATAATCTTAGTCCATTAAAGTTAGTCGCCATTTCCTTTACATTAATTATAGTTTAAGATATCGACTGAGGGTGCTTAATGGAATTTTAACATTTGCACAGATGCACAGAATGTTGAAAATTTGAGTGAACAAGGGAAATTCAAAGTGTGCTATTTGAGAGTTTTCCATGTGAAATTGCAAAGTTTTTTCTTTAAATTTCATTACGTTGATAAAAAAAAAATAAGCAGCTCGGTTGATAATGCAAACTTCATGGACGGAAATGAGTCTGCTATTAAACCCGTCGCGATCTCCAAATATATAAACCGTATAAAATTTTATCGGGGCGTTAAAAGAAGGACACGGTATAATTGGAAAATTGTTCTCCCATAAAATGTTCTCAAACTTATGTCTACTGTGTAACGTGAAAATCACATCGGCGCATATGAATAGCTGGCTAGCAGCTACCTAAACTGGATGTAGATTTCACAGCAGTTGTTCAACAAACTAAGCCTTTTTCTGGCACAGTCGCCGACATCAAAGCCTTCCCCCTCGTTTACCCCACATTACACCCTTTCTCCCCACATCCTACATTCAATATCGTGTCGTACAAAACCAACAAGACACATATTATCGTGTTGCAACCGCTTTAGCGTTCATTTTTCTTGAAATGCTATTATGCAATTTACCATTAAGAAGTTTAAATTTTCAATTACCATATCAGCTGCTGCTAAACATAAATATATTTATAAAGTTGATTCAGATTTATATTATGTTCCCTTGTTGATTTTCATCTCTTTGTCCGCGACTGTCGATTCTCGCATTGATTATCGACTACATGATATCTACAATTTAGTCATTCCTATCTCCAGGCTTCAAAGAGCTTCCGAATTTTCACGAAAGGTTGGTATTTTGACCACAATTTATCGACTTGAAATCTGTTAGTAAGTCAAACATTTGACGTATTATCACTCCTTACTCCATTCTTAACCATCCAAATGAGTAGATAAACCTCCACCGCCAATATTCTCGAGGGATATTTGTTATTGACCACATCAAACTGGTTTTGAAGTTAGAATCTTCTTAGGTACACTTGCCAGAAAAAGGAAGCCTTGACCCACTTTAGCTATATACTAGTCATACGGCTGTGAGCTAACTATAACAGTTTGCTTATGTCCTTCATTATATGTATACGAAACTCTTTGATAGCACCCGGCCTGTATTTATCTTCATGTCTTCAGTTTAAATTGGATATTTTCAGTACTAAACTCTGGGTATTGCTCGCCAAATATTTGTTCCTTGTAAATTAATAATGTCTGGTTTTTTTTTGTATTTAATAATTTAAAAAAAATGTTTTTATTTTCATTATTGTTTTTATTAGTATTATTGTTTTCAATAACTATTATTGTTGTTATGTTTGTGTAATGCATGGCGCATTGGCGTCAGGTGTAATGTCATGCATTTCAATTTTTAAAATTTACAATAAAATAAATAAAAATGCTTCAAGTTCTCAATATACCCAGGGAGTGGTTATAACATGGTTATTAAAAATAGCTTTGAAACGTCGTGATAATCAACACACCAAACACGGCTGTTAGTCAGAAGTATGCAAATTCCTAGGAAAATGCAGTTGGTGGTATAATATGGTGGCATTACAACAGTCGTAATGGAGCTTGTTCCACTTCGGGCCGCAAATAATGTTCCAGCGCACTGGCTCTGCTGTCAGGGGAGGGTAAACAATGGCAAAGCGCATGGTATTAATAGTTTTGATACCATGGGGGAAGTGTATCACCTAGCGGCACTAAGATGCACTATACTCAATATGAAGTATTGTATTTTACTTCCAAAATAGACACTGATTAAAAATCACATAATAAGTAAATTTTTGCGTTGGACCGAGCTGTGCGAATCGGTTGCAGATTATATTTATTAAGAAGATAATGTAATATTAAAATATATAATTTTAATTAACCATGCTTTCTCTCATTCTAAGATAAGGAAAACTTGCTTGTATCTCTCAATTTAAAGACACCCTTAATAGCTTTTTGCTTCGACAAACAATGCACAGCAATAAATTATGCATTAACAAAAAAAATGTTGAGAATTTATGTAAATATTTACATTAATAAACAGGTGTTGAGAGTTGTATTTTTTTTTTTACATTAGATCGTATAATCAACCTCCTCTTAGCATAATCTTTCTGACAAAAGTATATCGATAACGCATACAGTGGTATTCTATTGCTTTGCGATCAAGTTCTTTCATGTTTGTCTGTCATACGATAGAAGGCATGATCAGAATTGGCATCTCAGCCAATTGTCATCAGAATAATTTATGATGTGATCACAAAATGCGCCAAAGAGGTCATTTAACTTATCTTTATTCGTAATTAAGCATACATAAATTTTTATTTTTGAACAATTCGTATGTTCGGTCATATTCCATATATTATTATTTGAAATACGTAGCTATATATCCTTTACTACAGCTATCATTCAGTTAATATTTATGAATCACAAAAGCCTTTGATAAAATCGAATTTATGAACGGATTATTAGGAACTTAGTCTTCAAATAAATGCATGGATAAATCGGAAGAAGCAATTTCCCGTGAGACTAAGAGTATGCCTAGCAAGCCGTAACATAATAAATATTCATGCTTGATATCTATAATATTGGAAACGTAAATGCTGTGGTTCATGTGTATAATTAGTAGATATTCAGAATGGACCGTTTGAGTATAGATTGCGGAGTGAAAATATAGGAATTTTATAACTTGCGTCATTAAGTACGGTCGACAATCCTTCCCGTAATAAAATGCTATGCGAGTCTATCAGTAAATTAAAACGTGATCAAAGTTAAATTTATTGGATTTGCTTAATTTTTGCTTACTTTTATTTCTTTTTTCCTCATGTAAATGAATTAATACTCGTCATTGAATCACAACCGACCTTCTTATGTATGCAGCTACTAGCCTTGGTTAATACAATAACGATTTATAAGCTAAATTGTATTACGCGAAGAGTTTTTGGAGCCATTTCAGACCTGCAAGGACCATTTCGATTACCAAGAAAAATATACCTTTTCATAATAGCATACAGATAATATCACTAATATATTACTTAAATATAATTATGTCGGTGGAAGGTGGTTATTAATAGTTCATTTGATTTTATCCATTTCTGTTCTGCCATAAATTTAATTTAATTTTTTTCTGAGCATTTATTTATTTGAATTAAAAAAATTGTTGGTTTTTATATCATTGAAATATGTAAGTTGTCTCATAAGAAACTTGGTTAACGAGTTTTTTTCCATTTTGCCGTAGCTAGATATTTTAATAAAACATGTGTTTAAGCGATTGATTACGTTTTAGCATATTTTCATAATAAGTGGGATATAAAGATTCTGCATTATAGTGGACGAATAGAAAGATGGATACCGCACAGACAAATTATCTTCGAGCAACCAATTTGCATTGATAGCAGCCTTCCGTCGGGCGGACGCGAAAGACCATCAATCCGGTGGCGTAACTCGCATAAATCCCCAGGCAAAACGAAAAGGCGAACCGGAATAGCAACAAATACAGAAGAGCGAATAAAAAAACAACCAATCTACCCGGAACACTGAATTGAACTGCGGTAAATTTATCACAGGCTTTGTTGAAATATCAGTGTTAGAAACGATATATCTCAACTAATAACAGTTCAAAAATAATTTAAGACATCGACTGAGGGTGCTTGATAGAATCTCAATAATCCAAAAGTTCAAAAATAGTTGAAATTCAACGAATTCAGAAGTTGTTCTACGACAACTGCTTGTTACTCAATCGCTTAACCTATTTTTTTGAGAAAGAAAAGATATAATAATGAGGATATGACTAGAATAGTGGTATGGTATGAGGCAAAGGGATTGGCGAGAGTCAGATTCCGTATTCTGGAGATGGTGGCCATATGGCTCATAAAGTAGTGGTTATGGTCTTCTTGGTTAGTAGAGTACGCACATTGTACAATATATATTTTTGAAATATATAAAATCGATAGAATAGCAACGCGATAAACAGTGTATAATTTTAAATGATTATTGCGGTAAAATAATATGAATGTTGATAAAGATCATAATATTATATCGACGTGCCACTGTTTTTGTTGGTAAGATAAGAGATAACTTTTTAGTGTGACAGTTGCCACCATCCGCTGCATGCTTTATTTTTCATTTCAATAAATTAGTGTTATTTATCACCGAGGTTAAAAATATATTAAGGCAACGCCATGCATCTACTGTCGACTTTGACACTGGTTTACGATGTTTTGAGGTTGCAGGGTGTACAAAGTAGGCGTTTAACACAAGCTCAGTTGCGCTACTTCGAACCGACGTTACCCAACACAATAACTAAAGGCAAATTACATTTGGAATTATGTACCACCGTTGGTATTATTTATGAACCTCGTGGCTGGCGAATTCTCACTCTGCAAGTCAACTGCTTGCTAGCTGCTCGCTATATTGTAGATTGCCATATTACACAAGAACGAACATTTAGTTACATTTTCAAATCTCTTATAGTTAGTTACTCATTGCATATTGTTTTCGATTGTACAGCGGTTTTTTTATCGCTACGTTTTCGATATCAATTCAAAAAATAGTGTAATTCTAGTGCATTCTAACATTCCATATTGTACTCAATGTTGTGAGCACCATCACTCGTTACGGGTTCACACTTTTCGCCTTAAATGATGGAAGATTTAAGACGCCTATTTTCGTTAGATGAAACCAATTCAGCATGTCTATTAATTTGATGGTCGTATCGTCTTCCCGTTTATTGTTCTGTTGGATCTGTCGTTTGCGTTTCTGTATCCGACCAACCAATCGTGATGCGGGGTCAGCTGTTATGCGTTGACGAAGGCAGCCGTAAAAATTGTTCACTACATGTACGTGTCGGATGGCGGAGTTCAATCAATATATGAATCCATGGGTAGTGCAACGTCATAGGCTCTCCTTTGCACCGGGTCAAAACATGATGTATAATTTTGTTTGTTTTTTATTCATAGTCGTAAATTTATTACACAAGTGTTTTGTATCTCTTGTGACATAGCACAGCTTTAACCAATGAAGGATTACTAGTAAACAAGAAAATCAGATTAAAATAAATAACATTCAATGTACACCTCGTAAAAAAATATTTACTTATTGCACATAACATAATATCGTGGATTGTGCACCCAAGCGTTGTGATTTAATAAAACCGCATCCATATTTGCAATGAAATATTTTCCCAACCAACCTACATATTGTTATGCAGCCCGTCGGTGGGGTGGCTGCGTTTCCAATTAATCCTCTCGGCCTCGAACTCAAACTCTAACTGACGATCGAGTCGAGTGGCTTTGCTTTTTGTTTTTTCAAATAACAGATTATTTGATCGTGGAAAATAGTATACTCATTTAGAGTATGTTGGTTGTAGGATTAATTTTATTTAATTTTCACCCTCCTCGGTGTATTTATTAAATATACTATGATATTTAAAAAAATATCACTTCGGTACTTTTGCCGTGTAAAATCTTTTGCATCTTTCTAAATACTGTAACCAAATAAACAGTAGGTGTGATAATAATTCAATATACAACAACATAGTAAAAAAAATACTAGGGCGTTATTTTCATGCGCCAACTGCACTTCCGTTTACTTAGGTCAAATCGTGAGGAATGTCAAAATTACTGTAAGTTTTTTTATGTTATGAAGTGGTAAATATTTACATATAACACGCGTTTCCGACCCTCTTTATAACGCGCAGTAAACCGTGACCGTGGCCCCGTTATATTTACATAAAAATACATTTTCAATAGCGTTTCCCTAATCATGTGTCGTTTTTTTTTTTTTTTTGATTTCTTCCGTGACTTCATTTGATACTTGATTTACTCATGTAGTTTTTTTTTTATCTAAATGTCACGTTCGATCAAATAGCTGACCAGTAGAAATAAATCCATATTCTAATGTGTATTTAAAAAAACTTTTGTAGTGGGAAATTGCTGGTTAATAATGGTCAAGCCAAATTTCAAAATTCTCGAGAATTGCATAGGTAATAGAAGACCTACTTTGTTATGTCGTCTAGTTTGTTACGTTCTAAAAACGCTTTTAAAATGGAAATACATTTACTTATCACAAAATAATGGCCGCATCTACCGACCAAATCGTATTTTCAAGAAAAATATGTGGAATTTAAACACTGTTCATGTGGAATGAACAGATAAAATTAGCAGCGTGAGGATCTACGATTGAAAATAAAATTAAACATTACTGTGTGGGAAGTTACATAATCAACGTCGAACAGCTGATTTCATTATCACGTCACTGAGAAAGTGGCACGTCAGTGTTTCGGAAGCTCTGCTGACAGGTAATTTATTTAACAGTTCTCTACTTGTGAGGCGTGGATCGATACCGCAAGTCATCATCATTTCTCATACCTGTGAAGCAATTTGCCTATCGCCACGAGTCACCAGTCCTTTGTCACCAGGATTTTCGATGATAAAACTAGTATTGGTTTGGATGGAAGTACACATTCAATTTACACGTCAGACATGGTCAAATATAAAAAAAAATATTTAACAGTTATATAAGTTTATTTCCATAGTGAAAATCTTTAAATAGCACTTGTTCTTAGGGAATCACTAAGTTACTCGATATCTGTTCATTTTCATCCTGGAATACTGGCAAGATTACTATTTGCAATTAAAATTTTATTGTACGTTTTTCGCTTAACGGGCTTGATTCATAATAATGTTAACATCTTTTAATTCTACAAATTCATAAATAGGAAACAGTACATGGCAATATTACGGAGTTTGAACACAATACTGATAAAATCAAATATCTTGAAAGCACTTACACTCCCCTTTTCTGGTTTTCCATGCGTTAATTTTATTCTACTGTGCTAGTGTAGTAGCAGTTTTCTTGTTACCGGGAGTGTCTCGGGAGCAGCTGCCCACGAATTAGTGGCATGCGTACAGAAGATTAATTACTATGTTTTAGGAAAACTCTTTTATGAGTTGAGGTTTATTCGTTGTCCGTATGACGCCGTATTTTTTTATAATGCCTGATGGTTTGAATTGTAAGCCACAAAGTCGGCGTGGCCGATCAGTTCACCTTCTAGACTTAATCGCGCAGCTCTTCCATTCCGTATACACTACGTATTACATAACACTCGTATATTTAGGTGCTTCAGCATCCTGCTTTATAGTGCCAGATTTTCATGTTGGCCTATTGGTACTATACCACCAAACCAGGAGTAGTTATCAATTTACTTGAAATTATTACCTGATGCCGATGCCCCTTAAAAATCAAAAGAAATTTTACGTGATAAATGTTTTGTTTTTCATAGCCGACGGTTACGTCAGTGATTGTATACTCGTATTCACATCCGCGAATTAAATACTTAGAAGAGATACTTGATCCTCGTTAAATTAAATTATAATGTAATGGATTGAAATATAAAAATATTGTAATGTAATGTATTTTGTAAATGATATTGTGATATTGCCTTTGTGCATCTTTGCACGACGTCGCATCACGGACAACAGAATACGCTGGTTTGTCATAATGCTCCAACGTCGACATTCATATCATCTCAGATTTCAAGTCTCCCAGGGCTATTGGATCCACTGTATGCAATTTGATCTTCCGAGCGACATAATACTGACTGAGTAGAAGTGTCCACTGCTAGTAGCGCCACACCATTGCAATTAATATTGTTATCGACATCTGGCGTAATGATTTTACTAAGCAAGCGATACATTTAGATATGGATGTGCTAATTTATTCAATGGTTAACAGCTGCATTAATTAAATCATGCTTAAAATTACTTCGATGTTTATGATTCCCTCTATTAACTGGTATTCTTTATTTATTGTTGTAAATACATCATCAGTACACACAAAACCGGTCTTTACTTTATAAAAATAAATCGCATTTTATAGTTAATACTATTTCCGTTATTTTGACAGTTGGAAGTGTTCCTTGATTGTTTTTGTCTCTTATTTTCTAGCAGCTGACAATAGTATTAAAATGAAGTTATTACGTTTTAACAATCTGAATAGTTGTATATTTAATATTTTCGATGGATTCGGCGATAACTTTGTGGAAATTGTTTATTTATATAAAATGATTAATTTGGTTATTCCACTAGCTTCTCTAAGAAGTATCTTCAGGCTAACTATATCGCAAGGTTATTTATTTCGAATGAGCTTTGTTTTCTCCAATGATTTGCACGTTTAAAAGTCTTCAATATCAATTAACAACTCGTACTGAATGACAAAGCCAGTTAAAAAACTTCCTTTGATATTTTGAACTCTATATTCATCCGTGATTATCACACGTTACGCCAAACATCATCAGTGTAATGTATTAATTAGCATTTCGCCTTTCTGTGAAATGACACCGCTTTTAGCTTGCCTCGCCCCCTCGGCTTTCTTCAGTCCCCCGACCATCGACTTAATTGGTTAAGTAACTTAGCAATCTGTATTCACGGCGAGTTCTCAGCTTATTCCACTCGTCTACGCTTCAATTCTGCTCTATGGCTACATTTTGGACAAAGAACTTTGCAGGATTTGTCGAGGATACTTGTGAAGGATTTCAAATTGTTCTTACATAGATAAATGCCAATATAACGAAAACACGTGTATAGAATAGATATTATATTACACTATAATATACAATTTGACATCTATTCCATGGAAATAGACAATCTTTTATTGGTTGTTAAATTAATTTCACAAACTTATTACCATTTAATCTCTTTGGTGTTTTTTTTTACTTAATCGAATACACTAAAAGGAGTTAAAAGTAACCTTTCGAATACTATTGAAAACTTTCACTATAAGATAACTTGATTTTTATGGAAATAAGTGAGTTTGATTTTTTTAACGATATTCAGAATGCGATTAATATCATAATAAATTGAATACCCACTGTTATTTTGCTTTATAGTTAATCTAGTCAGGTATTTATTTATTAACCTCATAAAGCAATGACAATGTGGTGACGCGTCAGGTCATCGTACGCGTACATGCCTTCCTCATCCATATTGATGGCCAGTGACTTAATACCACACCGTGACATCCGTATAAATTGGAGGAAATAATAAATCATACTAATAAAATCAATTCTTAAATAATGAATGTGCTAATTCTGATGCGCAAGTTTATTGAATGATGCATTTATAGCTGAGACAACATATTTGGTGTTACATTTGACTTATGTCTCAAAAATGAATGGCGAGTTATTCGTTTTTACAACTAATTATCGATTCATAAAAAATCGATTGAATTTTCGAATGTTAAATGCACGTATTGAGTGAAGTGAAAATGTTAATAAATCATATTACGAGAAGTTAAAATGAAGTATAAACTACATATATACATACATCATTTTATTTAAATGTGGCAATTTCATTACGAATACGGTCGCCGTCGAAGTCAAATGACACCGCTATTACCTGAGCTTTCCTTTTTAAACTGTTCATAAATTTCATAAATTAGTATTTGCAGTACTGCTAATCGGAAGTCTATCGATTAAATTATATCCCTAGAACACATTTGATTATTCAAGAAGCACAGGTTTCAGAATAAAAAAAGTATTAATGGTGAGTTATAATGATTTCAGTACGGTGACTTTATTTTATTTACGATTCTTTATTGTTATTTTTCGATTTTGATTTTTCTTTCGCACCTGAGTGGTTGAGTCTTTCAATTTTTTTTACCGAATTTAAAAAAAAATGTTTTACGCTCATGGATGATTCAGTTTGAAATTAAAAAAATCAGAACATGCTTTATTGTCTGTAAATTTTGACACAAGCTTTGCAAGTTTACATGCCGGTATACTAAATTAGCATTCCCAACCTCACTGGATTAACGGAAACACTATTTCCCTTTTATTTTGTCAGTCGCATGCCTTCTTCTCTTCCCTCTTCCATTCTCCTTTGCATCGTTCCTCCGTCCCTTTCGCACGATCCCCCACTTTTAGACTTCGACTCCCATTTTGACCCCACTGCTGGATGTGGTTACCCACTGTTTTATTTACAAGCTTTTTGTAAAGGTCGATGCGAAATCGAGGCTCCAGTGCGCACGCGATCTACGGCGGTTGAACGCTGCATTCTATTCACAAACTCATAAGACGTAAAGAAAACAAAATAAGAGTTTATTGTTGACGGTTGTTTTCACCTTACGCTGTTTTATTTTTTATTCAATTCCCGTTTTTTTTCCCACGTAGGTGTATTGAGAACATTTATTTGTCATCGTGGATTGTTTTAATTGATTTATATTTTTTCTATTGATATATTTCTGATATATTTCTTCTCCATCTTGCCCTCACTAAACGTTTGTGTGAAATAGCTTGTCAATCAGTCTTTTCAACCATCAGTAAATTTGTTTTTCATTAAAAACGTAAAATTGAGAACAGTATTATTCCACTGGCTGTCTTTGATGAGCATACTGGTTTTCACAAGATTTTTGTTGTTGTTACTTCTTAGATAAAGTATAATAACCACATATTACCACTTATTACATTTTGGATCTCGTAGATATCGGTATTCTTAGCATATCCTCATACTTAACTCAAATCTCCAAATTTTTGACTTTTTACGCTTTGTAACAGGTATCGACATGTGCGTTTATACAAATTTATTGTGTTATATTTTTTGTTCACCTTTGTTAAATCGCTGGTTATTTCAAAAGCTTTGATAAGTACCCCGCATAATATATACATTCATGAAAAGCTCAGCAGGTGGGAACGGGATTCGCGCACACCATTTTCGATATTGAAAGCATATAAGTACGTACTATAAATAAATAAATAAGTGATTTCACATAATGTGATTTATTCGCTTCGCGCATCACCAACGCCATATGTGATGTAGTATTATTTTTATATTATGTTATCAAAATATCATTGAGTTTATATCTTTGGTAATATAAATAAATGGTAACTATAAACTAAATATTATGCATAGGTTCGACATTTATCAACCGAATATCAATGAAAAAATCTTTATTTTATGCTATGAAAATCAAAGTATTGAGCTTATATTAAATCTCGCATGGGCAACCTTATGTGGAATTACCACGAAACAAAATATCGCTTGTAAAAATCACTCATTATAATATATTTGATTCCTTCTCAACCATCTCATTTCCGATACTAATGACAAGACACAGATAACGATTATCTAAAAGCGAGTCATTTCTTATCTCTATCCTTCTATCCTTACACTAACCGAAAAGAACAGTTAAGCAATGACATCGAGTTCTCGTAACACGTCTTGTGCTCCAGGCAACATGCATTATTAGGAGACCATAAACGCCATTTTGGGAGCGGGCATGGTAAAACATGTTTGTGTAAGTTTAATACCCACAATGTGAAGTTAATAAAATCGAGCATAACATCTTTCATAGCACAGTGCGACTTTTCTTTTCGGGTTTTATTCGGTTAGGACGGCTAGTAACCTTTTCGGTACGATTCGCGTAAAATTGCACGAATTCGGGATGCTGTTGTTGCAGCGAGCTGCGAGCGCCGCCACCGCCTGCCGTTGACAAGGGCGGCCATTCCCGTCACAAATTACAAGCAATTAATTATAATTAAACGGGCGGGCTACCCGGGAATCCCGCAATAGCCTCGGGCGGAGGGATGGATGCACGCGCGGGTCGTTATACTTCTCGCGGGGAACCTCGGACCCTCCTTCTAAGGCGAGTTTAACTACTTTTCGCTAAATCGTTTGACTAAAGCGCGTTCAACGTTATAGGTTGTAGTTTTTGCATTACCTCTAGAATTCGGTTATTATATACGTGTATATCGACGAACTAACTTTTAAAATTCGCATGTATTTTTTGCATACAATAATTTTTAAGGAATAAACTGTAATTCAACGAGAAGAAATCTTACACATAATGTTTATTTATTATCAAATTGTGATATTTTAAAAAATAAAACACAATTTGTTTGTACTACTTCCACATATTTATAATGATCAGGACCGGTTTTGGCTCATCACGAGCATTATCAGTCGATAATGCTCGTGATGAGCGAAACCGGTCCTGATCATTATAAATATGTGGAAGTAGTACAAACAAATTGTGTTTTATTTTTTAAAATATAATGTCTTTCCACCAAGAATTGACAGTTAACTCCTTAAAAGTAAATTGTGATATATTTACTTTTAATGTGTTCACTATCAAATCTTGGTGGAAAGGCATTGTGTTTTAAAAATAAAGCGCCATTTTTTTGTACTACTTACACATTTTTATATTGATCAGGACCGGTTTCGCTCATTACGTGCATTATCAACCTGTCCTGTTCGTAATAACAATGTGGAAGTAGTTCAAAACAAACTGTGTTTTATTTTTAAAACAAAATAATCAAAAATTTTGTCAATTTCACCGGTTTTGATTTGCCTTTTCAAACATATATACGTATTTTACGTTCCATTCTTACATCCGTTTTCTTACTCAGGAATATATTGAAATTGTTTGGAAAGAGATAATGTTTTAGCATGAATTCAATAGCAAAGCATTTTCACTATGTGTCTACATGTAAATATACACAGTGGAGTAACTAAAGTTTTCGTATGAACGAATTATATGCTACATTTTCCGCCCGCATAGAATTACATGACTCTCAATACAGTTGTGCCACAAGAATATGCAGCACCATGCATGGGTGGTGGATAATAATATAAGTGAATCTATATATCGTATTGAAATCTGTTTGGGCTTACGTCATGCACGACTTGAGAGTTGGAATTAATCTCCAATTGAATTGATTGTAATCTATGCATTTAAGATTGATTATTTATGTTGTTGCATTGGAAACATTGGCAATTATTGTAGCAGTGTCGGTAAAAAAGTTAATCATTCATCGAAACATAATTTGAATCCGTTGTATTTATAATATCTATCGATTCTCTATTTGATTAATTAATCTGATTTCGTACCGTCGAGGTCATATTTTACATTGTTTGTCTTTTAAAAATAAAACACAATTTGACATTGTCTTGTTAACTTGTACATGTACCATTGGTTTGTTTTGAATAAAACTACCCAAGTAATTTCATAATCGATTCTATATTAGTAAAATATACGAATTGTCTTGATATATTTATATTGTAAGTTCATCTGCATTGTGGATGTCAAGACTAGTTCATTGTTGCAGTAGAAGATTGATAGTGGATGATTTCAAAATCCGTTTGCTGTTTACATTCCATTTCATAGCCGGCCTCTGTAGTCCATGATGATAGCATAGGCAATACACCAATTCACATTTGTAGAATTTAAAATCAACCCTCGAAACTACAGATAAATATCAAGGTCTTCGCCAACGAGAGCTTCAAGATGTTAAGCAACATCATCTGATAACAATAATGGTATTATATACCTACTTCCCATTTTCAGCTGAAATAATGAATTCTGTGGGGACTCAAAAAATAGTCGCAGCTAAAACAGATTTACATGGATTGCAGCTGGCTTCACATGCAAATATTTCAAATGAAATTGTCCACCGGGCGTCGCTCGAACCCCAATATTTTTATTTTCCACAGCATCGTCGCTAATCCCGATTCAGCGTTTACAAACACGAAATGTTTTTCATATGTAGTCCTCTCAAAACGAACTTGTTTACAATTAACTCGTGAATTCAGGGGGTCGCATTCATTACAGGTTAGGTCCAATATGCTCAAACCCGCAGCGAGGGCTGTGCTGTTGAATAATGCTTTTTATACGAAAGTCAACTATTGGAGCATTCCAATTCTATATAGAAAAAAGGTGTAAATGACGAGATCATTATTTAAAGTACGTAGATTAACAGTAATTTCACATTTTTTTTAAAAATAAATCAAATCATTATTTTAATCAATGCACCATTCCTTCGCGTTTGTTAGAAAAAAAACATACAAAGTGTTTGAATCATGATGAAAATAACGACGCTACTATACTTTAGTTTTAGTAGTTTTATTTTATTTCAATGTACGTATATATATATGCCACTTTTTGGCTTAAATTTTACTGTAAATTCATTTGCGAATATCGCAGTAAGGTATCTATTTCATAAGTAGATCGCACGAAACAGAATGTGTGGACGACTATAGGGTTAGAGCGTTTTAGTGGTCAGTCATGTTGCGGGAGGGATCCTAAAAGTTATGCGTTGACAAATTAAATAATCGACTAGCTATATTTTTCTTCTAAAGAGTTTGTCATGCTTCTATGCATCACGTTGAAGTAGTCAGTGTGGTAGCAAGGATGTTGTATCGATTCAAAAAGAAAATTGGATTCTGTTCTAGATACGAAAACTCACAATTCTTCCACAGCCAGACATTTAACATCCATAGTGGATCTACTTATTTCGTCGCATAGAAGATTTATTAGATAATCTAAAATTATATCAATTCAAACACTAACATACGCTTTTTTGTGTACCACGATATAATCATCATAAATCATTCAACTCGCATAACAAAGTAACTATCTAAAATTGGCACTATTAATTTGGTTTCAAGACATTGCAAAAGATTCTGGCCATTAGCTAAAATTCTTCTGCCCATTCATTCGCTTTGTTATTACGTAATTGTTATTAAATAACACTTCGAACCTTAGTCGGAGTTTGTTGACTGACAGTGATGCATGAACCTTGGCACACATCATGCACATAACTCCATACTCCACGTATGAAAGTTTCTTTTTTCCGTCGACTTTCGCTCGCACATCTATTATGTTATTGCCCACGTATCTCGCGCTGCACATTCGCTCTCCACAATCCAATGCACCGCTTTCCGCACTTGTTTATTGTATAATTATCCTATTCAATGGATCTTCCACGGTTTTTCTTGAAATGTCGTTGTGATTTTATGTACCCTTGCAGTCATAAAAAACGAGATACCTGAGATTTTATTCTCGTAATGGATGAACACCACATTACGCGACTAGTAATGCTGAAGGCTCCCAAATTTAGGTATTGTTTTTTAAGGAATAACACACCTTAAATAGTAAAGACTTAAGACAGCAAGAAGGCCTGGGATTCCTTGATTCTCTCAATACAGAAAATCCTTAGTTTACAATCCGTATGTTTTATGTCATTGCGTATTACATCTAAGTAATAATTATTTTTTATATATTTTTTAAAATATAATGTCTTTCCACCAAGAATTGACAGTTAGCACCTTAAAATTGATTAATAATTATTGGTATTTATCTATCATTGTATTGGTGGTGCTTTTAAGTTTGTTTAATACTTAATGAAAAGAATAGTGCATATAATGAGGAAATGTTTAGGTACTATAACATGCGTTTTCACATTTTATTTTTCTTTGTTCTAGTTCTAAATATGAATAAACCTTATTACCAGTGAATTTTGTATACTAATTTTGCACACCAAATTCTTAAACCTACCGTTCATACAACTCACCAGTGTACCATCTGCATCTTTTCAAGCTCGCTCGACGCGTCAATGACTCATCTGCTTTGATAGCGAAGGAAAATAAAGGAGCATTCGCTGACTTGTCCGTAAGAGTCTTTCAATTAAAACACGTCGTGTGAACTCCTTGTTCGTTTTAAGAATCTCTAGTCACCTGTTGCCAGCCGACTACGGCTGTCTCCAGAACGCCTAGCATCTAGTTTTATTTATTCCCAATTAGTCGGGCCGGCGCTCATCCCGTCGGACAGGGTCCGTCCGCTATCCTAATGGAATAATGAAGTCTGGGACGCAAATAAATTGCAACGGAGGCGGCGCGGCGGCTCTTGTCGCATCGTTAGTGCCGTCGGATCCTTTGCCTTTGCATGCTCGCGCTCAAGAAGACGGGGAACGTGCTAGTCGGTGTCTACGATTCCTATTAGGGACGATCGAGTCCATTACCTACCGTGGATTCACAATCCATCCTTCTTGAATGAACCAGTGCACCTAAACAATACTCGCGGGTAATTTAAATGCAGCAACTTAAAAAGTATTAAACTCTTTATAATCAAACTTACTTTCATGTTCCACCCATGTTAATGGCTCTGCGATAGAGAATCGAATTTAAATCTTTGGAATCATTGGTTTTTTCTAAAATTAATATTTTAATTTTTTGAGACAGTTCCCTTCGAAAAATTGGGGCGAATCCGTTTTGTTTCTATGAGAACTTGATATTTTACTTTGTATCTATAAATATTATAATTACGCTGGTATGGACATTCACTAACAATCTTATATGTAGCGAAGAGGTTTTATGAGAACCATCATTGAAAGATAAACTATAACAGAAAGTAAGCTTTTAGCATTTTACTGATTCCCAAAAATATAATTAATTCATTAAAAAGTACATCTATCTTCACCTGATAATTATGGAATCAGATATAACTTTAACGATTAAAATTATATTGCATAATAAAAAAAATGCTAAAAAAACCTAACACGTATTTCAGTAAATTGGTGAATGTTTTAAAGTGTTTTCTTAAATTACACGAACGATATGTGCATGAATAAAGAAGCTTTTCAGGGAAATATTTATTATGTTATAAATGAAACATTTCTACTCATCACAATATCCGATCCCTCTTTCCCCGGACCCCCCTTGAAGGCCGCCGAAGAGACTGCGTGATGATAATAATACCGTGAACGACCACACAAGCAAACACAAACAAAACACATTCAAACATTGATACCCGCGAACACAGGAACGTAAAACACACATACATTCAAGGACACGCACTGTCACACTCGCACCACTTATCCCGCGATGTGAATGCACTCGCTAGTCGCTCGACGCGCCTGTCCCGCTATGCCCTCACTCCCTCTCTTATAGCCATAGAATGAAAGATTTTTTTATGCCACAGGCTCCATAGCCGAAGTCTCCGTAATCTTTTACAGCAATCAACCAATGAAATAAATCAAATGTGATATACATATCAAAGCATTTTTTTCTATAAGAATTATGGGAATAGTCAAGACCAATTTAAATTGTGATAAAAATGCACATTCCATTTATTAAGTACTTTTATGTATTAAATTTAAATGTATTTAACTCATATCACTTCTAGGTTTTAAGAGATTCTTTTTGAGTAATATTGTCATAGTTCAACACAATGAAGTAAGCGTAAAATAACGTTGGAGGACAATCAGTCCCTACCAAAATTCAAATGAAATTGAAACGTCTTCTCTCGCTATCCAGCATGAACAATGAACAGAACGATACGTATGGAATTATTATTAAACATTACTCTTTTATTTCCACAAACGATCGGACTGGTTTCGCTCATCCCGAGAATTATCAATTATTTTTTGTGTGTAAGTGGTGGTTTTACATGTTTACACCCCTTTGTAATCAAAATAAATGATTGATATGAAACTGTTGTTGAAGAGACGAATTTCGGTTATATTGTAATTCAAAGTATATGAATACTATTTTTAATAAAAATCTAATGTTTAATTTGTTATTGTAAATACTCTCAAATATTAATAAATGTGTCCTACAAAACTTTTGTACTTTTTTTTCTGTCGTATTCTTTATTTGAATCAAAAATAAATGCAGGATTTTTATAAATACTAATTTTATTATACGCATAAATTCGCATGATATACCCTGTATGTCTTTTTATTGCTGCTTGTCTAGTGAAGTTACCCCCCCCCCGTACCCTATACCCATGTCCTTCATCCTCCCCCTTTCGCTATAGAGCTGGGCCAGGATCGATATAAACAAGGTGTCTATGCTGAAGTACCGTACATTCAAGGAGAGGATTAGGTACATTATTGTTGATTTAATACTAAAATATCTCAATAAAATGTAATAAATGAAATGACTCGTTTTGTTCAATGCTAGTGTCGTATTAAGTTTCTTTTTTAGCATTTTAAGTTACTATCGCAATGTATTCCCTGTAGAGACAAGATTAGCCAACTATCCAAATTAACAGTTGAGCAAAACGAAAATATTTCGTACTATGTTCGGGTCATGAGTCATCCATAAGGTAATACTATTCATAACATAAATAATTTATTTCACATGTGTTGTGAATATCGTTGGAAACATGAAAACAATAACTTTTATTATTGTTTGGAAAGTATAAATGAATTTCTATTTTGAAAAAAATCGGGCTGAGAAAAATAAATCTGGGCTTCGGGTCGGGTTCGGGTAACAAGTGCGATGTTGAGCCTCGGCCCCCGGGCCCGGCCTGAAGATGTCGGACCTAGGGCCGGGCAATTTCACAAAATTTCGGCCCGTGCTGACCTTTACCACAGTGTATTTGATTTACAGGGACATGCTTTAAAATATGCCAATGCAAAATGCTGTCGTTGTCCTGCCCGAAAAAATAAATATTACCCCTTACCAGGTTGTAAAATTTTATTTGCATAGATTTTATTACTATTATAAAGTATTAATCAGTTTTTTTTTAATAAAACACAATTCATTTGTACTACTTCCACCTGTTTATAATGATCAGGACCGGTTTAGCTGATATTCATCAGTTGATAATGCTCGTGATGAGCGTAACCGGCCATGATCATTATAAACATGTGGAAGTAGTACAAATGAATTATGTTTTATTTTTTTAAATATAATGGCTTTCCATCAAGAATTGACAGTTAACACCTTTAAAGTTATTAATTAGATATCTTATTTTTAATATATCTTTTAAACTTATTAGGCTCCCAATGCGGCACTTACGGAGGAATTTTTTTTCGAAGAGAGTTGCAATAAATGTAGTACAGATTTCAAAATATTTAATTGTTATCCAATACAGTTTTCGCTCTACGAGTATCTGTTTTTTTTTTGAACTGATTGAAACCGGTCTTGTAAATTTTGAGATTGATGAATAAAGTAGCATAATTATGTAGTGTATGCGTTTTATTTTTTTCTAATACCATGACATTCCAACGAGAATTCAGTTAACACTGTTATTAGTATGCAATTGCTATTATCTTATGTTTTTAATTCAAAGTACCACATCCCTCTATCTCTCTCCAATGCATCCATTACTGTTTGTAGTCCCCTTTGTATTATACTAAGGCAGTACGTCGGTGTGTGTGAGAGTAATAATTGAAAGTGTGTGCGTACTGAGCGGGCTTGGTGTGTGTTTGCGTGTTACCAATTTATAATGCAGTCATTTCTCCAGATACCCATTTGCTTGAACTTTGTAGGGTTTGTTGATCTTTCTTCCATTCATTCGTATTGTGTGGAACATTTGAATAGGTCGGCGCGGTAAATTTACAGGTGACGGAATTCTTCAGTGGGCATTGTTCGATATTTGAATATTTATTCCGATTATGGAACGAATTTCAACGTTTCTCAGCTAGTTATTTTTACTGAACTGTTTTGAACATTTTTTGTTGTTCTCTTTGACAATTTTTATCGTTTTCTTCTTTACAAATGTATTTCTAATAACATGCCAAGCAAAGTGTTAAGAAATCTCAATAAACTTAACTTGAAATATGGTAATGTTGATCTCGGCTCCTCTGTCAATATAGCGAGAATAGGGCATTGTTCATCTTCTTTTCGTATAATATAATATGTATTGTTTTAATACCAGTTCATAAATCTGTTTTTTATTGGTTCCTCAAGTATGGGTGATGAATTAATGTTTGTTTGGTCCTTACATTACAAGAAGCTCACGTAATTACGCATAATCAATACAATTTATATGCACATGTTTACTTACTTTACCTTATTTATTCATAGTTAATTAATAACACCATTTATGTTCCTTTTCTCAAAACAACTCAAAAACACTATTAGTACGTTAAATATTTTAATTTTAAATAAAAGTTATGATGTCGGAATAAGTGAGTGATATAATATTGTCTATCCCTTAGAAAACAGTACTAAGCTAAAGTAAGTTTTAACACAGTTCTGACGATTGCGTGGATCCGAAATAGCTATCAGCAAACTAATAAGTTCGTGTAGAACTTAATACTTTGTTAATTTTAACCTATTATAATGGAGTTGAAGTAAATGCCAATTCAATCAATAAACACAATTCATCTAAGAAAACATAAAATGCTTAAAAACCGTTGAAAAAAGAAACGTGATGAGAAGGCACGTGTCAATACTTACAGATGATATAGACATGCCTTTTATTTTTCGCTATTAATGAGTAAATCGTATTTTTAATACCGTTAAACCGAATCATCGTGTAGAAAAAAATACGGTTGCAGTTATGTGAGTGTGTAAAATTGAAACCGTACACATCGAATACCGTGTAAATCGAGAACAACGTGTGCATATATAACCCACTCATTAAATGTTCTCACTGCCTTACGATGCAAAGCGTGTATCATTCATTAACTAATTTATTATTTTTATCTATTTGAATTATATCTGTATTTTTATTTCCAGGTAAGAGTTGATAAATCATCTTTATATGAAATACAAGCTTAACATCGCGAAGTAGTAAGTTTCATATTAAAATTTTAATTATTATTATAGAATTATATTTATACCTGGTAAATAAATATGTTACAGGCTTTTGATTCGATCACCATATTATGTATATTCATTTATTGTATGTGCTAAATGAATATTTGGCAATTCGGCACATTTCCTTTGACCCCCATGTGCTATATACAAATACCATATCAGAAAAATCTAATGCTCAAGATCTCATGTCGAATGTAAAGATTTTTTATAAAAAATGCTTTGAAAGTGCAATAATTAATATCTACGACCACTTCTTGGAGCTTAATCGCCATTTTAAACTGTGGTTTTGATTCAGTGAAAACTTGAAATACCTTTCCAATCTGTAAAATACGTACTGCAATCAAGGTATCGTGTTCCGAAAGGAGCCTTTTTGAACATTTTATGTTAATTTCTCATACTAATTTTTAATGCAGGTACGGTAACCATGTTTAACACTATAGTAGTTGTAATGAATCGATGGCATAGACAAAAAATACCGTAATTGCCTACACATGAGAAAACGGTCCAATTTTGGTCGTCTCTATAAATCAATTCTTATTTTAAATTATTCACGATCGACTAATTGTTCGAGTGAACGTTGACAAGAGCGATGTGAATTAGTCGTCAGTGGCGATGTATTGGCCTGTCGATACCGATGCGAAGTGGAATTATTCATACATACGAGTGGCATCAGCTGTTGAGTGACAGCTGTCAAAACGATCGTGTCACCGGTGAGTGCGGTGCCCGAGAGCGTTATCTACTTGTTTAGAATCGTGCCGACGTATTCGTTATACAAAACGGATAGAAATTGGTAATCAATTCTGAACAGATAAGTTTAATGTTCGGTATATAATTAAAACTGATGTGTGAGTAGATGTGACAATGTTTCGTTTCTTTGAGTAGCATCCTCTGATTAAATTTAACATTAAAAAAAGTCTTGGGCATCTAACTGGTGTCCAGGAGAGATTAGATGTAATTAATTATCATCTTACCAATTTTTCGTAGCTTTATTATCTGCCTGCTAATTGATACTTGCATTAAACTCTGTATTTTTCATGAATTATTTAATATCCTTAACTGAATGGAAAGTGTATTTCTAAAATTTATTTTGTTGTGCTGTTAATAAAAATACAATTATTGCATGCACTCATAAATCCTTTTTTTTTTACGCATGAGGAAATATTCTTTACAACTTCGATGACCGGGTGGAGTTATTACATTTTTATGGTTTCATATAAACTATTTCATTCAAAATGAATCCGATTTATTACTACTGTTTGACGAAATAAATCAACACACTGAATCGACAGAATTTTTCCGCTCCGTATAAAATATCGCAAGCAATTTACTCTATTAAAACAAAACACGGGAAGCGAGCAGCGTAGCGGTATCTGGGGTATAAATATATATCCCACGAGGTTTCCAGGTAACCCGATAAACGTTCCCAACCTTTTCAATTTATATTATCGAGAAAAATGGTATTTACACGTATGCGGCCAGATCTCCCGCGGTTGTCGGGGTGGGTATAGCGACCCCTTCACAATACGGCCTCGCGCCGCCAGTAATGTAAAATCAATCTTTTCTCATACGTGTAGTGTGAATGGAAAATCTGCCAGAAAGCTCAGGATGTTTGGCATCTCTTGAAACGACCAATATCTTTATTGAAAAAATAATTTATTTACATACGTCATATTGTTTATTTTTAATACCTACCTATTCGTATGGTATTTGAATATTAAAATAGAAACATTCCTTTTGTTTAATTTATCAGGGATCATGACCATTCTGCCGCTTTTTTAAATTGATTTTTGTTAAACGTTGTTCATTTTTTTCATACTGAAAATATTTAAAATAAAGGCCTTAATAACTATTTCCCGCATGTAATCTGGCTAATAAATGTCAAAGAAAACATTTAGTCAGCTGAAGTCTTCACGTATACCGATAGTAATTTATTCATTTCAGTTCTTAATATTTCTTAGATTTATAATCAACTACAAGAGCTACATTTTAAACTTTTTAATCTTATTTTTATAAATAGTCATGCATTTTTTTATTCCATTCAAAATAATTAATATTATAAAATGACTTCGGTTTATTGTATTTTTTTGGTTAAATAATGCCAAGTCAATCATTGACTTTTTATTGGAAACTATTAAGTGGCCATAAAAAGCATTCACGAGTAATCTATTCTGTCTCTCTCGATACATTTTGAAAAGCAATTATTTACTGGCACGTCTACCGTTTCGACCTCAATAAAAAAAAACAACCTGTAATAAGGCTTGTAGCGCCAACACGTGTTTAATGCACGATTAATATATTATCATCTTCTTCTGATGTATTAATCATGTTTACATATATCTATTATATAATGATACACATTAGATATGTTTGTTTACACAGATCTTTGTAATATAATCGCGGCTTGCAATAATTTCATAGATACAACTCGTTTTATGTAGGCGCAATTGTTAAGATGCAATTGGGTTACTACAATCATTATACCTGTAACAGAGAAGAAATTTTAATTGATACGTTGCCTTATAACTTCAAATCCTTCAAATTGATGCTGATTTAAAGTGGAAATCTTTAGCCAATTAACAAACGTTCAACTAATGTTTACAATATGCCAATAATTTTCAGAATGTTGGACAGGATTTCAGTTTCTACCTTGTTTCGGCGAACGTTTGCAATTACCTATTATGCTACGGATTCTGAAAATTTGATGCAATGGTTATTTTAATTTACAGAAGAGCCTTGTAAGTTTATAGGGTATACAATGATAACCACTTGTAATAAACAAGCTTTTTAATATAGTTTAAAATAACGCGGCTTAAAATACAGGTCATTCAGCGGCTTTCCGTAAAGCAATGGCGAGTCGAGGGAAATAAATTTACGTCTCATTCAACAAGAGTAACTAGGAGGGAAAAACATTTACTACTCATTTTAATTTCTTTGCTCCGTATATTCATTTTTATGTATTACTGAATTTCTGTTTCTATGATGGTGCACGTGAAGATACATATTTAAAATATAGTGCTGTATGATGCTGTTTACCGTTTTATTGACGTTTTTTGGTTTCTTTTAATTACTAACCATGTCACTTTTAAGGTGTTAACTGTCAATTCTTGGTGGAAAGACATTATATTTTAAAAATAAAAACACAATTCATTGATGAGCGAAACCGGTCCTGATCATTATAAATATGTGGAAGTAGTACAGATGAATTGTGTTTTATTTTTTAAAATACTAACCATCTGTTTATTTTTTTATTAACATATTTTTTCTTTTCTCTCCTTTCTTATTAATATTATATTATTTATATCACTTGCTTATATTATTATTACTAAATAACCGCTGTTATTATAATATTGAAACCCTCATAACTCTTAGGTTACAAGTGAAAAACGTATTCCTCCGTATATAGATCCATAAGTACAGCTGTTTATTATTTCAATATAAAAGCGAATGAGGCGTCGAGGTGTGTGTATTCGCGCGTTCAATTCTCGACTGGGAGCCCAATTATTTATTTATCAGCTATTTTAATAAGAACACACGTTCATTAACGCACATTGTTAGACGCCCCCCATGGAAATGCATTTCAGTGCAATTTAATTACCTATGTCATTACTGGAACATATTTGTATTTATAAAATGAATAAAACATCGTCTTTCAATGTGAGTAAAAACTGAGTTATAGATAATTTAAGCCGCAATTTTTTGTGACTTTATTTTTCTGCTACCATTTTTTATCAACATGTGATAAACAACTAATTAAATTATGAGGACAGCTCGTGAGATTTGCTCCAATTCCATAATGTTTTGAAAATATTAAAAAAATAAACTATTAAATACATTTTCCACAATGATTAACAAGTTGCTTGATCTCCGTCGTGAGCTATGTTTATGCAGCCGCTTATTAGACGTTTACCTTTCATAACGTTTTAACGATCCAATAAACCATGTATTAATCGTCAGAATATTTGACCTGAAGCGAAGAATTTGAAGAAACGATTTAGCTCTCTTGAAGGTGACATTGAGATAAAAAAGAAATCATTGGCATTTATTATTTCTTGGTTTTACTTGTAAAATAATATTCGCAATAAATTTAGCGGTTTTTCTTTGTCCGAATGGTAAATTATGTAACTTCTAAATAACGTCGAAAATGAGATGCTAAAATATGATCATCAGAAATGATCCTCAATAATCAAGTAAGATTATATTCAAAAGTGTTATACTTTAACAACATTAAATACTGTCGATGGAATAATATTTAGTTTAAACACAGTAAATCAAAATGTGCCAACATAACAGATGTATTCTTCTTTCCTTGTTCCAATTTCATTTCATATGCCCGAATGCATTATTCCTTTCAATATTTATTCAGTTCCCACTTCCCATAAAAGCGAGTGTCCACTTTTCGTAATGAAAACTTCTCCTAAATTTGCCGTACTTAAACGAGAACATCTGATTAAAATCTGCCTCATCACTAAACGGTCACTAAACGATCTTGCGCAAAGATCGTCCTCCCGCCTTACCTTTTGATACCATTATACTGATATTATTAATAATAGTCAGAGAAAAGCTGACTCGGAGATGAACTCTGTTCGATAAATATGTTGATGATTGTATTATTTATTTTTAATAGTCAATTGTTTTTTTATAATTGTGGCGTAACCCAAATATTTCATGTGCAAAGGTCAGGACCACTTTCATTTTACTGTTGAACTAAATTTGTTTATTTCACTGTAGCTTATAATTCAATAACTCGTTGATTTCCCATAGATTCTTCTTTTAAGTTGGACCGAACAACTTATCGAAAATAGTCGTTTTGTATCTATTAGCGGTCGTCGCACGATCGGTCCTTATCCTGCATTAATAAATCGCCTATGCATTGGACATATGAAGCGTAAAATGTCATTCTATAGTTTCTATACGGACTTTGAATTTACAAAATCCTAATGTTAGTTTGTCGTCTTTTAATTTTTCTGAGTATGTGCCGTAATAAAACATAAATTACGGTAAAACTGACATTTGTTACGCATACTAAAATTTAATAATCATTTTTTTTACTGAATTGATGGATGTAATCAGTTTACTGGATAATATTATTTACTTGCAAAAGAAAGAGGAACTTTTAAAATGGTTATGTAGACATAAGTTAAAATAATATATTTCTAAAATACCTTGTTTTCCGAACCGAGTCAATTTGAGTATGAACGCACTGAGTGGTGTAATAATGAAAGGGGTGGGCGGCCTCCGGACTGCAGCAGCCGCTCCGACGTTTCCATTATCTGATTAAAAACACCGCCGACGGCAGCAGAGCAGCTAGCTGACCGGTCACAGCGCCACCTCTCAATTATTTACCAAAACTATTTTGTTTTCCACGATGTGATGTTGCTTAATTATTCTGCGTGTAACCACTAGTACGGGTTTCAGTTGGTTGACACATCGGCCATTAAATTAATAGACAATTATTCGTCTTATCAAAATATTATTTTATATGTTCTTGTGAACATTAGTATTTAATTCCGTTGTTATAACTGGCCTGAAGATAATTAAGGAACCAATTATGGAAACATGGGCTTAAGTGATTAAATCTAATTTCCATCAAGTAATCTCATTCCAAAGTATTGGTTGCTAAATGTATAAAATAAAACCACATAGAATTCACATCAAACGCGTATTGATTTTCTTCAATCTGTCACTCGCATGCCTCACAATCAGATGGCTGCCATAAAGGGTTACAATCAAGATGAGAGAAACTATTTCCGGCGTCCCCACTCGAAACACCCCCCACCACCCTTAGCGATACTTTCACATTTACTAATGCCGTCCGTTTATCGTAGCCCCTCGACCGCCACCCGACAAATAGTATCTAATCACGGCGAAACTCGCCCTGCTTGCATTGTGGACTCAAGGGCCTCTCCCCGCCGGGACGACCCTCGTCAAGAGGGTCCGGGGTGACTGGACGCGGCGGCTATCGGCTCAACCCTGGGCGGGTTGGCACTTTGTTAGTATCGTGCGTGCGTGTCCCGTTGAAAGCGTTCATCCTCTCTCAATAACGGGGTCATTTAATTTGGTCGTTTTAAGTTGGATATCTTGCGAATACGCATATACACTAATATAGGGTTATTAATAGTTTACTAACATGACACTATTACGTGTATGTTTTTATTGAAACCTAGTATTTGTTTCGACTACCTTTTTTCAAATTTTTTTAAAAAAGTGGTCGTCTTTTGATTTTACTTAGGAGTTTTTTTTCATGCTGTTTGCCAAAATCAAGTCACCTTGATAAAAAAAATAATCTATACAAATTTTCAAACATGTCATAATCATATATCCTCGTTGTTCTGAACGAAGACACTAACTGAAAAATACTAGTTTTGAGTAATTGGACTTTGAAATTTGACAAATGTTCGAAATGCTATACATTTTTCATTTTGTTTGTTTGTACGAAACTGTTTCTAAGTAAAAGTATAATTGATAAAAATAAGTATGTTCTTTCATACGGTAGAATTTGAAATAAGGAACATTTTGGTAAAACTAACTCAATATGTAATTTTTTCTGTTTAGTGTTTTCTTCCAGAACAACGACAATATATTGTATTACAGATACAGAATTAATAATTGAAAAGAATCTACAGTTTGATACATGAGTGTTTGAAGAACTATTGTCTGCATTAAACAATCAAATGCATCACTTACAATATCAATATTATTTTTCAGATGTCACGTTATAATATTCTGATATATTATCACACCATACGTCCTTACTGCACAATTTGCCCATTGTATAATGTTTATTTTTTCTTATTATTACATTTCTATATTCCCCACTTCGTACACTAGACTTCATACCGGCTACGTAATACGTAATTGATTCCAGTATCAAGTCCCTGAATCTGATGATAGCCCATTTGATTTGGCAAAGATAACCGAGAAGAGATTTCCTTTTAAATATTCGTTTGGGTTTCCTTTGCTCTGGAACTCTGCTGCATTACCGTTATTGCATTATCTTGCAAGTCGTTCCGGAAAATCTCCACTAAGACCGTTTGAATGCTTTCAAAGTATCCAACTTTGAGTTAACCCACATTCTATCGATTAGATTTACATCTTACAACTTTGAGTATTTTTACCAGACAAGTATAGAAGAGTAAAATACTTGGACGGAAAACATTAGGCACTCATGTCCATCATATCAAAACTTAAATACTGTTATTATAAAATAGAACTGACAATGAAGCGGTGACAATTTCAACCTATCTGACAGTGAAAACAGAAATTATGCTGACATATCTCTCATTGATAAGGATAACGCATAATAAATCTAGATAATATACGATCTCAGCTTACCGCAGATGCAAAGGTTTTGTTACTACTATTAACAGGAAAAACGGCTCCGCAATATAAGGGTAATAAATTAATGAAACGTAGTTAACTTATAAATTGACTGTTTTCTTACTTAAAAGTTTGCTACCTTTTTATATATGCCTCGGTAATTTTCAAATAATGCCAAATTATTTTTAGTATAACATTTAAAATTGGTTTTTCTTAACAATCAATTCCCTAGAAATACCGATATAAAAATAAAGATTTTTTAACTGAGTAATAAATATTTAAGTTTGCCTAAATTGTAGCCTTAGTTGCTCTTATCTACCCATATTATCCATCTGTGTTCGCACATTTATCTGTCTGGAGTTTTATTTGGCACCAGCTTTTAAGTACGTATTCCCGCAATCCGTCCCGAAGCTCTCTAGCCGTTTTCGCGGTCATTGATTCCCCGATGTTGCCCGCAAACGAAAGCTCTCGCGCAGCTCTGGGGCCATTCCCGAAAGGAAGGCCACTTCTATTAACCGCCGACGACTATTCCCATTATCTTCCGGCTGTTGACTTTCCGGTCGACGTAACCTTTTGGGTATGCTCGCCGCTAAATCGCTAATACGTTACGACAAAAGTCGATCCGGCCAGAGTGTAATGGGGAAGAGCCCGCTATAAACTTCTTAAAGGGGTTTTATTTTAGGAACGAAAATGTACCTCTGAAATTGGACCCATTCAAGTTTTTTTTATCATTATTGTTTAATAATATATATATGTATTCGTAAAGGAAATATCACGACAAAATTAACTGATTAAATAAAACGTTAAATTAATGTTTTACAAAACACTCTTTTTATAAGTCGCTAACATTCCACGTATAACTTGAAGGAATACGAATGAAAACATACTCCACTGGTTGTGTAAGTAATCGTCGTACGTGATTCGCACAGATTTTTTAAAAATCTGTTTAATATATTACAACACTATTATCGATTAAAAGAATCAAAAAAATAAACAACTAATCGCCATTGCGCCAGATTTATTTTGAATCAATAAAATATTTGCACTATATAAGTACGCACTGTGTTATCAATACTGCGTAACTCGTTTGAAATAGTATTCAAATGAGTAAACAAATTATTATTACTTTCAGGATAATTAATTAATAGCTTGTCTTTGAATTTCAGATAGCTGGAAATTGTCCAAAGTAAAATCTGGTGGATTGGTTATCAGTAAATAATTGCTTAGGTGAAGTAAGCTATAGTTATGTTGATCGACAGGCGCTATAGATAAGAAAAAATCAGTTCTGTGCGCTATTACGAAGTTCGTTAAATTACAATTTAACATAATATTGCGATCCGATATTCATTACCCAACACTACCGCTACCTTACTAAAACCGTCTTGTCCTATTTACATGATAATATTCTGCATAGTATGAAGAAACCCCAATAATGTTCATCCACGCCACATTGAATTTTAGACACCGTGTCAGTATTTTACATCGTATTTATCGCTCCATTCATAACACGTCTGACAAAATCATGCCTCACGTAACGTTGATCCCATAAATAGATGTCCGCATGAAAGGGGATTCCCGAACCTGTGATGGGGACGCTGTCCGGCGAGATTTTTTTCCATCCTCTTTTCTATTTCCTTTATCTATCCAATTTCGCCGCACTCGCCATGTTATTCCAATATCCGAATTGATGCGGACGTACTGAGTACCTCGTATGTTTATAGATTCACAGAAGTTCTTAACCTTTTATTTCTTTTACGAGGGCAAACATACTTTCTATAAAAAGACAGCTGGCTTTATTGGAAATTGGAAATATTATCAACTTCTTAATAACAATAAACGGAAACGAAACATTATCAAATAGTTTGTAAGATAATTTTATTTCAGAATAATATTCAAAAACTAAAATGATTAATTCACATATCCCGTCGATTTCCTCAATTATGTGACTTTACATTTTTTGCAAATCCCTATAATAAAAACATATCTTCAACTTAATTATAGCGAACGAAGTCAATAAGGATTGACCGTCAAATTTTTATGAATCAAATTTCGACTTGATTCAAACAATCACTGTTGTCCGAGGCTTTCTATAAGATATCACATCTATGAAACAATGCATTTTTACGGCTGCTACTTTTCAGATTCACCCCGAGTTCAGATACAAAAACAAACTTCTATACAATCTAGGAAATACGTTAGTCGGGTAGTATTAAATTAGGGAACAATATATTAATAAATAATTCCGCTATTTTTCGTAGAATAAATGCGATGCTATTTTTAACAAGTCTTCAAGTATTCATAATTCATGTACGCTTTTTTCTGTTCCGTTTAATACTATAATATGTAATTTAAGACATCGACTGAGGGTGCTCGTTAGAATTTCAATATCAAATTTTAATTGTTGAGATTTTGTACATTTCCATGTCTAGAGCTGACGGACAGGTCTGTCAGTTCGAGTCCATTCGTGTACTCGAATACATGAAGATGCCGAAAGGCGCTACTCGGGTCGTTGTGACAAAATACATAGAAATGTATAAAATCTCATCAATTCAAATTTACTACAATATGTATAAAAACTTCACATCTACCTTAATACATTCGTTTTATAGTCGATAACAGTATTGCCACAACTATTTATTATCAACAGGGATACTTTATTACCAGCAAAACCCCATGTCAGTTGAAATATCATAAAAAAAAATATTTTTTTCAATCAAATACAGAAAATAAAAAAATCTTAGATAAAAACTGCCGTCATGTGTATGCCCAGTACCTAGTATTCGTAAACGCTATGTCCTAATATAATGGCTATGTAGGCACTAATGCTGTCAGTTTGTCATCACTGCGACAACCATATGCACGCACTCGAAACGTTTGCGTTCGGTTCTATAAATGCAGGCAATAATAAAAACTGAAAAACCCTCACCGGGGTAAATGTAAATCTGCCAGCTTATGCACGAGATATCGGATTTTGAAATTCAAAAGCAAAAATATTCGTTCCTTTTACCCCTCAGTTATGTTGGTGTTAACATACTAATGCAATCTACATACATACTATTGAACTAAATATAATTTGAATCAATGGACCGGCTCTTTGCCATTCGCGTTGTGCTCCGATTATTATTTAATAATCTGACGGAGGGTAGGGAGGCGGTTTAGACGAGACCATCTCAAATTACAACGATTCAGGATTGTAAAATCAACGTATAATAAGTCAATATTTTACAATCGTATCGCAGGTGTATAACTTGTGAATATGATAATATATTTAAGACATCGACTGAGGGTGCTTGATGGAATTTCAATATCAAATTTGGATTATTGAGATTTTGTACACTTCCATGTATTTTGTCACTAACGACCCGGGTTTCGACTTTCGGCATCTTCAGGCATTCGTGTGCTCGATGCTGATGCGATGTTAAAATACATGGAAGTGTACAAAATCTCAATAATCCAAATATGATAATATATATTGAATTAAATTTTATTATAAGGATAATTATTATTTAAAATACATTTTCAAATAAATCCACCATATGATATTATCTTTGAATGATTATTAAATGTCTGTTTCAACAAATTGTGAATTCGATATCCACGTATCGATGGCTGCACAGTAATATTGCGTTTATTCTTGATTTTTAAATCTGCGAATATTCAACAGCTGTCATACTATTTTTAATACTCTCTCCTGGAGCTATCACTGTGGGGAAGCAAGCGCATGCAGCAGAGATATTTATTATTATTACGTACTGACATGCACATTATTGTGAGTAAACATTGAGGAACATTATTTATTATGCAATACTTATAATTTGCTTTGCAAGTGGTTTTTATAAAACGCTAAATGTTTATATAATCTCCGAAACGTCATCAAATCATTTTTTCTGAATATGCATGCCTATTTTGCTTTAGATTCGAGAGATTTCGTATTCCTTAATATATACTAAAAGAAATTGAGACTTTGTCAAGTGAATATGCATAGCAACCAGTTATGTTTTCCTAAATTTCCCGGTTTCATCGAAATTGCATTAGATGATGTCAAACTTGGGTCTTTCATAAAAAAATACCCCTTGCTGATAATTTTTATTCTGTCCTTGACAGATGGCTACAAATACCGACGCTGCTTGACCTAGGTTGTAAATGATCTTAAATATTATTTCCTATCTGAGTGAGAATATTAATTGCCAGTCTTTGAAATGAAATGAGTGATCGTTTCATCTTGGTAAGAAGTTTTTTTTACAATCAATTTTAATAAGAGTCGACCAAAAAATTGTTATTATGTATTGGATTTAGCAAACAATGCCATTTTTGCCTAATGTTGCTTTGCGAAATCTATACACAGTTGATTAATTTGGTTCAATATGCAAATTACTTTTTAACATACGGAACCTGGGATTGGTGCCATGAAAACTGATTGTGCTTCCATACAGTTGCTTATTGTAGCGTCCGGTTTGTCAGCCATCAAAAAATCTACTACTGGTGTCCTCCATTTTTAATCAATATGCTGTGATGATGATCTGTGAAAAGGGTAAAATTCAAAGGAAACCGATGTATTGACTAAATTGATCGTGTTTTCAGATTTTCTATAGACACAGATAAAAAAAAAGCCTGTTTTTACTGCCGCTATTGTTGGTTTAACCATGCGGGTTTACGCACTGCGCAACAATTGTTTTAAACAATATTACATATTTGTATTATTAAAGTATTGTTTCTTATTATCCGTTACAAATTGTCGAGATATACGAGTATTTCTATAATTCAACATAATTTTAGATTGCCCGATCAATGCAATGTAAATGCAAGTAGATTAGTTAATCAGATCCACTCTACACATATCGTAGGTCGTAGCCAAACAATATCACGATGGATTGAGTTGCAAACATATAATTTGACGTTTCAGTTGAACAGAGTGAACAGGGGGTCATCATTAACGTACCTTGCTATTGTTGTAGGTGTGTGTTTAACACACGTAATTATCTATCTGGCTTCAGCGGGAGGCGGCGGTCTGTATTTTCAGAACAACGTGGTAATTGCTCGTGCGGATGTAACGCTCGCTACCCGTGTTCGACGCATCCGTTTAGGATTAATCAATTTCGCTATCCGTGGATGCGTTACCTCCCGTGAACTTATTACGGATACACATTAAAGAAAATAGGTTAATGCCAGCTCCCAAAGTCAAGTATGTTTTCGTTGTATTTGGCGGTTACTTTGTAAAAATTTATGGTCGACATAGAATTAAATTAAATTTGTTCTTACACTTACATATTGTGTTACTAAACGTGGCATTTGTTTTTCTTCTTTAAGAAGAAATCTTAGATTTAAGGCATCTCTATATTTTATGTATCAAATCCATTAATAAATGATAGTACAAGAATATGAGTGTTTTGATTTTAACGGGTGGAGCCACCGATTAAATTTATTTCTCTTCTCTCTTGGTCATCGGACCCTGCTAAACTTAATTTTCTCGTTCGTTCATTAATATTTTTTTATTATCTGGTAGTGACGATGACACGATCCGCTGGAAAGAGAGTATATGTTTCGTGTTTCAACGTACATGTTAAATGTAGCAATTTATGAATTTATAAAACCGTGGCAAGAGATGATTTATTTCCGTGAACATTGATTTACATCGTATGAGTGTGCTTCCGTTCGAGCTTCAAATCCCTACTGTACCGACTCCAAATAAATATGCATATTTCGATAGTTTTAGTTAGCAATTGCTTCTCTGCTCAATGAATACAACTGAGTATAGCTATTGACGTAATCATGAGACAACGTTACATTTTTTTTTTTAAATAAAACACATTTTGTTTTTTACTACTACCACCACATGTGTATAATGATCAGGACCGGTTTCGCTCATCGTTCGAATTATCAAGTGATAATGCTCGCGATAAGTAGTACACAACACATTGTGCACCACTTATCGCCAATAACTTTCCACCAAGTACTTTCCACCAAGAATTGACAGTTCTAACAACTTAAAAGTAACTTTTGAAAAAAATAACCGATAAATTGTTCGAAGGAACATTTGAAAAGTATATTACCACCAGCAAAACTCATTTCCATAATTCTCTAAAATCTAGAAATAAAAAATATTTAGTATTGAAGATTAATTTATGCTCCTCTGGCTGTTAAAACACATTGTGGCTTATTTAAAAATACTTTCGGGCTATCCTTCCTAAAAAGCACTAATGTAAACGAGTCTGCGAGTTCAGTAATGGCCCTAATTTACCCGCCATTTTCTCTGCCATACTTTCGCGAGCTTTTGTGTTATTATTATTATTCCGCTAACCGTTCCGGTTTGGTTCTGCGAAAGCTACGCGGAAGCTTTTTATCTAACGCCAATTCGTGAAACGGCTCCTTAATTTTCATCGTTATAACGTCTTTATAATAAGGCGATTTCGCCTGCGATGGAATGTTGCCAATTGAAAACTAAACTCTCAATTTTATGACCGCTTGTTAGCTTTCCACTAGCTGCTTACTATTTGAATAGTTTATAGCGGTTTTCAGTGAGTTCATAAATATTATTTGTGGTCTAGGGATGTAGGTTATCCACGATAACTTTTTATTATTATTCTATTGTTATTATATATGGCGCATTGACATCAGTTGTAATGCCATGTTTATTTGTAATTTTTAATTTACAAATAAATCCCACTTTATTGACTAGCTCACCTACTTTACACGCCCGTCAACGGTAAAATCGTCCCACCACATTCATAAAATCAGTTTGCTTTTATAATAATTAAAATTTATCGATTGCTTGAATTGGCATTAATTTGGTAGAACTCCATTGTAATAAAGTAATAAGTATTTAGTTCTATAAGAATTATAAAAAAATACTTGATAGATAGCTCTGACAATGGCGCAAAGCCGAATTGGCTGTCAAATAGAACTTCTGCCAATTTTGTTTTTTGGTACATCTTACAATCTAGTTTGTTTTCTTTACAAGTTTACGTCTTTCTAAGGAAACAAAAAATATGACAACGATAGTTTACTTACTTAACTTATTGAAAGTTGGTTTAGGCCTACTAATACGCCTCAATCAAATATCACTTCCTAATATTTCGATTTGGCTACTAAGTTTAAAATATAGCCCCACTCACTCAAATAATAAAAACATGCTTGATGCTATGGCAGACACCCAAGTGGCAAACATTCTTCCGCATTGGCTGAATGGATGTCTTCGAGCTCTCTTGATTCGTGATATTAATTATATCCTCGCCTTTGTTGAGCGTTATTAATCAACGGCGGTATCTATTATAAATTTAAATCACTTCGGATGCGAGACATTGCCACCGGGGGCCAACTCTTTCACTGCGTTTGACTGTCTTCCCTAAAGACGTGACAAATTGGCTTCGTATCGCATGCCTAATTATTACGCGCTCTCTTCTGAAGGAGCTTCTAAATATGCGATATTTATCTTCATTTCAACTTGATTGCGTATTTATGAATTATAATATTGGGATTGGTATTCACATATATATATATATATCTCTTTGATCTTTTTGAGAGAATATTGACTATTGGCAGTTTCCCACAGTATGCATAAACAGAGTCACCGTCGGCTGTCTTCAAATTAATATCTTCTTCACGAAGACAGCCAAACTGCTTCCACTTTTATCGTTAATATCGAGCAGGTCTCGGCCAAATGAGGTAAATTAGAAAAATAAATTGACCACTTTTTCGAAGGGAAACATCATTTTACGTTGGTTTTAGGTTTGCAAATTCTGACCCAGCCACTTGATGTAAGCCACTATAATATCGAAACTCCCTACATATAATCCCGTATCTGCAAACATGAGCATTTCAAATATTCATAACGCAACTCATCATATAATGTTTTCGATAAAAGCAGTTTTTACTGTCTCCTGAACAATTTCAATTTTGAGGGTTATATCAGTTGGCCAAAATACCGTCGTTGTGATATAGTAAGTTGACTCTTACTGAAACTAAATGAAGCTCTAATGTTCCTATTTGTATATATAGGGCGGGTACAGACTATCTATTTATATCCTTCTCCTGCATACAGTTTAGTTAAGTATAGATAAGGAATTAAGCTGAATGCATTCGATAGATAAAATAATTTCTTATGAATACTTATTGTGGGTGTTACATTGCCACAATTATATTTCCGGTAATATGCTACAATTAGCAAAAATAAATCACAATTTGCAGTATATATTCCACATATGTAATAAATATGTTTACCCTTTATCACAGTTCCTGATTAATGATGAGGCAATAGAACGAAGATATTGTTATAATAGAATTTTCTAAAAAAATAATGTTAATCTTTCAACATAAAAACCTGCGTTTGATGTTATTCACAACCCCTTACATACAAAAATGAACATCGAGAATGTGAATTATTTTGAGAACCTTTGAATTCGTGGATACTTATTTATTTTCCCTGTAGTAAGTAGCCGATCGACCACTAGTGACTAGTTAAGTGGCTCGCAAACTATTGTGGTTTTATTATTAACGGAATAGAGCCGATAAAGAACGAAGCACTATTGCTTTTATCTTACCAGGTTGATTGCCAAGATTTCCGCAATCTCCAATCAATGTAATGTGGTTTGCCATTTATTACATAACACTTAACGATAATAATGTGTACACTTGGCAGTCTTGGCACTTTATCTACTATACACATGAATTATTTATATTATAACTCAATATGTATGCTCAAAATAAATGTTCACTATAAACACTTTCTATTTAGTATGTAACAAAATCAAGTGAAATGATTTTATATTATATCCAAACTTGGGCTTAGATAGAAAATACTTCAGGAAATTACCACGCATTTATACTTTTTGTGCAAATTCAGCATCAATTTAAAAATAAACATCTAATGTTGATCACTTTTAAGGTGTTAACTGTCAATTCTTGGTGGAAAGACATTATATTTTAAAAAATAAAACACAATTCATTTGTACTACTTCCACATATTTATGATGATCAGGACCGGTTTCGCTCATTACGAGCATTATCAACTGATAAAAATACAAACATAACAGTTTTTTAAATGGTTCACTAATTTTTTCTTATAATTTTCCTGATTTATTATTGCTTATTGCATTAGTAATGTCATTAACAGTTTTTTAAATGGTTCACTAATTTTTTCTTATAATTTTCCTGATTTATTATTGCTTATTGCATTAGTAATGTCATTTAAAATTATTGCTCAGTTAATGGACTTTTAATGTAGCTATATTTGTGATTTTAGATTAATATTTATTGATTTGTTAAAGGTCCATAACATTTTAATTGTAGACTCTGATTTATGTATAATTTGTTTGCCAATCAGTATTTTCTTGTCTTAGTTCATGAACCATCAGTTTTATATACCTTCATTTTTACACTAAATTTTATATAAATAAGCCTGTTATGTTTGTATTTTTATCAGTTGATAATGCTCGTGATGAACGAAACCGGTCCTGATCATTATAAATATGTGGAAGTAGTACAAATGAATTGTGTTTTATTTTTTTAAATATTATGTTGAGGTGTAGATTGATTGAAAAATACTTATTTCACAATTTTAAGATGATTAGGACTAGTTTTATTTCAACGAATGAGCATATTCAGCTGGTTTTAATTTTATTGATTTCACACGTTTTTGTCAAATATCACACGGTTCGCAAAGCGAGTAGATAATCAAGTGACGTGTTTTTCTAATACAAAAATGTAACTAGTCCCAAAATTGTGTTGCGGTGTTCTTCTGTTTTCTTTATAGTCATATTATTCCATCTTATACTTACAGGAATAAAGTTTATATTATTTCATTAAAATTTAACAGACCCCGCACTCAACACTTGCCATTCATCTGTTAAATCTATCTGCAAATAGAAATACAATTATCAGATTAAATACCGATTGGCGAGATAGCGAGACCCCTTCAGTCGAGTACCAATGCCTAACTCGTAACTGTGTTGTGCGAGGCATTTAAGATACTAACATTGATTCGAATGCACCAAGAGATAATATCAATGCGGAGCAAGCCGGTAGCTTCGCTTTTATTTGTTCTGTTTCCCCTATCAGTTGTGCCGATTGGAACATATTCAGTCGCTGAGAAACCGCTGTTTGTTCAAGATTATATATACAATTTACATAGATTTATTTGATCGCATTTGATATGTCACCAGCGATAAGTTTTGTGACAACAGAATTAAAATTATCATTTCGTTGGAAGGCAAATCATAATAAATATGCTTCAATAGCTATTCGACACCCAAGTGCCATTTTTTAATCAAATTCCCCTACAAGTTCAATATAAATGGATAAATTTGGATTATTGAGATTTTGTACACTTCCATGTATTTTGTCACTAACGACCCGGGTTTCGCCTTTCGGCATCTTCAGGCATTCGAGCACACGAATGGACTCGAACTGAGAGACAGTAAACAGCGTCTATCGCTTAGATAGAAGATACAAATGCGACAAATATCATTTACGAGGCAATACATTATACGTCTGAGAGCCACACCGATACCTGAGTTAAAATTTCGGAAATCGTCCTAATCCTTATTTTGTAAACACCATATTACCAGAGTGGCGATTGCCGAAGGCGAATTGCCGCTTTTCAACTTCTTTTAGAAATACCAGTGATTTTACAATTATAATAGTATTGTGGGTTTTGACAGGATGTAATTCGACGAATGGGTAAATATATACAATCATTCCACATTTAGTGAAATCTGTTAGGTGTTTCAACGTATCGGATATAATAGCGGAGAATTAGGAAGGTTCAGCTGCTCATTCAAGATTGGTAAGGAGTATAACTGGCCTCTATTAATTTCTAAAATTTCCTGATAAAATAATTTATGATCCCCCATGTTTTTATGCAACAGTTTAACCCCATCATCCGCATTAAACGTATGGTTCTCCATTAGCAAGTGATTTGCGAATGTCGAAGTTTCTTTTTTAATCTAAAGGCAGCTAAATGTTCTGATACCCTTATATCTAATGTACGTGTGGTTTTACCCACATAGAAATGTTGGCAATCATTGCATTGTAATTTATAAATACCAGATTTGTTCTTAAAGTTTACTCTATCTTTATTGTTAATAAGTAATTTGCCTAGAGAGTTTTTGCAATAGAACGCCGGTCTAACACTATCAGCGAGTTGTTTTTAATTTTAAAGCTTGTGCAACCTAAATAACTTATTCTATGCCAGATTCTAGGGCGGTCTATGTCTTTAGACAAGTTCCCGAAATATAGCATCTTTTCTGCTAATTTACGTTGTTTTTTTGATACAAGACTATCTATAAGAGACGCCTCATAGCCATTATTAATGGCAATTTGTTTAATAATGTTTAGTTCGTTTTCAAAATTAAATTTATTTAGAGGTATAGTGACTAATCTGTGAACCTGAGAATGGAAAGCAGCCAATTTATATGAGAAAGGATGGTCTGACTTAAAATGGATCGCGGCTTCTGAAAACGTCTGTTTTCGGTAAATTTTAAATTCATGAATGGAGTTTTTAATATCAATATTAAGGTCAAGGAAATTTATATTCTTGCCCCCTACTTCTAAAGTGAATTGAATTTTATCATCTAGTGAGTTAAGAAAATTATGAAGGTTAGAAACTTGTCTCTCAGTTCCATTGAATAGACAAAGGATGTCATCTACGTAACGGAACCAATAAACTACGTTTCTAACTTCTGTTTTATCGATAGACGCTGTTTACTGTCTCTCAGTTCGAGTCCATTCGTGTGCTCGAATGCCTGAAGATGCCGAAAGGCGAAACACGGGTCGTTAGTGACAAAATACATGGAAGTGTACAAAATCTCAATAATCCAAATTTAATATTGAAATTCCATCAAGCACCCTCAGTCGATGTCTTAAATTATATAAATGGATAACTTTGTTATCTCCACTTGTTCTGATATTAATTGTGAGATTCGTTTCGCTTAGTTACTAGAAAGTTTAAAGGATTTCACCACAGTGACTGGTCGTGAAATGGCGGGAAGGAGCCACTCTCATTAATAAAAAACAGTGAAATTATCAATGTGCGCTGTCTGCTGCAGCATCGTTTTAGAGCACCAGCAAAAATAAGTGCAACTCTCATTTACGACAAAAAAATATTTACATTTTGGCAACAATGTCGTGTGTCAACAATGTTTATTTTGTGTATATTTCAGTTTTTTGTGAACAAAGAGATTTTTTTAAGTAAACCTTTTTATTACCCAAGCACAGCAGAAATTAAATATTCAATTCTCGCTTCACTCAATTATTTTGCAGACGCAAATGTAATTTCTTGACATTCATTTGAAATTTAAAACTTTCATACAGAATGAGAAATTGGATATTAGTGTTCCGCGTGCTTTGATTTACGTATGTATCAGAGAGTATGATCAAAGAGCCACTTGGTAATATAAAAGAGTTCTTGTTATTTGACAACGGTTGTTGAAGGTTATTATATTATATTTTCTGAAACACTCGCACCACTACTAAAGCTAGTCACTCTGCCAATGCTGACGGGCCAATGCTTGGCGCGAAGTTGAAAGCCGTGCATAATCATTAATAATCTAGTAAGCATTTATTCTTTTTGTTACTTTAGAAGATTTTTTAACCAATTTACGCTCATATGCAAGTTTTTTTTATGTAAGTCTTAATGACTTTTAAAAATGCAAATTGGTTTTCCGTGCATTTAGTTTCTTTGTATGGAGAGTTGGGTCGTTAATTTGGTTTTCAAGTCGGCCTCAATTCTAATCGTTCTGCTATTTTGTAATCTTTACTGTTTTTTTTCGGCGGCTACAAAACGCACAGTTTATAACTCATTTTAAGTAGTAAAAAATACTCGTATATCAAATTTAGATATATATTTAATAGGTTTTCGTTGTCTAATCGTATTTTTAATGAAGTTACACTAGTTCCCAGTTTTGAATTTGTAAAGAATGTTTTCCTGAAAGGTCATTTAATGTTACATGTAATTTATTTCTATACGTTTTTCCGCGAAATGATTTTTCATCCTTCCATAACTTATTCATTAAATTACGTTTCGTCTCATATTTATTCCAGTGGCAGCGTTTGATTAAAAAAATAAGAAATCAAGTGGTTCCATGACTTAAACAGAACATGACAAAAAAGGACAGAAAAAAACAGAACAATTTGAAAATAATATTTTTGTCGCATCTATTATTTATTGAACACATAAGAAATAAATAATATATTTAATCACAACATAAGATTATTATAAAATTTCTGTAAATTCATTTAAAAAAAATCTTGGATCAGCTATAGAGATTTTTTCAATTTAAATTTATGATTATAGACATTAGTGACTTCTCATCGAGTTTATCTCATGATTTTCTGATTTTCAACATTTTTGGCGAATCAAATATTTTTTTCCAAACAAATTTTAAAATATTTAAAAAAATATAATGCTTCGTATTATATGAAATAAACGGTTTGTTCATTTGCAAATATTTGTATTTAATAACTACAATAAACACATTCTAATTGCATATTAGAGTTTATTATATTTGTTGTTATTGTAAATTACAAAACTTTAGTAAATATTGTACCTTTGTTTTGAATAAATTATAATAAAAGCATAAAAATATGCGCATTGCCATTGCTGTTCAAAATCAGAGACAACGACAATTCAGTAATACAAGGTACTTTTTTTTAAAATTTGAATTGTTAAAAATATCTGATTCGCCAAAAAATTTGAAAATTGCAAAATCATACGAGATATACCACTCATACTCATGTTTATAATCATAAATTTAAATTGAAAAAATTCTCGATTGCTGATCCAAGATCTTTTTAAATTGAATTTACAGAAATTTTATAATGATCTTATGTAGTGATTAGATATATTTTTTATTTGTTATACTAATGTTCAATAAATAATAGATACGCCAAAATTTTTATTATCAAATTGTTCTGTTTATTCTGTTCTGTTTGTTCATGTTCTGTCCTGTTCCTTTTCGTCATGTTCTGTTTAGTCCGGTTACCAAATCAAGTATTGGGAAGTAAAGTTATGAAATAAGGGATTTCAAATTATTTTTAAATCGCGAATCCCCCAATATGTAATAATAATAAACAATATACAATTTTCGGTATTTTCATGCTTATGATCCTGTACAATCACGTTAGTTGTATCAAACTTTATAGACGTGTATATGCTCAAATAAGTAACTGCTTGTACTGAATAATTTAATTTTCGCATATATTTGTGCAGCTAGAAAATTTCTACTAGAAATGTGTTTAATAAGTAAGTAAACATACTATCGATTTCCTCTCTTCCTTTCAGTTCAAAACGATACGGCAGAAAAGACGTCATTGGTCGTAAAATAAGCAAATTTTCTTAGGTTTTAATTATATAGAAAAAGAAACTGCACGTTCAATAGTATTCAGACAATAAAAATTTCCACCCTCAACAGTGCAGCCAGCGGTAGTAATAACTCCACAAAATCGTTTTTTTATTTTACTCTTCCAAGTCCTCTTTTGTTTGTACCGATAAGGGATCGTTTTTAACCGCCCGGCTTCCGGTTTTTATTCAAATTTACTTTTTGTTTAACTTATTTCTAAAGCCGTAAAAACTTTAACTGACTTTCTTAAAAGAAAGTTAGCCGGGGAGATGTGTTCAACAGGGTTTCAAGAAGTTATTCTCTAACTCGATATGAGCGGAGATTTTATATAAAAAAACTTTATATACTTCTACCTAATATGTAGGGGCTTACTTCGGGTTGCTCGAGTACGGACCCGGCCAGACGTCTGGCTATATCTGTATGCTTATATTTTTTTTATCGTAGACATTCCAACATTCCTACCCTTAGCGTTTGAAAAGAATGATGTATTTTGAAATTCAAATAACAGTATAATAAATAAATACAGCGAGGATAAATATATTACATTTAAATATCGTTATTCCATGGATACTTACATGGGTGAATATTTCGCCTCACTGGCTAGTTTGATAAATGATTCGATTTGCCGATAAAGATTTTTGGCTGCTACATAAATGTAAATGTTGAAAAATATTTAACTTTATTAATTTTCTATAAAAAAGTACTTTCCCATCCTGGTTCTATTTCGTATGTAAAATTTTTCAATTTTCTTTTATTTGTTTATTTCCATTCAAAACATGGAAATAATAATATATTATCAATTCTATTTTCTTGTATAGTACTACTGTATAAGTCAGGGAGGATGGAAGTACATTCCACGCTAAGAAAAGGAAGTTGGTGAATATATAATTAAATCGTAATGTGCGATATGCAAGTTTTTTTTACATTCAAATTCACACAAAGAAAGAAACAATTGAATCAATTCTTAACTATGTGGCAACGACTGTCGTCTAAAAGAAAGGTGCCTGATGATAGTGTGCTGTAATTCACGTTTATTCGTAACATACATTCAAGATTATTGGATTATTGTACCAATTTTATCGAGCGCATTATTGTCTTGAGTGAAAGAATGAGCACTGAACAGAACAGGTGCTACGGTCGCTTTATTTGGCTCTCATGTAAGATGGAATTCAAGCAGCGCGGTCGATTACTTCCCGGATTCACTCTCGTTAATGATACTCCTCGACTCGAATGGTTCGGTAACGACGCTCTCAAGCCACCGGCGCCGACTGTTTTACAGCGGCGGGCAACCAACGACCTCGACTCAACATTTTCAACCAGCTGCCATTTTAAAATGTAAAAAGAAATCACAGCCAATTAAGGTAACCAAAATCTAAATTTTGGCGTATGAATACGGCAATAGGCGCGTATTATAGAAGGTGTAGTATTATATATTTTTTCTTTACGTGCTAAATGTTTATCCTCGCCAATTTCTTTTTATATTTAAAGAGAATTAAATATTTGACATTACAGGTGATAAAACCCTAGGCGCCAAATGTTTATATTTTTTTAAATTACATGATATAAATCAGATAGGTAAGCTGGCCATGTATTCCTGTTCACATAGCACACTTTGATTTTGTCGAGATTATATTTCTAGTGAAATTCTAAATTTCACCTACATTCATTTAAATTCAATTCTGTTTGAGGTGCAATATATTTTGCAAATCCATTGTTGGTAATTCTTTTCGTGCGGCGGGCACATATTGATTATGCTGGTTGCAAACTGCTGACTCGATAGACGGCAAGCTTTGTTTGTTTCTCCAAAGGTAGAGTACCGTGTTTCTATGTGACGTTATTCACGTACTCGCATATTTGTATGTGATATGTTGTTCAAAGCTCGGTTTCACAGCGGGAGTAACACGCTAACTCGCAATATATACAGAATCAGTATCCGAATTATTTCCAGTACAGTAGTTATGTTAGTGTTATCTGTGAATAATTTCGACGAACTTGTCAAAACGCTTTTATTCAGAGAAACTTTGAAAGTCGTTTCGAAGGAATTATGTCAGTAGTTAATATTGTTAATTTAGATGCGCTCTGTTTACATATTTAAATAAAGAATTATTTTCATTACCCTCGTATTATGCCGTGGGATTTCCCGAGTTGTTGATAATTCTTCATTACATTGAGTATTCTGCTTTTTCATCCTCTTGGTATTTTTCATCCGAATATGATATTTGTTTTGTTACAATTTAAATATAACCGAAATCGAAATTCTTCTTCAATTTTAAATCCTAATTGGAAAGAGTTAATGTAGTAGATACACTGTATGTTAAATATTCCACATTTTTTTAGAACCGGTTTTGCATCAATGAAAATGCTTATCGAAATCGTTTGTGTTATTTTAAGTAGTAAAATGTTGCGTATTTGCTATGCATATTTCTTTTTATTATATACCCACCTATCTTCCATACAGATTAAAAAAATCATACTTTTCTTTGGCGAATGAGTAAGAGATGTATCTTCAAGTTTTTAGCACCGCTGAAGACGGTACTATTTTTTATATTCGTATAAAATAAGGCATTGCTATTTGCTATGTGTCTTTCTTTCCGATCGATTCAAATTTTAATTGGTATTTCCTTTTTTTTTCAATTGCAAATTTTTTCACAATTTCACAATTTAATTGTCATTTTTAGATCATATTTTTCACTGCGTTGACAATACCGGTAGACGTATGTAACTATACTTTTATTTTTGTTAAGTTTCAATTATGTACGCTAAGCTTACTTAAACCAGTTTGACACGCGATGAACTCTCGCGCTTTGTACCTCTCGTATGCGCGCTATGTTGTAGAATAATATTTATCTTTCAGGATGACACGCTGCATTACGTAACCATCGCATTCACGAGAAGTACCGCCTGCAACTCGCATTGTATTGGCTGACCCTCTTTATGAATTGTATTATTAAATGAATATCGCTTGATTACCTCATGAATATAATAATTATATTAATTACTTGATCTGTTTTCTCTGCGCTCAAATTTCTCCATTAGAAAGAAGAGATAATCGTAATTTTATCCATATTTCAATTCATGCACAATTCTAATCAGTTTAAATGAGTTAAGAAATATTCGGTCCATCACAATAACGATATTCCAGCAAAACACACCGCGTTATTGGCTGGATAAATATCTGTCACTTCAGTGGGTGCCAGTCCCGCAGCCGCATGGTAACCTTGATACAACGACATTAGTTAATACTTTTATCCTCGCGGTTTTGAAAATTGACCGACTGCAAAACCAGTGTTAAAGATTTTATTTTGATATTCTACATTCGTTGATATTTATGTATCACATTGGTAGTGTTATAATTGAATAAAACATGAATTACTCAGATAAACCACAATTCAACTATTAAATACAAAAATAGACCATCTGCGTTCGCATTTCATCTTACAATATTAATCGGATGTATTGTTTCAATAGTAAATAAAAAAAGGTAAAATTTGCAATGCCATGAATTGTACTTTAAATCATCTGTCGCTAAACGGCACACTTACCTCTAAGCTATAGATGTTAACAATCCATTATAAACCCGACCCCACTTATACACGGTTAGAAATGTTGAACGTAACAATTGATTCAGAAATATTAAATAATAAAGCTTTCCAACAATTCAATAATAATTGATATATAAACTTTCACAAATGTTTACGACCCGAAATCAGGTATTTGAGAAGAAGTCTGCACTCCAAATAACAATTTGAATTAATAACAGTTCTAGTTTCCAAAGGAAATATGAGCGAATCAATTGTGTGTAACAAATGAATAAGCGCCGGCAGGGGTGTATACTTGTGCTTGAAAATAGTACTCTAAAGAAGTGATTAAATTGATATCGAAACGGTTGTAGTTACCGACTATATAGTAGCTGTAACATTTAACCTTTTTAACGCTGATCGACTAAGCTTTCACACCTGTGTGTTGCCTGGCAAGTGTTTACCTGTAGCCTGGTCCATATTTGCACGAGAATAATGGGCGGGACGTGGCGCTTGGAAAACTTACAGAATCACTTAGCGCCTGGCGGAAGCTTGGTGTTCTTCGCGCCGACCGGCAGAGCTTTTGAACAGCTTTAACGAGAGCTTTATGCTCCTAGAAATAAACTTGAAATGTTAGTAATCTCAACAAACCATAGCAAGTATCAGAAATCTCTTCATTCGACCAGGTGGAGTGCAACCACTGATGTCAACATCGGCTGTTAATAATTATTTCGTTGAGTTGTGCTCACGGAAACTGAGCACGGCAGAATATATATTTTTCTCATAGAATCGACAGTATATAATATTTTAACTCTAATAATAAAAAAAATAAATCGTCGACAAAATTTTGAGAATATATTTAACGGTCATTAGTTCTCATTTCTCTTTTATTGTTTTCCCTTGAATTATCTTAGTATAATGATTATATTATATTTCTCGTGTCTGAATTTTAATTTATATGCGGCACCATCTATATGCCGCTGAATAACTCCATATTAAACATAATAATATGTTTCTCTTGTGTAATGTACTTAAAATTAATTGTGCCCGTATATACTTTCTGAATAATAAAATAAAATTGCATAAAATAAACTGAGCGACTTCACCTGCATATTTCTCGAAGGTAAAGGCTTTTAAACGTATTTGAGAAATTTAAAATTCCCTTGCGAATATATTTTGCCTCTTGAAAAATAAGCGACTCTCTTCAAATATGTTTCCCGGAGAAACAACGGTCTTGTAATTTTTCATTGCAGGCTTCTTCGGAGAAAATATAGCGGTCGCCTTACTACTCCTTTGAAACAGATGTGCATCTTTTACGAGCTCGGATCATATCAGTTGTTATATTGTAATACCTTCTTTTCTTCATATTATATTTCAATAGCTTCAGACTTAAAAGAAAATTATACAGCTTAGTTTTACCGTCAATTTAGTCTTTGTGGAAGGAAATTATATGTACAGTAATAAAACACAATTTGTAGTACTTAATACCAAATAGTATGACATTTCCAGGACCGTCTTTGTCCCGATTTTTAAAAAAAATAATTGATCAATTAGCTCTATTTTTAAAGCTTTTTAAACTAATTATTGAGATTTTGTACACTTTCATGTATTTTGTCACTGACGACCCGGGTTTCGCCTTTCGGCATCTTCAGGCATTCGAGCGCACGAATGGACTCGAACTGACTGAAGATGCCGAAAGGCGAAACCCGGGTCGTTAGTGACAAACTACATGGAAGAGTACAAAATCTCAATAATTCAAATTTGATATTGAAATTCCATCAAGCACCCTCAGTCGATGTCTTAAATTATATCTAAACTAATATTTTGATAAACGCAAGCAATATAGGTTACCTTATGTATTCTTGTAATGACTTTACTTTTGATTCGTTGCGTATAAATAATTTTATAAATGCCCTCCTGACAGGATTATTCTATTCACTGCCTCTTACTATCTGTATTTTTAAATAAACATTGTTCTTTCCCTTTGAAGAAGTGCTATTGGATTAATCTCTTGCATACTAGACACATCTCAGAATAGTATAGTTACTCCCGCTGCGTACTGACAAGCAAGGAACGTAAGACCCTAGTCTAGACGCGAAGGATTCACGTGAATTATTTTCTAAATACATACAATATGAATAAAAATTTGACTACATTGTAAATTAATACTTGGTCATCGTACTTGGTAGTTATTAATTAACTACGTACATAATATTGTACAGTTTTTATGAATTGTTTTTCAATATTATGAACCAAGGTGATTGATTACGTGTTACCAAATTTCATAATAATTATTTGTTTCTGATATTTTAAACGGTATTTATGCACACGTTTTGTTTGGATAGACAAGACAACCATTCCCGTGGTAAAAAACCTTCTATCAATAATAGCAATAAATGTATAAGAACCCCTTTATAAGATGAAGGTGATATAATAAAAATTGATTTAGTACTACATGTTTATTATACCATAACATTGTCAAATCTGTTTCATTGCTACAATATATTGTATATATAATACATACATTATAATGTACTTATGCAAACATTTAAAAATATCTACGTATTTTTTCAGCTTATAATGAAATACGAAAAAATACTGTTGGTGTTCGTACTGAAATTCCTTTGAAATTATTAAGCATTCGGGACCATTTATTTAACCAGTTACTTACATTGAAACTAGAATCTAATTCTTCACAAAAGCTCTCTGTAATAATGCATACTCTTTTGAACTCTGGCTTCTTTCTTGGTGTTGTTTTATTTTCGTTATTCAACTGTTTTGTTCTCGGCGGGAGACCATTATTTATACGGCTTTGCAAGCATTAAATGGACGTCTTCAAGCCGTCTCTGCAGCATTATATCGCACTCTTCTCTCGGCAAACTTTCGCGAGACATTTTACTCTGCCAACTGTCACATTTGGTTTACTGTTAAATCAGTTTATTCAGAAACAGAATATGCATGCCATCCTTTTTGTTTACTCGTTTTACTTCCTTGCATTTTAAAGACAAACATGTTGGATACTAGTTATAATTATATCTATGACGGCCAAAAATCATATCCTTATTACAAATGGTACGCTATTTATAATCATTGTCATCATCTTCGATTCATTCTCTTTCAACACTTATCTTTCCGTTATTGTCACCCGATTTCGTCTGATCGATGTGGTTATCAGAAAGAAGACCGGTAGTGATTTTGGTCCTCAACTTCAGTGGCATATAGCAGGCGTGGCCATGCGCGGTCTTGCAGGTGATTGCTATGCAAATAAAATGTATGTATGAAAAATGGTAAACTAAAACTGCTCAATATCCAAGAGTATTTTTTTATTTTTAGTTTCAAAGTTATTTAAAAACATAAAAATAAAATGCCATTTAAAAAAATATATATAGTTCTGATTGTATCAAACAATTTTGTGAAGAAATTCTTTAACAATTGGATTTACTTATGGATGCATTACGAATGTTCCCCACCTTAGCAGTTAGCTGCCGAAAGTTTGGCATATGGCTTGTTAGGGAAGATCGCACGAAGCTCGGTTAAAACAAATCAATGATTATTTTTATTGAAGTTAAGCAAGCGTTGAATACAAAGACTCAACAATACGGAATACCTAAAATTGAGATTAGGCAGAGTACTTGCAGGCAGAGCGGAACAGGTTTACCGGGGAGGGATCTATGAGTAAACTTTTAAAAATTTAACTGCTTTTTCAGCTTACCATTGTTTGTTTTGTTATCAAAGATAAATACATGGTTACTTTTAAGGTGTTAACTGTCAATTCTTGGTGGAAAGACATTATATTTTAAAAAATAAAACACAATTGGTTTGTACTACTTCCACATATTTATAATGATCAGGACCGGTTTCGCTCATCACGAGCATTATCAACTGATCCTGAAGCCGAAACCGGTCCTGATCATTATAAATATGTGGAAGTAGTACAAACAAATTGTGTTTTATTTTTTAAAAAAAATACATGGTTCTTTCAAATATTCCTTCCTGAAATGTGGCTTCCAAAGGTAGTGTAGCTGGCCGTCCCCGATCTATAGTATATAGCAGGAGTGGTCAAACTTTTGACCACTACGATCGACTATTTTTTAAATTATAGGCGACGGTCTACCAACGTCGTATGTGTTAGGTGATCATAAAAAAAAATAGTAAAGAGACTCGTCGATAATCGGCTAACTTCGAGATTGTAGACCGTTGTCTCTGTCGCACGGCTTGTCTCATCAGCTGAGCTGTGGGGACGGGCGTCAGAGATGTGTACATATCGACAGGCGAGCGACTACATAGTTACACGCGATCGACCAGTCGACCGCCACCCCTGGTATATAGCGCTAACTAATAATATACGCACTATAAAGGAAATATAATTTCAATGAAAAAGATTTAAATTTTATCCCAGTAGTCCTACTTGAAAATTCCCACAAAGTAATGCAAATTTAAATGTAAAATAACAATTAACGACATGTTATTGAAGTCTTCGTACGCAGACATCTACCATAGCCATTTATTATAGCATCACGAAAATCCTGACCGCAGCTAGGTCTATTGAATTGTATCTATTTTAGTCTCGATCACGCGGCTCAGTAGGCATGTGGGTATAAGCGTCCACCGGAAGTGACCATTCGCAGAATTCGGCGGCTGCATCGTCCGCGATCGTCCGATGCCTTGCCGTGCGAAAACATGACTGGAATTTATTATAAGCAATTAGTTTCCCCCAGCACGGTGACTTGCAAATAAGTCTAATATTAACTACTCAGTAAATGGGATTTATTGCTTATCCGTTTTTTCGATCCATCAATAATTAATCTCCCCTGAGATAAAAAAAAACTGTGGCTGAAAGGAGACGTAACAATTTTTTGTTCAATCATGATTACATCGAATTTTCTTACTGACATATTTTTTAATACATTCTATCATTATACTAGTGTCTACTTTACACTTTAGAACAGTGATGTTTCTGAACAAACGTAACAATGAAATAAAAATACGTCTCTTATTCTCTATTTCACTCCAGTTTTCGCGGTAAATTCGTTTCAATATTAACTTTTTTTTAAAATATTAAGTTTCACTATATCTTTTAATTCATTATTCATCATGTATGTTGTACTTTTATGACATTAATGTGATAATATTTATTATGTATTGAAGAAATATTCAGCTACCTTACAAATTCTAGCAGATATAGCAATATAAACAAACGTTCATACAGATTACCTAAACTTATCAATTTATCATCCTTGAAAGTGTGTTTTTTCTCACAAGTCAATCTCATTCAAATTTTACTGCTAATGGAACGGACGCTTTGATGTAAATGTACACCGACGTGGTACAATTTCCAATTTCTCGTTGAAAGCTTCAAGCCGTGGCTTGTCCATTATATTTATCGTCGGCGCTGAACGTTTTTATACGCCAAATTCTTTCCTTCGTCCCCACCCTTTCTTGTCAAATCTCTGAAAGCGAATCTGCGCGGAAGAGATCGTCGTTATTAGTGATGTCCGTGCACAACATTTCAATCGACAGATAGTCGAGTACGTTATCCAAGAATACCCGAATAATTTGTCTGTATATTCTGTCACATAAGAGATTTAACTTTTTTTTGCTTTGACTCAAAATATATTTTTCCCATTATGATTTGATTAGGCAAACATTAGTTTGGAATTTACAACGATCCTTTGTCATCGAAAATGTTATTTGGTTAACAAAAATTAAGTATGAAAACCAATATTATCAGTGGTCAAATATGATCATCAAACAATGGACAGCTATGTAAATTATATGCATACTCGACATGGATCCGTGTATTCGAATCCTCGTCGCCACCTTACCGACACTGCGACTTGTGCCGATGACACCCCTATCACGTAATATCATCCCTTATCAACAAAAAGTAATCAAATTAAATGAGATAATTTAAATTAACGAAAGTCTTCGAAAAATTTCTCCCCAAGCGCCTGTGTTAACTTGAATAACTGTGTTTTTCGCTCGCCGTCTTGAGAGAATTTTTTGAGTGAAATGTTGATCGCGTGAAGTTATTATAATTTAATTCTGTGGCAGTTCAAAGAATTTTGATGATAATAAACTTCCACAAAAATGTTTAAAGTATTTTATTTAATATGTATTACTCTTCTCTAAAGTCCATCACTTTACCATCAATTTACATCTTCTTGTAACTTTGAATCTTTTATTATACTATTGTGTTATGTAATTGTGATTTATATGTGTTACGCTAAATATATTGTGGTGACTGACGCTCATGGTTTCCTTGCGTTGGTCCTTTATTCGGAGTTCGAAATTAGAAAAGCTGAAATTTTTCTTACACAGATTTTTCAGTTACTAAAAAATCATGATTTCAAGAATTATGTTTTCCATGCCTCCCTCCTTTAAAATACATTTTTTTATTTCTAAGAAATCATGAAATTATTTCTAAAGTTCCTTCCTAATTTATATGTGGTAAAGTCATACTTAATTCAACTTAAGTTATTACTAAACATTGCTGATAAAATATGATTTAATTAATCTAAATACAATGTAATGCTTTGAAATTAATTTATTTTGAATGTAGAAAACATTTATGGTCGACCTTTTATCCAATGCCGATCTAAAGAATTCAAACTCGTTAGTAAGACTTGATTTTTGTCAATCTCTCTTAATTTCTTTCTTGTAATTTATTTCTTTCTTGTAAATTATGCAAAAACTCATAATAGTTTAGACGTCAGTACACATTATTTACCAATGAATCAATGCTATTTAAGAGTAAGAGATGCGTCGTTTTTGGCACGTGTGTATTATTTTTATGTTCTTGGCACTGACATGTTTTGATATTTGCTTAGAAAGAATAAAAATAAAATGATAAAATTGTATTTGGGCGGCCGTTGGGGCAGGTCGTGACGCTGCAGTGGGCGGGTGCCTACGCCACGGTTTAATGTCGCAGCGGCCGCCGCCGCCGCCTATCACGATTATTCTATTGACATGTCTTTTAACTTTTCATGTGTAGTGCTCTCATTTACGTACACATTCTTTAGTTTCTTTCAATATTTTGCGATTATTAGATCGACTTGAAACTCTTAACTATTTGATAATAATATTTTTTCAGTATGTATATTATACACATTGAACAAATAAAGCTATCCCTTGAGGATTATCTTGTGATCTTATTAGATTAAAAGCAAAAATATTATTGTAAATTGTTAAAGATAGATTTGTTCGCCGTCGATTTCAAAAGTCTAGGTAAATGCCATTCCCGACTTATACCTCCTAAAATCCATTGCAGGCATCAATTTTTGTTCAGCTATGTGCTAAGCCATCTTCCCCGAGACCTCTTCAACTTTTTGAAGTTTTTAATATATTTATATATATTTTTCCATGTCCGCTCCCAACGTGGAGCATATGGTCTCCTAACGGAAGTATCTGAACAGAATTTTTCTATGAGAACTGCTTGTTACTCAGTCGCTCAACCTCTCGTTTTTCGAAAGAGTAGGGATGGAAGGATGGGGCCAGGACAGGACTAGTGGTTAGCTAATCGCTATCGCTACGCCCCGTGAGGATCGAATGGGCGGGAGGGAGTTTTAGACATCACTAAACGAACAGAAATTCATAAATCGATTAAAAGATCAATCTATGAAAACCGTCCGCACCGGGAATTTAATCCGAGACATCCGTGACCGTAGTCAGCAACGCTACCAACTGCGCCACGGACGCCGACAAATACTAAATGCATAAACTTCAAACAACAAATAAACCAAACACTGATACATGCGTTTTACATGTTGATTACATTCATTTGTCGATTGAATTTAGATTTTCATACTTGGTAAAAAATAGCAAAGTACTTGGTTCCACAAGAATTATTGATAGCTATTTCGTTATAAAATATTGTATATGATTACAGAACGAAACTTGTAACGATGCGGTCGCCGAAATAGCTTTTAACTATATTACATAATTCTTGTGGAATTAAATACTTACATAGTTCATATACTTTTCATTCAGTAAATGAATATCAAAACTGATCACTTTGGATGATAACAATTTGCTTCAGTCATCCTGCTTGTTAAACCATCGGTCGCTTTTGGCTGTCGAGCGTGCGAGAGGATCGTGTCGATTTGGCAGTTGGCCAACGCGACAATAAAATTCATTCTGCCAATTTGATTGAGCGGACCGCCGAGCGTTAAGCTCCCTCACCGTGAGCTTTGCCAAGACGTTGTCAGTTTCCTTATCGGCGAATTTATCGTGCTATTAGTGTCGTGTCGTCATAAACACTTGTTATATTTTGACTGCGTGTAAACATGACGTTTATTCAGAGCATATAATGTTCTTACTATTCAATAGTCATATAATACATTTCACTATTGACAGGGTAGGATATGTTGAAAAAATCTAGACATTTTCATATTGTATGAGTGAACAAATTAACTTTCTGACTAAGTCTAAATTTTCAACAGGCAATGTTATCACGCTGTCAAGTTTATTTACCACATAATTAACTGGTAAAAATGTACGTGGTATATACAGTTCATTCTATATGTTGAATAATATTATACACATTAACAAAAGTTCACAAGCATATTAAATATACCGTTTACACCTGTTAATAATAGTGTGTTGATTTGACCGCTTGTTTTGTTTGCGACAGGTCGATCGGATGTACGAGAATATTAATTAAGTAGAACGTCGAGGATGTAAGGCTTGTTGGATCCACGAATAGAAAGCACTCTGATTTACTTGGATAAACAAAAATACCCTGAACTAAGAAAAAGATTAACCTGAAGGTGTTTGGCTGATAATAAGTCGAACTATTCATAGATATCAACAACATTTCGCTAATATTAATACTATTAACTAAAAGATGAAATTGCTTATGCTGTTCTACATGTTGATTCGTTTTACTAATATTGCAAAGCGTGTACTTCGTTTGACCCGTACAGAGATTTGTAGAAGCGCTTAAGCGTGATGGTCAGTGTTCAAAGCTATACTAATCCAGCTTATGCAATTACAATAAAAATGCACATGAACTGCTGTCTCTCGTCCCGGATGCACTAGGTGTGTTTATTCACATTTTTTGTGTGTTTTCTCTCGACTTTCTTTTCATCTCGTTATTTCAAGACGCGAGTTTTTTTCATCTCTTTTACGCCATACAGCTTTAATGATTATGATAATTGATTTTAATGCGGACAATGTTCTAGACCGTGCTCTTATTAGATAATTTAAGTGTATTTCCTAATTTCAAAAAAGTATATTTTTTCGTTACTAATAACGTCAAATATAGGAGAAGCAAGACAAGCAAGCAGAAGACTAGGACCCTTTCGAAAATATTTGATCTGTGGTGCAGTTATATTGTCTCCAATAACGTTGCTAACGTTAAATAATTTTGCTGGTAACAAACGGTATCAATGGTTAAAACAGCATTAGTTGAAAAGGCGAGTCTACACGCTAAACCGTTGTTTGACGATTTCGGGATAGTGCCCAAAATTATTAAATTACACTGCTCATTGATGTCGCATAATATTATATAAATATCAAAGTTCTTTTTTTCATATCAGCAGTACGGAGAGTTTTCTTATTCCGTATTTTACTTTTCATTGCCAGACACATTCAAATTCCATATTTCTTTCATAATAGTGTTGGTTGAATTAGCATTTACTTGTCCATTTTACTAAGGTAAAAAATATTAATTTAAATATATTCTACGAGAATCATCAATCATTGTTGATAGCACTTCGCAAGTGTCATAAGTCATAACTCTGATCGTTTAAATAGTGTTGACTTTATTACCTTACGCCATATCGTTTTCCGAAATATCGACCCAGTTCTACCAGAAAACGTGTAGAATCTGACAAAAACTGGTAACACATAAATATCTACAAAACTCACTTTTAAGGTGTTAACTGTCAATTCTTGGTAGAAAGACATTATATTTTAAAAAATAAAACACAATTCATTTAAACTACTTCCACATATTTATAATGATCAGGACCGGTTTCGCTCATCACGAGCATTATCAACTGATAAAAATACAAATATAACAGGCTTATTTATATAAAGTTGAGTGTAAAAATGAAGGTATATAAAACTGATGTTTCATGAACTGAGACAAGAAAATACTGATTAGCACACAAATTATACATAAATCAAATGAAAGAGTATACAATTAAAATGTTATGGACCTCTTGCAAATCATTAAATACTAATCTGAAATCACAAATATAGCTACATTAAAAGTCCATTTAGCTGAACAATTTTTTTTAATGACGTTACTAATATAATATACAATGATGAATCAGGGAAATTATAAGAAAAAATAAGTGAAAATTAGTGAATTACTGATTATCTACAAAACTATAAAATGAAATCAAAAAAAAATAATTACTAGGTTTTATCCACCGATTGATTTTCATTTCGCAGATCTAATTTTCACCATGAGACTTACTCTAATAACCACCTGTAGATCTTTTGCCAAATAAACTACTCGAAACTAATCTATTATTGCTTTTAACCATAACAGTTACTGCCTCAAGCTGCTGTTGTAGCCTTTGTATCAGCTTTGGTTCGTAGAGCTACAATGATGATTTATTATCGGCTCAATAAATGTGACCCTAATGCGAATGAAGTGAGAACATAAATAATGGACTCTCCTACCTTTTCGAAACAGCTGACGAGGATTGCGTCACAGCTGATTGCCTTCGAAGATAAGAGATGTTGAGTAGATTACCTTTATAGTGGTCGAACAATGGAAAAGAAACTGGGTGGTCGATTTCTTGCGGTGAATATGAAATAAGTTCTCAAATTATTACTGATCATTTGAAATTGCGATGTACAAGTTATATCTTTGGCATTTTCCTTTACATTCATATGATCTACGAAGACTTAATCAAAAATATTAAATGTCTGATGGACTCCTTCGATAGCAGGGGAAATAAAAAAACAAGCATCTCCGCGTTGCTGTCGTAGGCAAAAAGTGCGTCTCATACGTTACATGTCATCCTTTGCCAGTACGTATCATTATTCATGTTTTCCCGGCGGCGTTTTCACCACACTCGAGCATTTTAAAGAGTGCGCGTCGTTGATTTACGGCTACGCTCGGGCGTCTGTGCCACCCCTCATTCCACCTCCCTCTGACCGACATTATGCACTACTCGTTTCCCGACGCCGCGACGCTTACGACGTCGTGAGCTTTTACAACGTGTAACAATGTATGCTTTACTCTTTTCCGGAGCTCTGGATGTTCTGTCTTTAATGCAATTTTCTATATCGGACATTTTTATCAAAGCAAATGCCAAGTATTGTTATAATTTAAGTCGAAACAAAAATACTTACCAGTTGCAGTGGATCCTAGATGCGCTTCTTCTTTAATTAAATAGAATATTTACGGTGATGATACTTTCAATCAGAAAGATTCGCCAATCAAAATAAAAGATGATCCGAATAACTTCAATACAATGTTATTTGTTCATTCGAAATATGGTATTTTATGATCACAGAGATCATGAATTGTACTACAAGTAGCATTGTAATTAGGAAAGTTATGATTTTTAATATACGTATTCGATAATTTTATGATACAGATGGGTGAAATTAAGTCGCAAATCGTGATGACATATTTTTTTGAGACAAGCACCAGTATTTTTTTAATTTTTATATATAAAATGGCTTCTTAGAATTTACAGTTCACACCAACCATTCAAGTAAAAAATGTTTTTCATATTCTAAATTAGTTTGACAACTCCAATATTGTGCAGCTAATCAACTATTGGCGTAGTTAACACGACCAATCATGCACATTTAATGCACCAGAAAATCTTTCTGGTAAATATGTCATAATTTGTAACACGATATGCAGCCACTCCTTAGGATATCCGATTGAACCAGATTACGGCCGATATTCACCGTCTAATGGCCGCCGGTCGACAGCAGGCGTTCGCAATGGCCCAAGGCTTTCATTGTTCCCGTCGATATAAAAATACTACACGCGAGAAATTATTACGAAAGCATCCACCACCCTTCATCATTCGCCCACGAGATGTTTTGTCTACTATATGGATTTATAACAAAGACATATTTGCGTGGGCTTTGTATGGTAACAGATAATGTTTTACTTTGTCTTATTTTCGTTTTTGGTATTTTTCTGTTGTTGATAATCTCTTTTTTACTTACACCGCCGTTATTGGCTTTAAAAAATTTCTATCAGTTGCTTCATGCACTGAGGCAGTGACTTTTTGCGAATCTACACTTACCCGGCTTATAAACTGAGCACATTTAATTAATATGAAACATATTATTACTTTTTATATTAAATGCTTTCTAATTTATCAGGACCAGAAGTGTCGTATTTTAAAGTAAATACCTAGGAACACTCTGAATATTAAGATATACTTCAGCGTCCTAATCACAGGAAAAACGTATTATGCCACAAATTATTTTTTATACTTGCGAATTTACAGATATCTAATTTAAAGTGTATAAACAAGCGTGTGTAATCAGCTGTTTAAATAAATATACACTGAGCGTTTGGTCATTTATCGGCTGTTCACCTCTTCAAAATGTCTGTGCATAAAATAGCAAGAGAATCGCTAAATTACTTTGCTAAGTGAAAGAGATGGATTATCACGTTATCTTTACTAGCCGTTATATATGTATATTTATTTTTACAGAACCGGTGATTTCAAACAATGCTAAATTATTGATAGTTTTATTTGGAATATATAAATATGCTTAATTTATTTAAAATTACACATTCAATGGTAAACTAAACTACTATTTATTCCATTTATTGCTTGAAATGTTTAGTATAAATTGTTTCTATAACAATTCACCAATGAATTATTTTTCGTAATATTAAATTTCTTCCCAATATAACGTTTGAAATAAATGTAACATTACATCCATAAATTAAGATCTGTTCAAATTTCTGCTCTTTTTTCCAACCGCAGTAATATATTCATATTAAAACGATGCTTCTAAGAGCGATTCCATACTTTCTCCCTCGATATATTTCACTCCAGCTGTGACCGTCCACACATTCCTTCGCTCACCTGCCCCTCTGATTCCTGATCAATGGCAAATCTTGGTCGTGTGACGTATTGCGGACGCTTCTTGGCAATAAAGCTCACCGGTGACGTCGTCCTGACGTCAATTATTTGGGACGCGAAAGCTCTGGCGTCTGCATTGGAGATGTCACTTGAGTACCCAGTAACCGTCTCTCATACTCGTTATTTTTATATTTATCGTGGTAGTTTGGATACAAAATTAACTTTCCGATTTTATTTTAAAGTTTCTCTTGAGTGTTTTGGATTTTTTTATCGTTAAATATTTAGGAACACTAATTTTAATATCCTGCTCCCATTAATTATATGAATTAATAGTTTACGTTTGTTGGTGCACTATGTTATAATATATTTATTAATTTCCGTTTTTTCCAATACATTATTTAAAAGCTTATTTATTTATTTCACTACTTGAAGCACGCAAAATGTAATAACGAGTATGTACCCGAATCTTCGATACCCGTTGACATTCTTAGCAAGGACCCTTGGACGAAACGTCCCGTTTGTCAGCAACGCCTTCGCATACCCTCGTCAATGTATCGACTCCTGATATACGCACGATGTTTTCCAAGTGTTTGGATTGGATTGGTTGATGATATTGGTAGTGTTGTCACAACTTTGTCGGAGTCCGAACATAACTTATTATCTGAGACGTTAATGTTAAATAGAAGTCCAACGGCTTCATACCTTCTACATTTCTAACTTTTTAAACAATTTGTGCTATACAAGAAAAATACAGTGTCAATACTATCGATCGACATGGAGTGCTTTCTTTTTGTAAGGCCGTCTTGGAAATAGTGCGGCCCATGTAGGGTTCTCGTTGTGATAGGTTTATTTTGAAAATATTCACATAATATTAAAAAAAAAATAACATACATTTATTTCTACGAGAATATTAAAAATAAATAAATATGCAATGAATGTTTTTTGATAAATACGTAGATATGTTTGAAAATATTGTTCAAAGAGGAAATGTAAGTCGGTGTAATTGACTTTTCTCAGTCAAATTTATTGAATTTTACACGTTCAAATCTTACCACTATTAAAATCAAATGTATAATGTGTGTAGTATCAATCAATGATTTTTGAGTGCCTACTAAAGATTTTTCTCAAGCATTAGTAAGTATTATAGGAGTTTTTCCGACGAAATGTAATAAAACAGACTTAATTATTAGTGTCAGTAATACAATATCACTAAACGTATTTATTTATTTAAGCAAATCAATCAATATCCAATTTAAGAGGCCATTTTGTTTTTGTAACACTAGGTGTATTAATAGCGAAATGATGGGTACAGACGACATTTGCAAAGTTGCTTTCAATTCGCTAACAATACTGTACTTTATTTCCGATATCATTGTAAAGGTATTGTTACGACCTTTCAATGTATCGGAGCATTTTTATCGCATTACGGAACATTCACTCCGGTTTTGCAACATAAAAATTGTTTCCGTTGTGGTTTTGTTGGGCGTTAGCTCTCCTGGTGCGGTGGTGTGGCACTTCACCGCTTTTCATTGTTTTTGTATTGCATTCGAAAATCCGCTCCCGGCCGTATAAAGCACGTTGCAACTATCAAATAAATTAAATGTCAATCATTTAGTTTCGGAATAACGCACTATCTCAATCGAAATGGCGTGTTGGCACATTGTGTTATTTTACGATGGTTTCAAAATGCAATATTATTTATGAAATGCCAATGATCTTTACTGTTGATTTTACAAATAATCAATCGATTATATACCGTGACAGCTTCTACAATTCAATTGTAGTATTGGCGTCCATGAATAATATTTATACTGCGTTAAAAGTGTGTGTATTTTAAATCGTATGTCATACCACCTATAATAATGGATGGTATGCAATTGAATCCTTCAAGCGGCATCCCATATTCCCACAATTACATGTCTCATATCTTTGGACATCTCATGAAATATGATTTCAATGTTTTTATTATCAAGTTTGTCGGTTATATTTAAGGAAATGTGTTGCATAATTAATAACATATATAATAATGGAATCATTGATCCTTACATTAATATTCAATATCCCCGCTACCCGTTTACTTCAACTGGTTTCTATGTAGATTCATGTAAGAAATTTTAATTAATTAATTTTAACTAAATTAAATTATGAATTACTACATTTGACTCCAATTATTGATTAATTAGTCAGTCCCATTTATCCAGCTATATATTTGTTAAACCTAGTCACTGTTTCCCAACTAAACCACACATGCTGGTCATTTTAAAATAATATTATTATTCATGAAGTGTGTTGACTTAAAAAGCCTTTTTGTGTATTTGTTTTCTACGTACAAATACTTAAGAAATATAAAAATACGTAACGTTCACATTCTCACGGCTTCCCTCCCGAACATATCAATCCGTCAGGCGATGAGTGAGACAAGTGTATGCAGCGGTTGCGTGTGCCAGAAGGAGACGGCGCCGCTTGTCTCTTTCGGGACTGCGGGGCAAATTGACTGGTCGACCGGCTTCCCGCTACATTACACGGTTATTTATGGAATTAATTTGCTTTTTGACACAATAGACGACGTATAAAAATAAATCTAACGCTCGCCTTTCGCTTTGTTAGCGTAACTTGTATTTTTATTGTTTGACGTATTTGTATTTAAAAATTCCAAAACAAAGGTAAGTCGCATAATATAATAATGTCTTATAAATACAAATTGAAAATTTCCTATTTTTAAATAATTACCAATAACAATTTATTGTGATTCCACACAGGATTATTTAATTTGCTAAGTATAAAATAAACGGCTTAGCTACTCTCGATAAGAATATATATTGCTTCAATCTTAAGAACGTAAATGTTTTGTATTCACTACTTTAACATATATTGTTAGTTTTGTTTCAATATTATTATGATACTTATTCTTTCGGCAAATGAGTGTTTCCTTGTTGTTGTTAAATAAACAATGTTGATTGCCATCGAAACGTAAGCGAGTCATCGATAATATTGTTATTATTAATTAAATTTACAACATACATACGTAATATTAAATTTGCGAGTCGGCACGCGACCATTAAGTCATGTATTCCTCCATTTATGCCGTGTTTCCTTTGCGAGGTGATAAAATAATAATAACTACTTCTGCCAATCGAAGTGAGGTGAGAGATTTCGTCACTTGAAATAATAGCCGAATAATCAATTTTCGTCAAGGAAGAATGGTAAGAAGTGTTTGTTTTGTATATCAATAGCTGCAGTGTTGTAGTGCCAAATAAAAAAGTACCATTGCGGTCATTTATTTCCACCCTTTCTCTTTATTTTTTTTCACGGTGTACATTTTTTAGCATTTTCGTAATATCTGTCGGCTGCACAAATTTTGATACAAAACGTCAAAATTTTACCCACAATATTCTGTATCAAAATATTTTTTATTATACTCGAAAAGTAAGTTCCAGGTCAAAAAAGTGGCAAAGCGGCACCCTGGCTTGATAAGAAGTACCAGGGCGGCGCCCTGGCCTCACTAACCAACTAAATAGCCATAATTATAATACTTCTAAAATTTTCTTGTTGGTTTTTTTTGTCTCATCTTATAAAATGGTTCGCAGTCTTATAAAGCACATGCTATAAGTATACTAATTATCACCGTTTTAAAATTATCTGTTTCGGGGTTTTTGATTGTGTTATAATCCATAATATGGACGTATATCAACATAATATATGTTGATTTCCGACCGGCATATGCGACACATAAATTAATATTATGCTCATACCCGTTTCGCTCATCGCGAGGATTTTCATTAGTGATAAAATTTATTGCCTCCACCGAATTTGACAACTAACAACTTAAAAATAATGATCGCCAGGACATCATTGTGTAAACATTTTTCAAGCAGAATCGGTTTTGTGTTTTATATGACCATGCAATATTTGTTTTGTGGATATTTAGTATAGAATATCGTGCAAAAATGTTTCCTTTAATCTCATTTTCCCTACTTCATCATCGTTGAATCAGTTGTTACCTTTCCCTCTGTCATCTAGGCATTGGATTTGTTCATGAACCGTTGCCATTGTCAAAGATCTTCGTCTTGCCATAAATAGAAATCGAACTTAAATAAAAACCAACACAATTACTCATAGAAAAAAATACAAAGCTTATTCTGAAGAACACTCAAGTTTCGCGATTCTATCTCAGCATATAAATGATATTATAGCGATTAGCTTGCCGGGTGCAAGCGTTCCCGCGAAGTGTCGTGTCGGGCCTGTTGATTTATCGGACAGTGAGCGGGTCCGATTGAAATCGGTGCCAAATTAGCGTCGTTGATTTTGATTGAGAGATTACAGTTGACCTTTCCTTAAATTTAATATTTACCATCACACAAACGAAGTCCATGAATTTATTTATGAACTTTTCAATTTACATTATTAAAATAGATCGACGGATTCACACCGCAATGGAACTTTGCTTTTATCTAAAGTAATTTACATAAACCATAAGTAATTTACTCTTGCAATGCATAATATATTATTTAAATATATCATGTAAGCAAATTGTGTACAAGATAATGATCGATGTTAATAATGATTGATTTAAATACGATAAACGATCGAAAAGTCAATTCCCTTTTATTTAATATTCCATTCGTAAATAATCTGTGCACTTATAATATTATTTTGTAATAAATTTTTATTGGCCCTCATGATCGTAAAAAATATTCGAATATCGTCGGTCGTAAATCATGGCCCAATAAATATTAGTTCAAAGCTGATATTGTGCTATTAATTCTTGCAATTATTTATTCATGGCACGCTCTCTCTGCGAAGGCAATTTCGTTTGAATGTTAATTCAAACAAAATTTATTTTATTTTAAATGAGCAAATAATTCTATTTCGTATTGATAAATTACATCGGTGATACCCGGCACAGTATTTGTAAATTAGTATTGAATTGGTTAATTAAAATCGCTTCTGATTTTTCAGCGGTTCGACATATTCGCAATAAACATTGTGACTAACTACTTAGATTTATTTTCAATAAGTAAAATAATCTCCATAATCATAAACCATCTCGAACAATAGAAGAATATACAATTACGCGCAACTTTTTTTTGGTCATAGACTACTCTTATTGATTAGCATTATTTTACAAAGAACACTACAACGATTTTTTTTGTGTAATAAACTGTGTTTTATTACTGTAATGCAAAATCTTTTATGAGCTACTAATTTGTTCTTATAATACATAACGTCGTTGTATTTAATTCATCTTGCAAATAATAATTCAAATGGTAACCAATATCATAAAGTTTGCCATATTATACAATGTTAAAATATGGATATATTTTTCGTGTAACGAATTCTTGATTTACTCTTACACGAATCATTTTATGTGTACATCACGTTCTCTTATCATGTCAACTTATCTTGTTTTTTCTTCTTTTCCAGGTAAGTCTTTTCACCTTATACGGCATACGTGGGAATTTTTTCTCATATAAAATATACTCAGACTCTTGTAAGTGCTTATTTTGTCATATTTTTTCATTTAAATATGTTCTGTATTCAGTGCCGACGCAATGACTAGTATGCTTATAGTTGACAATAAATTTCATTTTTTTTTCCATTCATAACTTCAATTCTTGGTGAACAGACATCATATTTTGAAACCGGTCCTGATCATTATAAGCATGTGGAAGTAGTAGTACAAATGAATTGTGTTTTATTTAAAAAAAAATCATGTTTGTTTTTTTATACAATAAATTAAATTAAAGCATTTTTAATCGACGATTGGAGACGTATCGCGTCGTAAAATTTGTTTGTATTACATTATTTTTTTACAAAACATAATAAACAACTGCTTCATGGAATTTCAATATAAAATTTGAATCATTCAAGTTTTGTACATTTCCATGCGTTTTGTCACTGGCGTCCCGAGTTTCAGCTTTCGTCATCTTCAAACATTTAAGTGTACGGAGTAACTCAAACTGTCAACAGAAACGTGTATAAATTTATTATTTAATTAACTCATTCATGAAATTGGCATTTACTGGATAAAGCTACATTAACTTGATTATTGAATTGTTGAGATTTTGTACATTTCCATGTATTTTGTCACTATCGACCCGGGTTTCACCTTTCGGTATCTTCAGGAATTCGAGTACACGGATGGCAATGTATTTAGTTCTACAAGTATCGTTAAATATTGTTTATGTATATTTCGGCATCCTTCAATCCTCAAGCCTCATTCAAAGATACAACAACATTTCAAATCAGTTGCTTATTAATTTTTATGAACTATATTTATTAGGACTGTTATTGGAAATTTACGAGTAGTTAAAGGTATATGAATATGTTCGATTCGATACACCATAAATGCTGAAATAATATCCACTCCGTAACACGAAACATTTGTCGTTCCTTATTTGCATAATAAAGGAGAGGAATCGACTTGAAAAACTTTTCCAATTATATCATCCCCGCACGCACGTGAGCGAAAGCCACCACCGCTCCTCGCTCAACTAAACTACCTCTAAACTTTCACCCGAGCTTTTACGGTCGGAGCTTTTCTTGCCGGCGGAACAATCTTGCCGTGCAATCTGATAATGGTGATGTCTTTGAATGACATTTTGAAAGTTTTATGCTAACATTTCGAAGCATATTTAATAGACGCTTGTGTTGCTAGGTGGTTTAAATGTACGTGCCGATGATGGTGGTTATTCTTTATTGATATTACTTTTAGTAAATAGTTTTGCATGTATATTTTTTTATCATAAATAATTATTTTTAAACAAGGTGTTCTTAATAAGTCATGTGAATAATCATATAATAAGCATTGCAACAAATTTAGGTAATTGCTCAGGGACACTCATGACAATAATTTGACAAATCTGGAATCTGGACCACTAATACTGAAATAAAAATGGTATTTTATGTAATATTTTTTCAATCTTATATTGTCACAGATGGACATAACTATAACTAACAAATATACATATCAAATTCTTGGAAATATATTTAGATAAAATTGTGCATCACTATTCAAGAGCAAATATTTTCGTTCTCCCTGAGTGTATCTGAGGAGATTTATGACTGTCGATTCTGACAAAACCAGCTACTACCGTGTCGTATCATCCTACCTATTATTATTAGTTAACAATAACTAAACATATAAGTAAACGTGCAGGCGAAAAAATCCTATATTTAGTATTTTTGCATGGCGAATTTATTGAAATTTGGCATACTGTTCTCGGCCCGGTGGATAGTCTCTGCGGCCCGGCACTGGGCCGCGGACCACTGGTTGGAGAACACTGTTTTAGATGATTTTAAACATAATACAATAATTTCATTGTATTCAGCTTCATTTAAAATTGTAAGGATATCTAATAAATATGTTATTATGGGTGGCTAAATGGGGAAAAATATTATGGATACTAATTGGGGTTAGAGTATAATGCTTAAATACATTGATTGATTCATGGAAAACTAATATGAAATTGACCTCGTACAATTAATACACCACGCGTAAAACTGATCGCGGCGAAAATTACTCACGTTTATTCAGAATTTAATTTTTTGCAATTATTATAATTTTTTTGATTAATCGGATCAAAATTGTGTTCCCGTTGTGATTTTTTTGCTATAGTTTTGCGATTCAGTTTTATTCCAAATATGATTCATTCTATCTCTGTTTTTTCCCTGTCTAACAATGCCATGAGTTATCAAAACTTTTTTTTCGTTTGCAAAAAGCTTGCGGAGACTTCCGTGCTTTCAATATTGTTCTCGTTTCACACGAAAAGACTTCTTTCTACCCGATAAGGTAATCGTGTTATTTGACCTCCCTAACAAAATACGAAAACTTCCCTTCATAATGTAGCTTTTTTTCTTTTTGTTTATCACTTTAAAGTTATTAAACAAGTACAAGGCGGCTAAACGTCGGTATTTTGTGGAACTTTTTATAGATGAAAGAATTTTTTTAATAAAACTTTGTTATTTGAGTGGTATAACAAGCCATCGTTTTTGTTTTCTTCAAAAAAATTATAAAAAACTTTTTTCAATTACATTTTATAGTCTTTTTGTCAAGGATATATAGGAAACACGACACGTTATTGGTTCGAATTATTTTTAGATGTGACTCAGAATTGTGTAATCAAAGAAGGTTTCGAAATATTTATATTTTACTGATATACGTATTTTGTTATTGGTGAAGTCTACTTCCTAGTTAAACATGTAACGTACACGAGATACTATGTATATGTATATATATATATATATACATATTGGTTTATACTGCTAAAACACAATCGATGTGTATTAAGACATGGATTATATTTTTATTTTAATTGTGTAACAAAAGCTATTTTTATCATTTGGACTAGAGTTTTGCCTTTCTACGTCTTCAGGCATTTTATTCAATTTATTATTGTTAGCAAGGACTTGTTCTTTGATAAAATCATACATTTAGTCTAGGAAACAGGTTGATTCAATAAACTTACGGTTTTTTTTTAATAAAACAATTCATTTTTACTACTTCCACATATTTATAATGATCAGGACTGTTTTCGCTCATTACGAGCACCAACAATTGAGAGTTAACACCTTAAAACTTACGGTTTATGTTTATTTACAGAGGAATTATTGCTAGACAATTTTCAATTAATCGAGACGGCTGGATTCTATTTGAATTAGTTAGCACAACTTTCAATAACAATATATGTATATAAATTTTGACACTTAGGTCTCATTTTTGTTGAGTGAAAAGATAGTATCCGACCGATCTCACCCCACTAATCCTCTGGCCGCTCCAGACAGACTCGAAGGTCGCCCGCCTCTCGTCCCGCCCTGTCACGTGCCCGCTACCCGCCTTCGCCGCCCCGACCGAAGGCCGCCCGCTTCCACGGCACGTTCAACCCGTTTACGATTTATTGTTTCGTTAGCGATTGACATCTTGTCTCGCTTATGTATGTAACGGAGCTTTTTTGTATTCGTTACTTATTGATTAGTTTTATTGGACCGACTTTATTAACGGGCCATCAATCTTTGTATCGAAGTGTTGTATTAACCCCGTAACCGCGGCGGTCGCAATAGTATGTCGTCCGCGTATCGACTCTAGACGCTGTCTTGTATTTTTGCGTCGCAATGTGTGAATATTTTTCATTAATTTTACACACAACATATTTGCGAATATTTCTACAACCTAATCAACGGCATGAATCAGTTAGGTAGTTTGTAGTCATTCATTGAAATAATGTTACTACGTAATCCTTCACTATCTAGTAACCTAAATCAAATCGTAGACGAAGTTCCAATATCATAGCGTTATTTGGTCGGATTTGACTAACAGTTAATGATATTGATCTAAACCCACTATCTAAAGAAAAAGTACTTGATTATGATTATATAAACATGTCTATGTTGTCTTCAAAATACATTAAGAATTAAGAATGTTCAAGTCAATATTTTTTTTCGCTTTTAGGAAGTACACAGATACCATTATACGCATATAGAAATAAAATATCAGTACGAAGTAAATACGGTGTTTTTATATTTAGGCACTTGGACTCTATCTAAACCAAATTTGATGCGAAGTATAATTTCATTTAAGTGACGTGAAGAAATGGGGTACAATAATTGTCTTAACCCAACAAAATACGTGGGTTCAGCTCGGAGAAATCTTTAACTGGTGTGTCATTTCGATACCTGTTAAAAGGTCAATTTCTCAAATAGATTTATTTCCGTAATAAAATAAGATGTCTGAAAAAGAAAAACATTCAACACGAAAGCGCGATAATCGCGCATCAAAAAAGTCCTGCGGCTTGCTAATAGCACTAAGTCATAACCTGACAAAACGTGTTTTAAAATAAAATAAAAATGTTTCACAAAAACAATGCGACGTCTCGCCAGCTTTTTATATCAAGGAAAAAGGGAAATTTTAGGAAGCGGGGTGTGAAAAATTATAGCGTTCTCAATCCGGTATTTCTTGCTGAAGTTTTTTGTCCGCAGACTTGTAACAAATGGCCTTTGTTTTGTTATAGATCCATGTTTTTGATAAAAGTTAATGTAATGTTACCAACATCTGGTTCTTACATTGTCGGTTATATTTTTTTTTATTGTTTTTTTAACATCCATCAAACATTCATAAACATGAAATTCTACAAAATTCGATTTGATATCGCGGGTTTTTTTTTATTAAAGCAACTTGATGCATGATGATTGAGGCATTCTACGTCTGCTTTAGGCAGTATAAAGTAAAAAATGCGGTATATTTATTATTTCACTTTTTCTACAGTTACATAAAAATAAGAATTTTCACGTATATATTAAATTAGATTAACGTGTATCGTGTTTTGAAACGTTTCATGGCTTTTAATCATATTTTCATGCAATGTAGATACATTTGCTATGAAATACATTTTTAAATAAATAATCCATTGAAGTGTTAACGATTTTTCTTAGTCGTTTAGCAATAAAGCATTTTAACTGATAATTATTAGCAAACAATTAAACATTGAACATATTGTTTTAAAAAGTATAATAAATAATACAAAGTAGCAAATACCTACGCAACAAGTGCATAGAAATTTTATATTAAAAATGAATTTCCACAAAGTTACAACTGAGTCAATAGAAAATATTAACTATATAGAGATTTAAGCTTCAGTTATTTGTACACTTATTTGTTTTTATATACGTGATTCAAGCGAGATTACAATAAACTTTTTATCGACAAATTAGTTAACTACTCGCATCTTTGATTATGTGTAACGAAAGAGGCCCATAACATTTTAATTGTAGATTCTTTTATTTGATTTGTGTATAATTTGGTTGCTAATCAGTATTTTCTTGTCTTTGTTCATGCACCATCAGTTTTATATACCTTCATTTTTACACTTAATTTTTATATTAATAAGCCTGTTATGTTTGTATTTTTATCAGTTGATAATGCTCCTGATGAGCGAAACCGATCCTGATCATTATAAATATGTGGAAGTAGTACAAATGAATTGTGCTTTATTTTTTAAAATATAATGTCTTTCCACTAAGAATTGACAGTTAACACCTTAAAAGTGATTTATCTAATTGTTATGGCATTTCGATAAGAAAGCATTTTATGCGCTAAACATAGAGACTTCAGTATGTAATGGATGCAGCTTCTGTTGCATACTCTTGATGACGAGAATCTTTGTGACACAAAATTACACTTATCGAAATTGATTCATAACGTTTGCGCTGAGAACGCTATATGAAAAACTACGTGAAATAAATTGTTCTATAAAATCACTTGTTCGATTCCCTCCTTATCTGCTCTTCCATTATGCTCCCCCAATACCATCTTTATCTTGATGCTATGGGCTGTTTCTCGATGCCAGGGGTTGTTTTCAGGGCACTGCGATATTATTCGAGCGAAGGAGAGGACCATAAAGTGGAGGGGTAGATCGGTAATTGTGATTTACAAGCGGCTTCATCGCTCCGGGTCGAGATGCTTGCCATCTAATGAAAAAATACCGATTTTGGGAATTATTCTGCCCTTCGTGCCGTGTTTCGTTGTTTCTTTTGCTTTACTTCTTCGTGTGTTCTTGTCTTGCCCAGTGTAGCTGTAAAAAGGTATTTGTTTTGGTTCATTTGAGAAATTGTGTAACATTTAGGGTTTGTTTTTATATACAGATTTATGGTATCGATTTAGATTTTTACAGAATTTTTGTGGCACACTCCATTCTACGAATTTATTGAAGATGTATTTGTAATTTAAGACATCGACTGAGGGTGCTCGATGGAACTTCAATATTTAATTTGAGTTATTGAGATTTTGTACACAAAATTACATAGAACTGTACAAAATCTTAATAACCCAAATTTGACGTATTTTTAGTACAATAAATATTTCAGGTGCTTTTATACGTCTCAAAATGAAGTAGGTCGAGTTATGACTTTCAACTGCTTTAGTAGAACAGAAATCATCGTAATATGTTTATCGACTTATTAAATAGTTTTCGGCGTTCATGGCGCAGTTGGTAGCGTCGATGGCTACGGTTACGGATGTTTCGGGTTCAATTCCCGGTGCGGACGGTTTACATAGATTGATTTTTCATTCGATTTATGGATTTCTGTTCGTTGTCTGAGTCCTCCCTCCCACCCATGCCATCTTCACGGGGCGTAGTGAGAGCGATTAGCTAACCACTACTCCTGTCATACCTATCCTTCTATTCCTACTCTCTTCGAAAAAAGAGAGGTTGGCAACTGAGTAATAAGCAGTTCTCGTAGAAAAATTCTGTTAAGATACCTCCATTAGGAGACCATATGCTCCACAAGGGGAGCGGACATGGATTTAAAAAAAAATAGTTTTTAGCCCCCATAATTTACTTTATGATGCTAAAGAAAAAGGTATGATTCAGTCAACTGTCAAGAAAATCATTCTTTGCATTGCAGAAAAGTGTAAATATAATAAAAACAATCAGTTAATATTCCACAGATGGACGGAGTATGTGCACAAAAACATCTTCCAAAATTAATCGGTGACTCATACAAACGATTCGTTGGCTTCTGTGTTGAAATTCATATTAATTTGATATAAATGTATGTCTTGTATTATAATTCTTCATAATACACGAGTTCTATAATATTATTATAATACATAGAGATTGAAAATCAAAGTGAAACTAATAATACCTTTCCGCTATTAAAATTTGAATATAACCCAAAACTAATGCCGACCTATCACTACAGTCTTTTACCCTCCACATATCGACACCAACTTAAATAAGGTGTCGGCCTATTATTTCCCACTTTAAGGACTATTCACATATTGATTTACAAACTTTCTCCGAACTCTGTCATATGAGTTTAGAATGAACCCAGTTCGTTTTGAATAAGTGATTGCCTCACATGCAAAAGGTCTCACAGTTTCGTTTTTGAATCATTTTTATGAACATGACATTCTATCATATTAAAAATTGAATATTTAATGCTGTTGTACTGCGGTATTTTTTTTAAAATTCTTAAAACAGAGGAAATTGCTTTCATTCTTTTACTCTACATTTACTTTACATTGGCAGTTTACTCTACTGACAGTTTACTCTACATTGGCAAGTTTTTACGTAGTACAGGTTGCATACAGAAATTTAAACTATACACATGTACGTGCAAATTTCCGTCATGCAGAGATCTATCATACTGTCTCTAGGTTAGGTTAACTACATTTCTAGATTACCAACGTGTACGGGACGAGGTGGCTACATAATCGGCTGGAAAATGTAGTACTCATTACCAACAAAGATTTACTTTTAGTATAGAATGTAGATATTGGGCTTAGTAGAAATGTTTTCTATGGGTTCGGCGGTAACTTTGTGGAAATTCATTTTAATTTAATTTTATATTAGTAGAAATGTTTTATATTAATTTAAATATGTCGACAATACGCAATCATTTGATAGAGTAATAAGCTCTTCTAAAATATTGTGTTATAAGCAGTATTTTAAATTAAAATTGATAACTTAGTTAATCCACTGGTTGTATAGGCTTGACTTGCCTCTTTGAAGATCATCTTTAGGCTTTCTTTATCGAAAGGTTTTGAACTATTCATAGGCATTGATTCTAATTATCCTGTAATTATATTTTATATTACACGTGAGAAATAAGGAATTGGGTTTGTCTTTTACTGAGCGCAAAGACGGCGGGATACAAACAATACTTGTCTGTCGGTGGGAAATTCGATAGCAAATATATCCAGTAATCGTTAAAAATGTCGCAGATTTAATTTAAATATTATTGTATGTAACATAAAATTGATTTAAATGTTGATAAAACTATTATACTTCGTAGAACAACGTATTATACTTACTAAATGAAATCAAATAACATATATATAGCATACGTAGCTACTCTCTATTTTTAGCCAAATAAAAGATAGGCCTTGGCACCATTACACTCTGGGATGTCTCCTCACTCCACCTAAGTTACTAGGCCTATTACAAACAGCTGGTCGGTAGGTCGTTCAGATAGCGGGCTATCGGGGTGGGATCACCACCCGTATCGACCATCCCAGTCAGATCCCTTCATGAACCCCGAGGTCTACGCCAGTGGCACTCAACTGAAGAAATTTGTTCCAAATTAGTTTTTTTCTAAGTTGTCAACGACAATATTTCATTATCTTCATTTGTTTTATGTTTTTCTTTCTTGGCCCTACGATCTCCTCTTCAATCCCCAGACATTCAGAGTATCTTTTACTGATGATCGCACATATCAACTGATTTGTAAGGAACATTGCTCACATACTCTCGGATATAATACTGAAATGTTGGATATTTGCTCTCGTGACACGGACCGCATTATCATAGATGTAAATTTATTCTACTTAATTGGATAAATCAGTTAAAATAATATATTTCATGGCATAATTTTTCTTTAGTTTTTTACGAGTATTCACATCTACAGACACAACGGCAAAGATACGGTCAATGACGTATCAGCAAAGTACGAGATAAATTCGCTCGCACTGTTTTCTAAATATCCATATGACCTTTTATTTCTCAAGATGTGACCGTTTCCCAAAATTTTAATAAAGTTGCAACAACCAACCTACGTGGTTTGAAGATTATTTTATAAGACTAAGTTGTCATGATATTGAATAACTTTTTTATTATACTTTTTACAATTTGTAGTACTCAATCCATATTTATATTCCATGGACAGGTTCGGTTCCGCCCAATGATTAAGCGACTGATGTAAAATTATAACCACACATCTGTTCAAAATGCTTACTCGCTGAGCTAAACCTGCAAATTGTACTTTATTTTTACACATATCATGCCTTTCCGCCGAGAGTTGACTGTCAAAACATTTCAAGTGACTTTGGCTGCTTTAAATCATCATAGAACTTGAGTTTGCACTCACTGTCATAGTGTTTCATCCACCTCGTTCACGAGTTATTCAAGTTGCCCTTTCGCTCGAAGATTGCCAAATCTATAAATCTTGCTTACACTGTGCCTCATCTGTCCGTGTATGCTTTTTGTTGTTACGACCCCCTCTCTCGTTTCGCCATTTTAGCTGTATTACTCCGAAGACCCATGCGAAAGAACTATTACTGATGATCAATATTTTTTGAACACTCGCTCTTGAAATAATTCATCTATCACTGTATCAAAATGACGGTGAGAACTCTATTCAGCTGTTGATTGATACTTTTCATTGCACACGGTTTTTTCATCATTATATATTATGTTATCATTATATATAATGTTCGAGATCGTGTTGTAAGTGGTTTTGAAGAATATTACACAATTTAAATTAAAATAAAAATTCGTTTTCTATATTTATCCTATAGATTCTGTATATAATCTTTCAGTTTATATGTTTAGATTTATCGGAATTTCTTCTTGATCAAGTAGGAGTAAATTCAATAATATAACTGATTAGCTTTGTATATCTTACTTTTCTCTTCGTCGGATACTTGGAAGAGTTACCATGTCGCAAAATGTAAATCGGTCCAAGATTCTTTGTACTTTCTGGCCGGCTTAGAAAATATAAAAATATAAAATAGGAGATAATCGAGGTACTTAGTGAGTTTCGTTATATGATAGTATCCATCATACATGTATATATATAATATGATGATCTAACAAACATATTTTATATTCCATCAGTCGAATTTGTCTAGTGTAAGGTAAGGTCACGTTTGAAGAATCTCGACGTGACGTTTTACATTATATAGGATGCAATTTAAGTTTCTGTTTTAAAAAGACGACTGCACACGGGTCGGTCGACTGCTCTAGAACCGGTTGAGGTTGAAAAAAACAACACACGTCTCGCATTACCTGCCACTGTACTGAACTTTTTTTACTTGCACAGGTGCACCAAGCTGATTTTAAATCGCAGGACAATGTCCGTCACTTTTTCTTGTCGCAAGTTGATGTAGGATTTTCGTTATATAAGTTAATTTACGATGAGTGTCGTTCATAAACATATCCATTTTATTAAATCACACGTACGCTCAAATGTTGAGATGTGGACTTTATTATTATACACAATAAAATTTTCCACAACGAATGATAGACGAATAAGATTTTTATCGAGTCGGCATTATAATTTTAAAAGGTAAGTAAATTTACAATCAAGAATTACCTCATTGGTTTTATATTTTATAAATTAGTCAATGAATACAAAATACGTAATCAAAAAACCATCACCTCATTGATGACCAGGTATCTGAAGAAATTTATATTTTATAAGGAAAAGAAACAACAGGTATTCAAAAATGTTGAATCCTTTTTTAAGGGATTTTTAAGAAAAACATCGTCACTTTTAAGGTGTTAACTGTCAATTCTTGGTGGAGAGACATTATATTTAAAAAAATAAAACACAATTCATTTGTACTACTTCCACATGTTTCGCTCATCACGAGCATTATCAACACATCATCTTTTATAACGAGCATGATCACCTGAAGCATTATCAGTTAATAATGTTCGCAATGAGTGAAACCGGTTCTGATATGTATAAAGCATTTTTTTATTTATTTTTTATTTTCTATAGATTCGACGGTACCTTTGGAACCTGGCGATATGGCTAGTCTGAAGTTGCTTCTTAAAAAGGCGAAACGCGTCACGTTAGTGATAAAACAAATGGAATAACAAAGTTATGAATTTTAATTTTATATTGTATAAAGCCTGTTGCAGTGGTACAAAACTATTGTGTTTTATTTTTAAAATATCGATGTTATTAACACTAGCCACTGATGACATTTCAATGACCGAAAAAATTCAAATGATGCCAAGAATCAGTATCTAAGTTCTAAAATGTACGTAACTATATGTGTAGGTTAATGATGATAAAAATCATAGTGAATTGAATATGTATCTTATATTATCAAAATTGCAAAGAATATAAAAGTCGTGAAATATGTACGATACACAGTGTTTTCATGAAGGTATAAAAGTAAACAATATTTAACTGATTCATTTATCAATAGAATAATCGGAGGGCATTCGAATTCAAAAGACCATCTAAGTCACATTTGTCGACTTTTTTGCGTCTCAGTATTTTTTCCTTTGGCGTGCCATATAGATTAATACATTTATAATTTATACGTAAGTTCAAAAACATATGTATGAAACATGAAGCAATTAATCAGAGTGGTAGTGTTGTTGTATTGATTTTATTGCTTGCACACAGAATGCGCACAAAAAAGAATAATATGATACTCGTCTTACATCTAGCCATTAGCATTGTTTGATTTAAGTTGCTTCACGCTTGTAAACCAATGTCATAAATAAAAATTCTCATGAATACAGACTTGCATTCTTGTCTCAAACGGCGCTTCTATAATGTTTATTACTTACGCACCCTATTGAGATCTATACTGCTTTACCAAGCGTTGAAGCTTATACGTATAATTTTTATGTATTTGGAATAACCGATACAGATTGTTTTACTTATACCATAATTATCATTATATGTGATTTCATACAACACATTTGATAGTCAAGAAGACATTTCTTCATACCTTGGTTAAAAATGACTTTATTTTATGTGTCTAATTGTTTGTGAGTCGATAGAGATGTGTAGATGAAAAACGAAAGGAAAAAATGCATCAATTATTGCTTTAGTGCTTGGGACGGTGTTTTTGTGGATGTTCGCATGCCGATCGTGATGACAACTTACTTATCCTTGTTTAGATTTTCTCATAGATACTTATTAGAGGTCTGCACGGGCCGAAATTTGATGAAATTACCCGGTCCGACCCCGTTCACTTCAGGCCTGACCCATCCCGAGCCCGAGTCTTAATACCACACTTGTTACCCGAGCCCGACCCGAAGCCTAAATCTATACAACTCGGCCCGAAAAAAACCCGATTTAAAAAAAATACAGCAGCATAAAATTGATTGAAATTTAACACACTTAACGTACCTACCTAACTTTTCACATTTAGAAAAATCTATTATTTCACGAAATGATTTCCATACATCACCACTGTAACCACTTTTTAAAATTTTCTTTATATCGTTGAAACTCATTTTTAACGAATCGTTTGTGTTTTTTGTAATGAATTTTTCGGCACAAGAAACAGTCGACTATCTAAAACAAATAGCAAGTCGATACTGAATAATATCACACTCTATTCATTTATGAACTATGTAACTTACTATCGGTGATGGTTAAATAAAGAAAGCATTGTTTCACGGATCAATAACAATTTTATGAGCTCAGTTTCAGGTTACCAAAATATAAAATTATGTCTCCATACTTATCAAATAAAAGACTCGATTGTGTCCAATGATATTCAAAACGTAATAAATTATTTTAGTTATTACCTTTTTGTTATCAACAGTATTTAGTTATCAAGAGTACTCATGGTTCGAATATAGTCCGAAATATCTTTCTGAAGAACAAATTCCTTACCCGGGCCCGGCCCGAGCCCAAATATCAATTGTCTCTACCCACCCGAACCGAGCCCAAGGGCTGGGACGGTTAGAGGCCCATGGGCGAAGCCCGGGCATGGCAGACCTCTAATACTTATGGTCTCTGGATATCTTCACTTTGAATTTATATAGTTTATACTTATCTTTTTTTTCAATTTCAATTAGTATAAATTACTCTTTCCGTCAATCACAATTGTAGCAAAACAGTTTCATTTAAATTCAAATACATAATTATGAATGAAATAAAAATATTCTTTAGAAAACACTGACCTATGCCAAGAAAATACTAGCATGTGATACTATTATTTCATTTATTTGTCGAACGCGTGGGCGCTCACTTGGCACGGGCTCTTGCTCACTTTGTTTTCTATCGGATTATGCTAATCGACGTTGAAAGGTCGAAGGCATTTAATTACGCTCAAATGGTGCTGGCTGTTTTCTATTTGAACTTGAAAATATACATGCAGGTGCACGAAATAGTGACAACACAATATGACAATGTTAGTGATTTGAATAATAAAGCCAAAATAAGTTTATTTATATATCATTGGTTCAGTAGGAATACCAATTAAAAACAGACTGAATGTTCCTGTCTGTAAGCAGTTTCGTGTAAATAATCCATAATTATTAATATTTTTTTAAGACCGTTACCGTATGGATTTAGCGAGTAATTCATATAACATTATAACAACTAATCGCACATTGCCAATAAAAGCAGTAAAAAGGGTCTGCCTTTGTCCATTAAAAAAAAATAATCTGGATGACAATATTGTTTAAAAAAAAGTAGATATGGAATATTTTTCGTCCCACAAAAAAACAAATCGTAGCCTTCGCTGGCGTTATACAAGAAAACCGGTGAGGAGGCTTATCTACCAGGATTCGTTTCTCGAATATCCGTTTAGATGAAAATGATATTCATATTATTTTTTTCTTAAATGCAGATACATATACCACAAATTGTATTTATTTGCTTCAGAGACTTACTATTTTATTTACGAACATCATCCCAAACTTCGTATTAAAGCAAAGATACCGCTCTTTCGTTTAGCTAATATAACAGTTATAAAATGTCGATTATATATCAGTAAATTGACAAATATACGTTCCTTTGAAGACTCCAAATAATTCTGGTGCCTATACACGTTGCACACAATGAATGCCTCACTGAGACAACAAAAACATGATATTGCGAATGATACACCAAACAGCGTCGAATAAGAAGCGAATCTGAGGAGATAATGGCACATACAGCGTTATAGTGTGATTTAAACCAATAATTCCTACGAAAGGGGTCGTGTGTCTTGTTTAAGAGCGCCGAATAAACGGTTTTATTTGATCAAAGGGAATCATTCGGCGGAGAGACTGGCACGACTAGCGACACTTCACAGGCGGCTGCTTCAACATTGTTTAAGATTACAATCAAGATATACGGTGAATGTCTTTCTCGACAGTGGAGCGGTTTGTTCTGATATTCAGGTTTAATATTAAGCTAAAATAACAATGAATAACTATATATCTATATGTACTGCAGTATATTTGTTCCATGTTGTATTTTAAAATATTTAAGTTCCAGTATAGCGTATTATATCGGCGAAATAACACTTATTAACAGCTTTTTTCCAATTAAAGACTTACCCCTTAATGTACATCTTTACATTGCTTACAAACTTCGTTCTGTTTTATGAAAAATAATAAACGTAGAAAATAATTATTGAATTACTATTCTCGACGCCAAATTTATAATTTTATTATTTCAGTTAAAAATAGTGTTCTTTTTGCGAAAAGATTTTTTCTCGTCATGCTCTTTAGCGTCGCATTTTTTCATCTTGCCTTTTCAGTGTTTTATTATTTACTTACACTTGTGTGTAGGGTAGGACGACACGCTCGGGGTGATGTAGTATTTACGAAACCTATTCATAACCTTGTTTTCAGATTTCCTCGCAATGTTTCTTTTTCTCTCTTCTCTCAGAAAAATATAATCTACTTATTTTCTCATATGGTAAAGGAACCCATTATTTCTCGCTTCTTGCTATTCCATACGACTACTTACTTTATAATATTATATAATATTACGTATAACAAAGAGATACTTCATCATCCACTATTTTTTATTTGAACAAAATGTTATATTAGTTATCATTTTTAGAAGACAAAATAATTGTTATTATTTTTAAAAAATAAAACATAATTCATTTGTACTACTTCCACATGTTTATAATCATCGGGACCGGTTTCGCTCATCACGAGCATTATCAACTGATAAACATACAAACATAGCAGGCCTATTTATATAAAATTGAGTGTAAAAATGTTTGTATTTTTATCAGTTGATAATGCTCGTGATGAGCGAAACATGTGGAAGTAGTACATATGAATTGTGTTTTATTTTTTAAAATATGATGTCTTTCCACCAAGAATTGACAGTTAACACGTTAAAAGTGAACTGTTAGCATACTATATAATGGCATCTTGAACGCATTTGAAACGAATTATAAATTTGTTCGGTTTTCCAATGAATTTTCATTTCTCAGGCGCATTTTTTTATTATTTGAAATTGAGTAGGATAGGAGAACTGATAAAATATTTACAAAAGAATTGGTGGTTAGTGTTTCTCGCTCCGTTACCTATCTGCGGAGTTCTATGAAGACGGGAGCTGTTTATTACAGTGAAACCCCCATTTTCACGGGACCGCGTAATTGGTGGAGTGAATCTAATACAAAAATTAAGTGTTACGTTTTTTCTCACAAAATAATGCAAAACTGCCAAAACTAAGAATAGATGAAAAACATACATATGTACGAAATATTTAGTTGCTAGGTAGTAAAATACATAGCTCTCGCCAACCACACAGACAGCCGCCCGTTGCTGTGTGTACAGCAACTATAATGGGATGCGACCGTGTAATTGGAGAATATTCCTAATCGACGCGTAATTTGAGGTCGCTTAATTGGGGGTTCCACTGTTAACTTGCCGGGTAGGGCTTTTAAATTCCACCGATGCAGTTTGCTATTAGCAACGAATGATAGATATCGAAGTCTGTTTTTTGATCAGTGCTTCAAAAATTTTTTGTATAGCATTTCATAAATTTTATATTCTATTATATGTAATTTATGTTTGTATTTAATATATATGTATCGTTTTTCATATATATCCAAATTAAAAAAAAATAAAATAAGAACTATCTTTTCACAGAGATTTTATCATCTAGGGCTCTATTATATGTTTTTCATTTCACTGAATACAGTATGTGAACGTATTGAGCATAATAAATTTCCTCTCGTAATCTGAAAATAAACCCTCTCGAGAAAATGTAATATAATACCTATTTACAAAACTTGTCTCTTACGCAGAAAAAAATTCTAAAGATTTATTCGCCGAGTTTTCAAATAAAATGATAAGCTAAATTCAGTCGTAACATTATCCGTGTACATTTTTATACGTCAGTTTCCCTTTTGCGCGCACTGTTTACTGCTACAGGGAATGTTTTCCCGTAGTATCCATAACGCACAAAGAGCTGCTCGCTGTTATGTGTCTGGAGAAACGAACCAATACATTTCGATAGGGCAGGGTTGGGCACGTGTACAACTTGTTATTTACATTATTTTTTTACATACTGGCATTCCTCAGTTTCTATTAACCCTTCCGTACCCATGGTGTAACAATGAGTTACTTTGGCTTTTAAACCTTTAAATTATTTGTGAAATATGTCATACAAACTATTGAAAATTTAGCTATTTGTCAACAAAATAGTTCTACTAATAATTAAAAATATACGATAATTTATGTATTCTTCTTATATTTAATCATTATTTGAAAACCTCATCAATTCTACCATCGAACAATACAAAATTATAGTACAATGCAGTAACAATTCGAGATACCGTATGCAACCGTTTTGTTTCAAATGGCACCGAGACACGTCTCGAGCTTGTTCTGCTATGAATAGTTTCGATTTTTGCGCCTTTCGATAATTTCACATAGTTTGATTTCAGGTTTTACACACAACATATGACGTAAAATAATTACTTAATACTACATTTAACCATATTTCACTTTTTGAAATTGTAATTTCTATTGCTTTATAAATGCGTTTATATGACAAAACCCACACGGTAACGAAATGTGACTGCGTGAGATCCGAAGATATTTTTTTAGCACGAAAACGGGAAGGTTTATGTCTGAATCTTCATTAAGCAATACTGTTTCTTCGCGCTCCTTAAGCTCGCTCCTCAGTAATTTCTATTTTTTGCATTTTTTGTTTCGAGATCCATTCCATTTCTTGTTTATTTAGGCAGTCGACTCATTTGTCTCGTTAGGTTAAAACGTCACTCTTACAATAACCTCGTTCACTGGCAATTAATCTAGGAGTAAATTGATGTTGCAATAAATGCACTAAGAGACCTCAAGATGCCGAATAGTTCTGTACTGAGGTGATCCATCTTTATAAATGCCTTCCGTTTTGGAACATTTTTACGTACATCCCGAAATAGCATTCAACTCGTAGGGCTTATTGAAATCGTTTTGAGCTTTTTAAGTACTGTATAGATGATATAAACGCTATATACCAACTGAAATATTTTTTCTGCATTCCCTCCCATCATGCGTATCAATGATTACCGTACAGCTTGATGCGTCCGAATGATTCTGCAGATCTAAGACCTGTTTATGGATCGATTACTTTCCCCCCGAATCTACGAATTCACTACATTACGAATCATGCCCATCAAGCAAATTGATAGTAAGTAAATATTTACTACTCATGAATTTCTATTTTGCTCTTTTCAGAAATAATTTTATTTAAAATATGTATTTTTTAATTATCTACATATAATAAATAATTCATATTGCTATGTTCTGATATACATTTATTAATTTTGACGTATTTGGACAGTTTTCTTAACGAATAAAACACGCACTTTTTAACGCTTTCTATAACAAATAAAACGCTAGAGTAATGCTCTTATCACATTTGAAAGATGTCAAAATTAATACGACATTTAAGCTGTATTGAATTTTCTCAGCGATGAGAATAGGGGTTCATTTGAATTAAAAAATAATAAATAGCCCAAGGTTGCCGATGCACGTCGCAATAAAATGTTTGCCGAATGAAAATATTTCAAGAAATTTTCCGCCTTTTTGTGCCCGCGCGGTCTTAACCCAACCCTGGAACCTTCCCACCCCCTTCGTCCTCCCCGTGTCTCGTCTCGGAAATAAACCTTTCCACCTAAAAATGTAGAGTGGATGAAAGAAGCTTTTCAATATATTTATTTAAAAGATTTACGCGTATACCCTGCAAGGCTTTACGCAGCTTTGTGTTTCTCACGGCTTTTTTTTTTTTCCATTTGGCCGTTTGTAAGCGGAGCTTTCAAAGCTAGCAGGGGATTAATATTACCTCCAATAAGACGTTTACACGTTATACTCTGTGATGTCTCTATTGTATCGTCTATGTATTATATAAACATTGCAACAGAGTCTTCTTTGAAAGAATAATAAATAAAATAAACGACTTGATGAAATACTTTTCTTCATAGTGTGAAATTCTTGTCAGTTATCATCTATTCTATATATCAGAAAATACATGGATACATCTGTGTATGTCACAAGAACTCTTCCTAAACGGTGAACAATAGCGACGTGAAATGTTCACATGTCATTCTCGTTGCCTTTTCTAGGAAACTTGCTAGTTTCAACATTATTTATTATTAATTGACGAACTAGACTAGGGGTGACGAACTTGAGGCCTTATAGGATCTCAAGTGAGGCCTTTTGACTGAAATAGACAAACAAATAAATAAATTTCATTTTTTCCCCCATTTATAAAATACGATATACCTTGCTATGTATTTTTCTTAAATACGGCCTTATTTGATTTTAAGAAAAATGTTCGCCGCCCCTGTACTAGACACAAACAATAATAGTACTGCTAAATTAAATTTGGATTATTGAGATTTTGTACACTTCCATGTATTTAATACATGGAAGTGTACAAAATCTCAATAATCCAAATTTAATATTGAAATTCCATCAAGCACCCTCAGTCGATGTCTTAAATTATATCAATAGTACTGCTATTTTTTATGTCTAATCCCCTCCGTACGTCCAGTAAAAAGAAATATTACCACTCCATATTTATAGGTTGATAATTATAATCATTGTTTACCTTATAAATAAACAATCTTCCGTATAGCAAGTCTAAAGATGTTTCAAAAAGAGGCGAAACACGTGTCACGGTTAGTAACACACCAGTGGAATAAAAAATTTATCAATTTTGATTTTATATTAAAAATGAATTTCCACAAAGTTACCGCTGAATCTATCGAAAATACGTTTATTCTATTTGAAACTTCAAAGAATTTAATCAATTTTACTATTTTATTTTTAGACGTTGGTCGATGGGGTATAAAGTATGCTTCTAATGAAACGAAATCATTAATCCTGCGTAAACGAAGCTATTACCACTTTGATAATGGGGAAGAACGAGCCAAATGCAGATTAATAATAATCGCAGCTTCTGGCATTCCCCCTCAGGCGGGAAAAGTCTTTTTCGTGAGGCAACATTTTCGTATAAGGATTATTAAGTAGGATTATCACCGGTCGTTTGTCGTTGTCGGTCAACCCACAAGCAAGCTTCGCCATCCCCAGAAAGCTTTTAACATCCACCAAATGTTTATTCTTACAAATAAACCGACCTTTTATTTTGTTCTTTGTGAAATAATTATTTATTCTACGTAAACAAATCTTATAACTCTCTTTGACGTATACGTTTTTATTAAAATTTAAGAGGAATATTCTCTTGCAACATTTGTTTTATTTTATATAATCCTCTTTAAAATTAAAAAAATAATTATCATAATTATAACAATATTAGCGACGAATTCATTTACAGTCATATCAATAAAGTTTCAAGGATGTTTTCAATTTTTCCATTTTCATTCTTACTGGAATATATTATTCCATGATTCTGTCCTACGTATTTCTCCGCACATAAAAATAATGCGGGTATGGTAAAACTTTTTGGCTGGAGGACCACATAAGGAATTAAAAATGAACGGCGCTTCCCAAGTAAAATAATATTTTTACATTACTACCATCACGAAAAAGGAATTTCCACGGAATTCAAAAGGAATATTCAAGGATTGTGGCGAAGACGTCAACAAATTGCCATTTTCGCAAATTCTTCTTAATGTTTGTTTAAAACATCTAAATTAAAAATGTTGAAAACAATTTTTTGTTTTGTAAACAATGATACACGTCCACTATAATACTTGATAAATAATGACCATGAACAATATTGTTCAAAACAATGCAGAATTATTGATATTTTTAAAATAAATTTGCTACTATCTTTCCTTTGTCTAAAACAATACACATAACAAACGTAACTGCAAAGCTTTTGATGTTAATACATATTTATATATAAGTTCTGTAAAAATCTCTTTCGCGTTTTCTGATATGTACCCGTCAACATTATTTGATATTTTCATTTTCTTTTGTGTTATCTCTTTTAATAATACTTTGCGGTGTTTTTGTCTCGCATCGTGATCACAAAGCCAGTTTTTATTTTCTCGTTTGCCACGAGCACGTGAAGGTTGCCTATTTTGAATGTTACATATTTTCATTTAATATATGTAGTTATTTAACGTTTTTATTTTGTGTTCAAAAGTTTACCAAATAATATTTTCAGTCAAGGACAAAAGCTATTTCTAGATTAAGCTCCTACGTGGATGTATTAAAATGGCTACCACCCACTGACGACCAATGTTTGTTTAAATTTGAGTAATTCGTATTTTACTGTGTATATTTGTATTTTTAATTATTTAATAGTCGTGTAAATCGATTGAATTTGTATGTTCAAGATTAAAATTTTGTTATAAAGTTCTCAATACGAATTATTATGCATATTCTGTTTCAACTAAAATCCTATCCATTTTGTCTATCGATTTACTTAGTAACACGTATTTTTATTTAGGTAAAAACCTTGCATTTGGACAGGCACGGATAGACAACCTATCACCCTTCTGCGGCATTTTAACTCGACACACAAAGACATTATATTCACTTTATAAGTCGAACATCAAAAAATGCTAAATTTTCTGGACATTACTTTAAAAATTAGAATTTGCTATTTATAGAAAATCTACGTACACCGACGTGGTTATTCCAGCGGAGTCATTCCATCCGTGGTCACAGAAACTTTCATCATTTCACTCGATCATAAATAGACTAGTTAATATCCCCTTAACACAGATAAATTTTGAAAAAGATTTAAATAAAATAAAATAAATTGCGTCCAATAACGGCTATAGCACCGATTTTGTTAATAATATATTAAAACGAAAGCAATCAAAAAAAATCATGTTAGACTATATCTACAAAGACCAAACACATGATGGAACTTTTAGCTGGCGTAGAATCATTTATTTTGGAGAGACATCATTAAAACTGCCAAAGCTGTTACCGGATAACTTGCAGGCAGCTTTTTATACAGTTGACAATTAGGTAAAATCTTATTGAACTATAAATATCGAATAGAATCATTGTCACAGTGTGACATATACTGCCTCTCTTGTGAAGACTGTCAATCTTCTTGTGTAGCGCACAGACAGGTAGAAATTCCAGTAATCGATTTGTGAATAGTCCATCTGTTTTTATGTGTTACCCCCTCCCCACGTCCAGTAGAATGGAATAAAACCCACCCCATCCTTCATTATGAAAGTAAGAATTGGAAACATCGTTTACCTTAGAAATACATAACCTAACAATTTTAATTTTATATTAAAAATGAACTTCCACAGAGTTACCGCCGAATCCATAGAAAATATAGATAAAAAATATAGGTAAGTGTGCAGTTTCACAAAAATCACTACATTTATTTCGGCATAAGGCCAACGACGGGATTAGTGCTACTGGAACATATAAATAGCTATCCACAATGTAACATTATTCTTGTGGAGCTTAATACTTTCTTATTTATTTATCCTATTAAAATATTGATATTAGAACACGTTAATTGATAATCATGGAATACAGAACGAATATTGATTCAAATTTGAATTATTGAGATTTTGTACACTTACATGTATTTTGTCACTAACGACCCGGGTTTCGCGTTTCGGCATCTTCAGGCATTCGAGCGCACGAATGAACTCGAACTGACTTGAGTTCCTGAAGATGCCGAAAGGCGAAATCCGGGTCGTTAGTGACAAAATACATGGAAGTGTGCAAAATCTCAATAATTCAAATTTGAATCAATATTCGTTCTGTATTCCATGATTATCAATTAACGTGTTCTAATATCAATATTTTAATAGGATAAATAAATAAGAAAGTATTAAGCTCCACAAGAATAATGTTACACTTCCCTTAACCAGACTAAATCCTTTTCAAATCTCTTTATCCTACGCTTTCCACTCGGCTCTAATTACGTTACCGCACAATATGACATTGGTATAGAATGCGGCAAGCGTTTTCATTCAGGTAGAGCTTTGCATTAAATTTTTTTAAACAGAATGATGGAGAAGATGATAAATAATCGTAAAAATGTTTAACGCAATACTGCCCTCGCCAAATAATCCAGCCAGGGGAACCATTTCATGTTTTTCTATCTTTTGTGAGTGAACATGAACCGACTTTTCCCGTAACCTTCAATTCCGTACAACATAAATCGATTTTTCTTTTCCTATATTTAAAGTTGGCTAACCAACCGTTGATTTTAATGAGTTTATAGTTGGAAAATTTTCCAAACTGAATAATGAAATTTTAAATTGTAGTCATCAATTTTTTCCAGCCTATCAATCAGCCATTTCGATCAATTGAAAATTCTCGCGATGAACGTAACCGGTCCCGATGCTTTGATAAAGTTGTGGAGTTGACTTCATTTTTAAGTACAGTTTTTGTGCTTCTTGTAAAAACTGTATTTTCGTTTTACGCGACGCGACACAACTAAAAAATCTATGCTTTTTTTTATTCTCAAATTTTGAATAATTACTAGAAGATGACCGGACCTGTCAAGCCTCTTTCTTTAAAATCGTTTTGTCATAACCACGCTGTTAGAATCTTTTCACCTCACAGCTTTATTCAAAACTTATTGTTACTTATAAGGTGTTAACTGTCAATTCTTGGTGGAAAGACATTATATTTTAATAAATAAAACACAATTCATTTGTACTACTTCCACATATTTATAATGATCAGGACCGGTTTCGCTCATCACGAGCATTATCAACTGATCAGTTGATAATGCCCGTGATGAGCGAAGTAGTACAAATGGAATGTGTTTTATTTTTAAAAAAGTTGTGCCGAATTTAATATATTTTACGTTGATTCCACTATTTCTAACTACAGGTAAAAAATATAGTTATTTTATTCGTTATCATTATTTTCCCTCTCGTTCTCCATAGGAACTGTTCTAAACCTCGCCATAAAAACGTATCGCACGACATGCCATATATTTTATGTGATGTGTTCACGCCATCTCGTTCTGTGTAGCGTTTTATTCTATTATTATTTTTAAGTATACTTTATAGCTATATTTATATCTTTGTGAGTTATATTTATTTTACAGTGAAGTATCTTTTGAATTTAGTTAGTATAGTTTTATTACTACTGTTTGCTCTTTTTATATGCGAGCTTAGATATTTAAACAAACATATTTCTGTCGTTTCTTTGATCTGATGGATGTTAAATGCGAAGTCCGAACGCGAAAACCTGAAAGATTTTACTGTTGCTATTTAAATTATTTGAAAGTTCCCTCATAATCTTTTCTTGTATTCGTACTTATTTTTGTGAATCGTGTTTTTCCATTTTCAGATCAATGGTCTGTTATAAATAGATTTTTGCTGAAGTTTAACTATTGCACATAAGAGAACTAAATAGTAGGCACTGTGTTGAAATAAATTTTATATTGTTCCACTTCGCCGCTGTGTTTTCACGATAAAAAAATATATGATTTAAGATATCGACTGAGGATGCTTGATGGAATTTCAATATCAAATTTGAATTGTTGAGATTTTGTACATTTCCATGTATTTTGTCACTACCGACCCGGGTTTCACCTTTCGCCATCTTCAGGCATTCGAATACACGAATGGACTCGGAACTGACTTAGTAACTCGAGTTCACTAGGTTCGGTCCACTAAGAGTACCACAGTTCGGTAACCACTAAGTTCGGTCAGTTCGAGTCCATTCGTGTACTTGAATGCCTGAAGATGCCGAAGGTCGAAACTCGGGTCGTTAGTGACAAAATACATGGAATGGTACAAAATCTCAACAATTCCAATAAACTTTTTTTTTCTGTTTGATATTCTCTGTTGAACAAATCTCGATCTTTTAAACGGAAAATGGATGGAATATTCACCATACCTAAATGATATATTATATTTTATTTATATTCTCATATTGAGATATTTATTTTGCTCCGATTTAAGAACGGATATGGCCAAAATGAAGCACTATGTTAATTTCGACAATATCGAATATTCAATATATCGATTGCAGTGCTGATGCAGAGAAAAATAACGAGTGTCAAATTGGAAAGTTTTGGAAGTACAAGTGCCTCCGAAATGAAGTATAAACCGTTCTCAAAGTGGCTTGGCTCCCTTTGAAGCACTTAACGACACAATGCCCGGAATCCCCGCCGAGATTTCAATTTAGCATTCTATTCCTTCCGACATTCCGAGTGACCGGTTTATCTCAATAATCAATCGCTTTGATCTTGTACGTCAGCTGTCGTTTGAACCGTGTCCTCGAGAAAACTTCTAATACGTGACCCTTAAATATCCATTTAGATCATACTATTTACGGAAGCATAACGGGTCACCACATTTGGCGGTAACTTAGTATGTAATAAAAAGCGGATTCAGCATTCAATGGATGCATAGACACATCTAAATTTTTGAATAAAGAACGCCTATACGCAATCGGAAACTCGACTTAAAATATTCTGCAACCTAAAATTTTCCTTACATATAAATTACTTACCAGCAACATATTTTATTTATTTTAAATTACCATAAATTTGGGTTAGTTTTCCCATCAGTCTAAGGTTGGCTAACTACATGAAAAAAAAGGGTTATACCATGATAATAATACTTATGCCATATGAATATTTTTTAGTTAAGCAATAGTATCGAGTAGCCCCTCTCCTGGTGGTAAAAATATGAATTAATGTGCAACATAATTTGCTCTATTCTTGAATTTGTAAGCCGTCATCTTGGAATGATAAAACACAATTTAAAAACTTTTCTTGAAATAATTTAGGTTAGCCATATTTTCAATTTGTATTATTAATCTGTAAACCAAATACTGTATATTTTTTCCCATCTCAATTATCTACAGAACATATAAAAACTTTAAGAAAAGTTGCCAAGACTTTAAAACCACTAAATATATAGTAATTACAGTGATTATTTATACAGTGGGCCAAATTTACCCGATTTGGATGAAAAATTTTCCCATCTAGTTTTATCTATATTTATGAATCAATTATAACAATGAATCTATTTATGTTAATTAAATTTCATCTTAAGACATTTGTAAATTTATATGTAGAAAAATACCACAAATAAATGTAATGGTAAACCATAAAGATACAAAAACCCTCAAAGTTGGGCCAAAGTTACCCAGATTGACTGTAACTTATAAATGTATTTAATGAATTTAAAAAATTAGCTAGGAATCATCTTTCAAAAAAAACCTTTTAAATTTTAAATATAGAACAGTTGACAAAAATCTATTAAATTCCATGATTTAAAAAATTTGGAAACCGATTATGTATCACGACATATGAGAACGAAAACCGGTAAGACCATTATATTTTCATATATTTATGCTAATTTTAATACTATAGTTTGCCCTTACTTATTTTCATTGTTGCTTGGTTTGACAAGAATTTCTCACTCGAAATGCACCATTTGAATGCTGGCTATATTTACTAACACAGGTTGTGAGCTATTCTCTGAAATTTCCTTAAAAATAGTTTGAATAACGAGATTGACATTGTGAGTGTTGGCTGTTTCACTCGGCATTTCATTTGTTACTGTCGAATATTTTAATGATACTGACTCGTAAAGAAGGGGCAACATTACTGAAAGCTTTTTAACACATTTGATTCTGAACTACTAATAGGTGATATAAAATATAATTATTCTTTATAAAATCTTGCCGAGTTATCGCCTTTTGATGTTTCACTTCAGTGCTTTTTAACTCGTGTTCGTTTACGCTCGATAAATTTTCATTTCTATTTACCTGATAATCAGTTCACAAACTTTCACCTATATTTCACATCAGAACTGATTGAAATTCATACCCTTGTAAAAGTTGCGGAGTCGAAAGCTCAGATTAGAGAAAATCTTGTTAATATTATATTATTTCGAAGCTTCTACATGTTTCTCGCACTCCATTGTTCTGTTAAGAGTTTCGTGAACTCCTGTTTAACAGCATGTCCCAAAAATAATAATGTCTATTTTTAAAAATAATCTCTTGTCTGATCGTCTCACAGTTATATCGTCAGTTTCCTTGCGATTTAAAAAAAATAATCACCCATACGCAAACGCCTATTAAGTGGATTAATACGCCCACCGTGGTAATCATAACTTGACCGTAAACGTCCAATATGCCACCTTGACTAGAAGATAGTTATTCGTTTTTTAATATTAAAACAAATACGATAAAAATCAAACATACGGCGGGGATTAGAAATCTTTGATTTCGCCACTTCACATCCAAACTCATTCATAATAATTTTTCATTTTCTTTTTTAATGTATGAAATTTACATAGATTCAGACTGAAGTATTGTCTTATATTAACACATTGTGTAGTTCTTAAATCTACATAGATTCAGACTGAAGTATTGTCTTATATTAACACAATGTGTAGTTCTTAAATCTACAAAGATTCAGACTGAAGTATTGTCTTATATTAACACAATGTGTAGTTCTTAAATCTTCAAGTATCGGTTACAGTATCGCTAAGCGTGAGCATTTTAAATGAAATCAATAAGTTTTCCAAATATATTGCTGTGTGGTTCCCACAATTTGTATTTTCGTTTTTTTTTTTTGTAGAATTATTTTCATATTCTTGGGACTCGGTGTATGTTTTTGTACTCGTAGAGAACTGCTTCTCCTTCCTCGTTCCCTCCAAAGTTCCTCCTACTCTCCGCGACGCGTCAAACTCGACTCAACTCCTCGGGAAGTCTCCGCGAGTTTCGCATAATTCTCGAATACCGCCGCCGCTATGGGAAACAAACTTTCGCAGGGCGTAAGGCACAGGACGGCTCAATAAAAAACGTCTCGCACCTTTTCGTGATTTAATCAGATGTCTTGCTCACTCGTTTACATTTTACCTTCTTTACCGTTAAACGTAAAATAAAATATTCCATTGTCAAATCACAGTTTAAAAGAAAACGCCGCATGAATAATTTGTAGAAATTGCCAGTCAATATTTATACACTAGTGTATCTACTACTACACTGCCACATCTGCTTTTATTATTGATATTAAATAATTTTATAAACAATATAATCTTCAGCAAAACGGTAAACTGATGTAAAGGAATGGCATTCTCACTCATTATAATAATTATATTAATCCTTTGCACTCCTCAATTCATTTAAAGATTTTAATAATATTCTAACGTTATTGAATCAAATTGGTGATGCACATCCAATAATTAATTGATAACATATTTTAAAATTATTTCATGGTTGCCAAGTTGTAAGGTATCAAATAAAAAAATGTAGCATATCCAAGTGTGATATTTTTCAAAACATTCCCCTAACTAAAGGCCAGGTTTGCTCTCACAATTCTCTTTTCTTCCTCCTGGAACCTTCCTGTAGGAATATACCATACAGTCCTTAAGTTTTTTTTTTTTTGCGAAAATATGAAATGGATGCGTCCATTCAAGTGCTAGTCAGGGTCACCTGTAGAAAGTCGCTGATGTATATAATGTGCTCCATAAATTTGCTTATTTATTACTGTTATAATAATGTTTTTTTATGTCTAATGTCGCAATCGGACAAAACACATCCTGTGCAATACCAATCAATGCTACTTGAAAGGAAAAAAGGCTATAAAACAATCGAAAATTCATTTTCAAAGTGTGATGTAAAATGTCGAGTCCAGCTCGACATAAGAGTTGTAAGGGTTAAGTCAGTGTGTTCCACGTTTAAATATGTCTAGCGAAATAAAAGGTATTTTGTAAACTCAACTTATGATTAAATTTAAGCAGAAAATAAACTAAATGGAATTTAAGTACGTTTATACATATTTACAACATCAATATGAACTCTAATTTTTCTCATTTCAAAGTGACATACAATGTTCGGAATTTGAAATCCTAATCGTTTTATATGTGAATTTCGGTAAGCAAAATGTACTCATTTTCAGCCGCACGTTAACTTTTGAATAAGGAAAACCGCAGGTATTTAAAAACATCCTTCATGTCATGTTTGCTTTCCGTTGGCTACGTATATTCTACGCTATTCTTTATTTCATCAATTTGACGGAGCCACAGGTTTGGGCTCTTCTCGGATGTGTAGATGTTTATGAAGTAAATGTTTAGCGCTTGTTCACACACCCTTTCTCCAATCTCGCGACAGACACACTTCTCTTCAGAGTTTGGTTTTATGGAATTAGTTTGTTGCTCGCGGTGGAGAGGATTTTGTAAGAGTGAACGCTTGCTCAAACTCGCGTGTAGTGCCTGTCAATGCTAAAAGTGTGGGTTATTAAATTGTGCACAATGTATATTATTTTCATCTCGGTGATTATTTATTGTTATTACATTACGATTTTCTTAAAACACAATATCATGTCACGATTTATTAATACAGTAGAACTTCTATTATCCGGACCTCGATTATCCGGATTTTTCAACAAACCCAAAGTTTACGTTTGACCGTAGTCAAAAGATTAAGAAAGATTATCCGTAGTATAGATTTTCAGTAATTCAGTAGAAAGTGATGGTATCCTAATGAAGGTATATCAACAGAATTTTTCTATGAGAACTGATATAGGAAAACTAAAATCGAAAAAATTACATTTTGTGTTAGTTATACCAAAATATTCATTATTTCAAACCCAACCGTATCAAAGAACACATTTGTATTTATATATTATACTTTAACTCAAAAGCAGTTTTTTACAAACAAACTAAATGAAAAGGGCATAGCATTTCAAGAATTTTAAAAACTTCAAAGATAAAAAATATCCATACTAAATATACTTTTCTTTCTTTGTCAATTATATATTTTTTCGATTATCTGGATTTATCGTCATCCGGACTAACTTCATTCCCCAATTAGTCGGGATAATCGAGGTTCTACTGTATGTATAACCAACATTCTGCTCTAACCTAATCCTTTATTAATGTTCTACCGGCATTCTTCATCAGAATACTGTGAAACACAGTATAATAAATAAATCATATAATCGATCAGTTACAACGGTTACTAGTATCAATTTTAAAAAGATAAATGTAGAGTTAAAAATAGAATTACACGTTATAGGTGTTCGTAAATTGAAAGCTGGATAAAAATGTTTTCGTTGTTGTATGTTGGCAAGAAGCGCCCTCAAAGCGTTCACAAAGTAGGGTTGTATTTTACTGCACCTTTTGCTTTATGAATGAAGAATATCTTCTTTTATATGCTCTTTACGAGATTTTTTAAAAATATTCCACAGTTTTAAAGTCTATAATTATTTCTAAATCATTTTGCTTTTCATGACATTTATGATAGTTATAAACAAAATGAAATTTCATTTTTATTCACTTCTTATCTGTTCGTGTAATTAATTTACGACATGTATGAGCTTTTGGTGCTGCGTCGATAGCGGATTATTAATTGATTCGCGTGATTGGGAACCATATCCGTAGTTCAGTACAGGAAGTTTTAGAATTAGTCTCGCTGTAATCTCATAAGACGATAAGTTTAGTTAAAGGCTGCTGAGCTTGTTAGCGGAGGAGGCTTTTGCGACGTCAAAAGCGGCGGCAACTGCGTCTTTTCTCGCGCCAGCCAAAGCACCGCTGTAATACAAGTCAAGAGACGTCTATGAGTGAGTATGTATTTCGACATATTAGCAAGTTACACACTTGCTGTTTTGGAGTACTCGGAAGCGTGCGTTTGAAATTGATTTAGTAATTCATACTGTTGCAAATGAACTGTCAATGATAGAATTTAACTGTATAATCATGCAACGGATTGAAAAAACATGTCTATGAAATTTTTATTGGGTTGTACATTGTTTCTGGAGCCAAAGCAAATTGTTTTCTTTGCACCAATGTTATAATGTGTATATGTTGCCGGCGCTTAATATCACGTACATTTTGAATGGCTTGAGTAAGTATCGTCCATCCTAACTTTATATAATATGGTCAATGCTACTCAAATGGTGGGCCGTAAACCAGTACTGGTCCACTCTCAACAAAGTAAATAATCACTTGTGCTAACTGTCAATTGTGTGTCTTAGAATAGTAATGGCATAACTCTAGTTCTGAAGTTTTGAGAAAATCAAGGATTTGTAAAATGTTCTTAGGATCAAATAACAACCATTAATAACTGTTAGTCAATCAACTGAAGAACTTAAACGTTAGTGTAGTAGTGAAGTCTGTGCGGAAACTTCACTCTTATTCTGATATTGCAGGTACTTCACTATTATTCTGAAATATATCGTTAAATATAGGAATATAAAACAAAAACAGTTTTTAAAGAAATTAGGAGTATATATGGAAGTGCACCATTATTAAACTAATAGAATAACATCTTTTGAACGTGTTTGAGGTATAAACTCATTTTTCGTAATTTTGGAGTTACACCTTATTATTCTAAGTGACTTAATAATAAAATAAATAATATATCCATACTTAAAGATGAGAAAAATAATCAATATCGACGATTGTTTCGTGTAATATCAATGTCCCTGAATTCAATAAAAATGTATTACTACCTTATTTTTATTGTATTTACATAATTAAATCGGTCCCCAGGCAACACTAATAAATATTTACAGGTTCGCACACCGAAAAAGTCTGAGTAGCACTGACTTAGGCGATTGATTCGCAGCCACTCAATTCCAACTAGGTGTGTTTAAGATTCTTGAATATAAAAAAAACCATCAAGCGCCATTTAATGTACAACTTTTGTACACTTCGGAATTAAAGTTCGCATTTCGAATTCATCCGTGTACTTGAATTCTTGGATATACCGAAAGGTGAATCCCTGCCCGTAAATGACGAACCATGTAGAGGAATGGATAGTTTAAACGATTCAAATGTGATATTGAAGTTCCATCAATTACTCTATGTATAAGGTTTTGATTGGCAGGTAAACCTTGATATCATTCTTATGCTTTTAATTCTTGAATTCAGATTGCGACAACTGTATCAATCTTACATAAAATTTTCAACCGATGATGAGTCCCAATTATCGATTCAAAAAATTTTATAAGACTTACATTGTAAAGTAAACTTTTCGTTGTTTTATTATATGTTCGAAAACATTGTAAATTCATATTCCTAAGAAAACTGGCAAGCTTAACCTTACTGTAAAGAAAAAGGCAAACCAAAGTACAACACTCTTACGTTGTAAAGTGAAACTATCACCGGAGTTATACAGTCTCCAGATTCCATTCCACCACCCTCCAGCCTCAGGTCCGTCTCCATTACTCAAACCATCCACAACCGTCTCGTCGGAGGATCAATCTCCAAGGCGGCGCTGAGCGAGACAAAGTGTTCGGAATCGTCAGTTCCAAGCGTTCCAGACGATTGCGACGATAGAAACTTGAGACGGTATAAGACGAGAGAAATAAATCCGTCTGACCAACTTTTTTAACGGTTTCATTTGTACTTATTCTATTTACATCGTGTATATTGTATTTGCGAAGACACCGTCTAAAATAAATTACTTCAGATGCCACAATATTACCTAATTACTCGTATGTACCTACTATATTATATAAATAAACCAAATCCACGATCGTAGCTGCCTATATTTGTTAGTATTGCAGAATGTATTAAACGAGGCCAGACAATTAATAAAACGTAGAATGTAAATGCCGTGTATAGGTACATAATTGATTGTATTTTATCCTCAAATTTTCCTGCGATGTTAGCATATCTAATTTATCGAATTTTTATTCGGAAAGCCTTTTCGCCTCGCGTGTTAATACGTTGTAAAGAAAACAATTTTCTTTTCATAAATCATCGGCCGTATTCTTTATGCTGAGCTTTCGGTCCGCGCGGATAAAGCTCAACAACACACTACAAATTACTTGTCAAAATACAATATTTCGAAGGCGCTATGAGTTATGCGTGATTAAATTCAATTAAAATATTTTCTACGGTCGTCATACTTAAGTATAACTATTATGGTTTATCGGATTTATTTTCAATGTTTTTACAGTTGAATTTTTAACTTTTATTTTGATGGATATCGCGACCTAAATATTAATATCAAAGATTGTTTACACGTGTGTTGTTCATTTGATACACGATAGGTATTTGACGTTATTCACGTTGTTATACACAGCTATAATAATTTATTTTGTTAAATCTTTTCTATGTCTATACATTTGCAACCTGAATAAATTTCGACATTATTTCCTTCAAGTGTGTGATGCTTGCCGTGATTTTTTGTTTTTAATATCACGGCACCTAATTGGATTTTCATTCTTGTCAAGAACGTAAACGATACAATATTATATTTGGTTACCGATTTCTAATAAAATGTTTTCTTTTTTTTCCAGGTAAGTTCTTCAATTTTTACAACTATAAAGAGATGTGTGAAGGCGAAATCTCCAGTAGTATATAGAGTAAGTTTCAAGTTAATATTTCAAGCAATCACCACAACTACCATAGAGAGAGATATTTTCACAAAATAACGAAGGTCATGGAGATCCCAATAATTTAAACAATCTAAAGACTTTTTGTTCGCGTAACATATAAGATTTATCAATCTTGATTAAAATCTGGTTCGATATCAAATTGGTCAACAAACTTGCTTATTTTACTGGTAGCTAGACAGAAAGCAGTTAAAGCACAAATTAATATTTGCCTTTTTACAAAAGCCATTTGAATAATTTATTCATTCGTCAAGACAATGAATGTATGGCGTATTGGCGTTATCTGCTATTTTAATTAATATGTGAGATGAATTCATAAAAAAACGTTTTATCAACGTACGCTTAACTTTATTTTCATTAAAAAAACACTGGATTATTTATTGGTATAGAAAGATGGGAAATACATACTACAAAGCGTGTTTCATTATTTTCTCATATTTAATTGAAAAGATTTTCAGGAAATGTTTCGTTCAGCATCATTAATAGTAATAAAAACAAATATGTACGCACATTTCAGAGAAATCGTGGAAATATTTACCGGCAAATTCACTTTGTTCCTTCATTCCGCTTTTCTGATTCTCTTTCCTATTATTATTTTATTAATTAATTCCGCCTGAACACTTTTCCGGCTCCACTCCGATGAATTGGTAATAATATTTCACTCTTTTTTGTATGCTATATTATATTTAAGTAGACATTTTGTCTTCAGATTTTGCCATTTTCTATTTTTTTCGTTTATGTTATAAAAAGTCACAGAAGACATTTTTTGCGGAAACCGTTAATATAAAATACGTCCTCAATTTACGATTACATTTTATGATTCTGGAATATCAATGTTTTGGTATATTTTTATTATTTATTGCATTGTACATTTATTATTTATACATTGCATTATCTTACCAATCATTCGAATGGACAGCTTTACTAGAAATTATTTATTTTGACTTTATCAAATGCATATACAATATTGGAAAAATAGAAACCTTTTTATATTTATATATTGATAATATTTGTGTTTTAAAATGTTTTAGTCAAACGTTATATGGTGGTTTTGTTTTTTTCACCCAAGCAAATCTTCGTACTTATAAATTGTTTTTTGTATCCACATATTTTTGACCGATTCGTATTTCGTTAGTGAAACATAATAAACACATCGGGAATTGAGAATTTCGTATGGAAAAAATCCAATTTATTCTTAAAAATATATTTTTTTATAATGATGAATTTCGAAGCGACGTCAACTCTCAGTACAGTGTTATTTACATGGAAATCATTTTTTTATGTTAGATTGAATAAAAGTTTCGACACAAAAGGAATACTTACCTTCTTTTATATGATGTTTGATTGTGAGTTTTTACTATCGTGAATTTTTTATACAAAATTGCCCGTCGTCTTATTTGATGAAAAAAAGCGTCTTCGTTTACATTGAGAAAATCTGTATTTCTATTTTGAGACGCACATATTAGATTATATCTTAAAAGGGACACGGTCATTGTAGTGAACTCGAGATGAAAGGAGACAGACGATTGTGTCGGAGTATAAATCTCCCGTAAAAAACTGCGAATTTATGAGGAAGAGAATTGAAAATAATATTTCTTTCGGAGTTTATTTTTTTTACTCCTCCTCCATTCGTTCGGTAACGATATTACGTGCTCAAAGAATCCTCGATAGACGAATAAGTGTGCAAATACCGGCGGGGGAAAGTTTTTCGATGAAAATGCCCTGAAAGATTTTTATGAAAATGGCTTAAGTTTATCCGATAAAAACAGAGAAATGCCATACTTACTAAAGTCGTATTCTTAAGTTAAAACTGCGTTTTGCTGAACTTTTTGATTATTAATTTGAATAATACCACCGTTGAAATTTCTACCTAATGAATTTTTATTGGAAACTTAACCGATACGTTACCGAAACTCTCTTCTTTTTTGTAATATGTATAGTTGAGTAAAATTTAATCAAGAACTTTTAAAATTAAACGATTCCGGAATTTGATTCCGTACAGGAGTACTTTCAATGCTCATAAAATATTTTATAATATTTTAATCTGATTAATTAATATTCTTGGATCTATTATACATAATCGACACTTTATAATTATGTATATTAAAAATCAAAATTGAATAATGATTATTGATAAAGTCATCGAAACAAGTATTTCAAACTAATTGGGGTAATGATCAGGGGTACTGATCATTATAAATATGTGGAAGTAGTACAAATGAATTGTGTTTTATTTTTTAAAATATAATGTCTTTCCACCAAGAATTGACAGTTAACACCTTAAAAGTAATTGGGGTAATTTTATTTGGGTCAATTCTTTATTACTAAGCAGTTTACTAAAAGCTTTATTACTAAAAGTACAAATATTTTCATTAATAACAATTTAAGAATCCTCGGGTGTTTATGTTTGATCGTTAAAAAATGTCCATATAGCTGCTAACAAGATTAATAAAATAGAAAACGTATGATATGAATACTCTGCCAAAAATTATGCCTGCTAGTGTAAACACTCTCCTACCCACTTTAAGTCGATAGCTTTTTGAAGGAGACGAAATGTTTATGATTGAAGCAATAATATTATTTTATTCCATGTTTACCGAATCTCATTGGAGAGGAGAGAACGGTAATAATGTTAGATGTTTTCAGATCGCTTTATTTTCGTTATTACGCTCCATCGATTCCTGCCGACTGCCGACTTTCGGTTTTTTCCCCTCAGCACGTTTTGCAAAAAAATGAGAAAATAATTTATATCTTCCATTTAAAAATTGAGTCCTTGTTGCTCATATTTTATACACTTAGTTATTATAATATTTGCCATTTAATTTTTGTAAAATAAATCTTTACAGACGAAAGCTTTCTTGGTGTCTTTGGAAATTCTTCATACTTGACAGATCAAAAAATACCGACAAACATCAGCACACCTAAAAGTGATGCTACGTAGGAATCCCGAGGAATAATCACCAATGTAAAATTGTTTTTTCTGCCACCTTCATTATAGAGGATGGAAGAGGTATTCGATTCTTTAACATAGTTTGATCACGTGTTGGCTTTTAACAAGCTGTCATAGTTCTTAAACAAATTGTTTGTTATATGTACCTTGTAATTATTAACACTCATTTTCATACATTTTATCGGTTGATAACGCTCGGGATGATCGGAACCGGTCCTAATCATTATGAAAATGTTCAAATAGTGCAAAACAAATTGTGTTTTGTTTTGAAAATATTGTAACAATTTATTACCCGTATATATTATAACATATTTCTTAACAATACATGCATGATTAAAATGGCGTCCTTTGGTTAAAATACCACCCTTTTCGTATATTTTATATAAGTAAAGGTGGGTTTACGTTAAAGCGATAGCATTTTACTCATATCCTAACTAGTCTTAAGGGCCATTTGATTGTGAAGGAAAATTAATTTGTTTAAATGCTACAGTGTAAAAATTAACCTTGTTTTACAAATACTGTTTTTCAGAAATGATCGATAAGACCTTCTGAAACATTGAGCTCAGCTATGAGATTTTGCAATGTTTATTTGTACATCAAACATAAAATAAAACTGGAAAAACAGAATGCTATTTTTAAATTTTTTAAATCTATGATATTTTCATCCTTCGCCACTGGAGATTGAGCGCCCAACTTAATACCTGTTTCCGCTAAACATTTTATGTTAAGATGCTTACATTGGGAGTCCACATACTCCACACTAGAAGCGGGCATGGTAAAGTATTTATATGACGCGGTGTTCATACATTTTTAATAAACATCAAAAATATTCATCTCACTGATGTGGGAACGGAAAACCTATGCATACAAGATAGGCAAAGGAATTCTCCGTCCCTGTCTAACCTCTAGGAAGCGGGCGGTGATGCGGACTTAACAAATCCTCTGCATTATTGCAAACGAGCCTCAATTTATAACGCCGCCGTGTATGCTTTGCATAAATATGCGTCGGTTTTGCGAGGATTTAGTTCCGCTGCTAAATGCCTCGCTCGTTGATTTTTGACGTCTGAACACGAAGCTTTTCGACTTTTACCGAGCACGAACCTATCTCTCAAATTTACGCCATCTTTATTGTTAAACTAGAAATGACAAAAATAGTTATTTACTTTCTCTCATTGTGCGGTTGCATAATGTACAATAACACGTTCGATAGCATGCTTTGTAGGGTTTTATAGCTATTTTAATACACTTTTTAATACTGAGGTTTTTTTAATAATGGCTATCATAAAAATAGTGTAACTTTGTGTGAAGTCTATCGCATGTGTCGTAGGCATTGATTCTAACCACTTAAATATTCTCAATACCAGAAATTAAAATTGGAAGTTTATCATTTTTACAAGGACTGGACAATTAAAATAAAAGCACTTTTAAAATTTAAAATTTGGATTAATGAGATTTTTTACACTTCCATGGATTTTGTCACTAACGACCCGGGTTTCGCCTTTCGGCGTCTTCAGGCATTCGAGCACACGAATGGACTCGAACTGACAGACAGTAAACAGTGTCTAACGTTTATATAGAAGATACAAATACGACAAATATTATTTACGAGATAAAATATTATACGTCTGGGATCCACACTGATCCACACAGGTTCAGCTGCTCATTCAGAATTGGCAAGGAATTTTACTGGGCTCTATTGATTTCCAAAATTTCTTGATAAAATAATTTATGATCCCCCATGTTTTTATGCAACAGTTTAACCCCATCATCCGCATTAAACGTATGGTTCTCCATTAGCAAGTGATTTGCGAATGCCGAAGTTTCTTTTTTTAATCTAAAGGCAGCTAAATGTTCTGATACCCTTATATCTAATGTACGTGTGGTTTTACCCACATAGAAATGTTGGCAATCACTGCATTGTAATTTATAAATACCAGATTTGTTCTTTAAGTGGACTCTATCTTTATTGTTAATAAGTAATTTGCCTAGAGAATTTTTGCAATATAACGCCGGTCTAACACTATCAGCGAGTTAGTGACAAAATACATGGAAGTGTACAAAATCTCAATAATCCAAATTTGATATTGAAATTCCATCAAGCACCCTCAGTCGATGTCTTAAATTATCTTAAATTTTAAAATTTTATTAATATTTGGAGTAAGATATTTAAATCATCTTTATTAACCACACCTCGCAAATGATTATCATCGCTGCTCAACAGATACTGCAGATAATACATTTGTTTTGTATAAAGATTGTTTTATAAAATTACTCTTAAGGACTATTACAAGAAAAAAGTGATCGAAATGCAATTACCATAGTTTGTCAAAACGATGTTCAAAATTATATTTGTTTGCGTTGTGTTATTTTATGTATTCAACACAATTCCCGATCTGTGTATTGTTTGATGAAGCGAATTTGTTAATATAGTGATTTTGTTTAAATCTAACTATTTGACTTCCAATCCAGTTCATTGTTTTGTTTTCAATGTTGAACTAACGGTACGGTTTTCAAAATTAAATATATTTCTAACTATACGCGGACTTCATCTATGTACGTATACAGCTTTATTACACCATACAGGTTTCGGTTTTCATTTTTACGAAGATGTTAATTTAGACTTTTTTTCTGTATGTGTCTAGATTTCGCGCATTTTTAATATGTTGCTAGAACATGCAATCGAATCTTTGAAATTAAAATTTATGAAGACAACTCATAAATTTCATTCATCTCATCGATTTATTCTTTGTAATTGTATTATCGTTTGAGTTTTTCTTAGTAATCTATTTCAAATGCCTATTCGTGAACCGTACACTGTTGTATAGTAATAATGTGTTTTATCATACCGTAGATATTTTTTTACCTAAATTCTTCTCCAAATGTTAAGCTGTTTACAATGTCAAATGTTTTTCGTCTTTTGTTATTATATAAACGATTGGTTGCTTTTAATTCTTGCTGAATGTTTTTAAGTCCACGATTTGATAGAATCTGATACAACGTTAATTTATAATTCAATTTTATTGCAGTAAGATATGACCAATCAATAGTATAATAATTGTATATACGATTTCTTATGCATACGGAAAGGATGCATTCATTTTGAATTATCCTTTAAGCTGGTAAGCTTTAATGTCTTAAGTCTTTTGTGTTGAGTTTTTTTGTTTGTAAATATCTGAAAGAACGTGTGGTTCTCGACCTCTATACCATGTTGATTTTAATGAATATTTATGACCGTCCACCGTGCCAAGAACACTCATTCCCGCATTTTACATGTTCCAATTTACCAGATACGTTCATTTTCATCTCGTGAAAAATCTACCACGATTTCGAATATTTTATTAGATTAATTGGGGAAAGATTTATCTTTTGAGTGTTGGTGCTATTAAGTATGTCATAATATATTATGAGTGAAATAAATTATGATTTGAATTTATTTACTATTTGTGTTTTGTGGAATTACTATGGAGCAGCTGTATTTTTTAATCGAATTATTAAAAAAAATAGCGAAAAAGCGAAACTGGCTTTAGTCCTAACCAATGCATATTAAATTCACTTCCACTACTCCCAATAAGCGTCGCTCGTTTACCATAGAATTTTACAGGCAGAGCGAGTAAACATAAACACCCGCGTTCACTTTTTATTTGCTTGGGAAATGATGGAAGGCGTTAAATTTTTCGGTTTTTTTTTACCTCTTTTTTTATTATGCTTCATTAAATAATTTATTATAATTATGTTAAACTGCATTTTTATTATTGTGTAATAGCGGTGGTAACTAAATATAATGAAATACAAATAATGTAGCTTTAATCTCGAGTATTTAATTTAAATACATTGTTGACCCGTAACCGAGTGGTCAATGCTCTTGAAATCTTTTCCTACTCGGTTTCATGGGCTAAAATCCCGTAATTGCAACATTATGAAATTTTTTATTTATGGATTTTATACCCACACACCTAGCCGAATATGTAAAAGGGGTCGTTGAGAAGAAATAAATAGCTAAATATTAGCCTTCCAACCTTCTTCTCTTAACCTCTCTAAATGAAGAGGTTTCGTCTCAATTTCTTTCCTCAAGAAGGTTAGCTTAATCCATGCCAGTATAAGGTAATGGTTTCGTAAGGTAAAGGCACGATTGTTAAATATGCATGCCATAAAGCTTTATTGATTTCTTCAATAATTGTTGTTTGTCTGTTTGAACTTTTGTTTTCGTTTATTATTCTTTAATCTTTTCGTTCTACGTCTATTTTTTCGATTCTTCGTCTGGTTTTAGATATTGCGCTATCAAATAAAAGCACTCTACCTGTCTCCTACTGTAACCTGAAACTGCTCTCTGTTAATCGCTGTTCCGTGACCGTTGACCCGCTATCATTTAGCCTAGGTACGCTATCGAAGTAGCAGGTAGTTAGTGTTAGAAGCAGGTAGCAGGTGAAGTTACTCTTTGGTCTCACAGCTGTGATATTGTTTCACGCTTATGTCACCAACTTCCGGCCCGCGGGTCAAGTATTTCCCAAGAACACTTCTAACCCAGAATCGCACTATCTTTGAAACAATTATCCAGGTATTTTAATCAATAATGTTGTCATATTTTATACCTTTCGGAGATTCCTTATGTTGCCTGACATACTTAAAGCGACTTTCTTTATTCTATTTCACAGGTAAACATATACATACTCTTATATTATTAATCCATTTACGAGAAATATAGTACCAACAATACAAACATTGCTCATTTCCGCAAACTCTGTGAGAATAAAACAAGTTGTATAAGACAATTTACTTTTTAGTAAAGGAATGATACCTTGTGTCATAAATTTGTCCTCTAACAACCATATATGGCGATTATAATGTTTCTTTACAATGTATACAATTAACAAGAGAGCGGATGGATTAACCTCTTTTTACGCCCACAATTAAAAAAGTGACGATTGACCTGGCTTGGATATGTGCTGCGGACGCCTTAGAGGAGCCTTACCAACCGGATGGATTCCGTCGCCCTGGAAGGCTGCTGATGACCTGGCAGGAAGCAAAAAAACTGGTGGGGGACAGAGAGAATCTTGGAGGAACCGAGTGATGGCCATATGTTCGGAGCAGAGAGCGGACATGGATAAAAAATACATTTACAACATCTTTAATTTTTTTTGTTGGAAACGTTGTTTGTAAGTACTTCTCGATGGAAGATGAAAGCCCCTGCCTGAAGGCGATCGCTTGCAGTGTGCAACCAGACTATCGCTAATTATCAAAGCAATTAACGGGAAGCTGAGGCGATGGGTCGGTGTACCCTAACCCCCTTAACTTGACACTGTATCTATAATAGATTCCTGTGCACCAAGATGCACGAAACACTGTCGTGAGTGCAGTATCGAGTGTATCCGCACCTATTTTATTTGTCCGTGACTATAGACTGCGATAAACAGACAAAACACTTACTTTATTTTTAACTTTAGCAGAAACCTCACACCTTGAAAAACCTTAATGTTCTCCGTAACTATCATATATTGGCAGTATATGTATTAAGTTTTTAAAATGATAATTGACAGTTTTACCTAACAGTATTTCTTATAATTCATTCCTTGTTCAACTCGACTGTCCAATTTCAAAATCTAGTAAGTGTTTTCAAACAACATGCATGTCCTACGTTCAACCAACACAAATTTGGCAGTATGCAATGTTGAGTTCGCTTATACGTGCACTGATTGAACATACCATTTCAACAGCAGTGTATGTATGTATTGTGATCATAGAAACATAGTTTTTGAATAATGTTAATTTTCAATTTTCACGAATATTTTTAACGTCTTTCCTAGAGAATTGAGTGTATCTAATGATGAACTGTGGAATGAGTTTTCTCTAAGGGCCTATTTTTAAACTCTTAATTGTAACTGTTGGAAGATGATTTTTCTATGCAATAAACATAATTAGTTCCCTGCCTGGAGGGCATGTGCAATAAATTTTAGATAGAGAATCGTTTGATATTATATCGACCGTGTTTTGGTCAATTTATGTCAAACCCTCAAATTTGAAATTGTTCAGGAGAGAGTAAAAACTGTTTTTATCGAAAACATATGGTGAGTTGCGTTATGAATCTTTGAAATGCAGTCCTTTAAATTATCATGTTTGTAGATACGGTATTATACCTAGGTAGTGTCGATATAATAGTGGCTTAAATCAAGTGACGGAGTCAGAATTTTTAGACCTAAAACCAATGTAAAATGAATTTCCCTTCCAAAAAGTGGTAAATTTATTTTTCTAACTTCCATCATTTGGCCGAGACCTGCTCTGTCGTCTTTAAAATGAGATCCTATTAACTCATTTTTGTATTTTTTGATGATTACATCAATTGGCCAAAACACAGTTGAATTAGTCTTCAAACATTTTTATGTATATAATATCTCAGTTCCTTATGAAGTATTCCGAGGTATAATAACATATTATAATTTTGTATAAAACAACTTGACAAACACTTAGCGTTGCAAAGTTTATGGGAGTGAAGAATGTTCTGAAAGAAGCTGTGGAGCTTTTATTGTGAACTGTAACGATGTGAATTATCACGAAGCTTTTCTATGTAAATAAAACACGCCAAGTGCATTACTCAAGTTGTAGTCACAGCGCAAGTTTCAGCGTAATCACATCTTTTGTCTAATGCAACTCTGCATTTTCTACCCCTATCTTCCTCCAGCAAGAATAATTTCTGAACTTCTCCACCCTCAAACAGTAAGAGTCTTGTCATCTTATTAAGGGGGATTGTGTTTACAAGTTAAAAAATTTCTCGTCGCCGCATGTCATGGTAGGTCCTGGTCTTCATTATTATTATGACTAAGGAGTGATAAGATCGACTGACTTTAACTCTAGGGTTTTAATTAGATATTTTACTTAAATTGAGTTCGCGAAGTAAGCTAGTTTTATTGAATCTGTATTCTTGAATGCACTTAAACCGAGTCAAAAAGAGAATTCTAGTCTTTCATGGCAAAGCTCACGAACGCTTATAAAATTCAACTTATTCAAATACTGACAGTATTTTTTATTTATTTTATCATACTTAAACAGGTGGTTTTTTCGCAAAAGTTTTGAAATATTTATGGTTTGGTTACTAGTTATTCCTGTTGGACTAGATTCCGCTGCTATATAATTTCTGCCAGAATTGTCACGGCACGTTACGTTTAACGATTTCCTACATTAGTCTCATCTACGTAACAAATCGTTGTTATTTATTTATCGTTAAATGATACTGTAGGTTTACATGGTTTCATATTTCGCATAGTAGTTAAAAATTATCAATTTCAAAGATATATCCAATAGAAATAGATATTTTTACAATTATTATATGCATCTGGTAAATTTCATTTTTCGGTCACTTGAATGGTGCTTACTGGCAATTCTTGGTGAAAAGACATATTTATGATAATGAAAGCAAATTGATGATTTCATTCATTAAAAATACGACTACTGTTTTTTCAACGAGTAAGAATTTTACACTGATCAGTTGAAAACAGTCGTTTTATTTGACAAATATGACAACGTATTGTTTTCTGTCAATCTGGATTTTATAACAATATTTATCATACGTTTTTATGTGAATGTTTTCGCTTATTAGGTGATTCGAGAATGTTGTGTTTACTTTTGTAGTTATTCTTCTTACAACCCTATTTAAAATGAGCTATGACTAAAGAGTATTTTGAAGCCACTAACTGCCTTCTGTCCTAACACTAACGACTACATCGCATACTTGTCTGTCTAGACCTGCAGAAAGTTTTCATGTGGACTAACGCTAGCGTGCGCCAGCATACTTCTTTCCACACATTTAAGGATGCGACTTTTCCATTCCAGATAAGAAAAGTTTATTGCTATTTGAAGTCGGGGCTTGGTTTAGTTTGCAATTTGTTCTACAGGAGCCGTGATTCCATCCGCTGAAAACAAACCACTGAAACTGTGCTTAGATTTCTTGATTTACTTCTATAATCTTTCGATATGAATTATACTATCTCAACGTGATCATTTTAGATGTACTATTTATTAGTTGTAGATTTCGTGTGCTATACTGAAAAAGAATTTGTATATTTGTGAGAGCACGAAGACGGCTTGTTACCAGGAAAATTGTCGAAATTTACCTATAGATTTTCTAGTATATTATTACCTGCTCTAGTTGGCTTAAGGAAAAACCTGGAGATAATAATGTGCAATTTAAGAAATCGACTGAGGGTGCTTGATGGAACTTCAATATCAAATTTTAGTTATTGATATTTTACATGGAAGAGAAATACATGGAAGTGTACAAAATCTCAATAACTCAAATAATAATGTGTAAGATTGAGATAAACGTTTACACCTCATTCTTTTTTCCACAGCTTTTTTTACATGAATTAAAAATAACACCGTCTAAAAAAACGGAATAACGTTTTGCTATTGTCAGAAAGTTTACGACTGAAACATGGATATTTATTGAAGTGGCATTTACTTCGTAGAACTCCATTATAATGGGGTAGAATACCAAAGTATTTACCCTTACTTAAACCATTATAAGAAGCTCACGTAATTACGCCTGATCAATAAAATTTCAATGGTGACGAGACAAAATTGCATAACATATTCTTTGCCGTACGTATTTACAGTATCATCAAAAAAAAAATTGTTTTGTAGAAAAAGATAACATAGCACCCTTTTGAGTGCGAGCAAACTTTATGACTATTTTTGCGGCGATATTTTTAAGCGGTGCTCATTTTTAAATCTATATGATAATTTCAGAGTTCTGTGAAAACAATTCTGCCGTGTAATTTATGCAACATTCGCAATTCAGCACTTTTATGCGATTCCCTTCCAGGGCTGATGCGAATCGCATTTTTGATGAAAAAGTGTTGAACGTAATAAATGTGAAATATAACTTACTTTATATATATATATATATTGTTTTTCAAATCTGAATAGGATCCTTTTTCATTCTGTACTAATGGGCAACGGCGATATGAGAATGTATTTATACGTGCATATAGTGCATATTGAACATTCCTTGCAGACAATCGGTGAGAATATTCAGTATATTCCATCGATACATTTCAAATGATACAAGTTGGTTGTCCCATCTCCACCCGTTATGTGCATGCAGCCGCTGTTTCATGGCCGCCTTCCATAACGCAATAACGATCAAGAAAAAAAAACTTATTTACTCCTCATATTCTTGGCCCGATGCAGAGCTGCACGAGATCGATCTTTAACCCACCCACTATTGTTCTGAAGAAAAGATAAAAAGAAAAAAAAAAGAAAATGTGACTTGCTCAGCCACTTAGTTTAAGCGATATTAAGTATCTTGTGTATCCGTATACTGAGAATCCGCCGTAGCGCTAGAGTTTAATCTACTTCGCGTTGAATCTAAAGAGCTCCCCATATGCTGTTGCAAATTTATCGAATTCTTCAATGTTGGCCTTTATTGAGATCAAGTCAGCTTGGCTTATTGGGCCCGTATGAGGACGGACCACAGCAAACAGCTCTGCTCGTTCGGCATTCATCTCGGGGCAGTCCCACAGAACGTGATTACCGTCCTGATGGTTTGTATCCACAAGTGCAATCGGGCCTTTCTTGCCCAGTCAAAATAGTTTACCGTTGAACTTGCCATGGCCGGATATAATGATAGTTGAGAATCCTCATATAGCCCACGCTGTTTTCATACAAATATCAGCGCATTTATTACAGTCCAATTCATCTGGTTTAAAAAAGATTAACCTCATAGTAAACGTGTTGATAGTGTTCTTGTTCCCTATGTTACTAGCTTCTTGGTAATTATTACATTAAACTTGATACAAGGAAAATTAAAAAGAATATATTAATGGCGTATTTGTAAATTAAATTGATTGAACTATATTACGTTGTAGCCTCACATCTATCTAGTCCACCAACAAGTATCACATTATATAATATGCACTCTTTCACACAGATATTAGGGTTAATTTGACCTAATTTCCTCGTATATAAATATATATTTATATTCCATATAATTTTCTCCATGACGAGACCAGGCTTTTAAATCATATAAGGCACAAAGAATTTAGTCATATACTTGTCTTTACGTGGAATCAAAAGCATGTTATGATAGCATCATACAGTTTTACAATAGTTTTCTTTGCGTTAAAACAGAATCACCCCATAAATCTTTTACAATAGTACGAAACTTTTCGAAATTCTCTTTCATATATCCATTTACATGTTAATAAAAATAAACATAAGTCTCTGGGTAGAGAGACACGAATATATTTTGCGAATCCGCCAGCAGTAGTACCCACTCGAGATGTCAAAGGGAGGGGTGGGCTAGGGTGGAACGAATGTTTCGCGTCTGGGGCAGACATTGCTTATTTTTTCCAAGTCTTGCATGAATGTTTTTGGTTATAAAAGCATGCTGTCTGATGTTTAATGAAAGTATAGTTCATTCGGTATTTTTCTCAATCATTTTATTTAACTATAATGCGTACGAGATTTGATATATAAAATAATATCCAATTTGTTCGTAATTTTAATTTTTCTCCGATTTGTTTTCATTGGTGTAATATAAATTTATGTCAAATAGTTTTCTTTGGACCTTAATACTACGAATATCATATTGTTTTTGGAACATACACCCCTATTACCATAAAGAAAAATACAGGTCATGGAAATTGAAATCCCGGTTTCATTGCTTACAATATTTGTTTACTCTTTAGGTGCATGTGTACCCATGACAAAACTATTGATTTCAACTGCCCAAATTGACACTTTTGTAAGTCGTAAATTTTGCAAATTTAATACGAATATTATCAGGTTTGTCAAACGAATACCTAAGTCTTTATTAAAAAATTGAAAGCGCAAAACGAATTGAGTTTTAATTTTTTTTAAATTATAATGCCTTTCCACCAAGAATTGACAGTTAACATATTAAAAGTACTGGTGTCTTAACTTTGTAGCGATATGCAACTATTTATGGATATATTTTTTTATACTTCATTATTATTAAACGCTTTATGTCATATTAAGAATAAATTCATCGTGCATCTTTACTGATCGTCTCTTTCTTCCCATTGCCATAACTGAATGAACCAATGGTTTCTTATGAAAACTTATAGTATACTATAAATGCGCCATGTAATATATCTACACAATAATTTTACGATAACCGTCATTTTATTTTCACGTTGGCGTCTCTTTATTGGACAAGAACACAATCGATACTCACTTTAATTTTTTCAGTAATAAATTACTGCTCTATGTAGAGAATTAAACTATCCGGCAGGTCTTAAAACATTGCGGCTACGTTATAACCCTCTCGTCCTGAAAACAATGCACCCCGCCGGTCGTTCTCTTCATAATAACTTAAATATTTAACCGAATCTGCGTTGGGGGATCGCTTTTATGTGCCAGCGCGAATTCGACCCCCTGAATAATGTGCACGGTAAGGAAGGAGAGCCTCGGAGTAAAATAAATTTACGATGGAAATTGTCGAGAGATGTCAACGGTTAGCAAGAGTGCATTACTTTGACACTTGAGTCATGATTGAGGTTTTAAAATAGGCCTGCGGGATCGGCATAGGGCTGGTTTATTTTCCAGTAAAATGCTTCTCTATTCTAAACGGTAAGCGTAGGCATATTTTATTTCGCATCACGCGTGTTGTTTTGTATGGCATTTAAAATATTATTTTTCTTTTCTATAATTCATAGAATGTAATAACAAAGTATTTAGTTCCACAAAATTTTATTAGGTAGTTGATAATTATTTAGGTTTGACGCAATCGTCAGAACTATATTTTCTATAATTGTTTTACAAAAAAACAATATCATATTGCATCCTGTCAGTTTATAATGTCCGTACGATTAAGTACTCTTAGAATTATAAACTTTTCTCACAATTACTTGCGTATTTGATTTTTCTTCGTTCGATTTTTATCGGGCACCTGAAAAGTCGATGAGAATCAACCGGTCCTACAAGTGTACAAATGGCACAAGTTCAGCAGCAAACAGTACTTACACTCAATAAGAATTGTCGAACAATCAATGTAGGCCAACTCACCACTGTAAGAGAGAAACACGACTTAGCAAAAAAATAAGTCGAGATTTTTTCGGAAGGTGACCAAAGAGGAGTTCGTAGTAAAGTAGTAATTCCGTCCCAGCTGTTCTCTTTGTTCCGGTTTTATGTCGTCTCACTTTCTTACGAAGCCTTCCCTACGCTCTGTGAGCCAGCGGTAATAAAACTGTACATTTAATTTTGAATTGATTTTAATTTTATCTCAGATTTTTCTCGCAAACTGATTGTCTTATTGAAGCAGCGTGATAATGTGGTTTCGTTGATGCAACCGTCTGACTTCGGAACTGATTTGCCATTCAAGATTTAATGCGATAGAGTTATCTGTGTTTGGTTACAACAATCGATATTGCAGTAGAAGCATAGAATTAATATTATTTTCATCAGGTGCCGATACTTTCATCGATGTGTCTGTTTATTTCGGGCAATCGTTTGCTGTTATTATTGTTTCAAGTCACTAGTATAACGCTTGATTTTGAGAATTTTGCAGTTCGATTGTAAATATTTAGTGGCCAATTTTATGGGTGAATTTACATATAATGAAGGTCTCTTCAATAAGAATGTTATATTTTTATCGCAGCCTCGCGCATTAGTGTTTAACAAAATGTATTTTCATGATTCTTACAGAGAATGTGGAATACTGATGCTTAACCATGTGTAAATCAACTATTTCAAAATAAATTCATAATAATATTTGAATACAATAAACTTTTGTTATTGTTTAACGCCTTACTGCACAATGTCTGATAATTCCTGAAATATTTCTCTCAGTGTTATATGATATCTTTTGTAGTTGAATTTGCCGTCTCTCATTTCCGGCACACCTTGGGGATCGCTGTGGAGTCGGTCCAACAACACACCCTCCGTCTGTACGTGCAGTACTTAGCTTTGGCTTTGTTTCTCCTTGCGTTTTCTTCGTCTTCTTTTATTTCGCTGAAAGTCGAGTGCTGGGAAATTGTTCCTTTGCTATAGTAGTATTGAGAATTGCACTCGTTATTATGCCTTAGTCGTCTATTGTTGCTCTCTTGTTTACGTTTCGTTGATTGCGTTATGCAATCTTACTATTTACTAAATCATTGCCATTAGCTAATTACAATATCAATCCTTATTCAAATAAAACAATATATATTTTAGGTGTTAAGGCATATGACAGAATGAAACACTATATGGTATATATTTCACAAATTGTATATAAAGACAGAACCGGTTTTTGCTGAACGAGGTATGGCTCACTAGCTGAGAGTAACTGGTGCTTTTTTGAAATAAATATTGTTTAACTTTAATGCATAACGTCGCGAGCTTGGCAGCTACAAAGGTGCATATTCAATTGTTCGTTTCTTCTATTTTAAAAGGCTTAAATTAAATGTTCTAATTTATTATTCAAGACATCGACTGAGGGTGCTTGTTGGAATTTCAATATCAAATTTGAATTGTTGAGATTTTGTACATCGTATTTGTATCTTGCATATAAACGTTAGACACTGTTTACTGTCAATTCGAGTCCATTCGTGTGCTCGAATGCCCGAAGATGCCGAAAGGCGAAACGCGGGTCGTTAGTGACAAAATACATGAAAATGTACAAAATCTCAACAATTCAAATTTGATATAATTTAAGACATCGACTGAGGGTGCTTGATGGAATTTCAATATCAAATTTGGATTATTGAGATTTTGTACACTTCCATGTATTTTGTCACTAACGACCCGGGTTTCGTCTTTCGGCATTTTCAGGCATTCGAGCGCTTGAATGTCAGTTCGAATCCATTCGTGCGCTCGAATGCCTGAAGATGCCGAAAGGCGAAACCCGGGTCGTTAGTGACAAAATACATGGAAGTGTACAAAATCTCAATAATCCAAATTTGATATTGAAATTCCATCAAGCACCCTCAATCGATGTCTTAATTTATATTAAATTATAATTCAAATTCAAATTTGATCTAATTTATTTGTATTCATAGGAATGACAGTGAAAATAATAATTTCAATAATTTGGGAAGAGTTTTTCACTTACTAATTTGCTAGAATTTCTTTCAGATTATTGACAACATAAACCGTATAATATTTATCAGAGAAAGGAAACATTTACGTATTTTAAAGCAACATATTTTTTTGCATTTTAATTTTGCTACCGAGATAAAAACGTATTTGTAATAATATCACCCTTCTCGAAACGAATCTATAGAAAGCTCAGAGAGTGCGTACTGCTCGTCCTTTCCCGCAGAAGAGGGGAAAGTATTATTTAAAATTCATAACACGATTTGGCATACGTCGAGCACGCGCCCGGCCTCTAGCGTTGAATCTTATTTTTTGTATAAACACACTATCGGCATTCAACGGGTAAGTCGCATACGTTCGAAATAACTAAAATGTTTTTGGCATATCTATTGTGAAGCACTTGAAGGATGTCAATTATTTTATCAAGTAAATTAATAAAAATATGTATACTTGTGAATTGATGAATTTTTTATAATTGTATCTAATTTATGCTTTTAAAATTTTGTTTGCCTTCACATGTTTTTTTTATGTTTTCGGATCAATTCTTTTAAGTTAAATTATTAATATACAATTAAAGTTGACAGCTAATTTATTCCACTGATTGTGATACTAGTTATGAAGTATCTACAGACACAGACTTATTATATTTTATAACTTGTATTATAAATTACAACTTAAAAGTGCGATCGTTTTCCTTTTACTGTATAAGTTAGGAGGTAGATATTGATGAAAAAAACGAGAAGATAGATATAATAATTAGAAATATTAACATACGATAGTTAAAACAGTAAAATATTAAAATGTTCTCTCATGTACACTAACTTAATGCAACAACTACACCGAGTAATCTTTTTGTTTAAAGTAAGCTTATTCGCGATTTAATTTTACTAGAATATCAGGAGTATTTTCTCAAAATTTGTTGTCGCCAGAAATATGACGGTAAATTAAAAAATAAGTTAATATACACTACTATCTATTTTACCCTTTGATGGGTCTCTCACTCAAAACTCGAAAGAACAGACGGATTAACCTGTTTTAGTCATTTACTTCACCAAAACCAGAAACGTTGAACATCATGCAAACATATTACATAGCAGTTTACCATAATTTTAGTTCTGTACACACGTTGCGCTGGATTTTGTTACCCTTTCTAATGGATTCTCCTCAATCTCTCACCGCACTTCGAGCCGCTCCAGGCAACGCTAAAGTACCCCGACCCGGGCTGGGTTTATAGTAATAATTCATTAGTGATGCGAGCGTTTTGCTTGGAATAATTGAGTATACTTCCATCACGGTTCATTGCATTGACACTCTGGGATATTATCAAATATAATAAGATGTACCACTGAGATTTCATTCCTCATTTACTCGTATAAATGTGATTTTTAATATAGCTTTGTAATTACTACCAACGTAATTATTTGCTTATCATGTATTATAATTCGAGATTACATTATCATGTAAGAAAATTGTAGACGTAAGTAACTTGCTATTTTGTCAATTTTACGGAATCTGCGATGAAAACGTAGCATCCAAGTGTGTCGTACGCACGCAACCACCGGCCAACACTACAAAAATCGGCCTAGAATTATTCAATTACTACTATTCCTGATTATTCTTCAAATATCAAAAAGTCAAAATTATAATAAAATGATGTTTGGACAGGGGCTGAATGTATCTCAAACAAAACCAAGTCTTATTAAAATAATACTTATAACATACTTTAATAAAAATTTAAGGAAGTATAAAATATTTGAACGATTCAAATTTACAATTGGAAAAACTTTTTTTTAAAAATCGTAATGGAGCTTATGTCAACAGATTTTTATACGAGAACTACCTACCTTATTCGGAAAAAGTGAGGGTAGAGTGGTGGGGCCCAGTGGTAAGCTAATCGCTCTCGCTACACCACTTTTTGAGGAATCAAATGGATGGAAAGGAATCTAGATAGTCATGCATTCGAGAAATTAAATTAATTTATGAAACTGTTCGTACTTTGATTTGATCCCGTGAGCACCGTAACGTAAGCCAACAAAGTTACCGTCGAACCCAACGAACATATTAAACCAACGACATAGGCCACCCTTCACAAACTTACAACATAGGTACCAAAAATAATAAGATATTTTATTTAATCCAACAATCCTAAGTTGGATTAGTTAAAAAACAATAAAAACTTAATGATTATTATAATATACGTGGAACAATACAACTCTGTTGATAGTGATTCTAGTGATGCAATATTTCGTTATCTTTATTTTTCTCTGACATTTTATTGTGTTGTTAGCTCTAAATAAAGCTTGTACTAACGCTATTAATAAAGCGACAACAGAATAAATACTTTGTACTGTGCGGTAAAGCGGGTTTATTTTCTGTTTCGAATTTATTTTATTATCTGTATGGTGCATCTAGGAAAACAAAACACTTTGCGGCAATAAATGGGTGACGTTTTAAGAGCATAGCTCGGTTTTGATTAAGTGAACAGCTGTGATTAATTTTGCGGCGCCGTTTGTCGTTTTCAATGCATGAAAACATTATTTTAATCGCCGAATTATAATCGAAATGTGTTGTTAATGACAAACGAAAGCGTCACATCGTAACCGAATAATAAGTGTCTCGAAAACTCCTTGTCTTTGTAGTTCTGGGCTAACCTCTCAAGAAAAGGTATTAGAGGAGAACCAGCTGTCGTGAAAATATTTCGATATGGTCAAATGTACGCATAAATTGAAATGGTTAATATATTGTTATAATAAATACATATTTTAGCTGAAGTGTTTTCCGAATATAAATGATACTTACATATAAATAAATGTGTGTTAAATCGTGTCCGCGCCCAATTTGGCGCATCCTGTCCCCTTATTTACCACTAGATACCTAATGTTTTGCAAGTCTGGTTGTAAATCGATTCTCAACGATATGGTATTTTTTATTCACAATTTTCTTAAGCGATCAGTACCGGCTTCGCTCATTGCGAGCATTTTCAGTTGAAATGAGCAATGACCTAAATCAGTCCAGATGATTTCATAAAAATGTGTTTTATTTTTTTAAATACGATGGCTTCAACAGTTGAATATTGATTGGTTTGGGCGGATAATTATGAAAACAACATAAAGGATTCGGATACATATTTATAAATCCGTTAAAAGCAATGTTATGTCAATTCCATATACATAATAATATTATCATGTTATTAACTGTTCAACCATTAAACTGCATCCACCCACACTCAACACGATTATAAATACATCACAATTCGAGTTTCGAGTAATCGGGTATTTTGGTGCTGAAAGTACCCGTGTATTATTATTAAAGTAATTTGACATCACACACCGCGATGAATTTATTTCCGCAGCTTTGCCGACAAAAAGCTCTACTCGTACGCTGAAAAGCTCAGCGTGAGTCTGAACTCTGAACATGTGCGGGCTGGCATATCTATCTAGCCGTCTGCCTCAATTTGTTATACATATTATGGCATTGTAAAATTCAGACTGAATACTATGAGGTTGATATTGCGATGTGGCCAATGGCATAATCAAACTTGTGTTGTCATTTTTGTGGGATTGCCATTGCGAATGCGATCAGTATTGTGATTTAGGTTATTTTTATAGCTAGTTTTCATGCATACAAATGTATGTATATTTTGAATTGTTCGTAGTGTTAAAATGTTTGATTTACGATCGAATAGCATTCACGTTACAGTAGACCCCCCGATAACACGATTTCAGACAACTCATTTTTCATTAAAATTTGCGGCTGCTCCCCTATTACACGTTAAACTACTCTTGCGCGGCATGCGTATCCTTTGATTTTGTATGAGTATGGTAGCACCGATTGCCCGTTCCTAGACAACTCGCCCCCTATCTATCGTGTTATCAAGGAGTCTACTGTATCTTTCTTTACACGCCCGCAAAACCTTTTTCCTCTGCCCAATAAACCTTAGTCTTGACCTATTGCTATCTTACAACAAGATAACTCCAATGGACTAGTGTCAATCAATACTCTCTACAAAGCTTGATTCAATGTATCATTAATATCTGATCAAACGTTCTTGTACAGAATGATATTCAATCACAGATTTATAACCTTTATATTTTGCGCTTCACAAATCAGTGTGACACGAAAGCTTTTAATTATCTCTATACACCCAAACATACATACCGTTTTCATTTCCTTGATACCCGCATATGAATATTATATCCATTTTCATAATAATATCATTCAATAAGCATCAAACCCTCTTCATAGGTGTCCCTCACTGCATAACCTACCCTCCATTGTTAGTCAAGAGATAGGGTTTACTTTGTAGGGTTACTATACGGCCTGAGATAGCCCGAAGTCTTTGTGCGAGGCATATACTAGACTGTTTCAAATTCCGTAGGCGAGCGTCTTGACCGAAGGTATTTCGGAATGTGAAGCTATGTGGTGTTAGGATATGCAATTGTATATTTTAGTGGCTTCGGACTGGGTGCTCGGCTAGCCAGATTGGTGACATGCAGTGTTACACAGCTACTTGGCGACCTATGTAGGAAACCAAGGGTTAGCATTCTTCAGGTACTGAAAATAGCGTGCATTTGTGGACGTTGTGATAGGTTTTGACTTAGTTTAAAGTTATTGCACAAAATTTGTGTAGTTGGTCAATAATTTTAACTCATGTTTTAAATTTTTAAATATTTGTGATACCATTGTGAGTGAAGTTTGATTTGTTTTGGCTTGCCTCGGGGCTTTCACGTATACTCTCTATGCGAACAGCCCGAAGGACTAAGAATAGATTGTAGTCTGTTCCATGTACTTATGTAATATTAAGGCATCGTAAATTATATACTGCAACTCATTGAAAATGTGGATACTTCAGTAACGATTCTTAGCTAAATTAAATATCATTTCTTCAGTTCAACACAACACCACTAGACCAGCCGGTAGTCGCTGGGTTGCAGAAATCAAAGAATAACTGACAGCCATTATTCAACACTGAATCCTCTTGTACCGATAATAATAAATCTTAAATTCTAAATTTCTTCTGTATTCGCAATTCTGTATTATATTCAAAACCAAATTATTTCTTATTAATTCTATATTTATTACAAATATAATATTAAAATTTAGATAACACATTATTTGAAAATAGATTATATATTGTTCTAACATATTATTTCATACCTCATACAAGTGGTAAACATATGTATTTACATGCGATGGTAATATGTGACCGAGGTTTAAATACGGGCGCCCAGAAAAGGGTAAGGTGGGGCATTATCGCCTAGTGGGTTTATTCGCACAAAGCTTAGTAATTATGTAAATTTAGCTGCGAGCGTGAAGCGCTCAGTTTAGTTCGCTGACTAACACGCATATACATTTCAATTCCCAACAAAATGCGGAAATCAATCTGCCAGCGAACGGTGTAATTTTGACTTTGCGAGTTATACGAGACTTCAGAGATCCCGTACCCGAATTATTGTGCGTATTAATTATTTGAGTTCATTAATTCTCAGCATGTGAATCCGATTACATGACATTTATTTGTGATAGTTTGTTAAAATGGATCACGTTCATTTGTTTATTGTCATAATATTATATCGGTCATTATAAACCGCAAGAGAATCCATTGCTAGATGACTGCCTTAGGAGGATGTGGCAATTAACAGTAATCTCGGTTACACTTAATATTAAAATTGATAACTTAGTTATTCGGTTACAATTGTTTCTCTTTCATATAAAACGTTCCTAGACTTACTGATCACATACCACAATAATAACATGAACAGCTCTATTCGGTAACCACACTGACTTATTTATATCGATATCCCAGATCCAAAGTGTGACATGTCAACAATTTGCAGTTTTGAATGATATCTACAAGTTCCAAAATGTTACAAATGGCAATCTGTGTTTACTTTGGAATGGCACTAGTTATTATTACTTTGGATCCAAACTTTAACAACTTTGGAAATCCTGTGAAAACCTCTGACAGCGCCTTTTATTAATATTAGGAATAAAATAAAATTATGTTAATAATATTATAAATATGTATTTTTGGATAATCTTAGAATTTAAATAAAATCTACAAAAGTTAGATGTACAGTAAAAGATTAAGCCTGTTCAAGATCTTTCCTAATTATTTCAGATCTGTGCATTTTGAGTTGTTACATTTTGGAACTGAGGTATCGATATATATGGTATTATTCTTGTCAATATTGATAAGCATTGTTATCTTCCCCAATAATAATTTCTCTAATTAATGTCTCTGTTAACATTCGTCTGCTCAAAATCCACCCTAAATTAAATAAAGATTCATTATTTGCCAAAACAACACTTTACGCAAATTGCGTTTATACCACAGCACCTCTCAACCGTGTGAGTCCAAACCAAATTATCCAACGGAATCGCCCTGTCCCTTGGCTCACAACTGGGGCCTTACGGCCCACGGTGGCTCGATTCGCTCCCCGTTACCCTGGGGAGCTGTTCAGCGATCCCTGCTTCTCGTTGTTATTTGGTTCACCTTATTTGCCATACTAATTTGATGCTCCGCTGCCACTTGGGTTATATGCTCTTAGCGTGGATGTTAGCTACATCTCGGTGAAAAATGTTTTCCCACTATAGTATTTCGGCTGGGAACATTTTGTTTATCGAACGGTGTTGTGCTGAAATAGTGATGGTTTCCCCAACGATAATATAGGTATAAAAGGACATAAACATTAAGTTTACGATATTCACCAACAGGCAACATCTTTTGATTCAGTGTTGATAAATAGTAATCGCTCTGTCTCAATTTCGGCATACATGTCAACCAAATATCACGTTTGTTATACTCATTTTCAGCGAATGATGATGGCAACTTCATTTAAGGTGCGTTAAGGAAATCGCTACTGCACACCGTTTGGGATGAGTTGTTGTGACCGACAGATATACAAACATACAGACTTCTACGTGTATTTTGTGCTACATAGTAGAGATGTAAATACGTATATAAACTGACAGGGTGAAATACGTTTAATGAAATGTAATACAAATTTATAAAAATGTTTGGTATTTTTATACCGATCTAAAAACATATGTACATTGTACATTGTGTTTTCATTTTCATAACATATACAAATATATTTTTAAATTACCCTTCTATTCTTGATAGAAATGATTATATTTTTAAATACCTTTATACTCTTATCGCGATATTCAAATATATGTGTATTTGTTCTATGTATCGGACGATTGAAATCGGTCAATAAGATATCAATAACACATTCAAATATATGACCATGCCTACATGTTCATCACTGCTACCCCGTAAAAATGTTAGATGGATTACTTCCAGGCAGTACACCTCAATTAATTTATAAATTTTCTTCTAATTTCGTGTGTCTATAGTCCACATCTTCATAATAACCATCTCAAATCATGCCCTCGAGTCGAGAGAAACATGACCTATCCATGACGCTAACTATTTACGAAACCACAGTAGTTGCTACAGTTTCCATTGGCAATCAAAACCGGCCACAGGGATGATCCCCGAGCTAACCGTAGACGCGTGCCTGCTACCCCTTGCCGCATCAACACTGCCGTTTGTTATGATAATTTAATGGTCTGGAACCGGCCAGAGGGTTCGAGATCGCCCTTCTGTTTGTCGGATATGAAACCCTTTCGGCGATATGAATTATTATTATTTTGATCCACTATTACGTGTGTATGTAGATTTGTGTGTCACCGGGGCGTTGTTGGGTCAGAAAGTTTGACCGGTTAACCGGTCTGTGAGGCATTGAAGATTTCAATACACGTTTTGAATATGTCAAATATGCTTTGTAAAGGGAATCTTTAATCATTAAATATTATATGTTATTAAATAATTAGGTTGTATTATCAATAGCCACGTGTTTTCTCTTTTTTAATAAGCATCTGCAAGCGTGTATAAAATGGCTTATAACATTTAATAACATATACGTTTGTTCATTACAATATCTTTCAAGACAAAATACAACTATTTACATCTGCAATTACTTATGAACTTATGTATCAACTTGACAATCACTTTAATGATGGTATCTGTTAATTTTTTGTGGAAGGGAATAAGTAATAAACATTTTTTTTTGTAATTCTTCCACATCTTCCACAGCTGATAGCGAGCATTATCAACTCTTGACAAATAAATGTGGACAGGGTTATTTATATAAAATTGAATGTCACTAATTACACGGTGTATACAACAATTTACAGTGAATCATACAAATTATAAACAAACGAAATTAAATTATCTACAATTAAAATGTTTAGGACCTCATACAAATTAATAACTCCTAATCTCTAAAATCTCTCCTAAATATTCATTAACAAAATTGGCATATGGGCTCTCAATTTTACAAATTAAGTAACGTAGTAACGTAAAATGTTGAGATTTTGCACATTTCCATGTCTTTCGTCACTAACGACCCGGGTTTTGCCTTTCGGCATCTTCAGGCACCCGAGCAGACGAATGAACTCGAACTGACGCACCCTCAGCACCTCAAACATCGTCAGCCGATATCTTAAATTATAACGAATAATGTAATATTAAATAGCTAATTAACAATGATTCTGAATAGCAGATAGGTAAAGTGGGAATGAATTTTTTCCGGTCTGGAACAGCTAATATGTAATGTTTTTTTTTAAAACAGCCTGATACTTTTAATGATCAGTTAGGCAGTATGAATTGAAGTATTTTTAAACCATAACATCTACCAATGTGAAGCATATGAACATTGTCGAACACTTCGATTGAAAAATCAATTTATAACCCAATATTAAATATTGTATTAAAAAATCCAGTTCATCTCCATATCGGTAACCCTGAACTCCTAAACTTTAAAAAATATATTTTTATCGTTTTTCTGCGACCGTTGGTGGCAAACAACACAAGATGACTAATGAATCGACTCGAGATGTCATTATTTCGTGAATTACCCACCCGACCGAGAGCACTTATAATAATCGCCCCCGTCTCGTTCCACCCCACTCGTGTCGTAACTTTCTGTGTTAGCGATTCTCGAGGGGCAAGTCGCCACTTATCGGGACTTCGATCTACAGTTGCGGTTGGCAACTTCGATATTGATTCTGAACCTCGGTGAACACGATCCTACTTTTGTGCTTAATGAATTTGGCCGAATTTTCTTCCTGCTGACGGATTTCTTGGGACTTCCTTTCAATATTCCGAAAACCCCGAATAAACTTTCGTATTGTTGAATGGTAATCCTCGACGAAGTTCATTTTATAGAATGTAGTGAAACACCAAAATTAAATATTTTCAACTCTCAATAAATATAATAAACCTATTGATAGTATCGGCATTCACTTATAACTACTGTATTATATTGCTTATTACTTTATGGTTTTAGTTTTAACGATGATTTCTTAACCTTATTATATCTAAAAGCTATGTTTACTTGATTTTTGCTATTATGTGTTCTTTTTCGTATAAATTAAATCGACGATCCGATGTTGATCCTTACCATTCGAATAGAAAATACAATCAGAGTAATTAAAACCTTTAATCCTATGTACCCTTTGTAGGTACATCGCAACTACAACATTATAAATTTTATCAATAAATACATTTTAATTATCGTTATCTGTAATTATGACAGTGTAAATATTTGTGATTGACCGAAAGGCTAAAGCAAATAATATCAGATTTCAAGATGTATCCAAGCTTTTCGCAGAGACGTAAAGAGTATCAGAGCGAATCGCGCGATGAGTAAATCCACCCCCACAGCCTGCAAACAATGTCCGATCCCGCGTAAGCCTCCACTAAGCTTATCATAAGGAAAGCCGACGAATCTCACTTGATCTTTCTCATCTCAGTAGCCCTCAGCCAGCTATTTCAAACGCCGTATCTGTATATTTATAACAAGCATACTTTACTTGGGTGTACAGCAAGTCTTCATTTGCTCTCCTCGTTGAGATTTACACGTACTTTGGATTATATATAAGTTTTTTGAACGAGAAAATGGAATGAAATATATAAATATCATTTGAATGGCCAAAACATAGTTAGTTTAAGACATCGACTGAAGGTGCTAGATGGAATTTGAATATAAAAATTTGAATATCAAACTAACGACCCGGGTTTCGCTTTTCGGCATCTTCAGGTATTTTGAGTACACGAATGGCCTCGAAACTGTCACCCGAACTGACAAAACACATGGAAATGTACAAAATCTCAACAATTCAAATTTTACATATTTAGTTGTTTCATACCATTGTTCGTTTTGTTAAGGTAATACGATTCTGTTAAATAGGCTTAAAGATCTCATGTTTCACATATAAAGAAGACGATACGATGCAAGTAATTAATCAGTACTCTCCTGATTTCTCAAATTAAAACAGAGCTAGCGGCGAAAGCAAACTACATACAAAAAATATTTATTGATTCGAAACATCATCACGCCTTAAACAAAAAAAACTTGTAATCTTAATGTTAAATCCGGGATCTCCGTATATCATCTGAACCGTTGTTTAATATGACATACCGGTATTGGTGTAATATGCACATATTTACATATAAGCTCACACAGATTCCAAAAAACTTTTTTTAGTTATGCCATATATTAATAAAAACAATAAGATAATACATAGATATAATATGAAAGAATTGATAAAATTTTTGGAAGCATTTTAATTGACAGATAAAAACAGCCTTCAGAGATTGTCATTTTTTACGAATTCAAACTTTAATTCGTACCAAAAAGAAGGCCGACTTACAAACCCTCTCTGGCTATTTTGGCCAAGCTGTAAGTCGTTAATGCCTGCGCCGTTGCGAAGAGGGTGCTCAAAAATTTCCCCTGAAAATTTGACGGCGTTCGAGAGCTTTCAGGCGCTAGTTAAAAGGATGAGTTTTTTGTGTTATTTGTAAAAGCTCCAGCTGCTCGTCGGGTTATCACAGAATCTCATGAATTGCCAACGACCTGCGAAGCTGTTTCTGTTTTTCTTCTAAATTAACATTTATTGTGAAACGTTCTGAACTCTAACGATGGAAGTTAAGTTATTGTTAGGAAATGTCAAATACCATATCGATAGAATTGGCAAAACGCGCTTAAAATTAGTTAAAAATAGCAACGTATTTGTTCTACAAGAATCTAAAGTATACCTAGTTAATGCTTAATATAAAATAGACTACATAATATTATAAAAAATTAAAAACAATTCATTTGTACTACTTCCATATATTTATAATGATCAGGACCGGTTTCGCTCATCACGAGCATTATCATCAGTTGCTAATGAATTGTGTTTTATTTTTTAAAATATAATGTCTTTCCACCAAGAATTGACAGTTAACACCTTAAAAATGATATATAATATTATATTGAAAATGAATTTCCACAAAGTTACTGCCGAATCCATCGAAAATATTAGTTGATATTTATTTCAGTTTCACGTCAGAACTACGATGACACGAAGCCGAAAGAGCTAAAAACTATTTCTTGTGCAAGTACTTCTTTACCTTCTTAGAATACTAAACTTATTCTTTCGCCGAAATTCTTTTTTAAAATAATGAATGCATCCGGCGGCCTCTAGACCGTCCTTGCGGTTGTTTTCTGACTAGGATAGTATTTATCAGGCAACATACCCGGCACATATTATTATTGCATTGTATAAAATGTACACTAAATGAATTTGAATCATTATTCTATTATAGTCAAGAGTAGTTATGTGTGAAGTAAATTCATATGAAATGAAAATCGATTACTAAGACAGTTTTTCAGTACATTAAATAATATTTATCATTATTTCTGAAATATATTTGAATCGAAGAAGTTAATTGAGTTTGAAAGCAAGTTAAATTTGGTGTTAATATATCACATATATTGTATGCTTTGTACTGAAATCGTTGAACTGTAAGAATACATATTTTTTTCTTGTAAAACTTGTGAAGTTCGATCTAGTCAGCCCTCTGAGAAAATGTAATTGCAACTCTGGCTCAAGCAGATGTTCTTTCTATCAACCCTTAGTTATATCACCCTTTGCTTCACCTACCCCAACTCTCGATTCAAGCTCCAACCCCTTTCGCGCAAATCCCTTTCTTTCTACCAATAAAGGAGTTATGGCTGTCAAATTTAATGGGGTTGATTGATTTATTTTTAATTAATAATAATGGTATCATTTATATTGTTTTATGACACGTTTAGTTGAAATTCAAATGCTGCTGTTTCGGTCATAATTTATAATATTAGAATGATTATAAATCCATATGAAATCGCAGCTCTCCTAAAATTGCATCTGTTATTTAATTTGACTAATATTAAAGTCGGCATCCGTGGCGCAGTTGGTAGCGTCGTTTGCTACGGTTAGGGATATCTCGTGTTCAATTCCCGATGCAGATGGTTTTCATAAATTGATCTTTCAATCGATTTATGAATTTCTGTTCGTAGTGCTTGTGATGTCTAAAACTCCCTCCCACCCATCCGATCCTTCACGGGTTGTAGCGAGAGCGATTAGCTAACAACTAGTTCTGTCCTAGCCCTATTCTTCTCTCCCTACTCTCTTAGAAAAAAGAGAGGTTGAGCAACCGGGTAACAAGCATTTCTCATATAAAAAATCTTTTGAGATACCTCCATTAGGAGACCATATGCTCTACGTTGGGAGAGGACATGGAAAACATATTGAATTTAGGGGACGGCAATGTTTTTAGGTCCGCAGTATTTATTTCTTTAAATTATAGGTCTGCGCTCTTTTTTCCGTTAGTGAATAAACTATCACTGACCAGTCCTATTCATCGTCTTAACCATTGTCCTCTGAACACTTATGACCTAAATAATTTAAAAAAGATTACATTTCCGTCAAACGGAGTTTTTAACGTTCACTATTTTTTATGATCGTATTTTCACTAAGTAAGACTAACGATCAATAAATTCTTTATTAATACTGCCAATTTACATCTCTCATTTCGTGATTATTCATTTAACCTGAAAGTTTTAATTATTCTTCTGCGAAGTTAAGTTTTTATTCGTTCAATTTACCCTTGTAGTAGAGCGTAATTTCATTTCATAATGCCATGCAGTTAAACTTTTATGATGACTTTTAACATCTTAACGACTTATAAAGCTCTCTTGCTTGAGCCGTGCTTTCATTTGACTGCCGAGATTCGAAAGATTAGCCTCCTCGTCGTTTTATTGGGGAACACTAAATAAATTCTTAGTTGTACAGGTTTTTCTTAATTTGGAATGAGCGTCTCCTCAAAATAAACTTCCATTTAATTTTGTCGTTTAAATTTTTTTCAATCAATAATAATCATAGACACCTACTTTGAGCATCTATTTTTATCGATTTTAGCATTTTGATTATACATTTTAGCGCTTTGTTGCGTTTTATGGCTGTTTTTATTACATTTTAACACATTTATTATATGCAAATGTACATAAAAAATATACACAAAAGAAAAAAACATTCATTTTTAGATATAGTACAAAAAATGTTTTGATAGATAATTCTTTAACAGTGATGCGACAATCGGTTACATTAATTAAATATGTGCTGAAGAATCATTCAACATTTATCTGACGTCAAACCGATTTGACAGCAGCACAACCCAACCTGTTTCTTTAATTTTTGTAGTCATTAATAATTGCAATGTATCCCGTATTAATCCATTTTTTATATCAGTTAAAAATGCCCATACTCTTCTTTGCATTGAGACTGTTCATCAACAATAATTATTTGTAATATGGTGTTACGTGTTACATATTTTAACATTTATTTAAAAAAAAAATAACTATTTAACAGTCTTTTAGCATCTATTCGCATATTTTACAATTTTCGCATAAATTAACATTTATTGTGAATTTCAGCATGTATCGCAGAATTGTCAAAATACGTGTCTCTCATAATTATATTAAATTGCTGGTCCCTTTGTCGAACGATAACTTCCCTACACGTAAGCGAGGTCAATGATTCGAATCATCACATAATTCGTATCATGGGCATGGCTGACTTTGATGTCCATCCCACTCGCCTCCTATCCGACCATAGCAATGAACTTACTACTAGTCATATCCTCACTCCATTCTTCTATCAGTGTTCTTTCTCATAATAAAGGTCGATTGATTGCCCTAACATCTAGCTCTGGTTAAAGCCTTCACTGGTAGTCCGCATTCTCTATATAGGGTAGCCGACATGGATTAAAAAGTATTGCTTAAAATATCAAGGTTTATTTTTTCAATTTATACTACAGTAATAAGTGAAATTATTTGACATGTTAGGTTTCATGCAAATTTTTAATATTTTATTTAAAATGCTTCGCGGCAGGTAGATGTTTTTTCCGCTGCTTATTTTATTGTTTTAAAACCCATTAGTCAATTAAAATCCGGGCTTAAAATATCTGAACATGCGAGTAGCTTTCAATCAGCGGAAAGTGCTCGACATGAATACTACTCCATAATACATACGACGTGTCATACTCTCCACCCTTCCCGCCCACCCCGATACATTTAATAATAGGCGGCCGCCCGCTGAATTTTGATGAGCCGCCGCCCTAGTGTTACACATTTATGTTCCGGGCTTACTGTTCATACATACAAATGTCCTCTCAACGCGGCCAGGTATCATTTGGACTACAGTTCTTGCCATATTGTCAGCCTAGCGTGAAGCGTAACAAAATATTTTCGGAAAAATACTAAATTTTGTATTTATTTGCGTATAGTTTTGTTACCTTGGTAATAATACTTTCGGCATATTAAAACGTAATTTACCACTAATGTTATGTTCATTGATAACTGTGGGCGCACGATACAAATCAGTTTCTTCATGTCTAATATTTATTTCTTTTGCGTAAAATACGCATATTTTACAAACATAATTCTTATATTTTATACTTCTTAAACTTGTTAATGATAAGTTCAAGTAGATTTTATATTGCGACATCCCAATCATTCTTGGTGGAAATACCTTAATATAACGTAACTTTGCGTAGTACATAATTATGTTACCGTCACAAAAATATCGGTGTCACTCATCCAATCCATAGATCTAGAAACGATCAGGGGGACCCTGGAAAACAAAAGATCAAAACGGGAAAACGTGATTGATGTACATTAACCGCTTAGTATAAAATGTTGAAAGCAGTTGTCAGTCAAAAGTATGACGATCATTCGGCTCGTTTGACACATGAACTGTATACCAAACACACAGCTCATTATTCCGCGCATTTGGGAATTTTCGAAGCACCACTTGGCGATGTGAGAAGCCTCCCCGTTTAGCCTTTATTGGAGTAGGCATTGCAAAGTTTTAGGTGCTTTATTATACGACTTGTAAGTCTTCGAATGTCTTTGCGATACGTCACCGGATATACCCCCCCGTTCATTAACCTTACATTAACTATTTTACTCGTATTAATATTCTATTAATAGTGCATTTTCTTTCACTGTTGTTTATAAGACACGTTACAAGTTTTTTGATCTTTTACGAACTGCCATGTTACCATCGTAGAATCGACTATTTCACGATAGTCTCCCACAACGAACTAAAAGTTCTACATAAGAAAATAAAGTAATATAAAAAAATCATCTAATAAAACCGTTTCAATACATATTGCAATTTATAAGTAGTCTTATACAAAGCAAATCGCATTTATATATAAACAATTCTCAATGCTGAGTATTTTGCGATAATAAAATTGGGTGAAAACTCTATTCAGTCACTTTGAACGAAAAAGAATGAAATGTTGTAACAACCGATAGACTTTGAGTAACTTCTATTAAATGAGTTAACTAAATAAATCTGTAGTATGTTACTTCAGCAAATCTATTGCCCCTTTCCTAATTTATATAATTATGTACGATTATCTCACTCACCTTTAGTAATACTGTAATTCAAATTATTATTTACAATTCTATGATAAATTCAATCTAAATATGCTTCCCAAATGAGAAATACACATTTCACTAACATTTACATGAAAATGTACTTCAATCAATTCGCAAAATTTATGTTGTATCACTTTTAAGGTGTTAACTGTCAATTCATGGCAGAAAGGCATTATATTTTAAAAATAAAACACAGTTTGTTTGTACAAATCGGTTGATAATGCTCTCGATGTAGGAAGCTTGTCTTCATCATTACAAAAATGTGGAAGTAGTACAACACAAATATTGTTTAATTTTTAAAATGTATGATGTCATTATAATTTTTTTAGATATAATACAGGATTTAAATTTGGATTATTGAGATTTTGTACACTTCCATGTATTTTGTCACTATCGACCCGGGTTTCGCCTTTCGGCATCTTCAGGCATTCGAGCACACGAATGGACTCGAACTGAGGATGGACTCGAACAAAATCTCAATAATCCAAATTTAATATTGAAATTCCATCAAGCACCCTCAGTCGATGTCTTAAATTAATACAGGATTTGTTTAATTTATAAACAAACAGGTGTTTGACATGGTTCTCTCAATACGTATGCTTAAATTCGTCTCTTAATTAATTCAGGTCCACCAAGGTGGAAAATTAATGCGAATGATTTAACGACATTATTGAACGTTAACCTGTAGCCGGCAATAATGTCTTGTCGTAAATGGAATCGAATTATTAGTTATGATTTCCACTTCCTTTGAATGATGACAGACCAAGTTTTACTGACGGCATGATGCTTATGCCTTTTACTGAAGGAATTACCTTCGCATATTAATGGTGTATCAGTAGAAGGATATTTCTCATTTTGAATTATTTAATTCAGTTAAATGTCATCGTGGATCTGCAATGCACTCTCCAGGTTCTTCTGTTATTGCCAAACCAATTATCATTTCGTATGACAGCATTTAAGGTGTTATTAGCAGAAGATGTGATTTTCAATTGCGTATCGCCTTATTAAATATATTCAAATAGGACCAACCGATTCATATATTCACATTGCAGTGATTGTTTTACCTGTTAATGCTCGATATGAACAATTTTATTATACAACTTAGGAAGTAAACTTTACCCCACAACCTTTTTGCCATAGTAATGCGTTTATTATGCGTTTGGAATTCACCCTAGGTGGTCTCTTTTCAATATTTTTTGGGGTTTATTCGCATAAATTTGACAATATTTTATAATACACAAGAGCCTCCATACTTGTCACTTCTTTGATTATTTGAATTGAGTCTCGCTATCTCGTATTTCGTACTTATCAAATTTGCTCTAAACACTTGTTAATTATGTTGTCTTCGTCTTTTCAGGTAAGCACCGTTGCATCCAACGAAACGATATCTTGTCAAAATGACACTTCGTATCGAAGGAAATATGTGAGTCAATTTTTTAACCAGTGTTTGTGGAGTATTAATTTGTATTCTTATCAAAACATATCAAAGCATTTCAACATAAGGTGTGCACCCATAAATTTGTAAGTCAGTGAATTATTACTGTCGTATTACATATTCTGCCAGCTGTGCGTACAAAACGTACTGGAGGAAAATAATCTAGATAACCCCTTACGAATACTGAAAATATATGCTTCTGGGTTTTTTTTTTAATATAAAATATCGATATGCGAACGAAGCATATCTTTTAAACCCTAAAGCGTGTATAAAGTAGATGCAAATCAGCTTATTTATCGTCTCAGTTCCGGTGTGTGTTTTATTCAGCGATAAAATTCTTTATATTTTCCGCCAGACGTCGCGTTTGTATCGGCTTGATGTAGCCGCAAGTTTTTCTTAATACGTTTCCCACACTCTGTGAAAAACTACTTGATAAACATAATTTACACGCTGTGCGCCCGAGACAAACTTCCCTAATAAATAAATCCAGCGTGTTTTCGTTCGCGTATGAAATTGTAACGCCACACTTACGCCAGAATTCACAAGATTTAAAGTATAATAACTTTCGCACTTTTATGATCTCATATGCTCGTAAAATATTCAGAACCGTGTCGGTGATTATTTTTTATGTCTTTTCTCCTGTGAAATATGGTTATATTTCTTATAAAAGCTTGTTAATACCACTATCATAAAATATAGTAAAACTGGGATTAATTTAGTTTTATTTGAATGTTTATGATAATTTTGTGATGTTTGTTTTTATTTAATGTTTAAATTCTTTATTTAGTTCTTATTGTTATTACAAAACCAAAAATAAAACTGGATGAACGGTGGTATTATTAAGTATATCTGTCAATTCGAATTTTAATAACACACGTTTCACCGTTACATTTAATTCAGTAAAAATTTAGGACCCAGTATTCACCCTCCACATGGTTATTTCCATAGGAAATATAAATACTCATTATCTCGCAGAGCATTCAATATCAGTGTTATTATTATTTTTGTGAAGTCGGGAGAATTTCTTATATTTATTTTTCAATCGATTTATGGATTTGAGTTCGAAAACATTATGATGTTTATTTTGTCTACATTCTCTGCCACTCATCATCCGATTCTTTACAGAGCGTGGCGTGATCGATTTGCTAACCACTAGGCCTGGCCTAGCTCCATCCTTGTATCTCTATTCTCTCCAAAAAAGTTTAGCGATTGAGTAACACGCAGCGAGAGTTGAACATCTTCTCACTTTTAAGGTGTTAACTACTGTCAAATCTTGGTGGAAAGACATTATATTTAAAAAAAATAAAACACAATTTGTTTGTACTACTTCCACATATTTATAATGGTCAGGACCGGTTTCGCTCATCACGAGCATTATCAACTGATAATTCATCAGTTGATAATGCTCGTGATGAGCAAAACCGGTAATGATTATTATAAATATGTGGAAGTAGTACTGTCGGTGTCCGTGGCGCAGTTGGTAGCGTCGCTGGCTACGGTTACGGATGTCTCGGGTTCAATTCCCGATGCGGACAGTTTTCGTCCATTGACCTTTCAATCGATTTATGGATTTATGTTCGTAGTCTGAGTCCTCCCTTCCACCCATCCCATCCTCACGGCGAGTAGCGAGAGCGATTAGCTAACCACTAGTCCTGTCTTAGCCCTATCCTTCTATCCCTACTCTCTTCGAAAAAAGAGAGGTTGAGCAGCTGAGTAACAAGCAGTTCTCGTAGAAAAATTCTGTTAAGATACCTCCATTAGGAGACCACATGCTCCACATTGGGAGCGGACATGGAAAAAAAAGTTCAAATGAATTGTGTTTTATTAAAAAAAAAAAAATGAACATCTTCTGTTGAAATAAGCTTTATTAACAGTTATCACATAATTCTCGTGGAACTAAATACTTGTAAATATCGTTCACTCTGTAGTAATGAAGTATATACTGATTGAATCTATAATCTTCATTACTTGCAACGGACTTGGGATTCTAAAATTAATATTAATGCAATTAACATGCCATAGTGTCGATAGCATTATTGTGTTCGATATATAATGTTAAAACCTGTTTATTTGTATGACGGGAGACTATTAATGCTGTCCAAGGACCCGTTGGATTAATGTGATTGTTAAGTTTAACAACAGCTCATGGCGGAGAATAGCTGTCACCGAGAGAAGTAGCATCGTGGCTCTTATCCAACAGTTGAGCGAGAATGGCTGTTAAAGATTTAATGCTCAATTTATATGGCGTAGCGTCGTAGACCGTATTCAATAATAATCCCTGTATCATTGTAAAGCTGTTTCATTTTCGTTCACTTGTAGTTTACAGAATCCGTTTATTTTCTCTTTACTTTGTGTTGTTCCAATGGCCCCCGATCGACCGCGAGCTAAGCTCTCAGCACCGCGCGTGCCTGCCTCTGAAAGGAAAACAATGATGATTGATCGTAACAAGATTTTCCTCCTTGTTGCTCTCTCGTCTTTCCCGATTTTTTCAGTATTCTTGTTTTCCGCATTTTCTTTGTCGCGTGTTTTTTTTTTATTCGCGTCGACTCTTTCAGCGTTTTAACCTTTTTAAATTGTATTTATTGTTTGCGTCTATGTAACTTTGTCAAATTGACAATGACTTTCATTTTAACGTGAATGAATTTAATGAAAATCGATTATGACTAAAAGATATTTTATTTGCTTTTTCTTTATACACGTTATAACAATTCGGCGGAAACCCTTTCTATTATAGACGTAAGAGTTGTTAAACACGTTATAATTGGGCGCCTCGAACAATAGACTCTAGCCGGAAGCGGGCGTTTTTTAGCGATTACTGCAAAAATGTATAACTATCTTAAAATTGGCATAACTTCTAAACCAAGCAACATTTTTGATTGAAATTTTCAAAGAAATTATATTTGGTCATCATGTATATTAAAAACACTCTTAATATATCATAATGTCATTATACTTCTAAGCTGAATATAAACACCTGTTATCAATTTAGTAAATGGCACTACACATATTTTCAATATGAAATATTGAAAACATTTCACGTAAAAGACATCATAGTTATCCATTCCATATAATTATATAATAAATAATAATACATAAATGCCATTCACACCTTTTACAATCTTTGTACGTTTGTAATCTGAAGTATATAAAAATGTCACATCTTTTTTTGAAAGTAATGAATAAGAAAATTTAGCCTAAAATAACTCTTATTATAAAGTTTTATTGCTTCTTGTCAAAAATGGGTCTCTTGCGTCATCGTATAAATCACTGTCATGATAATTAGTTGCAGCGTTTGACACACCCTGGTTTTTCTTAAGTATAAGTGTCATTAGTGTCCTGAACTGAAATCGGCCTGCGGCAAACAGCAATATTTCGCAGAAGACGCTGTTTCTTGTTGTCAGGCTTTAAAAAAAGAGCCCCCGGCTTCGGCCGCTGGACGAGTCCATTTTTACGGAAAAGGGTAGCTCCAACTTTGCACGGAGTTTTTTTTAATTTTGGTAGACAGTCGGTTACGATCCGCCGAGTGGGACGAGCTGCGGTCTCGTGGCAGCGGAGGTGACATGTGAACTGTTTGTTTTTGTGTTTTGATTTGCGTTGGATTTAATTTAAATTCGTTGTGTTATTTGTATTATAACTTAAAGTAAATTCAGTTGCTAAGTAAATGTAAATGTAGAATCAATTTTATGTGTTAAGATTTATATATTTGTGTAATGTTAAACCACTGCATCTTGAATGGAAAATAAATAAGTTTTTAACCGGATCTGAAATGGTGTTTGTCTGAGATCAGCCCTTCCAGGACTCGGATAACCAGCCGCTCGCCTCTCTTCGATCCGGGGTCTTCTCACGTTCTATTTCACGCCGACAAGCAAACCCGTGATATGCCGTGTCCCGCAAAAAACCGACCGTCCACGAAAAACGGCATTTGCCGAGTCCCGCATTCAACCGACAGCTATAATAAACGGCAAAACGTTTCTCGCAAAAGATGTGTTACTATATAATTTTGTGATATTATTTCACACAGGTCTAAAAGTAACAATACTTAACTAAGCTGATTTAAAGTTGTAGTTTCATCAGTTGATAATGCTCGTGATGAGCGAAACCGGTCCTGATCATTATAAATATGTGGAAGAAGTACAAATGAATAGTGTTTTATTTTTTAAAATATAAAGTTGTAGTGCCGAATTGAATATATTTTACGTTGATTCCACAATTTCTTTTTTTGATTTTGATTAAATAACTTTACTAGGCTTGTGATAAATTTGGTGTTTGGTCACCTAACCGTGGGCCTTAGGTTTTGACGAACCAACAGAGATGCTGAAATATGTAATGTTTGCTTTTATTATTTAACACCAATAATTTAAAGCCTAAATTAATATTTTACATAATTATTATATTATTCATTCAGATCATTCAGATCACTGGACTTCCCAATTGATCACTGGTCATGGTGCGTTTAATGCCAAATTATATAAGTTTAAAATTAAACCAAACCCATATTGTCCTTGTGGTGATAAAAATCAAGATTCTGAACATATTCTTTGGGATTGCCCAATTATGTCCACTGAAAGAGATATTCTGTATTTGTCCTGCAGAAATGGTCGCGATGGTCCTATCGGACATCCGGATCTGGTTTCTTCCCCGGAGAACTTTTATCAGTTCAAAAAATTGGCGGCCTCCTTTGGAGAAAAAGTTTACCTTCCCTGCCCCTCACCATTTAATCCTTAATTGTTGCCTCACCATAGAAAGTTCTGTGTATTTAAATTAATTGTTAGTTGACGACTTTAATATAATTATTGTGTACTCATCATATTCCTTCAAATGTTACATTATTATTATTTCTTATTGTTACTTATATTATAAATATTTATTGTGGACTTAACGTATCATTGAGGGACATGATCTCCGGTATGATACAAACAAGTTCATCGCATCAAATTATTATAATATTAAATGTATTGTCAATGAATCGAATACTGAACCAGCTAAATATTTTAATAAATATAATTATATTTTTTTTCCATGTCCGCTCCCAATGTGGAGCATATGGTCTCCTAATGGAGGTATCTTGACAGAATTTTTTCTATGAGAACTGCTTGTCACTCAGTTGCTCAACCTCTCTTTTCTTTTTCGAAGAGAGTAGGGATAGAAGGATAGGGCTATGACAGGACTAGTGGTTAGCTAATCGCTCTCGTTACGCCCCGTGAGGATGGGATTGGTGGGAGGGAGGACTCAGACTACGAACAGAAATCCATAAATCGATTGAAAGATCAATCTATGAAAACCGTCCTCACCGGGAATTGAACCCGAGACATCCGTAACCGTAGCCAGCGACGAAACCAACTGCGCCACGGACGCCGAGATTATATAATCGACAAAAATCTTTTGACACTTACGTGGTTGTAAATTAATTCGATCGTTTAAATAGATTTTAAAATGAACCTCTACAACATTATAAAATTGTATTCAAACCGAATAGTGAATAAAATGTAAAGACAAACATCTCTACCTCAGTTAGTTCAAATGTAATATATTATAGCCGTCTAGTGTGATACAGCCTTCTCGGAGAGCCTTAGATCGCAACCGACGCCGACGCTCAGTTGCCTTGCGTCTCGAGGGTTGTATCAAGCGTATGTATCTCTATCAACCAGAAATAAGCGAAGCTAGCGCTGAGCTACAGTAGGATTTTTACCCAGACTTTCTTGGAATGGCTTGCATCTGATGCTGTTTTCTCTAGTCGAACATTCTTTTGTAAGAAAACTGTGCAAAGGAAAACTTGTAATCTATTTATTTTGCACATAATTGCCAAATATTTTTATTTTATTTATTATAAACAACAATATACTAATAATGTGAACCCGCAACCATGTCGACGAAAGCCTAGGATCGTTGACTATTCGGCCACTGAACCGTCTGAAATTCCAGCAAAATTTTTATTATGCCTGGGTTGTGAATTGTCAAGTTTTGTTAAAACATTTGACATTTTATTTAATAATCTTGTAACAAAATAAGTCATTTTAATTTTAGTAAGGATTAACATCGACGTTAAATAATACGAATCTTATAATGCTAATCTCACAGTCAACACAGATTTATCGTGAAAGAACTAAAAAGTTTAGTTCGTATTTTATTCGTCGTCATCTTTTAATGTTGCGCAAACGTGTGGCTTAGCCGCCTCTCAGCAACATCAACTGATTATTATTTTCATTATTGTTTTCGCACATTGTCTCCGCCCAATTTCCCTTACCATTATAATAATTCTAAAGCCGCTCTGATACAGCGGTACGAAACAGTGTTGAAGTTAAACAGTTTTCAGAATTTCGTTTCATGTTTGTTCATAGCGGAGTTGTCATGAGTAAATATTAAAGCATCGTGGTTTCGTGGAATATGCTTTGCGAGAGAAGGATATTTTGAAACTAGCTTGTTAAATATAAATCAAAGAATTTTCTTTTTTCATGTACTCGTACATACATACCTATTTTTATCGTTTATGCATAGCTAATATATGCTACATCTTCATTTGAATTGTTGTTTTTTATATCTGTTTTCCATAAATAAAGATTTAGAATAAGTTTACATACAAGTTGAACATTTATTTTCTTTGTGAGGGTATAGTAGGTTTTTATCCCATTTCGCGAAAATTTTTAATCTTTTTCTATCGCCTAAATCTCATGCAAAGTGAAAAAAGATATTTTTGTTTGATAATTAATTGTTCTCAGAATATTTTTTTGCACTTTTATTGTCATGGAAATAGTAAAGTTTTCAATTATTTAAGTAATCTCAACGAGACCTGATGGGAAGACAGATTGTTACTTGCTGACACGATTTTTCGATGTCGGTGAATCAGGTTTGTTGGCATTTTCTTTATCTTAACTGCAATAAGGATTCTTTTCACTACTGCATACTTGTCTGTTTGATGGACTCCAAGTGTCATGTAGACTGTAGATTAAGCATGAGCGATGAGAACGTCTTTGATACATGAGCAGAGAAACAATTAGCGTTGCATTAAACGAAAATTAGATAAATACTGGCCACCTTCCGTAATTAGATTTATTATTATATTGTTGAATAAGAATGGTTGGAAAAAATATTTTCTTCTTTGTTGAATAAGAATGGTTGGAAAAAATATTGTCTAGTTCTATTGTGAATATTCATGTGACATGTCAGACGATAAGCATCATAGACATATCCGATTAGTAAACCACTGATGATGCAGCGATGCCTTCATATCAACGATATCCATGGCTACCTACATTGTGAGGAATCTTGCATTCAGTTGATTTATTTTTATACGACTTCGAAATCGCGCTAAAAGTATTTGTGTGACGGCTATGAACCCTTGTCATAGTGGCGCAGTCTTGTTTACGACCTCTGCCAACGCTTCAACGGCTGCACACTTTCAAAAAAGTGTGGCAGTGTGTTTACAAATTTTACGATTTATTGTTTTCACGAGAGCTTTAAAACTCTGCACCATTAAATTTTATCAACGTCTACAAAGCACACAATTTTTTCACATTAGTATTTGTTGGAAATAAAGCTTCTATATTACATTGCAATCAACATACAACACTTCTAAAATACCTTTCATGTCGCGGTATATGTGAAAGTTGTCCAAAACTGTAACTGATTTGTATGAGGCAATTGCAGGAAGTTTACAGTGACTTGATAATGAAAATTAGTTGACCGTGTTTCCGAAGAATCATACTGAATTCAACTTCTTCGATATTTTCAATATACCATAAAACGCTTGTATACCAACTTCATTGATTGTGGCAACTACTCAGTCTTGATAGGCAACACTGTATATGTATAAAAAAACACATTACCTCTTATTTATTCTAATCATATGATATCGACCGACTTCGTTTAGCGAGTATTTTTTAAATTAATTCAATACTAATCGATTTAATTTGATTGGTATACTCTACTATGATGAGGCCAAAATAGTAAAGTATATGACTGTGGAATTAAATGATTTGCTAGTTTTACTTTATTACCAATTGCTAATTTTATCAATTCGGTTAATTTCTAATATTTTTAACTGCGCTGTTATATTTAGCTTTGTGCAATAAATGAAGTGTGGAATCGGTGGTAAATGATATAATCAAATAATAGATGAACGAATACAAAGTGTAAAAAACTGATGCACTGTCTTAATTACATCCTCCACTCCTTTGGACATCTATATTTTACACTTACAGTAAATACTGCAAGTTATTAATGAAGCGATACCGCCCTCGTTGCTTCATAATAATTGTAATAATTACTACACGGACAGCCACTTTCCATTAGCTTTATCGCGACGTTTAGCCAGATGTAATATTTCTGCTGTCAGTCACTCCGGTTTGTAGCGGGACTCTAGGGTTTGCCTTGTCGGAATACAGAAATTTATCCGGGATTTGCATTAAAACATCAGCGTTTACCGAGATCTAGGCATCGCTCTACCAGCACTTCAGATTAAATGTGTATTAAAGACTGGGATTCTATAGAAATAATTTATATCAATTTCGTTGTCACATTGTTAAAAATTATCTACATCTAGTCTAATTTAATATTGTGCCCTTTATATATTTAAGTGTTACGATAATGTTCTCATATTTATTAATTATAATATACTTTCTGCCTTCTCTCGATGCTAAAAATATCATAAATAGGGTAAGTGTTCTAGTCCTCGGACAGGCTCAGTGTCCGGACAGTTATAACGAAAATAAGTAAAGTATGAGAGTTTCATATGCAGAATGACTCACATATATTTGATAGTCTTCCTCATGTCCGGAGACTAGAGCCCCTTCTTTATCCATGTCCGCTCCCAATCTGGAGCATATGGCCTCCGAATGAAGGTAATCTCAATAGAATTTTTCTATGAGAACTGCTTGCTACTCTCTTTTTTTGAAGAGAGTAGGAATAGAATTATAGGGCTTAGTATAGTACTAGTGGTTAGCTAACCGCTCTCGCTATGCCCCGTCAGAATCGGATGGGTGGGGGGGAGTTTTAGACATCACAAACACTCAGACTACGAACAGAAATCTATAAATCGATTTATAGATCGATTTATGAAAACTCCGCATCGGGTTTTGAACCTGAGACATCCGTCCGTACCTGTAGCCAACGACGCTACCAAATGCAGCACGGACGTCGACAGGACTAGAGCACTTACCCTATCACATTCACCATCGTTCACTTTTGATCCATTACTGGTTCAATTCCAACCTTGTTTTATCGCTTTGTAATATTTTACTTTCTACGTTTTTTGTAATATTTTTTATTCATCGGGAACATTTTATAACATAAATTACTGAATGGGATTTGATATTATTTATACACTTTGTATTAAATCTAGAATCAATAATGAAACTATCGAAAAATCACGACTTAATTCCCATTTTCTTAATGCCCTACCTAAGGAGAAATAAATAAACTGTTTTCCGGGACTGCAGTCCCTGCTTGATGTGCCCACGATGCGACAAGAAAACCGGTTATCCGTCTGCGAGACTGAATGCGAACGTATGCTGGGCGTCTGTTGAAAAAACAGCTGTTTTCCGAGCGCTGGCCTTTTGTGGTGCTTCACCTGTGGTGGCGAACATATTCCTGAATCTTCACATATCATTTCGATGAGTATTTAAATGGTGCTTGGGCTAAATTTTATTTCTTTCTCAATGGCGTTTATTGCACTGCCGTTCGCTTACAAACAATTTACGCTGTCACTGTTGTCGTTCATTTGTTGATCCTTTACTTAAGTTTTAGTTACCATTTTCAATAAAATATATTTTATGAAGAGTAATTGTGTGACAAAAGTCGTTCAGTCACCTCTTTCAGTGTTGGAAAATGTTTAATTTATGAGCGAAATTTATTCGTATTTTAAAAGACCAAAAATTATATTTGTTATTTAATATTAAATTATCATTCCTCGTGGAGCATATGGTCTCCTAATGGAGCTCAACAGAAGTTTTCTGTGAGAACTGCTTGTTACTCAGTTGCTCAACCTCTCTTTTTTCGAAGAGATTGGGGATATATGGATACTGCTAGAACAGGACTAGTGGTTAACAAATCCCCGTCATTGAGGATAGGATGGGGGAGTTTTAGACATCACAAACATTTATGACTACGAACAGAAATCCCTAAATCGATTGAAAGATCAATTTATGAAACTGTCCGCACCGGGACTTGAACCCGAGACATTCGTAACCGTAGCCAACGACGTCACCAACTACACCACGGAGCTGACTTCCTATAAACGATGTGGAAATGGTGTTTTTGTATATTTTCGGTCGTTAAATGATATGAAAAATGACAATATTAGTAATTTCAATGTGAAATTATTTACATGTACTATAAATTTATGTTACCGCGGCTTAGTAAAAAATTTAACTCCTTCAAATGAGTGTACAACTCTCATAAACCGCACATTTGCCAGCTTTTATTAGCGGCGCACTGGCGTCGCGGTGCTTTCGCTCACTCGACGCCTTTTCAACGGACGCCGGTGTCTCTCATTGCCTTTGCGATTTCCGTGCTCAGACCGAAAGTAAATGAGTTACTTGGGTATAATTCGTTTTACTCGCTGAATGTTTACTAGCTACGAATTTTTGGGCTTACATTTATTTTGTTATTGTTGTATTGAAAACTACTTATAGTAATGCTACAGACTATGAGTGGGGTATTAAAATTGTATTTCCCGATTTCATTATGATTTAAACAGAAGCGATAGGATTTGGCTACCTATCGAAAGAGCAAACATAAATGCATTTTTTGAATAATAAACATATTAGAGACATACAAATGTACAAATCATAAAGAAATTAAATTAAATTGTCAACTATTAAAATATTAACGAGCTTGTTAAAAATAAATAAATACCATATCTTTATTGAAAAATTTAACCACATGTTATATAAAATATATTATAAAAAATGTAAAAATAATTAAATTTGGATTATTGAGATTTTGTACACTTCCATGTATTTTGTCACTAACGACCCGGGTTTCGCCTTTCGGCATCTTCAGGCATTCGAGCACACGGATGGACTCGAACTGAGAGACAGTAAACAGTGTCTAACGTTTATATAGAAGATACAAATGCGACAAGTATTATTTACGAGGTAAGATATTATACGTCTGAGAGCCACACTGATACCTGAGCTAAAATTTTGGGAATCTCCCTAATCCTTATTTTGTAAACACCATATTAACAGAGTCAAGGCAACTTTTGCAACTTTTAACTCAATGCGGAAAGTCTGGGACTCACGGTTGTACTCGGTCAGAACCAAGTGCCACTTATTCAACGCATGCATCCTGACAGTGTTGATTTACGGTTGCGAGTCATGGCACCTCACCAAGGCACAGGGTAACCGTATACTGTGCTTTGAAAACAGATGTTTGCGGCGAATACTAGGGGTACGGTGGTTTGATTTTGTCAGGAACTCGGAGGTAAGAGAGCGGACGGACCAGCCTCTTATTACGTCCAAAATAAAAAAGCGACGATGGACCTGGCTTGGACACGTGCTGCGGATGCCCCAGGGGAGCCTGAATCCTGCCTGTCTCTTCTACCAACCAGGTGGATTCCGTCGCCCTGGAAGGCCGCTGATGACCATTCATAGGATGTATTCGGCGGAGCTACGGGACGCTGGGATGACCTGGGAGGAGGCGAGGAGGCTGGCGGGAGACAGAGTAGCTTGGAGGAACCGCGTGATGGCCATATGCTCCGAATAGGGAGCGGATATGGTTTAAAAAAAAAAAAATATTAACAGAGTGGCTCTCAGACGTATAATATCTTACCTCGTAAATAATATTTGTCGCATTTGTATCTTCTATATAAACGTTAGACACTGTTTACTGACTCTCAGTTCGAGTCCATTCGTGTGCTCGAATGCCTGAAGATGCCGAAAGGCGAAACCCGGGTCGTTAGTGACAAAATACATGGAAGTGTACAAAATCTCAATAATCCAAATTTGATATTGAAATTCCATCAAGCACCCTCAGTCGATGTCTTAAATTATATGTAAAAATAATTCCTTAATATTCATTTACAAAATTGGAAAATTGATTTTTTCTACAATAATTTGATTGAGCTACTATTGATATAATCATAAATTTATTTATTTTGATAATAGCCGGTTTTTTAATCTGAATGATCATCATCATTGAAACTAACCGATGTGTTAATCGAGATTTTACGTTTATAAATTTAGGCGATAACTTTAAACATGTATGCTATTTGTTTGCTGATTGCAGTCGCATCCGACTACATGCAAAAATTACGCCATGCAAGTTTTAAAAACTGCATTAGTTCAACTTAACCATTCTCCTCGCTCCATTCTTTTGTTATAAATACATTCTAATTAGGTTAAAGTTGTCACAAGAAATTCATTTTTAAACATTACACCTCAGTATTTTTTATCGAATATCATCATGCTTTCTATCTTCCTCTATCCATTCCACTTTACTAGCCTGTATGTTTAAGTTAGTCTCGCTAACTACTCTTTTGCTTCTATTCGGGTCATAGTTTTCAAGCTGTCATCGCTACATTTGCCGCTGAAATGTAAACATATTCAGCGTTCTTCAAATTGCTTTAGTGTCGCTCTCTCCATTATTCTCTTCGCCCCTCCGTGAAATGTGTTTTTATATGCAAAACTTTCACATTTCATTCTCTTTATGCTGAGCGTTATTTTTATTAGTGTTAGACACATAAACACTCAAGAATTTCTCAACGATGGCCATAAGTGAGTTATTTTCGCTTCCGCTGTATCCTTCTGGCTTTTATCACTGTCGTTATTTTCGAGCACTTTTGTCTCGATATATATCCCGAAATCACACTGATGCTTCTTACATTATTGAGTTAAATTTTTCTCTTCTCTGTTTTACTGTAACTCAGCGGTCGCCAACCTTTTGAACCCCACGGACCAGTAAGCTCTCAATTTTGGATCCCGCGAACCAATAACTTAATTTTATTTTGAAAAGGTACACACATAAATATACATATTATATAGTGATCATAAAACTTTTTTTATAATTAACTTTCACTTGTTTAATTATAAAAAATATCGTCATATTTGTTGTTGCGTATTTGAAATAGGCTTATGGATTCTTGGCTCCGGTGACGTTATTGAAACAACTCTGCATGCCACCAGTTTTCGACCGCTGCTATTAAAAATATATGAAAAATCATACAGAGACAGGCGTGTGTTGTCACGGCTACTTGCAGTATTTTTTCCGTATCGTAAGAACGTAAGCATTAAGAAAAATCATTTTCAAGTATAAATCGTATAAAGAGTATATTGTGAAGCCAACATAATCGTCGAGTTTCTAAAATTATTACCAGCAATTAACTTAATTTTTGTTTAAGTCGCGTAGTGTTTTTCTTTGTGTAAATCGCACTCATTCACTAGCAATAAATGCAACTTGCGCTGATTTAAGAACCCTTATACCGCTGTAAACAGTGTACATAAATACCATTATTTTGTAATTTATTCGACTGTAAAAAAGAGTTCGCCAATAACAAAGCTTTTCGTAATGCAATCCGTTGGTGATATCGGATGAGCGGATCGTCAGCCCAGTATTGTACTGCGACACATCCATGCTTGTTATAAATATATATTATACAGTGCACAATTTATTCGGTCATAAAAAAAAGAAAATCAGTTAAATTCAAACAATATGATTATTTCTTTATAATAACTCCCACAAACTGTTACTTATTACACTTTTAAGGGGGAATAGAATAAACTGTGTGATCGAATGATGAGTGTGAGTATCTACTGGAATTAAAAGATAGGTTTTTTGTGCAAAAGCTAATATGGGCGTAATAAAGTATTGTGTACCTCGTATAAGGAAGGTTTGATGCCTAAATATCTATACTATAATATAGTTATATTTTAAGACATCGACTGAGGGTGCTTGATGGAATTTCAATATCAAATTTGGATTATTGAGATTTTGTACACTTCCATGTATTTTGTCACTAACGACCCGGGTTTCGCCTTTCGGTATCTTCAGGCATTCGAGCGCACGAATGGACTCCAACTGACAGACAGTAAACTGTGTCTAACGTTTAAATAGAAGATACAAACACGACAAATATTATTTACGAGATAAAAATATTATACGTCTGGGATCCACACTGAGTTAACATTTCGAGAATCGCCTTAATCCTTATTTTGTAAACAACACATTAACAGAGTGGTGAATTGTCGCTTTCCAACTACTTTTAGAATTACCAGTGATTTTACAATTATAATAGCATTGTGGATTTCGACGGGATGCAATTCGACGAAAGGGTAAATATATACAATCATTCCATATTTAGTGACATCTGTTAGGTGTTTCATCGTATAGGATAGAGTAACGGAGAATTTGGAAGGTTCAGCTGCTCGTTCAGAATTGGCAAGCAATTTAATTGAGCTCTATTGATTTCCAAAATTTCTTGATAAAATAATTTATGATCCCCCATGTTTTGATGCAACAGTTTAACCCCATCATCCGCATTAATTGGGTTGCGGTATATTTAAGTAGGGTATATTGTTTCAAAGCAATATTCACAATTTACCTTAAGAAATAAAACAGTCAATATTTTTCATTTGAGTTACGATATTCCGATTATATTCCTTGGCTTTTGGTTGTAGTGGCTTACGTCCCAATCCTTACTTTTCAGAATTACCAAATCAAAATGGAAAAAAAATGCTTTGAGAAAAGAGTTTCTTTAATATAGTTATATAATACCGAAACCTGATTTGAACGGTTTTATTCAATTTTGCTTAGCCTCTACTGAAAAGTAAGAAATTTTGAGTTAAGCTCCTTACTGCCAAACGTCGAAGATATAAAGATAAGAATAATTTATGCGAAGGAATTAGTTCTGCTTTCAATTTTTTGTTTACGAAAATTATTTTTCAATGTAGTTTGTTTTCTGAATATTTTTTTTTATTTTCTTATTCAAAGGCTTAATTCATATCAATCAATATTAAGGTGTTAACTGTCATTTCTTAATGAAAAGGTATCATATTTAAAAAATAAAATGCGATTCGTTTTAATTTAAAATATCGAATGAGGGTCCTTGAGAATTTCAATATCAAATTATAATTGTTGAAATTTTGTACATTTCCGTGTACTTTGTCACTAACGACCTGGGTATCGCCTTTCGGGATCTTCAGGCTTCATCTTCGTGCACTCGAATTTTCGGATAATTTGTTTTGTACTTCTTTCATATTTTTTATAGATCAGGACCGGTTTCGCTCATTGTGAGCACACTATTAACTGATGACACATACATCTACACAGGGTTATTTATATTAAATTGAGTGAATCATTTACAGTTAATCGTATTTTTTGAACAAATGAAATTAATTTGTCAACAATTAAAATTTTAAGAAAAAATAAAAATTATAATTTAATTACGTAAGAACATCATGATATATAAAATATGAATTTGAAAATTAAAAAAAAATGAGAGATTTTCTTAAATAATGTCAATAACAACTACTAATGTTATCAAATAGGTAGTTAACAGTGACGAAAAAGCTTACTACTAAATTAACACTGTTATTAAAATTGGAAATCTCAAGAAGGTGTTGATAAATTATCTCTATTATTATTACAAAATTCAGTATAGTTTTCCATTCATTATTCGGTAACAGTTTATTTAGAAATTTCTGACAGTTAATTATAATTTATAATATATCATAATGCCTTTTGATTAATGGGCTCTCGCGTTTATAATTTATTATAAAGTACAATAAATATTTATTTATAACTCAACTGACTCCATATTTGTACTGCGAAGATATTAATTGTTCACAATCATGGAAGTGATCAAAGATAATTGACAGGAGGGAGTATACAATTATTTATCTGTGTTCAATTAAATTGTAAAGAGTGATTTATTAAATGCCGTTGTATTACAATTAAATTGATTGTTTTTTTTCACTGCGAGGTTGTAATTGATTCTAATAACAATGTTAATGTATCGAGTATTTCTTATTTTCAGGAATTTCAATTTCTTTTTGGTATTTCTATTATAATGGTAGCTGAGTACTTTCAAGAAGAGATGCTCTTATATATCAACAGACATTACTCAAAATTATTTAAGCGAAAGTGAAATTCCTTAACATTCTTTACCCAACACGGTACCTACAGTGTCTTTTTAATTTGACGATATACGATATGGTTGTTATATGATTTCCTCTATACTAATAACATTCCTTAGATGTTTAGTACCATAATTGCGAAACCATTAGATATTAAAAAATCATTGCTGTTTTTTTGCAATTATTATACTATTTCAAACATAATATTATTATTAATGTGTATATTTTTCTATTTATTGCTAAGTGGGTGGTAATTTTGCATTTTATCAATAACTACTTTTATCGACTTATAATTTATATAATTAATCTTATCTTCATGTTAATCTCATTCGAACTCAAATAGTTTATGTGTTGGTTTTAATTTAGTAGAAAATGCTTCTTACTAGCTGAGTTCAACCCGGTCCGGATTAAATAAACGTTATGGAAAATGTTCATTATATATTTAAAATGCTCACTGAAATGGCATACGGATCATACAGAGTATAGTTAATCTCGCTGAAAACAAAATTCTAGCGATAATCAGTCACAAAAGCATAGCATAGTGCTTGCGTTGTCCGCTCTGTTGCCGTTGCCACACAGCTCCACCAAACTTCTGTTTACTTTATGGATTCCGTGAAACCGAATAGTGCTTACAACATTCAAAAGCCCGGAAACGGATACGGCAAACAACTTAAAACGAAAAATAAAAAGAGACGCAATTTTTGCCGCAAAGCTTTCACGGAAAGCCGGATACAAAACACTGTTTCATTATCAATCTAATATAAACGCGCCACTTTCTTCTGATCCCTTGTTATGGCCATTTGCGGTGTGCATTTCGCCGTCTTCAATTTCGTGCAATTATGATAATAAAGGGCGGTCTGACGTTGCGGGGTGCAAGAGTGCAACCGTTCCATTATATTAGTATTTTACGTAATACTATTATTAAATTTACTCCTCGCTTCGCATCTGCTTTTCTCGCTTTATCATAATGACTTGCCGTATGCACCTGTGTTGGATTTTGCCGCTTCAATTTCTTTCGATTTTACTCTGTCTTTGGTCTTGTATCGTCTCAAAATTCTTTGTAACGTTACTGTAGAGCTTACTCAAGGGTGGGAAACCTTTTCATGTCTGAAGACAGCGATCATTAATTTATTTGTGATATGATAAAGCGGTATTAAAAAAACCAAAAGTATTTATATTTCGAAATGTATGAGCATTATATAGTAAATGATCGAATACATTGGATTGGAGCTTGATACTGCAGGTTCCCCATCTTTGCTCCAACGGTCTAACCCAAGGTAAATTATCCCAATATTTATAATGTGTCTTTCGTTAGAAAGATTCTACTCTCCTTCTCGTAAGATTCATTTGCAAGTGTACACAATTTATAGTGCAGGTTGATACAGAATTTCAATCGCAAGTACAAAACAAAATATTCTTAACGTTGTGTTTTACCGAGTCTGTTTCGTGTTCGCCTTATTTCCTAAACATATGAATTCTATATTACGTCTTCCACGTTTTATACTATTGATACTGCAATAATTATATTATATATCGATATTGTAATTGAGTATTTGAAATATGTTGTTATGAACGTTAAGAAAAACACTAGACACCGCATTTTTAAATAAATCATAATTAGCTATAATTAATGACTGGACACCATGAATGGACAATTTTTTAAGGATACTTACATTTTATACTATGACAAAAAATCAATGAACAACTTTTTCTCATACACGTATCGTCGAGCACTCGACATTCTCCGCGCCAGCGTCCATCCGAGCCATTTCCAGAGATGAGCTATTATTAATACTTTTAAAACCCGAGTAACCGATATCCTGTTACTTTTTTCAATAGTTTATACTATGTACTAAAACTATTCTCATAGTTTTTATTCATCTATATTTTGAATGGAGATTACTTCATATTTAAATCGTAAGATTTTGTTACCATTTCATGCGTCGTCACTTACGATACGGGTTTCGCGTTGCTGGTCAAGCGTTCGTTTTTAAACATGGGCATGATAATTGGGGAAAATATTGTCTTGTTAATAAATTCGATTGATGCTGCGTATAGAAATATTATTCACATTAATCGTCACCGATAGATAGATTAATTCCTGGCTTTGTGAGTGCCAAAAGTTACAACTACTGCATGTTCTGTATAATTTCAAACCAAATGCCTTTGAGCGTGTTATCAATTCATTTTGTACCACTCTTTGTCATGCTTTGACTTATTAAATATTTCAATTAAATTTGATTTCAAAGACTGAATTGAATCAATCCGAATAGTCGAGTAGATACTCCAATATAGGCTTCAATTCCTTGTTACTATTAGATACTAGCGTTACCATCCGTACACATACGTGCTGTTTGTGTAGCCGTCCAGCTCTGGACACACTATCGCCTATTTTATTGACTCGCCACTGTCCCCTGAGGAATACTTATTATGTGCAATGGATTTAGTACCGTCTTGCCCATTCGTGGCTCGTCTTAGTTAAACAGAATAAATTCAAAGAAAAAAAACAGATATAAATCTAACGAAGGCACACAAAGTTATAGTTTGTCGTATTGCGACATATTTGCGTTGTGCATATTTATTTGTTTTTTTATGATAATGTTGAGTCAGTCAGCCCAATAGCTTTGTCTTTAATTCCATTTTAAATATTTATCATATATTCGATGTGCAAAATTGTACTGCGACCGAAAACACGAATATGAGAAGTTCTACATTAAGCAGTGGATTAACGACTTTTTTTAGCCATATACGCTTCCTACTCGGGGTATATGACCACCACACCGGTGCCTCCAAGATTATCAGTCTCTTTGCTACCCCAAGCCATGTCCATCATTGATGGTGGCCTATAATTATTAATTCTATGTTTATCGTACACGAAAAAGGCATATTGGCATATATCCATTCCTCATTCAAACAGGCTGTGCGAATAGATTATTATTGAATATAGGCCATCTAGGGTATTTCAAGAGTTTATGGCGTTCTATGGGGACCGAATAGATTTTAATTAATAAAAGTTCCTTCTTATACATTTTTGAACTTTATGTGCACTACTATTTCACACAAAAAAATTAAACGCTAAAAAGAGTTTGAAGTTACAGCGGGTAGTGGTGAGCACAATGTTTCATTCCCTAGGTAATATTATTTTTAAATCTAGCATGATTGTTATGCTTATTTATAGTTCTGTTTTATTTTTAAATTACAAATTTCTCTAATGTAATTAGGGTAGACATTGATAGTAATTTTCTCATCTTAAATTATTGCCTCTGAATCAAAATATAAGTTAACGTCATTATTTTATGTAATGGCATATTTAATAAGGCAGTAATAAAACCACAGTAAAATGAATTTTTACATTTAATTAAACGGAATTGTGCTGCAATCATTTAAATGGTAATATTTCTACTTGTTTGTCCATCCTTGCCGCAGATCTTGGACTCGACGACTTCGCGTAAGAGTGCTAACCTTTTTGTAGTAGCCTTGTTTGTATCGTATAATTTAATTATCATGCCACTCCTTACACAGCGTTTGCTTGTGTATTCTCTTTCCATTAAAATTTACCATCATATCTCATTATTGAGTTTTTCAATCCCCATTAGTAGCTGCCTGAGATATGTAATGCCGTCGCGTAGTTTATTACCTTTGTGCAATCAAAAGGTGTTTTTACAGACGCCCAATGGAGCGACGTTGTTATTACGGCGCATGCAATCCAAACATAACCATTAAGTACTTCATTTTCCCTTTTAGTATTATTTTATTCAATACTCGAATGGAAACTTCAAATCAGCTGCTGGTCGTTATATAAATTTATTATTGGATTTGATTTAAGTAAGCGATATTATTGAAATATCGCAGTCATTGTGATCATGGATACTATGTCTTTTGATGATCTTATATAGTCGGCGATTATATAGTCAAACATCCATAGTAATAATGTTGTATAGTTCCGCATTCATCGTACTCTAAGCTATCGTTTTCCTCGATTTATCGTTTTAATATTATGATCCCATCACAACTATTTCCCCGACTAACCGTTTTATAGTCGGTATTGCTGTCGTATCGCTAATATTATCCCGATACATTGTTTTTGTCGACCATTTGTCATCCCGCTCATAAGCACGTGCGATACCATTAAACTACTATCGAACACAAGACCGTGATTGTAAGTGTCGTCTTATTGTTAGGATGCCAGCTTATAATATTGCCGCTGATGACTCTAGCTGAGTGCGAAAATAAATCAAGACTTTCCTACATTCATAGTTATTTAGGTCTCTTGAAAAACGAAGATTCGGGGTTCCACTTAACAATAAAAAAGTTATTTTTTAATTCCACAACTGTGATCATATGTAGATAGACGGAGAAGGTCGATTCAGCTCGCCGTGTGACTAAAATTTCTTAAAGAAGTACATAGTTTTCCGCATTCTAAGATATTCACTGGTTTGAGCACTTAGCACTCTGACAGATGATTAGTAACATTGACTATTCGTGCATATGTTCAGTGGATCCAACATTCAGAATTGGTTCTTAATCACGACATTTATCGGCGTCGACAAGGGGCTTTTTAATGCTAGCTATGGATCTCGAGCAGCCAGGTGTATTTGAATCATTAACCGGGTTTCGTCTTCTGACAAATCTGGCTTTAATACCATACGAAATAAGAGAACAGTTGATCTTTATTTTAATATTTTATTCTCAAATAAATTAAAACTTGTTTTTTTTCTTTACAGAACGCGATAAAATGCGCTACCGGCAGGCCTGTCCTGGGCGTCAAGAGGCTACCAGCCCTCGCCGCTCTCACGTCAGAGGAGAAAGAACTGAGCGCCCCCGCGCCGGCGCCTCCGCCACACAAGATCCACATCATACACAACACCCCCGCCCATGTGAGTATTTTCTTGCAATTAAAATTGTATGTGATGTTTGGCTTCTGGCTATCTGAAGATATGATTTATAGTACATATGTCGAACTTCATTTGGTATCAGTGTTGTGTGTGCCAGTATTGCACATTATCGACATATTTGCCAACAACGATGTTATTCCAAAATTATTTCTAACTGTTACTGAATACACTTTCAACTAAAAACCGTTCAATTTTCTATCATTTTTTATTGAGAAGTTTTTAATTGATTAACCTTAATTTAAACTGTGATATTGGTATAGTTATCCCAATAGAACTGATTCTTAAGCTAACCTATTGTAATCTTTATAAAAAAAACTTCTGAGCATATTATCTTTTCTTATGTACACAAATTAATTCCACAGTTATATGGAAATTAAATACTTTTTACGCTAATTTAAAAGTAATTGATACAAAGTACAAAATATACAAGCAATGTTATCATTTAAGATAGTTTTACAAAAGCGCTGGAAAGAGTTAGTTTATCTTAATTAGTTAATACAATTTGAACAATTGACTCACCTACATACTATATTAAAAATTATATTATATTAGTATGCTCAATTTAAACAACGGATGCGGTTAAAAATACTTCGATCACTTCAAAAACAGTTTTACTTTTTACTTTATTTCAATAAAATCTCCTTTATTCTCCAAAGCTTGTTCATGCATAAACTAAACTAAAGCACATTAAATCGGCGCCGGCATGCACCGATCGCGTTATCTCAATACCTGCTGAAAATTCCCCGCGGCGCAAAATAATTTTGCACTCCAGCGACGGTCGGGAAAATGCACAGTGTAATTTTATTCCGACGTTTTACGTTCGGCATTAGGGGTAGTTTGGCGCCGTGTCAGGCCGCGGGGTGGTTTGACTCCGCACCCCTGGCGTGCTATCCGCGCTCTCTGCATTTTCCGTCCCTTAACAAGACCATTGCGAAGGCGATTTGTAGCGATGTTTCACGTCTTGTTTTTGCTTCTATCGCTTTTCTTTCCAGTTAGGTGTTCACGTTTCTGTTATTTCTGTAGCCCGCTCCATTCTATTCTTCGAAAGTGGTCTAGCTTTTACTTGGAATATCTAGTAATTCCACGTTTCCATTAATTAAACTGTAATCAGAAGGTATCGTATTGGACTGCATTCATTTGATTTCTTTATTATATTAAATATAAATTATCCATCATGATCTAGGATAACTTAATCTGTAAGTAATGCGAAACGTATTTTTTGGCCATTTCTATAATCAGAAAATCCGTAAATTATTTCCCTCGTATACACAATTATGGGTTACTTTCTTTTATAACTTGAGAATCATTTTTTTTATTGTAAATAATCGTGCTACCAATTAGTATGTATATTTTTTCTAAAGAATGTCTATAGTTTCAGTCTAGTACACTGTCAGACGATGCTCCACAAATGAGCAAACTACGTAACACTTACAATATTTTATAAAAAGTGGTAAATACTTAGAAACAAATATCTAACCTTTTATTGGAAATGAATACAAATAAGCCTCCGGATATTTCAAAAATATAGTCTTATGACTTTATTTAAATACACATAAAAGTTTTTGTATTTATTATAAGATTCACCCATAGTGTTCGCTGATTGGAACAAACTAGACTTATATTCTGCGATCAAGTCAGATTCTAGTGATTTTTCATTCGTATTAATGTATCGTATCTAGAATCTAGAGACATTTATATATGTGATGATTTCAACTACCTGGCGAATATTTAGCTATTCGCCAGGTAGTTGAAATCATCAATCTTAGAGAAATCGAATTGTTATAAACCAGTTATATCCATAACTCATACTAGAACAGAATTTCAGTAATATATTACAGTCAGTTCTTGTATATAACCTAACATTGCAATATTTATTTTGGAGCCATTTGCTATACATAGAAAGCGTACCGTAAAGGAAAAGAAAATATTAATATTATTTTAGCATGCAAAAGCTCATTTTGATGCAAAAGAATAATAAAAACACTTAAACAAGATAATTAATAACGTACATAATCTAAAAGATTGCCCTACTTATTTTTAAACCATTACACCCGTAACGTGACATATTATCCCATTACAGAAACACTCCACAAAACGGAGATTAACAAACACTTGTTCGGGTTAGGAAAGCCGTGGCGCTGTCTCGGTTATATTGTTATGATATTTTAATCCACCCCTGCGGTACAGTTGCGAAAACTTATTCGCTTGCCACGCAGACCTCGTTAGATATATATTTGTATTAAAACTTTACTAATTTACCAACTTTATTTCTTTGGAAGACGTTTTGGAATGTTTACTTTACATTTATATAACCGCCGCTTTTTTCTACTTCAAATTCGTATTCTAAATCACTGGTGTCTACTCTTGAATGAAAAAAATAAAAATCCGCTAAGTTGTAAATAAATACCACATGTTTATGAGACATAAGTGTCTCTTTTTTTATGTTAGAAAATGTTAGTTATGGGATGCTAAATCTCTCGCCGAAATGGGTAATAGGGTATGCCCCAAGAACTAATAGAGAGAGAATTGATAGATATAAATATATCTCTGTGCGAAGATCGCACCCTTGATTCCGCAACCGAGTAGGACGAAAGTCGCCATCATTTCTACTACAATTTTTTTTTAAATCTAGTCATAAAGGTTATCTAAGTATAGTTTCGTTCAATTAATTTTCCAGTAGTTATATAATGTAATAATAATTTACGTGCAATATTCATCCGAGACTCGGGCTATTTCTTAACTTTGCCGAGTTGCTCAAATAATGCAAATTATTCGGATCACTCGGCAATTCCTTTACTTCCTAGCTGTCTATTGCACTTCGGAATCTGAATTTTCAATTGCAGCGAACGTAATTCGATTATTCGATCGTAAATAAAACTTTCGAGTAACATTGTGAACGATAGCTAGCTGTACCGCCCATCGGGTGAGCAAGTGGGAGCCGCTGAGAATTCTTGGCCTGGAATAATATTGCTTTGATTCGAGATGTTTGCAACAAGTGAATTGCGAGCCAATTTATTTATGATTTCACACATATACATAATACGAATTGTTTGTGCTGTTCAATGTTTAATGGGCTGCAATGTATAGAGCCACATTTATGAGTCACTACCTCTTTCTTAATACCTCATTGTGAAGGGCGGACGCTGAAATGCGTGATTGATTCGTGGTATCAAGTAATTAATGTATCCTGGTTAATTTGCCGAGCATTAAAACACTTCGGTTTTAATCATTCTCACCTATGGAAAGTTTCATACTCATTTAGAAGCCATGGGCGCCTGATGTTTTCATTCATCCACACCCACTCCCCGTCCGGGCCTTAGAAAAAGCGATTGGCTAACTACAATTTTCCTTGTGCTTTTTGTTTTCTTCTTTTTACAAGTTTAAGAAAAATACTCTGCTAACAATTCTAATAACCTAGACGCCTATTAAAATATCAAATCGTCCTCCGTTGGGAATCGCTGATGTAAACTATTATAATGTAGAAAACTTTAAACTGTTATAATACATTTCAAGCCCATATTCGTGCCGGACACATATTTTACACATTGTGTACTCCTGCAGAAGTTCTGAGTTTCCTCTGGTAGATTTTAGATTCACAATGTTGGCTGCATGCCTGGCTAGACTCCAACGGATATCTCCTTCTCGTCTTCCTTTTGGATGGCCAACGTCTCCCTACTTGAGTAATTGTAATGTCGTATACATGCATTATTGTTGGGCATTCGAGTATTCTTTTACATTTTCCCGACTACAATCAAACCGTGACCAAATTTTCCACTTAACTTCGTACACATGTGTATGTGTAATACAGTAAGTCGTGAATTTTCTTCGTAGTTTTCTTTCAATTTTGCCAAAATAATATATCGCTGTAAAATCCGTAAAAGTGTTTTTTCTATTATTCAAAGATTTCCTACAATATTACTATGATTATTAAAAGTCGAAAAAAGCTATTGATAGATTCATTTACCTTAAAATTCTATTGCCTTTTAAATGTATTCACAATTTCCATGTCGCTCTGGTAGAATTGTTGTGCTTTTATCCCTGTTTTCACTTACAACATACATTATTTTTTATTATCGTTTTATTTCGCGTGCTAATTCCTTCTTAACCTTTGCATATTGTTCAGAAACAAAGCCCTGTCTTTGTGTTTAATTCGTGGGACATTTTTATTTTGTCTCTTCCAGGTTTTAATCTCGATGCACTTTCCCGAATACGAGATAAAAAACAATTACCGTTTTGTTCTTTGTTTCAACGCAGACTTTTCATTCTTGTTGTAAAACTTTGCGATGTTATTTTTATTAGAATTTATATTAGAAACAACGTTTCAAAAACCGCATTCACCTATTTAATAATTGAACATTGAACTACTTTTTATTGTCACCATTCTTTGGCTTTAAGTGGCATTTTTTATATACCTTTTTAGTTTTCGAGTTTGCAATTGTTGTGTTTTGCAGTTGGCTCGACATTCATGACAGTAACATTTAATTTAGACAAATAAATTTTTCTACGCCTTCTGTGAGTGATGATACTATAATAAAGGATTGTGTAATTTTATCAACGGTGCAATATACAGTCGACACCATAACCATTCTTAAAAATACCAGAAATGTATATATAATGAATATTTAGTCATAATAAGTTCCATTCAGCACAGATATTCGAACAAGCTGAAACCAATATATTTTTAAAATAACAATATACGCACTATAGCCATTTCACGCATAGGTAAAGTATTTAGGTTGGATAAGGTCAGGGTATATTAATTGAACGTGCATTTTTAATAGATACATGTGTGTCTATGTTCCAAAAATCAATTCAGACAATTCGTTTGGATTGACGAAGTATTGGCTTAAATTCGCGTACCTTTAAAATATTGAATTGTACTCAATTCTGTACTGTCTAGAAAGGATTTATTTTTTTATTTTTAATCACTTTGAAAACAACTTTATAGTATAGAATACACCGAATTTATTTCGAATAGAATAATAATGTAAATATTAATCATAATTAATATTTCTTAAATTATGATACCGTTTACGAAAGTTCTACGAGAAAGGCCTACGCACATTAAGTTAATGAATAGTTTTGTATCTAGCTGCAAACTTTCGGCGATTAAAGAAGTTCCCTATAACAAGTTTGAATAAGCAAATACAAGGCATCCATTAAATATACGTGGTTTCTTTGTACGGATTATTAATTAAGAACAAAACTTTAATGCCGAGCTGTGAAATGTAAAATAGCACTAAGAAATTCTTGAGACAATTAACGTTTCTACGCATTTTATTTGCGCAGAGGTTATATTAATTTATTATGTTAAAATAAACATGATTAATATATATTGATTGAATTGGCATTTGCTTGATAGAACTCCATTATAACCGGATAAAATAACAAAGTATTTACTTCTACAAAATTTTATTAGGTAGCCGACAATATAGTCGGAGATGACATAATATTGTATATCTTTTCTAAACAGTATATATAGCCAAGCTAAAATAAGTTGAAGTATAGTTCTGACGATGGCATCAAGCCGAAATAGCTATCAACTCTAATAAAATTTTGTAACTTTTCTGAAAACTAAATACTTTGTTATTTTATCCTATTATGATTAAGTCTTGCGGTTAACTTCAAAATTGATAAGAGAAGCTATGACTGCCGAGCTTTTTTCAGTACCGGGTTATTCCGGTTACACCGTGTTATTCCTCGTCCTATCATATTACCTATCGTTTCTTACATCATATCAGCTCTACTGTAGAGCTGTATTCAGTAGTAAGTTCATTCAGGTAACTAGATACTGTGTAATCGTCTTACCTCGTCATACATCTCATATCTATACTTAGCTTACTATAGTTAAATGCCTATTATACATAATATATTAGATGATAATTGTAATTTTATTTTGCATAGTCGGATTTTTTAAATTCTATAAATAAAACAGAAAAAATATTGCTTTAAAAGGATTAACGATCAAATAATGTGGTAGAAGGTTGAATTTTTTATTTAAAAAAAAAATAATGCTAATACCACTTTTTCTTCCATCCAATGTTCGTTTTAAATATAAAATAATACATTTTACGCGTTTCACGTGACGCAGCAGTATTTCAACGTCGCAAATGATTATAGATTCAATAAATTCTTCAGCTTTATATTCCAATGTTTTTTTTTCTATTGTCGCTTATCGGTCCAACCGCCTTCTATTTACAAATGGCATACTTTGAACGACAACTACACCAAATGGCTCTGAAAAATTAATATGTTGATAGAAGTTTTTTTTTCAAGTAAGAAGTAATGATTATTATACAATTTTCTCTGGAAGGTGTCGGTTTACAGATTTTCGTTCAACTAGATCAATAAGCTAGGTAATTCAGTTCTATTTTTCCCTACTTATATTCATTTATTCGATGTCGTAAGCCAATATTAATAAATATTACGACTGAAATATAAAACTGAAACACGAAATCACAAAATCAATCTAATATTCAGATTATTTTTAGTCGCTTCCTTTTTAAATTGAATAATGAAAATAATTGATGTATTAAATATCTTATATGTGGCCAAAAAATTAATTACTTTTCAATACAATCAAAAGGTTGGACATCTATGTTCTAAACTTCATTTGACTATAGAACAAATAAAAATAAATTGATGGAGAGATTTTAAATTACAAGTGATAACTTTACACCCCTCGAACATATCGCATTTTCCTCCCCAACTCTTGGTCGTTGTCCTATATAAAACCGGCGCACCTATATCGCCAACCGTCCACGTCGTCTACCATATTGTTTAGTTGGCCTCGTAAAGGTTAAAAGCTCTCTCGATTGTGTGTTTATCGCGGTCGGATATCTTGTCAGATTAAAAAGCGGTGTCGGAACTCTCCAAGTGTTTCCTTGGATATAATTAAATTAAATTGTTGATAACGATGTCGATAGGGCACGAAGGACTCTGCGATTTTATATTAATACCGGTAATTTCATTATGAAATATTTTCTGAATTACATAATACAAAAATAAATGTATTAAGAATTATTTTGTTTAGAATTATTTGCTTTATGCTTGTTTGATAATTAAACGCGACATGTCGATGCTCTACTTCCATAGTGATACAACTATAAATTGGTAGTTTTGAGATATGGCCGATCAAATTTTGACTCATCTACACTGACTCGTGAAAAGTGATGGCTTATTATTTGTATTACATTTTTATTCAATTAGGCGGTCAATAGTTAATAGATTTAGGATTAAGTGTTCTTTTTTATGAAACGCCACGATTTTCAAAAATATATTTCCACAATACGATATTTCGATATGTATGTAAATGGAACTGATAAATTATTTCATTTTACTGATTTACATTTACAAATATCTACACCCTCTGAGAGAAAACCTATACATTTTACTAGCCATACTTTTGTGAAACTGGAGAATAGCGGTGCTCGAATATAATAGCTAACTCAAAACATAAAATTTTCGACTTATCGTACTATGGAATTGGACCATCGATATATCAAACCAGACGTATCGTAAGTATTGTTTCTAAAACCTTAGTCGAATATAATATTATAAATAGGTCGTGTGGCTCCACTTCTAAAAAGTTCGCACGTCACTTCACTAAGTTCTTGTAGATAGAAAGAATTATAAAATGAATTTGGTTATTTAATTTTAAAGACGTCGTTCCGAACGTAAATTTTAGCACAGCTTCAAATTAGTAGGTAACTAAATTATTTAAGGGTGGTAAAGTAGCAACCATACTTTTTGTTATTTTATATTAAATTTCAATCTGAAAACATTCCCAACATTTTAATTAATATATTCTACATTTTTTTCTAAAGCTTTTAAATTTCCACCGCGGTAAATTCCAGTTTATATTTTAGTGTCGTAATTTATTTCAACCGCCGCTCTCTAAAGAAAATTTTCCGACTCTCTTTAAATTGAGATTTTTTGTTTTAAAGAAAAATATACTTACCCTTAACCCCGAAATCTGAAAAGTAAATTTAACGCGACTTCCCTCAGAGGGAAGGTCCACCTTACCGCCCCCAACAAACAGAAAGTTTCGCCACCATATCTCCCCTACCCCTTGTCCCTCTCTTCTTTGAATAAGATAAGAGGGTTGGGTAACAACTAAAGTCTTAGTATTTGGTAAATTCGTTTTAAGTTTTATTGCAAAGATTTTTAACTAAAAAACACTTCCATATCTATTAACTGAATTGCCATTTACTTGGTACAACTCCAGTATAATAGGGTAAAAATAACACAGATCCATGTCCACACCATATTCAGGTTTATCACACACATTTCTGAAGTTCATAGGTGTGAAGTCGAAATAGCAATCAACAAACTGATAAAATTCTTGTAGAACTAATTACGTTGTCGTTAGTGACGAAATACATCGAAATGTACAAAATCTCAATAATTCAAATTTAACTGCTTTGTTAATTTTAAAATTACTTTCATATTTCATTATGGGAATTTTTGAGATGCAAGTTTTTTACACGCCCACCACGTTTATATACGTATCACCCGATATTTTGTAAAATCGTGAATGTTCCAATAATAAAGCATTCTATTGTCATGTTATCACTGCCTATTTAAATCTAAACTTTTGGCCGTGAGAGTATAAATCGCGTTTGGCGGCTGGGTAAGGAAAGGGTTAAACATTTGATTTGAGCTAATACTTGGATAATTTTGATTTAAAATAAAGTAGACATGTGTTTTAACATTACTTATATTGTATATTTTGAAACAAAGATTAACATTTTAAAATCCTCAAATGTTTGTTTCATATTAAAAATGAATTTTCACAAAGTGAATCCATCAGAAATAGTAAAACTCTTCAGATCAATTTTATTAAACCATTATCAATTAACTTTCAGTCGATTCAATATGCACTACCTTAAACCGAGCTAACAAATGTTCAACAAACCTTATTATAACAAAAGTCTGGTGGTCTGCTTCTCCTGTCCCATTCCACGGAATGGAGAGTACCCGTTTCGCTGACGTGAAGTTTTTGTTCGATCGCAGTACCGATTATATCGTGAGACCGACCACGCCGCCGAGGGTAGGGGGTGGATTCTCTCGTAGCAGTGTTTTTGTCACGTACCGCACACGCCTACTTCAAGATGAATCTCGAAATTCATTTTAGATACTTAAGTGCGAGTACTTGTTTCTTTCCTATCCGCAATCTTATTGAAGTGGCTTATTATCTACAATAATTGTATTAACACTCTAATGAAATACTGTCTTTTCTTTACAATACAAAGGTCGAATTGAAGTGAAACGACATGCGATACTCATCGTTGGGAGTTAATTAAATTAGTTTACTAATTTTTGGATCGATTTCTGCGATGGTGTTTGTAATTAATAAAATTAAACACATTCTTTCAAGAATCTATTTTAAATGAAGCTATTTAAGTACATTTCAATTATAGGGACAGATTTAAATGTACATACAGATAAATTTTATTATCGTCTAAATTTTAAAACTTACTATTCATTAGTTGTCATTTCGCAAAAGATTTATAGTTAGTAATAGTAACTTTATTTTAGTAATATAATAAGGACTACACTACATAGATAATGTCATCCAATTGTGTCTTAACTCTCTAGTATTATTTACAACAAAGGCGTAAGTAATAGCGAGCAGCACAGGGCGTATGAGGTTGGGGGCGCACGACTAGCCGCCGTGAATCTGGGCCATAAATTCCGCAGAATAGCGACCGAAGGAGACATCAACCCCGCGAGCATTCTCCCTTTGTGCTAGACGAGGGTAGATTAATTGGGGGTGGAAAGCGGGAAGTCTTTGAAAACGGTTTATGGATTTATGACCGAGCGTTGAGCGATCTCGGATACCCCATCTGACTATCTTTGGAATAACTAATTACCCACGCGCCGTGTCTAGAATTGATATTGATACCGTAAATTTGCGGTGTTTGGAATTGTAAACGGTTATATTATCTAAATACACGTAATGAAACACTACATCATAATAGAGTTTGCGGTTTACCGGGAACCGATCAACGTGGTTTTTTGATCTCCCCCTACACTGAAAACGTGGTTTCGGTTTTCTAAGCAAAGTTTTTTGAATATAAAATTAAATGCTGAATTACATGAATGCTTTTTGAATGAATTTGAATACTGAATTAACATTATAGGGTCAAATTTCAAAGTATTTCGTTCGACAAAATTTTATCATGTAGTTGATAGCTATTTTCGCTTAACGCCATCATCAGAACGATACTTAAAGCCTACGTATGTGTACATATCAACTACATAATAAAATTGCACCCTATTAAAATGGATTTCTACCAAGTAAATGCCAATTCAATCAATAAGATGAATTTACAGTTTTTACGTTATAAGAGACATACGTTTGTGCAAAATAGTAAATAGAAAATGGCGATGTCGTGATTTTTTATAATTTTAATCAAAATCAAATAATTGTTGAATTGTAAAAATAAGACTATTTTTCATGTTACCTAAACCGAAATTTCTAAATATTTATATCGACTGAGGGTGCTTGGTGGGATTTCAATATCAAATTTGAATTATCGAGATTTTGTACACTTTCATGTATTTTGTCACTGACGACACGAAAATTGTTTTAACTCAGGTATCAGTGTGGATCCTAGATTAATAATATTTTATCTCGTGAATAATATTTGTCGTGTTTGTATCTTGTATATAAACGTTAGACACTGTTTACTGTCTGTCAATTCGAGTCCATTCGTGCGTTCGAATGCCTGAAAGTACCGAAAGGCGAAACCCGGGTAAAATACATGGAAGTGTACAAAATCTCGATAATTCAAATTTGTGTTTCATTTGTAAGCTCCTTTTTAAAATTAAAAATTGAAATTGTTCTAATTGTGGTAATTATATGTGTAATATAAATAATATTGATGTCGCCAATAATTATTACCCAATATATTCCTATTTCATTCTCGCTTGCTTCCATTGCTTCGACATCGACCCTACACATTTACATAGCTTCTGCTTTTCTCCGCGCGGTGGAAACTAGGCGCTGCAAACAGTCCGAAAATCTCTCGTATCTCACAATTTCATTCGGCCGCGAGAGGCCGTATCGGGCGGATGCTTCGTGATTTTGTGCTTCTATAAAATTGATTTCGAGAATAAAATAATACCGATGACAGTTGTAACAGATATGAAAAGAGTCGCTATAGTATTGAATAAATTAATCGCATTGATGTGTAATTAGTAAGCTTGATAGTGATTGATCTGTTGGCACTGGAATTATGTTATTAGTGTCAATTGGGTTTTTATGATCGTGTGAAAGGTGAACGGTTGTTGTGGTTGAATAAATACTGGTTGTGATTGAAGAGTATTATATCTGTGTCTAACTACATGTTTAGCCAATCAATAAGCAATGAATACATTATATTATTCGTTGAAAATAGCTTTACTGTAACGGTGGCTTTTTTTATGTTTATTTATTTTTTTTTAACCGGAAAAGATTTTATTTAAAAAAAATTACCGGTGATTTATGTTTAATTTCGCTTTGGCTATTTTAACATATATGTATTAAATTTATACCGCCAACGACCGGCTTCTATTAACAGGATTTATTCGAAAACATTACTAGACAATTATTTCCTATGCGAAAGCAGAACAATGCATGTGGTATTTTCAATGAAAAAAATATACTCTATTATAATACGGATTGTATAGTTCATTAGCAAACACATCGAGTGATACACGTTGAATTTATACCCAAAAAACGGGTAATACATTTTATATAAAATATAATATCGACGAATCGAAATAGGAATTTTTAAAGCTTTTGAACTCAAAACTCTTCATTAATTATACAACTCATTGTATGTGTTTACTATAAACGATTCCTTTATGATATAATCGGAATTTCTCGATAATCCGGGATTCCTTATGTTGTTCTACGCCACTTATCCCATTATACCACTTAGTTATAATTATCGCAGTCGGGGTGAAGTGTTCCTCGATAACCGCAGTAAACAGACCTCGATTTCCACCCCGGGGCTAAATAATAAGGGGGCGGTCTTCTGCGATATGTCGGGCTTTCTGACATTATTTGCCAGTAGGTCTCAATGATTGCATAATAACTATGATTAACTTCACATATGTTCTTGATTGTACGTTGATTTCGTCTTCAATTTAACGAATATATTCTTTTTCCTTCAAGGCACTTTTATTATAGCATTATTATATCACTCACTATTAAGGTGTTAACTGTCAATTCATGGTGGAAAGGGATTATTTTTAAATAAAATTATCCACAACTTGTTTTGTACTTCTTCTACCGGCGTCGCTCGTCGTGAGCCTTGTCAACTGATAACATGTAAATCTTAACAAGGATATTTATATGAAATTTAATGTTAATTATTATAAGTTATATCAATCAATTTGTTAAAGAACTATGACAACAATTTACAGATAATCATACAAATTACACATCAATGGAATTTAATAGTAAGGATAACAATAGCAAGGACCTTCTTCAAATAAATATCTACTATGTGTTATCAAAAATTTAACTATACTAAGAGACAAGCACTATCCAAACGGTAGGTAATATAATTGTTTGATATACGAATCCATAAAAATCAAATCTGCACATCTAAATTAAAGATATTTTATTCCTAAGTATGTGTACTTTGGAATTTGAATTGTTGAGATTTTGTACATATCGTCACTAACGATCCGGGCATCTTCGGGCATTCGAGCACACGAATGAACTTGAACTGACTCGAATTTTGACCATTTTTAAAAAGATAGCATAGGTCTCCCGTTATAAAATCAATATATTTTTAAACGCGTCGTATCCATGTGCAATTCAATCAGAAAAAAATATATTGCAAATGCAATAAGGTGTAGGTTTCACGTATAAACATATATGTGGAATATGTCCACGAACTTTCCATTGTTCATTTCATTGCGAAATATTTTTGAAAATATACACGTATACAAAAAAAGGCACCGACTAAAACATTTATGCTTTTAGAACAGCCAGACGTGTTTCTTACGTTGTATTTAATGTTATATTAATTCTGTGTTCCCCTACTCCTTTTTTACCCCTCTATTTTTAAACATATATTGCGACCTATATTTTACTGATTTTTTTCCGGTATCGTTACGGATACAATTGCTTTGTAAATTTAATATAAAGTCACTATAAATACAAATATTGTAACCACAAATGAAATTTAGGCGCATATAAAATATAAGCTACGAAAAACATGTAACGTTTGAACTTGGAAAGGCGTGCGTATAAAAAATTATCGTAGTCTAAAAGAACAACAAACATCTGCGAAGTATTAATTAGTGTATTGTGTATGTACATTAATAGAAACGAAACAAAAAATTAACTTCGATTTCTGAACTTGTTATTGAATAAGTCTGTATGTGATTTCTTTACTCGAATGTTGCTTGTTCACAAAATCCGTAGACTTCTCGAATATAATAAGGTTTACTCTTTAACTTTTCTTTGCGCAAAGTTTAGAAGCTATGGAAATGAGAGAAACAAGCACATGACTATCTTACCCTGATAAGATTAACTGAAGTTTTAGAATATATACATTTCACAAGTATTCAACGAGTACAATAGTATGCGAGTAAAGCAGTAACTCTTCAGGGTAAAGGTGGATTGGGGGTAAAACAAACCCCGACCCCAGGCGTGCTGCAGGTAGGTATATTATAAAGCCAATTTGCTAATGGTAAGTACGTTTTTTCCCCCCATAGGTAAGTTACGGTTGTTTGTTTAGGATTTCGTTTCAAGTCTGGCTCTGGCGGATGTAATTTTTATAGCAAAAATAAAATGAGCCTCGCATTTCAAAAAGCTCCGTTACAATTTTGAATTATTTAGTCACTTGAGTGATTGATACGTTTTTATTTTATTTCGGCGTATTGCTACGGTATCATTTCTGTGGATGTCTGTCGGTTTTCAATTCGTTTGTTCAATGAATTCAGCAGTTTCTTTGTGGTTACTCATTTTCGACAGAATATGGAAAACAATATTTACTTAATCAATATCTACCACATTATACTTCTTTTCATGTTATCAATTACAAATATTATGCAGTCCTTTCCTACGTCTTGTTCTTTAGTCTGGAGATAAACCGTAGATAACATTTTTTAAATTCATTTTATATTTACTTCATTGTATATTTTTGAACAATTTACTGTGGAGAAGTGTATGTATAAATACACAAACAGCGTTTTTTTAATGACAATGTTTCATTTCAGAGTTAAATAATAATGCGCTGAAAAGCTCCATTGAATTTATTTCCCGGTCGTGGCGTGAAAGCATACTCGTCTAGCCAAAGTGATTAAAATAGCACACTCACGACTGTGCGTCGAAGCCTGCAAAAAGCTCCCTGATGCGAGTGGCTTAGTCTACGCGTTTAATTCAACTGAAACTACGTGTGAAATAATCTCTTGACAAAAACACTTGGGATAAGCAAAAGCTTCTTGTTGCCATAATTTGCAAGAATTTAATTTAGAGAATTATTTGTCGCGTGATGATAATTTAGCTCTTAAAAGAAGCGAGACTTTTTTTATAAATGTTATTCTAAAATTATTAAATTTAAATTAAATTTAAATCCGTTAAAGTCAAATAGTTAACCAATTGAAAACATTACCGATGACGTAATAGATTCTTATTTTAATAGATAGATATAATTAGTGACAAAATACATGGTAATGTACAAAATCTAAATAATTCAAATTATTAGATTGAATTTAGAATAAATTTTAAAACAATGTTGTAAGGTTTCTTTATTATTATTTCTGACTAGTAACCGTACATGTTATAGATGACGGTATTGAAATTTTGACACTTAATAACTAAAGTAGGCTAGTACGTCGGAAGTGTGTGTGCATTGCATAACATTTTATATACATCTTGGATGCTTAGCTCATGAGAAAATTTCATACCTACTTATGTGATATGTGATACTAATAAAACGCCAACAGAGCGGTCTGGCACACTATATTTGTACGACTGAAACAACTGGGCTCTGCACAGTGATGAATTTCAGTGTTGCCCAGTACTAGCTTTCGATGGAACAGAAGTCAAAAAATAACTGTGATATTTTAATATTCTGTCACGATAGATATAACCACACCTTCTTTATATGTTGAGTCGGTGAAATAAGCTATCGAAGTTAATTCTCTGTTCAATTTGTGCATGAAGAGAATTTCACAGAAGTCATTGTAATAATAATTGATATTTCCCCTTATTCGGTTAGAATCCACTCGCTCCATTTCAAAATATTGCAAACTGCGATGGCAAAATAATTCAGTGGTCGCTTTCTCTCGGCTCTCCCGTAACCTGTTCCGTAATTTTGATAGTGAATTATTTGTACGGCTAATTGTTTATTCACGGTCTGTCTGTTGGCTTGCGAATCGGTGATCAGCGATACGCGATGATTATTCTATTTAGATCTATCGTATATTTTGGATATCGCTCCAGGCTAGTTTTACTGATTATGTGATATTCAATTATTATTTTTGTTCTAACTGCAGATTTTCCGGAATGATCTTCCTTGTTTTATAAGATTCTGAATTTTATCACGTGCAATGAAAATCATTTGTTTTTTGCATAATATGCTTTCTCATTTTTTCCTTCGGCTTGTACTTACATGTCAATTGAATCAATGAAATAAAGGCATTCTAAATAAAAGATAAAATAAATCTGCTTTTCAGTGATTTAGATGTGTATAACAAATATTTGTTTTAATTTAAGAACACCTGTCGGTTCGAGTTCATTCGTGTACTTGAAAGCATGAAGATGCGGAAAGCCGAAACCCGGGTCGTTAGTGACGAAATACATGAAAATGAACAAAATCTGAGCAATTCGAATGAAATGCCGTTTGAATTTAACTCTTCCTCTTATCCCGATTACACCGCAGATCATTGCAAGTTTCCCAGACTGATATGGCTAGAGAATTGAAGACTCCGTTTCTTGACCAGCATATAGGTTCCTCAGGACAGTCAATTTAATTCTTAGTCTTAAATATCATATGCTTAAAGTATTCAATCTCTACGGTCTGATCTCACATGATCCCACGACACTTCAATCACCATTTCTTATCCTATTATTGAGTTTATAATATTTTTTTTCTATTTTTAATTTGAATTAAAAAAAAAATATTTTGCATTACAGCTGACAGCCAATGCGTTAAATATTTTTGAAAATTAAAAAATCATATGAGATCAAATCGATGAGAATTTTGGGAAGTCCACGATCACAAATTTAAATTGAAAAAATCTAAATTTGAAATTGACTTTTTGGGAATTGAACCAGGACCCACCAAATTGATAGGGCACACTTACCACTAGACCGACAGAGGTCGACAATATGAAAATTAAAACCAAGTAATTATTCGATTTTTGATACTAACACTACTAATATAAATAATAATATAATCGTGAGTATGTAGTGGATGTTAATATAAAAATACTTCTTTTTCTCGATAAAGTAAGTATACTACCGCTATTGGATGCACTCGACATGGCAATAGCGAAATCTTGGACGGAAAGTTTTCGCGTACATGACACGAGTTTGTGCAAACCGCAAATGCGACGCCTGGGAGAGCTTTTTCGCCTCGTCGAACTTTTAATATCGACGCTCCATCTGCCGCCAACTGCAAGCCAGCTTATTGAGACAATCCTTAGGGATAAGCAGTAAAAGTCAATGTCTTGACATTAATAACATTGCAAAATTTTCACACTAATTATTCACAAAACAAACATTACTTCATCATTGTTTTAATTTGGTTCCAAGATTCATAATTCATTGCTATTTTTTTCACGTTTAGTAATACAACTTATATAGTTATACTATATACAGTTTCAATAATCTTATTTATCAAGCTATATTTACCATTTATTGACTTATACTTATAAAACAAGAACCTTTATCATCGTTTTGATTTCTCTATCCAAAAGCTTAAATTATTTACGAGATCAACAGTGATATAAGTTTTGACATAACCGTTTTTTCCTCTATATGAACAGTTCCAGCAGAGATTTTAAGGCGTTTTTTCGCACTCCGACGAATAAAAGTGATGTATTATTCGTGTAATATGCTTGTTCGGCACTTGCTAAAAGAGTTTGCACATATATGACTCTCTCAAGATATACTTTGACAACGTATGTTACTGCAAGGAACGTCGTTGGTTTGATAGCTTTGACATAAGAACATTCCACTTAACGACACAATAAAATTACGAATAATATGATTTTTACAAAGTGATTATGATTAAAATATTACACGAATAGGTTTATTCCTGTGTGTTGCTCGATATGACAACATTTTAATGAATTTCACGTGAAATACATAAGATTTCATAGATTATACGATTGAATTTTTCTTGAGCACTTCTATAATAATACAATTTACTGCCGTAAAAAAAGATGTGAAAAATATAAATTCTATTTTATTGTGTATGTATCAGGTTTTTTTATAATATTGAACACGGGTGACATTTTTAAATAAAAAATCAAAAACATTCCTATCAGCATATCGTCGTCTTCGTTGCAAAATTGTATATCTGCAGAAGAGCATAAAACAGTAGAAAAAATAACTGTTGAATTAAAACGGTAATAAAAAACACGGATCACGGAATTAATATTAAATATGTAACTACTAATAGCGTGCTTTTTATTATCGATTTCATTGGAAAAAAATATTTTTTAACTGTTTTTATTGTCGCCTGATTCTTTTAAATTATTCAATGAAAACGACGATTTGTCGTTACAATTTTGCAAATGTTGTTTATTCTAAAATCAACGATTTATGTACATTATTTATGAAACAGCGCGGTATAACATTTCTTAAGTTGGGAAGCGACAAAAACACATTGTTTATATAAAAAACAAGATGATATCAAAGCAATCATTTCGCTTTCGGGTTGAAATTAAACAAATCGCCAAAGCGTGCGCTCGAGGCATATTCGGCGCTTCAATCGTCCTGGAAAAGTCACTCGTTACGTTTGAATTATTTATCATCGAAATGGAGGCAGCAAGGTTTGCAGAGTGCTTCGATAGCACGAGTGGCAGGATCGCCGCAATTACCGCCGACAGATACATTAAACAACGTCAAAAAGTTCCGCTCAACCGGGATTGCCGAATAACTTTTCACCCGGGCTTACGCAACGATGGTGTTCCGTGGTTTTCATTTTAAATGAAGTGTGTTTTATTGCTCATAATAATAATACGTCACTAGTAACGGTGTACGCGTGTGCTGCCGGTTTGAATGCACATGCTAATCAAAATGCTTTGTTTTCATGCATTCAGTAAAACAGTTTATTCAACTATTTGTTTATATTTTATATAGGACGTGGGTTTATGACAATGCTTTCCCTACTATTCCTTCCCAGTAAAGCGCTTATAATATATTAGTATTTTATATACAGAGAATATTAGCTAATAATCGCAAAATACTAGTGGCCTTGTGGACTGTCGTGTTGCGGCAAATAGGTCGAATACTTACGTTGATTTTTCAACGAATTCATAAATTTTTTACATAAAAGAAAAATTGGCAATCTGAAGAACAAAGCGTAGAGAGTGCAATTGCCTGTCCTATCCGTAATATATCCTGATCGCCTTGCAAACAGGAAGTAAAGAACAAATAATCTAATAACCACTGAATTAAGTTTATACAGGAACGGGAAAGCTTTATTCTCCACATCGTCAGTAGGCATGGCTAGAAACTAGATGTCGACTAACTAATAAAATGGGTGGATTTTTTCGTTTATAGCAATAAATTTAAAATTGAGTTTTTTTATTTGAAAGAAAAAATAACATTTTGTTTTTTATCTTATACCTCGTGTCCTTGATCGAATTCAAATAAAAGAATTTACTACAGTTTTCGCAGTGAAAAAGTAAAAACACAACGCGAAGCCTTGGCTCAATAGCACGCTGCAAGAAAAAAAATATTGAATAACGCGCGCAGTAGATTTTATTCGGCGACGAACCGAATAATTGAAAGGGGCGTACTGGTTGCCTAGTGATTTATGGGGTATGTGCAACGCTTCTGTGGACAAGAGCCGGTGGAACCGAGATGAGAGATATTGGAACTATTACGGGGATATAATGCTGCTGGAATGAATTAATGGCTATTGACAAATGCCGCCAAGTGGCGTTCGTGAAATTGCAATGAAGATTGATCGCTCGCTGGAAGAACATACCGACGCCGTAATGCTGGCATTCTGCTGTGTAATCTACCAACACCTTGTTATAACGAATACTCCAAAAGCTGGCTGTTGCTTTTAGTTTGTGAGTGTATGAAGCGATACCAAGAACGTCAATTTAGAGACAAAGCTTGACCCGCTAATGAAGGATCGACGAAAATAGACATACAATACAAATATACAATTAAGTTACCTGAAGAGTTTTGTTTTCGTCGCATGCAATTTTCAATAAAAATGTGTTTTTTATGACAAGAAAACAGTCGATCGATTTATGGATTGGTGTTCGGAGATATGATATGGATTGTTTGTGATATTTAAAATTCCCTCATACCCATCCGATCCTAATGAAGTAGTGATAACTGTGTTACATATACTTATTGTTGACGATTTAATTTATTTATATTTTCTATGGATTCGGTTGTAACTTTGTGGAAATTCATTTCTTCATTGTTAACCTTTCATTAATTTTTTACCTTTGAAATAAATAACCTTGCGATATGGTTAGTCTGAAGATGCTTCTTAAAGAATCGAAAGCGTTACGTTAGTGATAAAGCCAGTGGAATAACAAAGATATCCATTTTAATTTTGAATTAATTAATTTATATTTATGCTCTAGTAAGATAGTGAACTTAGTCTTTGTCAAGAGTATTATCAGGGGCAGCAGGCGAATGGTCAACATCGCGGTGCCGAAAGACTCGGATTCCAATACAGCCACACTTCAATAGATTTTTAAATCGATTTATTTGATTTGTGTTCGAAGGTATGCGATATCTAAAATTCTCTCCCACCCATCCTATCCGAACGTAGTGAAACCGATTAGCCAACTATTTGTCCGGTCCCTGCATAGGATAAAGGTAAACAACTACTATTTACCCTCCCAGTGTTTTTTTTAACTATCACCTAATGGTATTAAAGATAAGAGATTTAGTTTTACTATCAAACAACGCAGCTATGAACTTGTTTGTCAGGTGTTGTTTTTTATCAATGACAATCGTCACCATTATGGTACAATCTATCGCAATGTGTGAACGGAGTTCTTTCCGCTACAAATTAAATAATAGTACATTTATCAAATCTTGAAAATCTCAAAGCTGGTATTACGTTTCCCTGTAAACATACCGTTTAGCGTGACTTCAATAACGAAAATTGGTAGTTGTACCATGGCTTCTACTTCATATCGGCATGTTGATTGTTTGTTTACTCACGATGGAGCTGGTATTGACCTAGCCTGTCTGACGCTCATTCTCTATTCATCGGATTTGCGGCTCCAAATCGTCATAGATAACATATTTGTTCACCGAAATATTTTTTCAACAGACGATTGCGCATGTCAGTTTTAACCAAACGAGTGATACCTTCATCTCCGAACAAATATTGAAAATATCGTAATACTCATGCCCAACGTGGTTGGGTATTATTGGTAAATTGATTCATAAAGTGTTAGTCAAGCCATTTCTTTTGTTTTGATATGTACAGTACTAACAATTAGAAAACGATCATATCAGAATATAGTTTTTTGTAATAGACTACACTTCATGAATTACGGCTTGAATCGCTTAAAATTGGAAATACATTATACTTGTACAAATAAACGAAACTTCCATATTATATGGTATTCTCGAAACCGGTTTCGCTCTTCGAATGAGCATTTTCAATTGAAGTATGGAACGAATATTTGAAAGCTCCTTGACCGAGAGTGGTAAGATCATATTTAAAGAATTGTGTATTATTTGTAAATAAATTAAAACCACATCGAAATGTTTTATTAAATTGAAACTGAAGTTTGTATAACTATTGATTAATTATTCTTACATTCCTTCAGTCAATCGCCAAACGTTTACTATGTGAAAACATACACTACTAATTCAATACGTTTGGGGGAATGTGTAAACATAATATTTACCCTAATTATTAATTAAATGGACAATAGCTTACCCCCTAATGATCGCGCCCTGCTGGTGGTGTGTTTTCATAATGCCTTCACGCTATGTTGATCATTGAGTGTACGACATCGAATTAAATAATTATCGAAATATACGTTCGTCGCCCGGTTCAATTTTCCAAACAATAGGTCCTAACCGTTAATTGGTAGTAACATTGACCAAATCGTTATTCGACCGTTAAATGTAATGTGACTTTGGTCTACCAATATTGTTAAACTAAAAATCGCCCACGCTGGGAGGAACAGAATCAGAAATTATACATTATAATTTAATAATAACTATATATAAGAAACTTACGCTATGAGTTGGTCCTGTGACCATTTGTGTATGTACATATTTATACTTGATGTGAAATTATTATTTCTTTTAAAAGTCACGGTTTTCTGTGATTTATGTGATCATTGCCGACCTATATAAGTCACTCTGCAATTTATGAAGAACGATTGACTTCCAGTCGGTCATTAAATTAATACCGAAGAAATATTCTGTGAGGTGTTTTTATTCTCCATATTTGGAATAAAAAATAGTTCTTACGATTCTTTGAGAAAGCGATTTAAATTTTTATTAAAACTTATTTATATTTCGTAATTTGTATTCATTAGTGTGTATTCTTTAAGCATTATAATTGAACCACTTATCAAACAATCGTATGTGTTTTCAATATTCTTTTAATACACCCACTTACATGAACTCTTTGTCGTCTTTATGTATTCTATTTTAACAGATACTGTGTAACGTCTGTACCTTTCGAAATCAAATGTGGTTATGCGACTAGAAAAGCTATATTTATATATCAAGATGAGGATAAAGTGCGGTTCCTAGCGTATACCGTGGAAGCCGTTCCGTTTCCACTAACCACTGCTTGCTCATTTGGTTGGGAAATTGGCAATAATAGACACCGCTGGGGTAGGTGGGTCGCCAACCGTAATTAACGACCTCTCCTGCTATCCCCGTCTACATACTATTTATGGAATAAAGTTGTAAGGTTAGCTAGATAATGATCCAACATTAATGTGGGTATTCAAATGATTGAATGTCTATTAAGATATTATGTTTGTGTCGTATATTTGAGATGTTGTTAATTGAGTGAAATGTAGATATCGTAATGGGGGTACGTTAATTCTATGCTTGATATTGAACTAATTTATTGGCCAAAAAGGACTTAGATTAAAAATCTTTCAAAATATCGACACGTACGAAATGTAAAACGTTACAGGCGCGATATTACTAGATATAAATCAAGAGGAGCTGGAAACTCTTGCTCTTTTCGTAGTGAAAAGTGCTTCAATTGCATTTTTTTAAATGTTTTTAACATTCTTTAGAGTATCTGCTAGACGTATATTCCATGTAATGAAACACCATATTCTAAAGATAAAATAAATATATGGATCTTATTGGAACTTTTTGTTGTTCAAGCTTTTATTTGAGCTACAATTTAAAAACATATATGTAACTGAATTGGTAGACGACGGAAACTATAATTTTGTTTTTCTAAAACGATTTTAACGATTTGATAGCTATTTATCACGATATCACTATGCATTTAAAAAACTACTATTAATTGTACAGTATCATCAATTCAATAATAATATGAACTTCTATAGTTCAATTATAACTTATAAGTATGTTTATCTTATATATGATAACCTAGATCGATTTGTAGGCGTAGCTATAGACGTTTTATTATCATCACATACACATGTAGGAATGAAATTTTATCGTGATATAAACATGTATATAAACAAAACACACAGTTCCGACGTGACGCAAATTCAAGGCAAACAAACAACAATCAGTCCGTCAGTATGGAAACATTCAGTATTTCAATTTCAATACCGTCATCGATGACGGGCGTTCCTAGTAGTTGTCATATATTATTACCGCCGATGAAGTATTGCTTGGTAAAAAATGAATTCGTAAACCTGAAAGTTACAAGTATTGTGTATGGGAGGTTTTAAATTGTGCAAGATTTAATGGTAACGAAACAGATGTGTAATTGGTTGGTTCTACCAAATAAATGCATACTTCAGTCAATAGTTTACTACTACCCTCGTAATAAAAAACAGACGGTATTCTTGAAAAATAAACATTTTCGAGTAATAAATGTGATTTATTACAAATATTAATTTAAAAGAAATTTTTAGTTGTACGTTAGCCAAAAGCGTTGTCGTGTTTAACGTGCAGTATAGTAAACGTGAAGCAGTTTGGCAGAGGTTCAAGATTATATAGTTTAGTGTAAAACATTATTAACATGATTTATAAAACAAGGTTATTTGTGTTTATAGGCTCGTGTGCGGTAATGTAATACAATTTCGCTAATAGGCGAGTTATACTACAAGTAACTGGCATGTGTTCAAAGCATTAGTTCGATTTACTTGTGTTTAATTTTTGTTCAAACAATGTTGTGTGCTTACCCACTGTGGATTATGGTTTCTTATGATTTTATAAGTGAAAGATATACTATTTTTTCTTTTTCTTTTTCTTTCAACAATGTACGTGACTATTTAATATTGTTAAACGCATTTTTAGGTGTTTTTACAAATCTTAAGACGTTCGATTGAGGATGTTTGATGGAACATTAATTATAATTTTCGTGAATAATGTTAACGTGTTTTTCATAATCATCTATATTCTATTCTGCACTACTTTATGGTGCCACCAACTAAACTATTGATAAATGTAATTTAAGACATGACTGAGGGACATGACTAAGACGACTGAGGGTGCTTGATGCAATAGTACAAAATCTCAACAATTCAAATATTGATAAATGTGCTTATTTGAAGTATTTATTGAACGCGTTCAAAAATTGTCAGTTCTCTTGTACGAACGTTTCTTAAAATAAATTATTTATCAGATTTTTACGTATTTTTCTGCCTTACTTATCCAAGCCGACATTTTTTACACCCTTTATTTTGCCATCTCTTAGTTATTACCGATATCATTTTTTTTATGAAACTCGAGCTTCAGAACGTATGACATACATCATCGTAAAAGTAAGCCAGCACCCTTTCTAAGTCGCTTTCTTTTAGCCGTCTTCATCGACCTCCCCCGACCCATCAAACCGACGTAAAAGCTCTAAGCCGATCTCCGGTTTAATCCACTTTGTAGAAAAATCCATAAATCGTCACCCCCTAAGCCTCGCGTCGACATGGCTTACTTGGGGCGAGAGGGGCCGGGCCGGTGGGGCGCTTCCTGCTTGCATTCTTGTAAAGATCATGTCTCACGATTCTTGTCATTTTTATGCCGACGTCTTAGAGAATATATTGTAAGCATTTGAAACTTTCCAACATGACACGTTTGCATAAGCGATATTTTGCAATATATGTTACCCATACATACTAAGAGATTCATATTATATTTAAATTTGAAATATTAGTTGCTAGAAACTCAATTAGCGAAATACACATTTCCACTGTGATTTGTACTTTGTCGTTTGCATCAGTTCGATTCGCTTTTCATTAATTTATAATTATCTTTCATTTAATTATTTAACAGTGCTACCTATCCAATCTGATAATTATTATTAAAATGTAGCCCAAAAAAAAGATACAAACATTAATCAAGAAAACTTATATCACTGTTATTGGATTGTATATTTTTTGCGACCAGTGGAAATTGTGGTACAGCACTAGACTTGATTATTGAAATAAAAATCTTTGTAACTAAAACTTAATCTTCCAGATAACTACACTTGCTAAACTCACATTATCAAAAAATAAGTACTTTAATCCCAGTAAAATCTACGGTAAATTTATACCAATTTTTTTTACGTAAGCCAAATATATTATACTAATCGATAAAGAAACACTTTTCTGGAAAATACCATCGTGGTGTGTCAGCTCGTAATATTATTACTTGGAAACGTATTGAGTTCTACTGTAGCTGAACGTACTAGCGAAATAAATAAATCAGACTCTGTATCGTCGAATGATTTTTCCATTGATACCGAGTGCAGCTAGGCTTTATTGAATAAACACTTTATTTCTTCACTCTGAAAAAATCTCGATTGCCACGTCTTAAGTGGTGTTCAGAGTGTCAATACCCACTGCCAAGCAAAAGAATGAATGGAAGAATTGATAATAAACATCAATATTTGCTGAGACGTAAAAACATTTCAATAAACTGATTTTTAGATTTGGCATTCACGCTGTATTGGGCGCAGTTTTATCTTCAATTGTGCTCAAATGCAGGAAATTTATTAATATTAAAATGGTGGCACAATTTTATCATATTTAATTTTAAATACGAATAATTTGCTTACGGCCTATTTATATTTTTAATAACATACAATTTTCTCATTTTATCGAAAGATAGGGAGACTCGAATCTCGAATGCATCATAATATTTATTAAGCTTAAAATACAACCTAGACTGTTATAATATATAGAAGATACGACCGTTCTAGGTCAATTGGTAAACACTACTAGACACACTTCTTTGGGCGGAATCAATAATAAGTTCGTGGCACTCAGTGCAAACAACTAGCGATAATTGACGCAGGATAATTGGTGATGATTATTCTGTTTGAGGTAAACGTACCAGTAGTGGACCGTTTTAGAGAAAAAATCAACAAAAATGACGTTTAGCATTAGACCGAATTATGACAAAGCAAGTGTATGCATAGTCGGATCAAATATCTAAATTAATATAAGACAAAAATTAGAAAACGGTCTGTTATGAAAAAAATGTGTTCAATTTTTAACAACCATGTTTTTGTGTCAGTAGTTGGCCATCTAAAAAATTGAAAAGTCCCGTAGTTGACCACATTTTTTTCAGTGGTTGACCATGCCTAATCAGATGGTTTCATGACGACCTTTTATCAGAGCTTAACAATTCTCTTATGAAATTCAAAATAAAATACTTACTGCATAAGGTGTTGTTTTTAAATAGCTGCTATGACACTTGAATGACATATATGGTGAGGTTCCTCAATCCGACAAAAGATGGTTTCACTTGTCTGAACTCTACAATTTAGAGCAATCCCCCGTATACGTTTCTTATTTTGGGCACTTTTATTAAGGTCGACTATAGATGTATCAATTTAACTGGGCCGCTAGTGAGGGCGCAACCGTTGTGTTAGGAATGTTGCCATACTCAGCCAGAACGGAAATTTCAATAAATTCCAAAATTGATATTTTAGCGACGGTTATTAAAAGTAGACATGGATTTTCGAAAGATATTGAATGGCCATTGGGGAAATTTATTCTAGACTGGCAATTCTAGTTCCAAATTCGGCGGCGGCCAAGTTATGTTGGTAATACTTTACTGCTACATGATCAACTAAATGTACATATTTACCTTATGTTATATTCTACATTTCGTTTATTTAGAAGATATAACCAATTTCGCTCAGCTAAAGCTCGGGTAGTGGGATTATTACCATAATTAAGAATGCGACTTAGGGCAATGGTCTTAGAAATAATTCTCTTATAAATCATCATCGACCTCCATCGCCTCTCTAGTTTCACCAAAATTCATAATAAACTGTTCTCCTTGGCATATTCATCGAAAGAATACAAAATACAGATGTACCTATACGTTCTTGTTTTAATGCATCCATAGTTCACGTACCATACAATGATACACAACACATTGTAGAGCACTCGAGAAATAACTGCGTACGCCATGTTCGAGACAGACTAACCTTCAGGGATGCAATTGCAAAACCACCCTCATTTGTCTCCGGTGATATCACATTGCAGTGAAATCATTTATATGTATTTGGATTATTGAGATTTTGTACCATATTTTATACATGGAAGTGTACAAAATCTCAAGGAATCAAACCCTCAGTCGATGTCTTTAATTATTTATATATGTGTTCACCAAATTACAATGACCTTTATTGATTGAATGGAATCGAACTCGATCATAAATTGAAATCGATCGATGAATATGAAAAGTTTGCTCATCGTTATATATAATATTTGACTGTGAATATATAGAATAGATTATGAGTCTCAATCAAAAAACTGTTTTTGGCACTAATAACCAAATTTACATTTTTTGTCTTTGCTATCGCCTACATTATTAATAATTTAACAACCATTGATATACATGAAATAAACTGTAAGCTGTGTTCAATAATTGTATTATAACATTTAATTTCTTTTATTTTCCGAAATACATAAGATTCTCAGCAAGTGTTTAAAAATAAGTTCATTGAATTGGCTTTTACTTGGTAGAACTCCATTATAGTAGGATAAAATAACAAAGTATTTAGTTCTACAATTTTTTTATTAGGTAGTTGATCGCTATTTCGGCTTTACGCCATCGTCAGAGCTATGGGCTATGAGCTAGTTCTGACGATGGCGTAAAGTCGAAATAGCGAACAACTACCCAATAAAAAGATTGTAGAACTAAATACTTTGTTATTTTATCCTATTTTAAAAATAAGGGTAATATTTTTTTTTTTTTTCAAACCTTTTTTGCATTTGCTCAGCTATGAGAGATTCCTTGTTTCATCTTAAAACCACCTAACTGTCGATTCTATCATCCCAGAAAACTTAATTTCAAGCCAATATAGAATCTAGTCTTCTTATGGTCGTTTGATGAATACCCTTTACTTTTGACAATTGAGTCAAATTGGCCTCAAAATATGTATGTCAAAATCCAGTAATGTGTTGGTACAATTCACCTTTTTTCATCGCGTGATAGTTTCTTTTTTTTGCATATACATATTCCTATTCTCTGCATACTTGTTGTGTATGTGATCGGATTGGTCGCTGAAAATCCACTCGAATATAAAACAAAATCGGAGTTTCAAATAACTTGGATCCGCGCCAGACAGTTTTTGTCAATGCGGTAATCAAAAACTCTTTTGACGTATTTATGTTGTCGGTTTACTGCTCCCACTGACATTCGCGATTACGACTCAATTATTGTTTTGACGGGGCGCGCTTTCAACATTTCAAACGGGTATATTTATTTTATTTTATTTACCAGCGCAGAGAGTGAAAGAGATGTTTTGCGATTTGTTTTGAATATTTTAATTTGATTCATTTACAATATTTTTTTTCGAAACGGTTTTTAGAATTTTATTACAGGCATTTCGCCCTGGGTGTTCTTGTATTTTATTAAGTCATAAATTATTCATCGTAATATCGTATCATCGTTTTAAATTACGTCTGTTGAATATATAAAGCGTTTTGATTTCGAGTTTATTTTGTTTTCATTCATTATGAAGTAAAACGGACCTTTTGATAGGCGTTTGACTTTTTAATCAATTACAACCGTTTCGGATAACAACTTTTTATTGTTAAATCCTGTTTATCGTTGATCATACAAAATTACATGTATTTAAAGAAAATCGGATCGCTCTGATCGACTAGTGAGGCTCTAAACATCCTTTCTGCGACCGACAGTTCGAATTCGTCGAGTGAACTTTATTCAATTGAAGCAACTGTCCTTGGTGATATCAATTCACTGCTCCTGACTTTTTACTCTTAATATATATGAAAATTTGACATCGTTAAAAATTGATCTAAAAAACTATATTTTTAAACCATACCATCACTTAGATTTGATCATATAAACTCATTTGGAAGTATTTGAGTAGTTTATTGGTTTACATGTACTGGTGCAGACCATAACTTTAGTACACTTGTGGGGACTAATCAATATAAACGATGAAAATTCCACATACTAAGTAATTATAACAGTTGACGCCTCGACAAAGCTGTCAAAAATTCAAGCGGGAACTAATCAATATAGACAACGCAAATTCTGGATAAATAATTATAAAGGTGAACGCCCGAAAAGTAGTCATCAATTCAAGTGATGACTAATGCAGAAAACAGTACAGTCCGACAACGGATGGACAGTATAAAAGGACAGCCATAGAAAAAGAAATACATTCTGTTTTCGCTCCCCGAACTGAATCGAAACTTCCGAATCTCTCCGGACCCACATATTCGTCACTTTAAAATACCATCCTATAACTAAAGTATAATCTATTTAACTATACAGAACTTGGAAGCCAATTCCTAAACATTGTTGTTTTTCGTAAGCGGAAATGTTTTGTTCCATAAACGACTTGGATAAACCAAAATTGTTCTTTTGGTGAGTTGGCGGTAATATCCATAAAATCACCTCCTTAATTACATATTATGTCGTTGAACAGTCATCCAATTTACATCTCCCCTCTATCAGAATTTCTCGCGCATCACCCGATACCTGTCAACTCGCTTTAATGTAACATCAATTAAGGGCTCCGTGGACCCCTCCCTTCACTCCCAAGGTAATTGCTAGTCTCTGAACGCCATGATCATACGTAGGGAATCAAGTATGCATTTTAACGTAAGTTTGTCAAATGTCTTCATTTTGAATATCGTTAGTTGAAACTGATTTTCGCTTATCGAAACCGGTCCCAACATTAAATTATATGATGGTGGGTTTAAATACGAATATTCTTTTGTCATTTCACAAATACTTGTTAACAGGAAATAATTTAACATTTGATTGATAAGATGAAAAATTTGTAAATTTTACCTAGTCAAGAATGTCTGTAATGATGTGATTCTATGTCACCAAATGGCAGTGAAGCTTGTTTTACTATGGCCGCTCCCAACATGACGGAGGTATCTCAAAAGACGTTTTACTATGAGAACTGCTTATTATTCGGTTACTCAACATATCTTTTTTCGAAGAGAGTAAGGATTGAAACATATGGCTAGGTCAGGAAAAGTGGTTAGCTAATCGCTCTCGCTACATCGAAAGAATTCTAGGCATCATAACACATCCTTGCCAATGCAAACAACAAATCGATAAGGTTTTTCGGTAACCATTCCACATACGCCAAATGTGGATAAAAATCTAGGGCAGGACTGGTGGCTAGCTAATCGCTCTCGCTACGCCTCGTTTTTGAGGATCAGATGGGTGGGACGGAGTTTTCGACATCTCAAACATTCATGACTACGAACAGAAATCTATAAATCGATTCTAAGATCAATTTATGTAACTGTCCGCACCTGGACTTGAACCCGAGTCATCCGTAACCGTAGCCAACTACTTTACGAACTGCGCCACTGTGAAGTATTTACTCATTGATATTTCGATGATGAAGTTTTTTTCGGCTAATAGTTAAAGAGCGTTTTTTGTGTGTTCCTTGTTTTTTTCAAATATATAACGTTCATATAGAGAACATTAATTTCCTTTCGTTTATATTAAAATACTACGACTGTTATTTTCATAGATTATGATACAATAAATGAAAACTACTCGCATTTCAGTATGAATCGTAATTATATTACTGCCTATGGAACATTTAATAATATGTTAATTTAACATTGTGTTTTTGACACATCCGGTAGCGAGCTAACTTTGAAAGGGTTAACCGCTGATTATCCGCCAGAATGCTAATTCAAAATTGACGGTTATCATTTCAGTGCAAATAGAGGGTTTAGCAAACTAACATTTCCATGTTGATCTAATTACGAACTTTAGTTAATTACTGTAGTATTTTATACTATAGCTATAGAACATCTGTGCTTTACTCGATTCACTTGTGTTTTTGCGAATAGTTTTACTCGCGTTCTGGACTGCCTGCCTTGTTAATGAATTTTGATTTTGATAAAGTTTTAATTTGGTTTCGGAGAGCTTCGCTTAGTGTTATATTGGATATATTAGCTATCAATTTCAGTGCACAATAATTTAATTAATTTGAAGATTTTCATCCTTTCTTACAATCAGTTTCCTTATTGACTTCTTAATAATTTACAAGCAAATCTAATATGACTCTCTCATTTAATTACTTCAATTATTAAATGATCAATAAGATTGTCTATACGATACAATACAATACTTATCCTGTCCTGTTTTATTAATAATAATTACAAAACTCCCTCTATAGGATTTGTTCGATTGTTACCCTCAACATCGTGGGATCAGAATATGTGATCATAATATAATACGCATACAGTGGTATCAATTTACGGGGATGACAATAGCGAAAAGGGCTTTACCGCAGCCTATTGTTAGGTACTACGTTACTGGCGGGGTGATCGTATACCGTGAAAGCTTTGTACGCTGAGGTTTTCACTGTCTATGAGGTGAGAATTAGCTTTTGTTATGTTTTATAACATACATTTCATAATTGTGTTCAATTATAACGTATGATTCTCTGTTAAAATGAATTTATATTCAAAAACCACATTGCATTCGTAAAAAACTTTGTACATATTACGATTTTTTAAGATTTTTTGGTAACCTTTCTACGATGGATGGTTTTAATTGACCGACGTTTCAACCCTTGCGCCTATAGTTACGTTTTTTAGACTTAATAATTAAAACCTAACCGTAACCTAAAAGATAACTAAATAATAACTATATTTAACGTTATTCCCACGTAATCAATCACCTATTGAAGCTTTAAGTATTGTATTTACAAATAAAACAGTTATTATTTAATAACACATTTCTATAGAATAACAGTGTTAGATAATATAATACTCGGATTTGTAGTTATTTGAGGGTTACATAAAACATGGAATTTGTTTATTCATACTATTGTTTCATTTTATCTCTTATCAATTACGTATGTCAAGGGGACATTAGTGTCCTTACCCTCTCCGAATAGAGAGGTTGACTCACTGCAAAACAGTTCTCATTAAAAACTGATTTTGAGATGCTCCATTAGGATCCTAAATTGGAAGTAGATATGGTAATATGAAATAATGTTGTCATATGTGTGTGGATATCGGAGTGCCGATATGTTAGTGCGGCACACAGACGGTTAATAAAAAAGGCTGCCTTGATTTAAACATTTTGACAACCCTTACGGTGCTGCGAATCGATTCCGATCTATTGCACCCGTCACGAACGCGGTCGGTTGTTTTAATTTGGATAATGCACGCAATGTTTCCCCTAATTCATTATACAAACGATGCTTTATTTCAACGGAATAATAATTGTTTTGAAACACCTGAGGACTAATAATTTACTTTCCTCTTTTGGTGTTTTTAATCATTTGTTTCAAGTATGACGTTTGTTTTGATTTATTATTGCAATGCTCGATTAGTATTTCAGCAGAGTATATATTTTACTTGCCCTCTTGAGCGTAAATTAGAATATATTCTATTAATAAAAATATTAATAAATTTGGAACGCATGATTTTTCAATTGTTAAAAATAATATTGGTATCTTAGTATACAGATACATATTTGTATGAATACATTGCAGGCTCAATTTAGTCTAACAATATTATTAAGAGTGTGATTTTTTACAATACAAAAATAATCATCGAGACAATCGACACCATAAATACTCGTACAATAACCGGATAAAAGAAGAGTAATCGTCAACATACAAAAATGTTTTGCAAAATGCGAGGTAATTGTTACAAGGGCTACAATGAATCGGCGACGAATGTTACTAATTAAGCGGAATCTGGAATTGTAATATCACAATAAAGGTAATAAATTATTCATCTTTATTTAAGAGCTGTCGCAGCTTAACTCAATTGGATTCGTAGATTTGTACAATTGTGCATTGAAATCGCGGTTATTCGTTAACCCATTGCCACCCGTGGGTGGTCGGCGCGGAGCGGTATTTATCGGGCCTCTTAAATCACTCGGTTTGCGGTGTCGTTTTTCATCTCATTGTTTTCCGCGATGAATGGAATCGTTTGAGAAAATTTACGTGGGATTTTTGCACGCAGTCAGGGTGTTGCGGCTAACTAGTTTTCTACGCCATATAATAATAATCTTTTACACAGTGGTCTAAGAGCTTTACGAGCCGTGACTAGCGCAATTAAAGTGAGTTATCACTGCGCTCGATTGTTGTAAATCATTTTTAAGTATGCAAAAATTTTAAAAATTCGAACATTATATTTGCATAGAACTTGCAATCGGTTATTTATAGGATGTTTGTAGTGCATTCAATTTTATCACTTTGATAACATAAAAATGTAAACTTTTTATTTAATTTAATCGAAGTAATTTCTTATCCATTCAATTCAGTATATTTTAAAAGGCCTCTAAATTTGAATTAAATTAATTTGAATCCTTTGTTATCTTCAATCATTTATTAACATGGCAAATCCTCGTTTGTCGCTTCCGTATAAATATTGCAGAGTATGACAATTGAGGCGTTGTGTTTACTGTCGGATTGCGGTCTCATGGGGTGCAAACCAAACCCAGCGACACTCGCTTCGTACTCCTACGAAACCGCCCGCGGTCGCTTTGTCGTTTACGAACCAAAATGGATGTTACACTAGCGCGACATGTAAACACTGCGGTGCGGGACTGACTGTAAACATGCGAGCGTGGAAAGTGACACCCACGAGAAAGAGGTTAAATATGTTTTTGTATACCAAATATATATGAAAATATCGGTCGCATTCATCGAAGACAAAATTCGTTTTAAGTATTTATTCTCTGAGATTTAAATACTATGAAAATACTTAGAAGGCATTCAATTCTGGGATTATTAACGATAATGTATTAATTTTGTAAACCTCGGAACAGCGCAGTTGAATCAAATCATCTTTGAAATAAAATCTTAATTGTACGCAATTTAACCATACGCAAAAAAATTCTAATCACATCATTAATCTATACATGAATGTATGTTTGTTTGTCCTGTATGCGTTCTTTTACCATTCATCCGATTTCGATGAAACTTTGGGAGTTGTTGTAGGCCCACCCGTGAAAGTTTCTGAAAAAAAATTTGAAATCTAAAAAAAAAGAATCAAATACATACAGCGATATCTAGGAAAAACATTATAATTTATTCCTGTACGCACACGAAAAATTATTGTGTATCCAAAGTAGATGTCTGCACAGGCCCGGGCTTGGTGTGTGCATTTATACTGCAGGAATTTAATTTTCAGAAAAATCCTTCGGACTATGTTCGGGTCATGAGTCAACCATAAGGAATATATTTGAATAGTAACTCATAACTGAAATAATTTATTCCACATGTGTTATGAAGAATTGGTGGAAATATGGTAACAATGAGATATATTGTTTGAAAAGTATAAATGAATATCCGACATCTAATCCATAGCATTTCAATAAACAGAATTAAAACACTAACAATTTCTTTCTTTGAGAGGCATTGTAACGCATGCCGGGTACTCACTAGTGTTGTTATAAGAAAAATAAATATTTGAACACGTATTTATCCTAGAATTAATTTTAGAAACTTCAGAAAAAAACGTTTTAAACTACCCCATATATATTGTTGAAAAATAAATATTTGAACACCTATTTATCCTAAAATTAATTTTAGAAACTTCAGAAAAAAACGTTTTAAACTACCCCATATACATTGTTTGAAAACGACTCGAGTTTTCCAGTGAATTTTCCGTTGGCACTTTTCCATTTTATAGTTCCTTGCTTTAGTTTGTATCGGGACTTCGATATATCACAAAATATGCATGAGGCAAGTAAGATTTATGCCTCTCGTAGCGGAGCGCGCGGCATCTGGTGTTACAAAATGCTCATAAAATGTTTGCATATTGTTGGGAGTGAACTTAAATGCACGAGAGAGAGCTGTTATTACATAAGTTTTTGCATAAATAATCGATGCACGTAAAACTATTCCAAAGTTGCATGCTCAAATATTTAATCGCGAACACTGCTGTAGAGTTTGACAAATTGGATTGGATGCTCTATAAATCAGAGGGAAGAAAAATACCATGAACATTTTATGGAAGAGATTTTTTAAATGTATATTATATGATATAGTAACTATGATTGAAAAAGTTTTATTGTCTGAGCACGTTGGTGTTATTGTGTCGTATTTTTTAATGCTGAACCAGAATGTAAAAAGGTCAGGTTAAGTTGGGGTTTTTCGTTAATTAGGAAGCGGTTGCTTTGCGATATTTTGAAATAAAATGTTCAATTGCGAAATTGGCGTCAATATTTGTGACACATGTATTATTCAACCCAAATCGTAATCATTTTTCAAGAATTGTGTAATGCTGATAGCTTTTACGTTATAACGGAATTTTCCGTCCAATGCTCCTAATTACCAACATAAAAATTAAGGTTGAGATGGGTTTGTTTCCTTCTACTGATCGAGGAAGGCGGTAAGACAAACGATAATGGTACTAATTACATAATTAATTGCTTTTTTGAAAGTGAAAATCCTAATTATTTAAAAAAAAAAAGACAATTCCCGATCGAAAAAACTGTCTTCCTATAGTTTTTTTAGCATTTCTTATTTTAACCGTTTGATATCAGTAGCTAAGCGTCGCCAATCCTGTTTTTTAATTTCCTAAATAATTAAATGCGATTGCTTTTGACATAAATAACGGATTTTCCGCCATATACACGTTGAATACGTTTAAAAATAGTAAATGTGCAATCCTCCGTGGCGCAGTTGGTTTCGTCGCTGGCTACGGTTACGGATGTCTCGGGTTCAATTCCCGGTGCGGACGGTTTTCATAGATTGATCTTTCAATCGATTTATGGATTTCTGTTCGTAGTCTGAGTCCTCCCTCCCACCAATCCCATCCTCATGGGGCGTAACGAGAGCGATTAGCTAACCACTAGTCCTGTCATAGCCCTATCCTTCTATCCCTACTCTCTTCGAAAAAGAAAAGAGAGGTTGAGCAACTGAGTGACAAGCAGTTCTCGTAGAAAAAATTCTGTCAAGATACCTCCATTAGGAGACCATATGCTCCACATTGGGAGCGGACATGGAAAAAAAAAATGTGCAATCCTTAATAACAGTCTGTTAAAATTTTAAGAAATACATACAAACTTAAATTGTGAATGGTCATCAAATATAATAAATCTGTTCAAAACCGTTTCTATAGTTGGTGGCTCAAAAACATGTTACTATAAATTTCTTAAGTACGATCTTGCATAATATTTTTCCCCATGAAAAACATTGTCGTAAAATCAATACTTATTACCTGCATAAAGGAGCGTTTGATTCTTACGTAGAGCCTGCATATTTGAACGTAGAATTATATATATTGCCTGAAGTTACTCGCGTCCCTTTTCGACCCTTTCTTCGTCCTTTACTGTGTAGTAAAATTCCCTCGAAGGGACGTCGCGAACCCCCGCAGGACGATGCGCACTTTTTGTTTGCAAACATCCCTGAGAGACTCTGAGAAAACTAATAAATACAACGTGGAAATTGGAGTTTTTCCCCTGCAGTCACCTCGCTCACCTGTCCCCCGGTATGGATGGCGTAATATTGCCTTTTTACGAGTACCTTCCCACTCCCTCACTGTAAACATCCGGTTTGACGAATCCTGCAGTTTATGCTAGACATCTATGTCGTATTTATTCACGAGGGAATATAAACATTTCTTTCAATAACACAATAGCATCCGACATCAAAGGGATTTTGAGTATTATATCCGGATACAAACTTTATTTTATACAGATTAAATATTTATACAATCCATACTTTATGATACCTTTCGCAAACAGGAAAATTATTTTGATACCTCATGCAAACTCATATTATTATATTAGAAAAAACAAATTGTGTTTTATTGTGCAAAATTGTGCAAATGAATTGTGTTTTATTTTTTAAAATATAATGTCTTTCCACCAAGAATTGACAGTTAACACCTTAAAAGTGATTAGAAAAAACAGTTTAGTTGTATGTAACTTTTTAAGTTTCTTACTCTACCAACACAAGTAATATCCTGTCTTCACTACAGACAGTAATTTCAAATACAATTAATACTTTCTCTCTCTAGTTCTCGTAAAAACAACTTCTATTGAGTTGATCACTCTTGAATACTGGAAAAAGATTAAAACTGGATTGAAAAAGTTTATGCGTGCACTCTGAATCTATAAATTGGGATGTATTGTTATCAATTTTCAAATCTTTGAGCGGTATTTGTTCATTCGGAAAATCAGTTCAATACAAGCGATACATTACTTGAAAATATTTTCAAGATTCGTTTATATAAATCTCGCTCATAATTTTCCATTCCCAACCAGTCGTTGTTTTAGTGCCACTAATGACTCAGTAGTGAATGAAATATTCAGGCAGCGAAATCGGTTTCCTCTTCGGCCATTAAATTTGTTTCCGGTGTTCCGGATAGCTCCCGCAAGCATTCCGTAAGCTACACTGATTGTATCGTATAGAACAGAGCTTTTAAGCTCGCGGCCACTTGTTTTGTTTAGTTTAGATTAACTCGCGAATGTTTTCTTTTGTAGTATTACATCAACGGGGTGTTTGATTTTGTTTTATTAGCAGTGCAGATTTCAAGATTGTTTTATGTCGTATGATTTAATAATATATCTACTTGGAAATATCAACATAACAATGTTCGTATGTATTTTTTAAGAAGAATTCAAAACATTAATTAAGTGCAAAGCGTTTCATGAAATACATTTATTACGGCAATATTTATTATTTTTCTTTTTTACACAATTTAATCGAAAGATCACGTTTTTTTCTTAAAAGTGTGTAAATATTTGATTTTTTTTTATTAAATCACAATTTAAGTAAAAAGTAAATTACAAACAAGAAGTATAATATAAACAATACGTAGCACTTTAAAAAGGCTCATGATAATATGGAAATTTTGATTTTATAACGCGAGTTTCTTTTGTAGGAAATTGCCGAAATTTAATATTCGGAAACTTTTCTTTCAACGGAAGCTTTTCGTAGTCAGGATAAGAAGTTTGCTTTTTTGAATTGGGACGGCGGTTACACCTCCTGATAGTATTAATGTCATTAGCAATTTGGATTTTTGAGGTAAGCTCTTGTTCTAGTGTTAATTTGAATCAGAAAACCAATACCTTATCCAGTTATCTTATTAACTGTGTCCCTTGCATATAGTTTCAGTATAAAAATAGAGGTAGGAAAAAGTAACAAACTCCTTTTTTTGCTTATTTGGATTCAACGATCCGTCACTCATACACAACAATTACTTTTCAGGCTATGTATTTTTTTGTTAAAGGCTTTATTTAAATGATAGTAAAATCCAGTAGAGTTATGTATTCTTTTAACAGCCTCTCAGATGTCGATTGCTATTCCACTAGGAAGAGCATAAAGGGAAAATGAAAAAATCACTATAATAAAGAAAACTTCCCCTATTTGGCTTGCTAAAACAAACCGGGGTTTTTTGTAAAGAAATATATCGTGGATTCATTATAAATTACCGCAAATTATTTATTGTATTTATTTATTTATTGTAAATTCAAAAAAATTTAAATGCATGGCATTACTGCTGACGCATAAATAAAAAAAAAGACATTATTCATTTAAAAGGAAAAAATATTTAGTGAACAATACCCATAGTTTAGTGTTGAAAATATCCAGCTCTCTAGGCAGTGCATTAATCATCCGAACGGCTCTTGCAACTGGTGACTCGAATGACCGACGCGAAGAACAAGTTTTAAGAATAAAAATTGTCTGGATATGGTTTCGGCCACGTAGATAACAATAAGGAGCATGTAAATTAATAGACATGAGAATTTCAGGATTATAAACTCGTCCCTGAAGAAGAAGAGAGAAATGCTTTAGAATTGAAAACGATCTCGTGCTTCAAGAGAGTGAAAAGATAGCATTCCTAAAAGAAATTTGGTTGGGTAGTACTCTTTTAGGGAACTATTATAAGTAAAATATTTAAATTTTTTGAAATAGAAATATCGTAGAAATTTCTTATGAACTCGCTCCAATTTTAACTTGTAGGAATTTTCATGTAGACTCCAGATAATATATAGATCCATATTCAAGCGTACTGAGAACCAAGGAAATGTATAGAGTGCGAAACACAGTTGGGTTTTCGAATGGTTTACTTTGCCTAACTATTAACCCGAGAAGTTTGCTAGCACGCAAAGCAACGGAATTAATATGTGAATGAAATGTGAAAGAAGAGTCAAACGTTATACCGAGATCAACAATTTCAGATAAACGCTGTAAAGTATTATTCGATATCACATAGTTATATTTAATAGGAAATCTTGAGCGAGAGAAAGAAATGCAAAAGCATTTCGAAATTCAAAAAGTATTCGCCAAACTAATAGCGAAAAATGTTCATATTATCCGTAAAGCTTTTTTTATTAAACGTTCGATCGAATATGGACTACGGCATCCCTTTTACACATTATCTTATTATACTAAGCACCATAATAAATAACTGTTTCTTATAATTATTCATTGACACAATTCTATAAGTTTATATTATTTACATAAATATGCCATTTCGATTCAGTATCACTTTAATCTAGTTATTAAAACTTATTTAATCAAAATATTCAAATTATACAACATACAATGTTTCTGCCATAACAAATGTAATTTGCTCAAAGCGGCTCAAAGTCGTAGAGAATTCATTATTCATCTGGATTTGCTCGAATATCTCGCGAGCTCAATTCAATTCAACCTCGGCTTTTAGACTCTTATTAGATAAGATAATGTATTGTTTCAGATTTCGTGATAGTCGGGAGTACTCGAATCTAATTATTGTTCCTATCATTGTCAATTAATGTGCTTGGGAAACTATTTGTTTTGTAATGAATACATAGTGATGAACACAAAGCCTGTGACTTAAAATGAATATAATCCCAATTATGTTGTTGATTCATCTAGAAATTGAATGTCTTAGCATTCGCTTGGCTTAGCAAATAGGGATAGAAACATATTATCGGGTAAGAGGCACTTGCTTTAAATAAAAGATATCGTAGTCGTCATTTCTACAAAAATAGTCGATTTAAGTGAAATTTAGACAATCTTTTGTTTCAGGTAATATGCACTATAGTCATAGAATTCCTTATGATTTGAAGTTTTTAATTTTAATCGAAACGTAATTCTAAGTTTTAATGCGTATTCTTCGCAATATTATCCGCTCTGTACCATGCATGCACGTTCACATGCATTTGTGTATCACACAGAAAATAATATATACTAATTTTATTAAATATTATCGTAAAGCCGCACACGCATCCCCCGTGAGCCTCGATCGGCATCGTACTTTAGCCGTAGCGTTTACAGTTCGGAACTCAATCTCTCATCAATAGTTGAGTTTTTATTATCCGCTTTCATTATATGATTACTTTTTTTTATTCTTTGGTTACTCACATCTTACATTAATAGTTCCAGGTGATCGCTATTGTCTGTCAGTATGTATTTTAAATATTATAACTTTTGAAAGTTTGTTTTCCTTTAAATCAACATCTTTTCAGGCAAGTCATAAACTGATTAATCGGAACCCAATTTTAATAAAAGATCTAATTTTTGATCCTATTATATTTTTGATACTTTTTCTTATATCTATAATTAATAATTAACTATTCTGCCCATTTTCAAAAATGGAGTCGGGTACCATTTAAAGCAGAAGCAGTGCTCCTCATTACCCTCCCCGCTTGACTGAAAATTAACCTGCCCGATTATTGCGTCGGCGGCGTCGGGGCGGCAACACCTAGCGCCGACTCAGATTAATTTGATTAGGCGACGCTATTAGCAGCTCCGTCGCGGCGCCTTATCGCCCGTCCGCCCGGGGCGCGGCGCGAGATTACTTCCGAAGCCTCGCGATCTGTTTTCACCGGATGCCTGCACGCCGGGGACTACTTCCGGTAGTAGGATTCAATGCCATTTACTGAAAACCCTTTACCTTCCCTCTCCCGTGTTACATAGACTAATAATCCATCAATTTAAAATAAATGAAAAACATTTACTTGTCCAAGGTTTATATAAAAAAAGGAAACACTTTTGTTTTATGGTCATTAAAATAATAAAATTCCATATTAAGAAAATCCATTTATATCCGGAGTACGTAATAAAAATTTCATTAATTTACCATAAATTATTATTATTATATATATATATGAATGCATTGTCTGTATCCAACCTAAAAGAATCTGACCAGAGCTGATAAGCCACGGTACTCTGAAGGCTCATAGGGAACGGATATGGTCAAACAAAAAATATAAAATCTCATATAGCGTTAACATACATAAAGTCTTTTCGACTTAATATATGTTAACGCTGTATGGGATTTTATATTTTTTGTTTGAGCATATCCGTTACTGTCAATTCTTGGTGGAAACACATTATATTTAAAAAAATAAAGTCTTATCTATATAATTCGAACAATATGATATATTTTTCCCTCGTATTATTTGGGACTCAAGTTCGTGAGCTTTTTCTCTTGTTGCAAAAGCTCTTGCCTCGTTAAGCGCTAAATGCTCCCAGTTAAGGCTTTTACGGCGCGCCCGTTTTTATTGGCAAGTTTTTCAATCTCGTTTTACAAGCGCCGTCGTGAAAATCGAACCTACCATAGTGTGAGCTTTATTTTTTAGGCTGATAAAAAGCGCCCGACTTTCTGCGATCAGTGTACTATTACATTTTATGCGGCAGTCATCTTTTCATGAATACAAACATTTCTTATGCTATGTGTTTTATTTCACTTTCTTTCATTGACCTAATGTAGTTATTGTCACTTTATTATTTTATCAGCAATGTCAATTTTGTGGTTATCGTGTAATAGACCGGACCCCAGGAAGGAGGCATAATGACGGACAAAAAGCTTTTCATATGGATTAACCGAATATATCTAATATATTTTGGAAATACATTAACGCTTATCCTTTGACTAACAAATCTGAAGAATATTCAGGAAAATCGTTATACACCAGTGAATTTGGCTTAATATTTATATTATTCGATATATTACAATTCAACATTTACTACTCATGCTAATTGAATGGTTTAAAACTTTATTTTATATTTCGACTTTGTAATGTTTTAAAATTTCACTTCACACTTCATCCTTTTAAATTGAGCAAGATGAAATATGCCAATGATCAGCAGTCCAACCTCTTCTCCTTCGTCGATTATTTTATCATTTGAAATATGTTACGCATTTAGGATTTATCAAATAAAAGCCGCACGCAAAATCACCCGGGTGAGTTATTTATTACGTTCCATATATTATCTGGGTCACTTATATCGAGAAATAAAATGCATATTATGAATAACACATACAAGCTCTGAGTTTCTTTCCATTTTTTCATCATATTCAGCTTTAATATGTTCTATAGGTATATATAAGTTTCCTTTGTCCAAACAAACGGATTTTGTTGAGTTTATACGCCAAGAAAACACCATTGAATTTCTTGAGAGACGAGGGAGTATTTATTTCTTTTGTTGATATATCCAAACCTATTTGACACGGAAAAGCTTCTATTAACTACCGTGTTAGCAGGGACGTTCATTTTTATAAAATAAATGTTTTCCTTTTTTATCGTTAAAGGAAAAAAGGCAGAGCTTTCGCTACGGATATACGTATTATAGAGTGAAACATACAAATATGTTCGTAATAAACCACAGGTTGGCTATTACTCAGTCGGTATAGCGTTTAAGCGTTTTTTCCCTCTTTTACAACGGTTATTCACAGTCTCTTTTGGGCCATTTTATACCCCTTTTTTACTGTATTACTTTTCTTCCCTGCTTAACCGCATCTTTCGCCCCACCCTCAACTGAGACTTTTTCTTTCGGAGAAAGTCACGGCCTGGTGATAATTCATTGCTTTCTTGGGTCGTTCTCTTTCTTAAGTGTATTTCCTCCGCTCAATTCCTTTGGCAAAGTGCTCCGCGGAAACACATTGTACGCCTCTAGAGATGTCCATTGAGTATTGTTTACTCTTTATCCGATTACTCGACTCAGACTCCTCATACATTATATTATCTATCAATTATAGGTAAGTGGTTTCAAAGTTAGATGTTCATGATAAAATCAATCTAAAACCTTAATAACTGGAGATAATATAAGCTGTAAACTTGTCGATAATTGGAATTTTAAATTTATATTTAACATTCTTTTAATATTCAATAGTATACTTATGACGAAGAGCTGATGATGTAATTTTCTATAATGACGTCGAGTCCACCTTCCCAATTTGATGTTCATACATTTTTTTGATACGCTTATTTTTTTTTGCATTTTTGACTTCTCGATTATCCAGGTATCGAAAAAAAATCGAGTCATATGACATCCCTATGCACAACGTCTCTCGTGTAGTTTTTGCCATTTTCGAATTGAAATTGACTGTATCCCCATTGTGCGCGGGGCAACATTATCCGGGGTAATGGAGGCGGTAATATTGTTGTAAAAGCTTATTGGAATGTGGGAGGCTTTCGCCGTCGCACTGTGCCGGAGGTTTTTTTTCTATAGAAAGGTCACATCTTATTTTCGGTTTATCAAGCTTTCTTATAAATCTGCTTACGCAAGTTCCGCGAAGAAACTCTTCTCAATACAATGCTTAGTATTTTCCACAATCTATTTACGTTTTTTTTTATTTCTATGGCATCTTTAACTTTAAATAATATCCGGAATTCGTATGAAGATAATAATATATTTTGTTTTATTGATTATAATATTAACAAAACAACACTGTCTACCTTCTATTCTGAATGTTGATTACATAATTACATTACAATTGTGTCTGGTCACCAAGCTATGCTTTGATGAGGTATTAAATCACTACATTAAGTGGAACAGAATTGCTACGATAGTAATTCTTTTCCACTCAGTATAGTGAGTGATTCAATAAGTTTGGAAGGCCCCCTTTGCAAATGTTCAAGATAACACTGTTATACGTCAAAGGTCAAATTATTGATTTATTTTTTATATTAAAAGAACATGGTATTTCTAAACATATATGCATGATCAATTATTTATCAATTTGTTGTTTTATCCGTTAGATGCGACAGATTGGATAATGGTGTAATTCTTTACATTTATATGACTTTTCAATTGATTCATTGCACAAGATTCTAATGATTATTACGTGCCGCGTGACAATCCGTAAACTCTTGATATGTAATTTGGATAATGTTTCATGCATGTCAATTATAACTGTTTCAAATTTATTTCTTACTTACTCAACAGTACTTGATTATTTATAGTGACATATGTACCATATTTTAAAACTTTCAATTTCTTTATTAGCATACAATGTCATTCCATCAATGATTCTATTCATTTACATATTGAACGCATCGCAAATGTTCGTTTCCTCAAAACTTAATTTGTAAATCTTAACTAGTTTAATAAAAGGGAAAAACTGGAAGCCTTCGCGGAAAGCTCTCAAGTATTTCTCATTGACGGAAATTAAGCGTCGTGGGCCCGGCATTTTCTCGGTCGATCTGCCGACTTGTAAATTAGCTTCCCAGATTGCGGTGACTGGGAACAAAAAGCCTAGGTGATAAACGAAATCTCTTTTATTTCTGCCTCTCCGGTATTCGCCGCTCTGTCGTATATAAAAGATATCCTCGGTGAATTTTTAATGACGGCATTAACTTCTGGCTTGGCCCCCTTTACTTCTCGTCGCTCGCTCTCTATCGAATTCCGCTAGATGACTGTGCGGTCGGTGGAAATTTATTATCTCATCGGGTTCAGAGTAATTTATTCGCCGACGAATTGGCCTGTTTTTTTAAACTAAATCTGAATGAGTGTGCCGAATTCACAACGTGATTTTTAAATTACTTTGATCTTATACATACATTATTCATTTTTAAAACGCTTATCATTTAAATGGCGAATAAGAATTATGTATTATGATTGCACTGTGGACGACAATCACTTAATATCACGACATAGTGGGCTTAAAACACTGTTAAAATAGTGTATTCAGTATGATAAAAAAGGAATGTGGGAAGTGGTATATATTATAATATATAATCGCCGAAGGAACTGTTAATAGCAATCCTTCGACACAATTATAACATATAATAAATTTTGAATCAGTTGAAAATTCGCATTCGCTGAACGATATCGGTCCAGTTGAATTGTAAAAAACTGTGAATAAATTCAATATTTTTCTTCAATGACTCGGTGGTAACTTTGTGGGAATGTGAATTCTTGGTGGAAATGCATAATATTTGAAATCAATATGTTGTTTTTTAATATTATATCTTAAGACTGAGAATTGACTTGCCATCGTTCCAATCATAAAATACAATCAATTTTAAGGTGTTAACTGTCAATTCTTGGCGGAAAGACATTATATTTAAAAAAATAAAACACATTTCATTTGTACAACTTCCACATATTTATAATGATCAGGACCTGATCATAAAATACAATCCCTGACATTTCATAGGTAGAGATTTGGTTGATTTGTATGTTAGAGCAAATTTGTATGTCTACTGAAAGGATGACATAATGATGGAAATTTAAAATGTGTTGGTACGTATCAAATTTTCTGATTTTTGGACTGGTAATATTTACAACGTTTTTTTTTTGTCTTTCTTGCAGGGTGTGACACTGACGCACGACGCCGGGACGTCGGATGACAGTGGTCGCGCGTCGGAACGCCTCACCGGAAGTTCGGTGCCGCCGCGTGACCCCGACAGCTCCAGGGATCGACTTAGTGACGTAAGTGGCCATTAATATATGCAGAATACAATGCTTGGTGACATCTGACACCGTAGCATGTTTTCACTTTTGTTTACAACAACTAAATTAACAAATAAATTATATACATTTTTTTTTAAATATTATCTTAAACGAAACCACGAATCGTACTTTTGAATACATTTGGGTAATTTCACGGTCACATCATTGTCTCAATTCCACGATCTACGTAAAATAAATTTATTGTGTATATAAGCCTTTGAGACAAATGTCAATAGATATAGGTATGACAGCAGCTTTACACATTATAAACACTTAAATATGGACCTAATTTTTTCCACGTGATAAATTTATCTGAAATTATAAGATATTTCACACACCACTGATTGAATCTATATATATATTATATCTTTGTCGTGGAAAAAAACGCAGTCCCCTTTTAAATTTAGTGAATAGCTATCTGGTGACATGTGGCATTTCCACAAATCCGCTAAGTGTACCTATTTAGTGTGAAATGTGGAAATTTATTCTCATAGATAAAGAGTTATTAAGTATCATGGATTAAACCAAACTAAATTATGGCAATCGAAATGTGTATCAAATAGTTTATTGTTTTATTTACAATGCTTTAAATGTATCCTACAGTTTTTGTCGCATGGTGTTATTGTATTGAATCATCCCATTCAACAAGCATTTCGATTCTAAATGCTCTTAATATTGTTCATTTCCTGATATTTTAATCTTTTATTTTATTATTTTTTAAAAGAGCTGCACACTTATTTGCTGCGTGACAGCATTTATGATTTTCAATAAAACTGATTTCAAGAATACTCGATTTTTGGAACAATTACGACACAATATAATGTTTAAAAAGTTATCTAAATCATGTATTCCATTATCTAAATAATTCACTGGTATATCTTACTAATAAAATATATGAGGCTTGCCAAATTAAGTTCATGGACAAATATAGATCTGTGGAAATATACTAATAATTTGTTATACTGACTTAATACCATTTTTCATTTATTTTATATTACGGTAGTTAATGAAAGCCAGCCCATACGAGTGAACCAACAATCTTTTCTAGCTCTTTTTCAAATCCCAAGCAAACATCAACAGCAAGACATTTTGTATTCAGAAGAAATAAATTCATTAATCACTTTTAAGGTGTTAACTGTCAATTCTTGGTGGAAAGACATCATATTTAAAAAAATAAAACAATTCATGTACTACTTCCACATGTTTATAATGATCAGGACCGGTTTCGCTCATCACGAGCATTATCGACTGATAATGCTAGTGATGAGCAAAACCGGTCCTTATCGTTTTAAACATGTGGAAGTAGTACAAATGAATTGTGTTTTATTTTTTGAAATAAATTCATTCTTAAAAGAATATCAGTAAAGCGTTTTACTTATCTTACGATTCATGCAATCACTGAAAATTTGACCTGGTTAATTTGGAACCATTTCTCCCAATAACCATTATTTCAATATTTTATAAATACTATATCGCCTCTGTTAGAGATGGGCCCAAATAAACCATTCAAATTATTTTAAATGAATATCTAATGCTTTTTATTCATATGTATTCCTATAAAAGTAAACATATATATTTTTTGTAATTGTGTAAATCGGTCTATCGCTGTTACGTAAAAATTCTTATTGGGTTTTGTCATGTGATAAATATCAAAACGGACTAACGCCTGGCGTTGAAGCCATATTTATAATTGAAAACCCTGTTTAAATTCTCATATTTCTCTTTGATATTTTTCGTTATCGAAAAAATGTAATATTTTAAAAAATTCTCTGGGATAGAAGGCAATTTTTTTGTGGGAATTTCCCTCGTTATTTCCACGTTACAAATGGAAGTGGCGTGTTTCGATAATGGAAGACGTTTTTTTATTATTATTTTTGTGCTGTCGTTTGCTTTTATGTTTTTTGACAAAAGTCTTTTACTGTCGTGTTTAACTGTTTTACCTATATGTGTTTTGTTTTTCTGTTTTTATGATGCCCACAGGCGAGTAGCCGCTGTAGCTCCGGTAAAGGCTATATCGTAAGTATCGTTTGCATTTAATTAATATTTTATTTTATTAACACCATTTTGTTTCAACCTACTTTCGATGCTTCGGAAACAAATAGACGCAACTTCAATATTTAATTGATTGAATTGACAATGACATATTAATTTGGTAATATGAGTAAAATAATCAAGTTATTAGTTTATCAAGTCTTCAAACCGTCGTCAGAACTATGATATTATTATTTTTTACAAGTAATTATGTACATTATGTACATGTTATTCATGTTTTCGTTCCATACTACAGTGCATAATTTCTCTTTTCTGTTATTCGCCATTCCTGCTAACCAATAAATACCACATATAATAGACATTGTAATTATAAATTGAGGAGTTGCATCCATTTGAGTCTCGTTTATATTTATTACTTTGCATATTGTTCCTTACAAATTATCTCGATGAATTAATGTCCTGTCTTCTCACTTGGGAATTCACCCGTTACAGTATCCTGATAAACTGAATAAAATAATTTAGAAATTACACAAATATGTCTAAGTATGTTAAATATACTTTCCCGTTTATAGACATTTACATTCGTTAGTAGTTGAATAGTTTATGTACCTTTCATTAATATTGCCAACTTAGAGCCTATTTTTCAATCTCCATCAAAATACACTATATTTATATCCGAATCTTTTTTTTCTTATGATTGAATCAGCATTTACATGGTAGACCATTTTCTATCTATAGTCATTTCCAATACAGCGAATGAAATTTTATTTATTTTCCATCCAGCTCAATCAAGATCAATCAACAAAAAATACGTCCAACTTGCCACATTTAATAAAAGTTGGGATATGTTTTTTTTATTTTCTTTTCAGCATTAATTTGTTTTTCAATTTTGCTAAATATAAGCGTTTTGCCGCAGCATATTTATGACCAAAAACAATTCCCGTTTCCTGCGGAAATATTATTTATGTTGGTATTATAAAATTATTCAGTCCAACACGTAGCTAATATATTCACTTTACTAGTTTTATCAGTAGAAAGTTTATCCGAAAAGTTTGCGAATAAGTTTGTTGCGAACCTACCTCCTCAAGAAGCTTTCTCTATTTTATTGAGCAATAAGCTTTCTTGTGTATCCAAGCTGAAACTTTTTCAAAAATAAAATATATACAAACAGAGCTTTTTGTAAGTCCGTGTGCTCGTGTTCTCGATTTCTAGGGAATGTAATTTTGTTTTTTTTTTTGACAACATACTGGAAGTCGTGCCTTGGTGTTGTTTTAATGAAAAATAATGCTTGAAATATGTGAAGAGATTTCTATTTTTTCCCTTTTGTTCAAGCCCCGGAAAATGTTGTTTCCCTTCTTCGTGAATGGTATTCTTTTCGTCCAATATACCCCATTACCCACGTCATTGGTAACTAGTCGCTTACATATCGATCTTTGAATGGAAAAAGGACATAACCCACACACAAAAAATATTGAATGCATTGTGATTATCGCAAAAAGGTATTTGAAAAAGTCGAAGGTTTAAGTACTTTCGACTTTCTACAGTCATTATATTATATATGTATATGTAAATATCATGCATTAGCACGTTTGTGAGCTATACACAATTTTTTTTTGGTGTGGGTTACGTCGGTTTTCCTTTACTCAGTCTATCGAAATATTTAAATGAAACTCGATAAAATTTGGATGCAACTAAGACTCATTTGTATTTGGCGATTCAATTGACATTTATTGACAATAAATTTCCGCAAATCAACCGTCGAATCCATCAAACATATAAAATATGTGTTGCCTTTATTTCGTATCTAGGCCGTAATAGTCTTGAATTTCTTTACTTCTCTATAAAAGTACGACTTTACAGTATTGCTTTTTCTCTCGAACCACAGAATTTATTTGAAAGACTTATTTAAGTAATCGCCCAATATCATAATCTCTCATAAAATATCTAGATATATATATCTTCTGCACTGCAAATACTGTAAATTCGAAAAAATAATAACTTTTTATAAATTAGATTCTATTCATAAATAATTCATTTCATAATCTTTGGAAATAATTATTTGTGTTGTATTTCGTACATTTCTTTTACTGCTGTAAATGTTGTATTTATTTATGAACTAATTTTTGTTTTTTGTTTTTTTTACAGTGTGATAGTGAAGGAGACGACGATAAGGTAAAACTTAAACACATCCATTTAACCTTTTTCTTTTATTACCAATGTATTAGTCTTTTTTTTATTCATATCGCCACAAGATGAAATCTATTTGTTCTAAAACGACGAATTAGCGAATACCAATGTCTTTTTACTCGGTTAAATATTTCACTATAATATAGTTGTTTGGCGATTTATTTTGACGGACGAGGCATAGAATAACAACACAGTTTAGAAGCATGTGAAGTCATTAAACAATAATGTAAGGCAAAATCTATCACAATTCTTGCTCGAATAATTCTTAATAACGATGTTTCTTTCTCTGCGGTATATTACGTATTCCAAGTACGAACTTACGGCGGCTTTATTCGGCCATTTCCTGTTGAAACTGCTGCCAATATAGGGCCGACTGTCGAGGCCTAAATCCGATATCCGCTATCTCCCCCAAATGCTGAAATATGTTCCGGTCTTACTTCGTCTGACCTTTTTTATACTGCGGCCCGTATTTTATTTACCGCCCCCCGTTTCCCTAACCCGAGGGTTGTTTGATTTCTTTTTTTATGTCGGCGTCGCCGCACCCCTTTCCCTACGAGACAAATTTTAATTTATATGATAATGTTTCTTTGGGAAGACGAATCTTCGTTTTGACACGTTTTTATTAAGTATTTGTTGACATACTGCCTGATTTTAAAAAATAACCTCGTCGGTTTATTCGACATCATTGTTTAGCGTAGTTTTTCTTAATAGTTTATCTGTATTCTTTAACGAATCATTGAGTACACTAATAAGTCAATTCTCGCATAAGTTATTTACCCTGACGACTAACAAAAATTGTTACGTTTCAAAAAAGTAAGTAAAGTGGCTTTGAGAGATCTGTGAATTGTTGATAAATAAGTTTAAGTTTAAACTACACTTGTAAAAGAAAAGTTATTTTATTTATCTAATTTCAAGAAAAAAATATAGTCGTCGGCCTATTATGGAATCGGTAAAACTTCAAACATTAAAACCAAATATGTATGTAAATTCATGTGATTACACGCATCTTACAGACTGTTTTAATTGCATTCCAGCGATGGGTCGGACATTTAAATGGATCATATTATTCTTCAATTAAACTTTGTTTTTAATTTACTCGTATATAGTTTATCTGTCAGGTTTATGGTGCAGTGGTCAACGTTATTGGCTTCAGTTACGGACAGTTTCATAAATTGATTTTTCAATCGATTTATGGATTTCTGATCGTAGGCATGGATGAATATTTGTGATGCCTAGAATTCCCTCCCACCCATCCTATCTTAAAAACGGAGCCTAGCGATAGCGATTAGCTAACCACTAGCCCTATCCTTCTATCCTTACTCTATTAGAAAAAGTGAGATTGAGCTACTAAATAACAAGCAGTTCTCGTAGAAAATCTTCTGTTGTGGTACCTCCAATAGGAGTCCATATGCTCCACATTGGGAGCGGACATGGTATTTTTTTATCTGGTAGTGACGTCCTGCTGTTTCCTATTATTGGTTTTATTGAAAGCTGTTAAAGAATGTGAATTATTATAAATATATACACTTACAGCCGTTTAAAAATATTATGTTTGTCGTTAGATGTAAACATGATAAACGAAATATTTAGCTTTACAGTTTACTAATTCTTCAAACGTTGTATGTCTTTCTTAAATCTGATTGACATCTATATAGAGAAGTGTGAGTAAAAATTATTTAAGAGCTTATTATTGTGGTAGAGGAAAGACGCTCTAATATTAATGAGAAAATTTCCAAATTTAAATGGAATTTATTTCCATATAAAATTTTTTTGACAATTTTCCCAACGGTTCTTGAACTTTTATAAAGAATATTATGTTTCGCCCAGTAACAGAATTATGATTTACCGCACAATTAAAACTTACTGTTACGCCATCCCCTCACATCTTATTATAATAATTCTTTACCTCCACTTACCCTTCCAACATCTACATAACTACCATTTTAAGCACTGTACACTATGACCGCTATTAGTTTATGCCAGGAATTCTTTTTGCGATGAATCCGACGTAATAATCTCCTTTTATTTTGACCATATGCACGAAGCGAAATGAAAGTCGATAAAATTTACCCTTAACACAATATTAGGATAGATTTTACCCAATTTATTTTAATAATTACGTATTTTACTACCTAAGTCATTTACCGTGTAAAATTCAGCCCTTTTCATTCATATCTTTCGCCACAATTTTTTAGATTGGATTATAATTAAGCAACTCAATTTTGCGATATCATTTTTGTCTGGACATCAAATATTTGGCATTTGTAGAAAATATCTTGGCGCGAGGTTTGGAACTGTTTCATGTTGGAAGGTAGCATTCAGGAGACAGAAGGCTTCAGATAAATTTGCTTAACAAATGTATGTTCATTATTTTGTTTATGAATGAAAACAATTATTCAGTCCGCACTGTCCGCATGATCCCCATTCCAGTAAACTTTATACTTAAACCATTGTCTATAAATGCTGCTCAAAAGCTCGTACGTATATTATAATCTCAAATTACAAAAAGATTTATTATAAAATCTCACTAAAAATACTTCCAAAGGTGGTTTAAGTGTGTTCTTACTTGGCGGAATGAAACAAATTTAAATGATGAATATTATATCGTCATTGTTCTGAAGACACTAACTGGAAAATACTAGTTTTGAGTAATTTGATTTTAAAGTTTGTCAAATTCTTGAAATGACATACCTTTTTCATTTTGTTTGTTTGTACAAAACTGTTTTCAGTAAAAGTGTAATTTATAAAAAGAAGTGTGTTCTATCTTACGGAAAGAGTTTGAAATAAGGAAAATTTTGGTATAACCAACTCAATATGTAATTTTTTCGATTTAGTTTTTTCTTCCAGAACAACGACGATATTATATCATAATAATAATATTTTCTTTTAATATTGTATTCAGATATCATATTGAAGTTTAGGCGTCATCATAATTCTCCAAAATCTTAAATTTGTAAAAATAAAAATGACCAAAGAGAGAAAAAATATTTAACCACATCCGAATTGAAACGGTCTTACCAGGTCGCGTCTTACTCATGCTCCCAAGTTTACTTTTAAACAACTCTTTCTTCCTCGCGCACATTTATAATATAATTAACCGTCCTTTTCTTTTTCTTCCTCCCTGTTTTTTTTCGTCAAATGGGCGCTCTCAAATTACCATTAGCGCGCGCGCCAAAACTTTTTATAAAAGAATTATTACATCTTTTTGTTCGTGTTATTTCTCTTCACTCGGTAATTTCATTTCAAATAATCTCACTGGGTCGTTGCTGTCCTGTTCTGACACGTGTTCACCGACTCGCTCTGTCGCATTCTTTGCTTTAGTTGATTGAGGCAGTGTTTGTTAAAATATTTTGCAATTTTTTTACAGCGAGATGCGATTACAATTTCTTTCGGAGAAATCTCTATTAGCAAGAGCAGTTTAATATTTTGTTCTCGACAGCTTGAGAGCTTAAACATTTTAAATTCATTATTTTGTTTGAATGACTTTAAAATCCATTCATTTTACCATCATATAAAATCATCTTGCTGTAATTTTAGAATTTTCTATGACCATTTTTGTTTTTTGGTTTATACTATAACAATCACGTGGATATAATATATACCGTAAAAGTTGTGGCTTTCGTGCTAGTCTTTTAATTCCAGCGAGGATGTTACATTTAGAGAATATTCCCTCTAATACTATTCTTTAAATAAAAAATGAACAGGTAGACATCTTATAATGTGCACCACTTGGTCCAATGATAAACCAGTCAATTGCAATCAGAAGCATTATTTTCAGTTATGATGCGACATGTTTCAAATCCTTACTTGATAATGGGGTATAATTTTAATTTCTCACATATATTTACATCAGTAGCCTCTTTCGGTCACTGGATATCTCTTCGTACGCTTAGATTACAATAGTATCTCATTTAATCACTCTACGAATATCGTTAAAAATTGTTTTTTTTATAATACTAATAGAGTCTGGTTAGTAGTCAAGGCTGGTTTAGTTCAGATGTTGTCTGCATTTAACACTTCAAGCATATTTTATTCGTTTTCATACTATTGCTAACGTATAAGGACACCGAACAAACATATAATATATATGGGACGAGAATCTTATATACGTATTTCTTTGAATCTCGTGATTTTCTTGTTGACTGCTTTTATGGCGACGATGCTTCTTATATATAATTGAATGTAGTATTTCATTTACTGAAGTCCTTCCTCATTTCGTGCATTGAATATTTGACAAATTAAAAGTTGAATCAAAGATTTGGATTATTGAGATTTTGTACACTTCCATGTATTTATGGAATTTTTTTGGAATTTTAAAATACATGGAAGTGTACAAAATCTCAATAATCCAAATTTAATATTGAAATTCCATCAAGCACCCTCAGTCGATGTCTTAAATTAAATGAATCAAAGATGTTTAATAATTAATAGAATAGAATTTTCTCACCAATGATAGTCAATATCGATTATCCGCCTAAAGTTCTTCATTAAACAAAGGCTCTGGAATAGTTGGTTTAAAGATGAAGATGATAAAGAGAATTAAAATTACTATTTTTTATTCATAAAATTTCGACTATAATCCACTAACTGTGCACCTATCCCTCGCTATTCTCAGCGAATAACGCTTATGGCTCTTTGTTTATTTATCAACAAACTTGCCCTAGAAGAAGCACCTTACAAGTGGGGGACTACATTACAAGATGTTATTTTCACCTCGAAAATACGCTTAAGTAGGTATATAATACGATCCACATTATGTTCGAGTTTGCTTGCAGGACTTTGTACACAAAGTAAACACATGTTCTTGTATATCTCTTCACAACTTTGCAAACAGGTAGACTTGTACACACTGCGTCAGTAGACTGCGAAACTTTAAAATGTAGACCGCTTCAGGAAACTTTTCGCCCTTTATTTCGTTGATACAATATAGATTTCGGGAACTGTGGTTCATCGTATCGTCTCGATATTGAAACAGACAAACAAAACACATACTTTAAGACATCGACTGAGGGTGCTTGATGGAATTTCAATATCAAATTTGGATTATTGAGATTTTGTACACTTCCATGTATTTTGTCACTTACAACCCGGGTTTCGCCTTTCGGCATCTTCAGGCATTTGATACACGAATGGACTCGAATTGACAGACAGTAAACTGTGGTTTATAAACACGACAAATATTATTCACGAGATAAATTATTAACTGACAGTCAGTTCGTCCATGCCTGAAGATGCCGAAAGGCGAAACCCGGGTCGTTACTGACAAAATACATGGAAGTGTACAAAATATCAATAATCCAAACAAAACATTATTACTTATTAAATATTACTATTACTTAAAAATCAATTTTTTGTTCATTTTATACTGTTGCATGTTTTTTTTTATTTTTACACACTGGTAACTAAATATTATAAGATTTTTTCTTATCTGAGTTATTACTAAACGTCCGTCATATACTTAACGTGTACATACAGTAGATACGGATCAGAGCTTCTATAGTACTGCAATAGACTAACATTTAAGAACAATCGTAAATTGTTTACTTTCTATATAAAACGTCAACATATCCTCCCGCCACTACAACCGCAGATTGTTTTTAATTTTTAATTATCACGTTTTTAATCGATGCATTGATTAAACGTTCAAATACAATTTGGATACATAAAAACTATTTTTTGCAAAATTAAAATTTGGCTAAAAGTCTTAACAATCTTCTTGTAACAAGTGTAGATCTTTTATCACGGAAGTTTAGAATCAGGCTTAAAGCTGAAAATTAATTATCGTTAGAACGTAGCTTCGAACGCTGCTGCTATATTGTTTTTATAGCCACCTAGCTACGTTGCGATTGGAAGCTCATTGAAGAGCTCTCTCAGACATGCTGATAACCTTCGTAGCTCGCTAAGATATTTCTACGCCACTCGTGGTTCTGTTATATATGAAGATTTTATTTTAGTTTAAGCAGATACACGTATTTAGGATAATATTGATTCTCTACACTAAAAAAATCTTACGAAATGCTTTTTTATAATGTTAAGATTAAATAAATATATTTTACAGTGTTTTAATTAAATGATTGAAAACATCAAATTTTGAATGGTGATTAAACGTTCTATATTTTCAATTCCTCGGCTTCCAAGCATTTTTAAAATTATCTTTTCAATTGATTCGATATCAGAAATTATTCTTTTTCGATTTTAGTCAACGTAAGCGATGCAAGCGTGTCATAGAAAAAGAAACACAAAACTTGATTTATTTTAATCTCCTTTCTTTTTTCTGTTAATTAATTGTACAATTATTTGAGGAGAATGATACAATGAGGCATTTAGGAGTTCGCGTAGCGGATACGTTGTATTGGAAAGTGTAATGCAGAATATTTTAAACATAGAAGTGAAAGTTCGTTACTTTGAAATAAATCTTTTAAGTTGTCAACTTGATGGAAAGTATTTAATTGAAAAAAAAACACACACACACATTGTTTGTTTTGTATTACTTTTACATTTTTATAAATATCAGAACCGGTTTCGCTCATCGCGAGATCATTCATTATCACCGTTTTTTTCTGATATGAACCAAAATGCAACCAGTAGACCATCTTGTCATTTCCCCAGAATACTTTAATCCTAAGACAGTTAATTATACGAAAATACCTCGCTTTACCTGGCGGAAAAATCCCCGACTTGATATTTCATTCCTCTCTCGCATTGTTCACTATCCTCCTTCGTCCTTACTTTGCGCAACTTAATTGCTCCCGGGAGAGATCAAAGTTATATTGTTTTCAGAGAGAAAAGTACGGAGGTAGGGGGTGCTGGCCTGTTTTCCACGGAAGTTTTTCCGCAAACCGCCGGCGAGCATTCGCTGAAATGGAGGCTTTGTTTTCCCTGAAGCATCTGTAAGCCGGATCGCGATTAGAGCGTTAGTTAATCAGACGACGCTAAGGGATTTTGGCTTCTTGAAAGGATTTTCTTTGTTTTTTTCAGTTCAGCCGTGAATTGTTTTAGTAATCATATTAACTACTGAGCTAATTTTCACTAGATAATTAATAAATGAATATTTTCAAATGAAATAATTATCTTTCTTCCGAGTATTCATAGCATTTTTACCTTTTCTAATAATGTATATATTTATTTGAATTACTGAGATTTTGTACACTTCCATGTATTTTGTCACTAACGACCCGGGTTTCGCCTTTCGGCATCTTCAGGCATTCGTGCGCTCGAATACACCTTCAGTCGATGTCTTAAAGTATATATTTATGTTAAATAACCACTTATTCAATTACAATTATTTTTATCACAGTAATTAAATCATAAAACTTTCAAATCATTTTAATGAAAATGTAGTGGCTTTTTTTTAATAAAACACAATTTTTTGTATTATTTTCACATGTTTATAATGATCAGAACCGGTTTCGCTCATCGCGAGCATTATAAACTGATAAAGAGAAAAATCATAACAAGGCTATTTATTCAAAATTGAATGTTAATAATTATAGTATATCATACAGTTGGTCCAAGGAATATAACAAGAATTTACATGTAATCAAACGAATTATATATACATTAAAATAAATAGTCCACAATTAAAATGATTAACTTGTGAAAGTAGTACATCTTAAAAGGGATAAATATAATATTATTATTTTTACTAATAACATCATCAAGGTGATTTTAAGAATCCTTTAATAAAAAGTATAACATTATTTATCATGCATTAACATTTTTGGCAACCTGGAATATTATTTTATTTTTTTTATCATCATACAATCTGCAATATCATATCTGCTTTCACAAATTGACTTTTGTAATATTGAAGCGATTGACTTCTCGGTAATGGCCTATTTTGAAATCTTACTCTTTTTGCGATATCGCCTTTATCGGGTTCTAAGGGGAACTGATTGTTTCCATTAAGTTTTTTTTTTTATTTTCAACTGTAATATTTTCTCTGTTCGCCACATTTAATGATATTTCAGAGCAAATAAGAAATGACGGCGATCGTTTAAAATATTATTAGTAATTCAGTACGATGTCTATCCTCCCACGATTGTTTTTATCGAATTTTCTTATTTTAAAAGTTATAGTGTTATTGAAGAATTTAAATATTAAGTTTTTTTTTATTATTTGACATTGACGCATATTGGGTACGATAATGCAAAAATTCTTAGAAGATAAAAATATTTTTTTGCGTGTCGATCCCAACGGCGTGAAAAAATCCATTGAACGTTTAGAGCAACACGTGTTACCGGACACTATTAAATGTGTTAAGTAGTGATTATTCAAATACGAAAGATTTTTTCGATTATTTAGTTTTACTGATATGAAAATTCATCGATATTTAAAATGATACTTTTTCAAAGGCCATAATCTTTTGTGTGTTATTAGTCGTTCAGAATACCACTTTTATACGGCGAACAATCTTGGCTAGCCTCAGATTCCTATTACGTGGGTTATCTCCTTTACGTTCCCCATCTTACTTTGGCGAAGTGGTTTCTACAGCGACTGCCGAATAAATTGCCCTCCAAATTTACGCCTAGGGACTCGGCATAGGTTCTTTCGATTCCCGGAATCAGCTCAACACTCTCAATACACCGGGAATGAACGGATACGGGAACCCATTTAAAAAAATATATTTCCATACATAAATAGTTCAAATTACTGTATAAATACATATTGACGTTTGAACTCCAAAGGGTAAATGTTTTCGTCGACATGTTTTTGATTAATAGACCAATCTCATCGCGATAAAATGTTTCATTTACTTTAATTTATTCCTCGGTGGGAGTATTAGTAATCGTGTGATATTGGTGGTCTATACATAATATTTGAGTTGACACAATGCAACTAATTTTATAGTTGATTGGCAAATATTCGGAGATGGGACTAGAATTGGTATACATAAGAAAAACACAATATTGTTTTAATAAAAGCAAAATTATCTATAATCTTTGGAATATATATTTGATCATTCCACATGGAATTAAAAAAATATATTACCGATTCCCGGCGATAAATGCCACCTTTTCACCACCCTTATTATCGCCGAATGCCTTCAGCGTCCGTTTCGAGGACTTTCAGTGAAAATTATAGTATTAATTTTATCATAACGTCCGTGCTTTTAGCTCTTTTTGATTGAAATTTGTTTTTCGCTCCTGAGTGGGTCTTGTTTATTCGGGATGATTTGACAATTGATGAAAGGAAAACTTTTTCACCTCCTTAAAGATATTTGACACTGCCTTCTTATCAGTATTCTTTCTCTTTAATGAAATGTCGAATACGAAAAATCAATAACTTTGTGTCGGGACACATAAAAACGAATTCATGTGAAATATTTATTTCAAAAGTCAAATTTTATTTTTGGAACGGTTTATAATAAATAGTCGTCCCTTTAATAATAATCATAGGCGAGTATGCCCCCTACCCACTGCACCCTGTCAGCGATATAATCCATGTTACCTTAATTTATAATATTTTTAGTAATAACGTCATGCGATATTAATATATTTTAATATTTCTCAAAGAAGGTCACACTTGTAGACTTATACTTATATATTTATCCACTATTACGACAATTAAGACGTAAGTTTTCAATATCTTACATCTGCCCCATTTTCTCAATCACATTCGTTGATAGATGCTTACCTGGCGGTGCTTTTTTCAGTGTCGTTAATTTTATGTACGTAATATAATATATAGTAATTTATTTGTTGACACAGATAGACAATTAGATTTTTTGGAAACATACGTATGCTTCTAAGCACAGTTGTAATGAATTCAATGCTCCGTATACATACCGTGTATTATAGTTTTGTTGAATTTCTAAAGAACTGCAAAATCTACTGAAAAAGATTAACTGACGTACCAAACGGAGTATCACACACCCTTGTCCCTTCTTACGTTTTCTTGTCGTCAGCGCGTTTAAGCGCACCGTTTTTCGGCAATAAAACCATTTAGGGATGAATTCCTCCGTCGCCATTACGTCTTTGACTGAGTTTCCTCGCTGCTTATTAGCTATGAAAAAAGTGCTGTTTCTCTTTTATTGCTGCCAAGTCACTAGAATAGTTCTAGAAAGTTGGGGACAAATTGACGATTTATATGCGGGAGCCAGTTGGTAACGGGCAGATGTTGAATATACGCGTGAGAGAAGTCGTATTTTCCTCGGTTTAATATAATCAGAAATGACAAATTTATGTCATACTTCCATAAATATAATGAAATTAACGCACTCTCATAAATCTGATGAATATTTTTAAAGTGCCCTTTTGATTTTTAAATAGATATTTATAAATAATTATAAAACAAAACCAGCTTATACGAAGACACATTGCAAGACGAATTAAAATTTATAACTATTATTAATGAATAGTTGTTTCACTATAGCAATAATTAATTTGAATAGGGTTTTAATATCCAACTCCATGTAAATATTATAAATTATTAATTAGTTTCCCATTTTTATTGAAATGTTTACATAGTTAAATGATACTATCAAATTATTCTCGCAGTATATTTACTGCCGTTTTTTATTATCTGGATTATTTTTGATACGAGAGTATTTACCATCTTTTCTCTCTATGTATATATATATTTGATCAACGGCTTTGTTGATTGATACCATTTTATATTGTAATTTGTCTTGAGTATTTTCCTTTCTTGAGGCCTATAATGCTGCAAATAACATGGTAAAAGTTATTCGTTTATCAGCAATTTTTCTTCCGCCACTTTACTGCGTAGTTTTATTATAGTTAAAGCATTCGCTCTCATAATATATTATTGACCTCGTAAAAAATTTGCTACCAAAACTTTCGGCTCATCTGTAGTCACTTCTCTCGTAGCCATTTTCGCTGATATCTTCGCAATTTTTTTTTTCTGTGATTTTGCCTTTCGAGTTTTTATGGACTATCTTCGGAGCTTTTTCTCTCGGTTTTATGTGATGACTTTTATACGGCGTCGAACAAAGAGAGCTTTTACTTGCCACCTAAGTACTTTTTTGACGTATGAAGACATTCGGCGTATTATCTCTAAATAAAATATCTCCTCTCGGAATGCCCTGTTTATGTCTCGCGCGTTACGTTTGTGCAGATTTTTCTCCCCAAACCAATTCGACGGTTTATTGCGAGAATTTGTTTGCGTCGGCCTAGTTTCGGTTATCTTTTTCTTTCAAAGAAAAGTTACATTATGATGAATGTTAATATCGCCGATGATTTATCACAATATGCTTTCTTTCGTGTTTATGATATGCTGCCAAATCTTATTTTTATGACAGCATGCTAATAACTATGGATATTTTAGCTTTTCTATTCTCGCTTTGAATAATTTACAACATTTATGTGAACAGATTTTGTATATAAATCATTTTTTTTATACCAGTACATTCAGTATAGTATAGAAATAGTCTCATGATTTAAAAAGTGGTATAGTGTTAGTATTGCACATTAGGCTTGCGCTGAAACGGAGTATTGATAATTTCATAGTTGTTTGTTTACTGTACCGATATTAAATATCAGCTATGCAATTCGAGGATATCATTGCAATATCATTAATTGATACAAACTTATAAATTATCAAATAAATGTTATTACAGCAATGTAATCGGACTCGATATGAAACTAATAGTTATAATTCAAAGTGGTACTCTAAGCTCCTGGCACATCCTATCGCAGTAAATGAAATAATGCGTATTGATGAAGAGGTGATAATAATTATTTAAAACCATTCTCCTTTTCTTTACGAAATAAATATACTCATACATTCGTCGTTTTCTAAGTATCCCATAACCGTCTGCAAATTATTATATTTATAACAAATAAAACGGTAGAATTGAATATACATCTTTGTGTTAAAAATCATAGATGACACAAGCATAATTCCAAAGTTATCCATTGTATACTAAAATTCTCGGTATAAAAAAATATTAAGATATATGGATAAAATTCTTTGAAAACTTTGTATGCATGCAACATGCAACGAATGCGCCGCACACTATTCGTTTACGCTCGCCGAGCGGATTATCAGTGACGCTGCCAAACGACCGAGGTATCCTAGTTGTTATCTTTGATTTAGCAATCCCCGCCGTTTATCACTCGTTGATTCCACTTTACGGTTTCCTTTTGCGCTCGTCTAAGACCTTTATATCCCCTGGCCGTCCGTTATATCCCAACAGCCTCCCCTTCGCTCCCTGTCCACCCTTGAAAGATGTTCACGTCTCACGAACGGTGTAAATATTATCTTATGTGACGGTGTTTGTTTTCGTTTGAGTGATTATTCAATGATACTTTTTAAATAGTATAAGTAGAAGATTATAGCGATTTTGGCTGTCTAAATAATATATTTTAGCACACCAAAACTGTTAAAAAGTGTTTTTATTACTCGAAAGAAATTGTGTAGTTAAATTTCCAATTATTGAATCGGCATTTTCCAATTATTGAATTTCGAATTAATCGAATTATAGTAAGATAAAATAACATTGCAATAGGACAAAATTATTCGGACGATGGCGTTAAGCCGAAATAGTTATCAACTAATCGATAAAATTTTGTAGAACTCTGTTATTTTATCCTATTATTAATTTTCCATATGTTGTTTAAATATATAGAGATGATTTTTTAAAGTGTGAAGGCTCTTGGCCAACTCGACCGCTTGGTGTCGTATTTTTGTATACACTTTTTGTTTTGGTAAGCGTGTGAAGATCGTATTGATAATGAAGACACGTGGAAAGAGCTTCGTTAATGGTTATAATGGACAATTATTTAAGAGATAAATAATAAACATGATTATTTTGGTAAGTTTAAAAAAAAAATCTATCACTCAATTGGAATTTTAATTCAATTTAAAAAAATCCATTTCTTTTTTAAATTGTCGCTTTTTATGAATAATTGCCTTTCAAATATTACGCAAAACTACTTTTTAATGTGTACCAGAGTATTGTCTTATGTTGAACATAGCTATTATATACCGTTCACAGTGTAGACGAATTCATCAAAGCAGTCGAACAAATCTCACATATCAAACGAAAATAAAATCAGTGAGAATCGGGTGGGTAGATTGAGTCGATGTCTTGCGGTGTTTTTGTTCGACTATTTTCCTTCGCTCCCCAATCACTCACCATTAGTTTTATTTACTCGCCTCTAGCCGCTCTCCACTCGCTCGTCTTGTAAGAGCGGATTAACTCTTATCGGCTCTCGAGCCGGGAATAAGTCTCTAGTATTCGATGAATGAAAATGAATAGCGGATAAGTTGGTATCATTGCCGTATACTTAGCTGGTGTTACTTTTATATTGTGTGATGTGCTAAGATTTAAAAACATGGATTGAGGACATCGATCATTTTTCTTTATAAAGAAAAGATAACCAATGTCTTCTTAGTTACCAAACCACCGCAGTATGCATTATCAGGGCATAATTACATGTCGACTTTGGAAAGGCAAAAGGGCGTAATCCACACACAAAAAATATTTTGAATAAACGGAGGGATAGGTACGTCCTTTTGCCTTTCCAAAGTCGACATGTATATTTAAATATAGCAAGGGTCACTGTGAGAATACAAGTTAGGGACACGATTTCTAAAACTGTACATAGCAAGAAATAGCTCACAGATCGCCCTGTGCGCATATTGCAGAAACGCAATATATATTTTTTATTTGTATATATTCGGATTATGTTTAAATATACATTTATTTCAATTGGTGCTTATTCGAATTATTACTAACATCTGTGAATGAAAACAGTTATTAGTGATGCAATAAAACCACCTTGCATTTACGGTATTTACACGACTGGCAGTTTGATCGTCAACTTAGTAAATCACCCATCAGGTGGCGTAATTAGCTGTCACTTTGTAATTTATAACATCCACTCGTGCAATTAGGTAGGCGCGGCGATGCGAGAGGGAAACCTCGTCGCGTTTCCGTTGCAATGCATAATATCTGCCCGTTTGCCGCCAGACTGCCAACTTGGCCCTTGAATTATTCCCCATGCGTTCCGTACTGCAGCGATCAAGAACACTCGAATCAATCATTTTGCATGGAAACTGTAAAATCGTGTATACGCGACAGCAATTCCCTCAATTATATTATAAAAGTAAACAATATTTTTGAGCCATATTCTACTGGATACCTTATATACACGAAAATTGACTGAATCAATGTTATTCATATGTATTGTTTCCCAGTATTACATGCACATTTCAGCCAGAAAAAATGCTGATTTTCTTCCATTCTGCGTTCATGTCATTTTTAAATTATACACTAAGCAATCGTGATATGGCTTTAAATTGGAAGAAATGAGAAAAAAGATGGAGGAACAAATATTTTCTATGGATTCGGCGGTAGCTTTGTGGAAGTTCATTTTTAATATATATAATTAAAATTGATAAATTAGTCATTCCACTTGGTTTATCACTAACGTGACGCGTTTCGCCTCTTTGCGTCTTTTTCGTTAGACGCGTTAGTCTGAAGATGCTTCTTAAACAGGCAAAACGCGTCACGTTAGTGATAAACCAAGTGGACTAACTAAGTTATCAGTTTTAATTTTATATAGAGGAGCAAATCTTATTTCAACCTATGTAAAAAGTCCAAGGTACCAATCTTATAGTCCTCGAACCTTTATACCATTCTTCTCATCCACCATTACCAATCTTAAGAAGAAAGGGAAGACAACACTCAACTGTGCTTTTTATAAATGTTATTTATGGTTTGATCAAAACTACTGACCATATATTTAATGTATTGAAAATTATTTCATTGAAAATGGTTACTAATCTATGTGCATTATGTACACACCCCGTTTTACCCCAAAGCAGCGCGCGCTTCGTTACACGCGCCCTCTACGGGAGAAAATAACCACCCCGGACATATCGTAGCACGTCGTAGCAGTCGTAGCTGCCCCTTTGACTCTTAAGTGTTTTGACACTGCCAGCCCCGCCGAATTTGCCGACGTGTTATTTATTTTGTAGTCTGCGCTCTCTTTTTCAATGGCACGTTTGCCATAAGCCATTTGAATGGTTAAAAATTCAAAAGGAAAGTACCCGGTTAACAGTTGGCTAGTTATCAAAAGAAACGAAATTTTTGATACCGGTTAAGTAGGGTATGTATATTCAATAATTCACGCGAAATAATCGCGTTCAATTTTTACACTCTTTTGCTTATCAATGACATTAAAGTATAATATCTTCTTTTAACATTGTATCCTTTTTAAATAGTTTTATTTAGTCATTAGTCAAATAAACCATTAAAACCATTCACTCGTGTAAATTATATCATCGACTGTCGATGGTGCAGACCGAAACTTTTGAACTATTTCATTTACTGATCTCTGACTTGATACTACTCTGAAAATTTCTGTCTGAAAATATCTCATTACATAATGAAATCGGTTAACCGGTCTATGTTTTACGTTATATCTTTTTCGATATTCTTATAATATGCACATACATATTGCATATGTTTGTTGTTTACAATGTCGTATGAATTGATTGTAATAATTATTTCTATAGTCACGACAAAAGTGGATTTTGAATTTCTTACATTTGTATTTTTTCTGTTTAGCTGGATGGCTGGATTGCATTCATTATCTATCTTTGTTAACGTTTAATGTTCCACTGTATATAGAATATTACTTATTTAAAGTTGACCGTATCTATCCCGACTGAGTCTTAATGTTTGTCAGTATTTTATTCTTATCACGGTGTCTATCTTTCTGTCTCTAGAAAAAGAACACTTCGTTTATAGTCTTCAAGAGTTTTGGCCTGAAATTTGTCTTGCGTCAACTTTTGCCTCTATGCACATCGTCGGTTGAAAGAATTCAACGCGCTTCCATATTCAAGTTGAGCTTAGTTCAAAGGCATGTTGCATGTTGCCCTTTAATAAAATTATATCTCAATTTTATGACATTTTTGTACTGTACTTTATGTCTATGAAATGATACTCTACAGTATGTTCACGTTATCTTAACATGGCAATTAGCTTTACTCGAATCCGAGACTTCAGATATTTAGATGTTAATATATAATGTATTTCAAATATAGTAACTAAACCACTTTGGATGTATTGTATGTGACACCAAGTAAGTACGTCAGTTTAACCAGACCTTTGATGAGTTTGTATCTTTGATAATTAACTTTATTTTATACTTACAATGCTCACTTAATTCTAGCAAACAAGTGTCAGCTGATTGCTCCTGAAAAACGCCTGCCAATAATTTGAAAACTCTAAACTCTAATATTTTCTATGGATTCGGCGGTAACTTTGTGGAAGTTCATTTTTAATATAAAACTAAATTAAAAAGTGATAACTTAGTTATTCCACTTTATCACTAACGTGACACGTTTCGCCTCATTAAGAAGCAGCTTCAGACTAACCGTATCGCAAGGTTATTTATTAATAAGGTAAACGATGATTTTAATTCTTAAAATGGTGGGGGTGGATTTTATTACATTCTACTTACTGGACGTGTGGAGAGGGGTAAGATATAAACACTGTTATACTATATACAAATCGATCACTGGTACCTGGATGTGAAAAACCCAAGGGGAATAAATTTAATAATGGCCAGCCGCCTGTTCTGTTTAAAATGTTCTTTACTAATCCTCCATTATTGTTAATGGTTTTATTGATTTCTAAAAATTGTAAGTTATTCATTTTAATACCTTTTTTTTTTACTCTAAACTCTAGTTTAACGAGCTAGACGTCTCTAGCAGTACGTCACGGATACAACCTCTACAATCGATTTCTTGAAATCATAGTCATTCGGAAATCGATAATAATAGACTTATGCGTGAGCTTAGGCTTTAGAAGTCTACGTAAAATAAATTTACACATAGTTTTTTTTTTATCTAAATTTAGTTCTAAAAGTGAATTTAGTCGATTGTAATATTAATTCGAATAAATAGATAGCCTTTATTGTTAACATTGATACATTGTATAAAAAATATGATATAAACGACAAAATAATATAAACTCATTTGTGTCTTAAAACAAGTTTGGAAAATATTTTCGATGGATTCGTTCGGTAACTTTGTGGAAATTCATTTTTAATAATCGCCCAGAATGAAAAAAATTTCTTCCACCCCCCTGGATACCTCGAGCGTTCCCATAACGGCGACATTCGAATATATTGTATTTAAAAGATTTTTCTAATTTTATCTCACTTAAGTAAATATTTAATAACTAAATTTATAACTTAGTTTATTGTTCACAATAGCTCATATTGTATAGGCACTCATAGTATAGTGGTGTTGTCTTAGTACAAAATGCAATTTCATCTTTCTCTTCGCCAGTCGAGAATTGTCATCCGGACACATCCGTTGCAATCGACCGACTCATATCAGTCACACTCCAACTACCTTTTTTTTTTTGTTGTTGTCCACTTTGTCGTTGCAATTTCACGCTCACTGAGAATCTGTCTTCGAGAGCAATTTCACTTCCCTCAGCATAACATCTCAATCTTAATAAACGTATTCGATTTTATTTATTTTGAATTGCATACAAATATTCCCCTACACACGTTAGATAAATTTAATGAATAGCTAGTTAAATGTTTTCGTCTCGGTCGGTGGTCGTTTTGTCAACAATTTTTAAGTTGCCATACTTATATGTTAAGATAATGTCAATAAGTTCGCTCTGCCAATCATTTTTATAAAATGTTAAGTGTTCTACAGAAAAACGCTACGCCCTACTCTACAGTCAAGAAGAGTTAAAGTAAAAGCCTACAATTTCGATTGATTTTTAAGACCTTATTTGATATCAAAATTGGTTAATTTACAAACAGCTGTTTTTAATTCTTATATCTACCGATGATTAAATTGGTGATTTTTTTATTTTTTGATTACTGATATTTGGCAAATCACTCCAACAGCATTTCTCGTACTGGTCATTTTTCGATGCACTGATGGTGCTTTAAATTGACTTCATATAATGAATAAGTGAATATTCCATTTATGCTCACATTTTCTCAAAGTATGAGGTGAACAAATAGTGCGAATATTACCAGTGCACCTCTGCTCTGATAGATGCCTAGATATGCGGCAAGTATGCGATTTGCCGGCGGAAAGGGAATCCAATTTGTCCGGGAAGTCGTCGCTGAGTGGATTCGAGGCAGAGCAGTACGGCTGATTGAATTGTTATTTAGCCGTGTCACACGGGGGCCGTGGCTCGTAGGCCGGCATAAACGTATATTCTTTACTGCAAGTGCTCACAACATCTTTTTATGAACATATCGATTTAGTAGAACCAATCGTGCTGGAATAAAAAAATCTTTAGTCAATTGGACTTCAACATTAGCTACCTATATATATTATTTATTGATGTAGGGAGACCATTTTTCAAAATTAGAGTATATGTATGATATATAGTCACTGCATATAAGCACTAGGTAGATCTCAATTATATTTAATAAAGTAAAAACGGGCAAATTATATTAAATTATTGTTCCATAGAATTATGATACATATTTGACAGCTATTTCGGCTTCACGTCGTCGTCAGAATTATCGCGATATGTCGGTATATAAGTTGACAGCTATTCCTCAACTTATGTATCAAATAGTATAACAACATATCTCATTTTCTCTAACGTCACCTATTTGATCATTATATAGTGGAATGTTATTAAGCGATAGGTGTAAGGTGTATCGTGGCTTATTTATATAAATACTGAAAACATCACCTCTTTGTATGTAATAAAAGATTATAAACGTTAACCGTGTTTCACTTTATACATAATATTGCGAATTGTAGTAATCACGTACAAATATCAGTGATTTATTATTGTTACATGTGTAACGCCTAATATCACACCATTTAAATGTAATTAACGTGGCATATTATTTAGTCTCCACATACGGTGCAGTCTAACATAATCAAACATCAGTGGCGTGTGGTAATTAACACCTCCATTCAAGTCTCCCAGTGGCGCACGTCGATGCCGCTCTATAAGTACTTATCACAGGCTCCGCAACCCGAACTAATTCAAAAGGCTATACCACTCCGGACGATACCGATATGTCGTACAATTAGCACCCTCGCCCACAGCGCCCTCTGCTATCAAATTAATTACACGGTATTCCGGCGTGACTACGACCCTGTTTTAACAGTGGCGTTTTCAGGTATCCTCGCTTACATCCAACATTATACGATCTCTCTGTATATATACAAGTATTTGTTTTTTCTTGAATATCGCATTTTGATTCGTTTATTTTTACCCTTTCGAATCCAATATATAAGTAACAATTGTATGCAAGTCGAATAAAATGGAAACACATGTTACATACCCCTTTTTTCTATTGTTGAGTATTAATCGTTGAAATGACTTTCAAGTTTAAATGAATGAAAGACTCTCTCGAATAAGGTAATAATAAAAAAGTATTTAGTGCAAGAATTTTATCATTTTATTGATAACTATTTCGTTTCACGTGATCATCAATCAGAACTATGTTTAAAACTTAATTTATCTTAACTATCTACACTGTTAAATTTGGATTATTGAGATTTTGTACACTTCCATGTATTTAAGTCGATGTCTTAAATTATATCTACACTGTTTTAGAAGAGATAGTTTGAATAGCCGTAGTAATAAAGGCTGTTTTTATTTATGTTCCCATGTTATAAAAAATTCTTATAAATTATTCATAATATTTTATGTAAGCTATAGGCTTAGTGGACGGACTGGCCATTGGTGGTACACTATCATTTTGTTGACAATATTTTTGGTTGTATTGGTTGCAATATTTTAGTGAGTGTATTAAATAATATGTCAGTCTGTCAACCGGGGTCAGATTGGGCTGTATGCTGGTTGCGTTCCTATTTATAATAATCTTCGATTTCATCCTGAAGAAGTCAATTCCACCCGACTGAGGTGTGGACGTTGCCCCCAATCTGAGGCTATGCGACCTCGAGTATGCTGACGACTGACGACGCTGTCATATTTGACAAATCTGTCGAGGGTATTCGGGAAACAATGGACAGGCTGTAGAGCAACTCGTATCGCATTGGCCTCACAGTCAATGCGAGTAAAACCAATTTGCTCTGCAACAGTTTCTGGCCAGACCCAAACTACCCTCTGACGAGCGCGAGGCAAGACATCGAGAGAGTCGACGGCTTCAGGTACTTGGGGGTACACATCACGGGAGACGGCAATCCGTGTAAAGTGCTTGCAATCCGATTAGGGATAGCTGGAGCAACCTTTAGCTCAATGCGGAATATCTGGGACTCACGGTTGTACTCGGTCAGAACCAAGTGCCACTTATTTAACGTATGCATACTGACGGTGTTGCTTTACAGTTACGAGTCATGGCACCTCACCAAGGCACAGGGTAACCGTATACTGTGCTTTGAAAACAGATGTTTGCGGCGTATATTTAGGGTACGGTGGTTTGATTTTGTCAGAAACTCGCAGGTAAGAGAATGGACGGACTAGCCTCTTATTACATCCAAAATAAAAAAGCAACTATGGAACTGGCTTGGACACGTGCTGCAGATGCCCCAGGGGAGCATGAATCCTACCTGTCTCTTCTACCAACCAGATGGATTCCGTTGCCCTGGAAGGCCGCTGATTACAATCCATAGGATGACTTTTAAGGTGTTAACTGTCAATTCTTTGTAGAAAGACATTATATTTTAAAAAATAAAACACAATTCATTTGTACTACTTCCACATATTTATAATGATCAGGACCGGTTTCGCCTATACGAGCATTATCAACTGAATCCATAGGATGTATTAGGCGGAGATACGGGACGCTGGGATGACCTGGAAGGAAGCGAGGAGACTGACGGGGGACAGAGAAGCTTGGAGGAACCGCGTGATGGCCATATGCTCCGAATAGAGAGCGGTTATGGTTAAAAATTAAATATGTAGTTATTATTTCAGAAATAATGAATCTTTTTACCAAGACAAATTTTACTCAAATCATATTATTTATTTAGCAAATGTCAGATGGCTATCAAAGGTAATTCGAATGCCGACGGTACCAAACTATACAGTTAGCAAACACTTAGGAAATGTCTTATTTTATTTCCAAAATTCAGATTAATGACAAAATCTCATATTCCTTTACGTCAACCCACGTCACTGCCTGTTTACTAAGCATCTCCCTCTCGCTTCCACATACAGCACTCACCGTCTCGCTTAGACGCTACGCCATTTTCTATTTCCCACCCTCGCGTTGTAAAATGGCGGTCTGTGGTTGTTTATTCAAAAGGGCATGAAATGGTGATGCTTTTGTAAATTTATTTTCGCATTTCACTTTATGCCCGTGTTCTCTCTTCGTAACTTTTTTATGGGCTCACGTATGACTTCCGTAATAATTTGCAGATAAAAAACGCTTTCACCAAAGGAGTTTGCTTCAAATTTCATTTCGAGGCTGCTAGTGTTGATATTACGAGAGTATTTTATTTTGATTGAAGGGTGTTAGTAAATTTAATGTATACTTTCTGTACAGCTAATAATTTTTAAATGTGTCACATTAAACGTGTGTAGACTTCAGAATCGCATTCAGTTACTTGAATTGAATTGATGACATGAATACATGACCATAAAACTCTTGTTCCTAAAAACATGTTGTCAGAGGGCAATCATGGAGTTGTAAACCATTAATCATACTAGTGGTGTTTACAATGCAAGGGCGAAGTGTACTGATGGTTCTGAATATAGCTCGCTCTACTCGCTTCATATCGTTTTATATTTTAATAATACAGAAACAGATATTATCTATTGATTATTTTTATGACCCTCAATAACTATTCGTCATATTTTCAGTCATATATTTGTAGTCTTACTCACATAATATTATATTTACTTTGATTAAGTTTAGTTAGGTTAGCTCATGCAGTTTTTTTGTTCATTATTTCGCACACAGAAAAAAATCATACATACTTCATTTTAATATCACTTCAATATTGTATCTAAGATGTGGGTGCGGTCTTTTGAATAACATATTAGTACATAATTAAACTTTGTATTATTATGCTATATTAGTTTTCAGTATTTTATTATTTATAACCTTAGTCGTTCAACCCCTTTAATGCATTAGTGGATGCATCCTGTGCGTATTGAGCTTTCCCCTGTCCGCTTCCACCACTTCCGGTCATCATTATCGCTCACCCTCGCCCCGAAAGCCTACCCCGATTAGTGCGGTCCGTGTTAAATTATTGACGCGATATTGCGTTGCGGTCTATCGCAAGGCTTCCCAACATTGTTGACCCATTCATTTATAATGCATGTATACGCAATTATGTTTAGATTTAATATTTTAAATGACATATAAATTTAAAATGGATCTACACCTTTTAATTTTTAAAGAATGTAGAAAATTCTGACTGTAATGACTAGTTTTAAAATATTTTTTAGACGTAGACCACGATAATCGAGGATTTTCAATACCTTACAATCACATTGTAACTTATTATCTAATTACGAATGGCTTACAGCCAGTTGTAGTTAACATGTATGCATATTTTCAAGAAAAAACATTTTGAGGATCACTTCACGTCGTCGGTGTTTTATCGGGTTGTACCGATAGGGGAGGTATGGGGTGTAATGAATCGCATATTGGCAGTCAAACCGAAAAGTTGGATAACACAATTTTGCGGTGTGACCACTCGGCAAACACGCTCGCCGTTAAATGACCCTTTTGTTTTCGGACCGGAATTTCAATTTGGACAGTGACGCGGTCCCCCGTCACCCCGACTTGACCGCGAGCGCATTATGTATCTGTTTAGGGGATTCCAATGCAACGCTGATTTAATTCACCGCCTGCTTTGTTTCGTTTTGTTGTACTCCGTAAAATATTGTTTTACGTGGTCATTATTTTAGTAATCGTATTCAAACTGGTCGAATCAATTCAGTCGGTTTTTCATTATAACATTTGCTCGCGTATACGATATTTTTTTTGTTTATAGTTAATCTAGTAACTTAACCTAACTACATAATAAATTATTGACGATTTTGTTTCGGGATGCTGTATTATCTGTTAGCACCATTTCATAATGAGTGAGCTTGGTAAAATTTTCATCTTTTATTCTGTGCCATATATTTCAATTAAAATTAAATGGTTATTTGCTTTATTGCTATATATATTTAATAAATACGTTTGCTAAAACATTAAAGTTAGAGAAACTAGAATATTTAAAATTAAAGTGATAAAAATATACGCAATGTTTTTTATTATTTCTCTTTATCTTTTCTTTTATGACACTATTCGCACAACTGACAGCTAAGCAGCTTTCCACTGGCAACAAACCGTGTATAATATATACATACATCCGGGACATTTGACCCATCCCGAGAAAATCAGTTTTGTTTGACGACGCCAACCATGAAAAGGCGTCTATTTGCCTAAGCGCCGTCCCACCGTACTTTCCCCTAAAGAGCTTTCGATTTGAATGCTAAAGAAAGCGCCGGAGTGATTTAGTCATGTCAATGGACATTCTGACCCTCTGTCGAATTCGGCAGCCGCTCGACGGATGGACAAAGTTAGTTTGCCCTTTTCGCAAACGGTCCATATTTTCCCCCATTTTCTCATTTCTCCGACTATAGTTCTTACGTGTTTTAAGTTTTTCCAGATTTTGATAAGTCGATGAGCTTTAAGGTTTCTGCAATACAATTTTTATATTGACTTAATGATTATTTTCTTACTACATCTTTTTTTTATGCGAATAACATTTTCACTAATTTAACTAGGTAATTTTTTAAAACTACGAATTTCTTATTAATTCTTCATTGCATTTCCATTTAATCTATTTTATTGAAAATCCGGTAATATTGTTAATTGTAGATTTGCGATCCAAATTGAAATACTTAACATTCAAATCAATTCATTATTTAATTTTGTATTTTTAAGCCTTTGTGGATGCTTACATAATCATACCCAATTATTACACACTAAATATAGTCAGCACTACTTATCGGGTAACCATTAGACAAATTATATTAAAATTTAGTAACATGTGATGAAATAGGTAAATGTATATGTATATATATACCTATGCTAAATTTCTATAAGGAACAAAATATCCTTTTCGTCGTAGTTGTAACGATGACATAATAGCTCGATCAACTATTTTAAAAAATAAAACACAATTCATTTGTACTACTTCCACATATGTATAATGATCAGGACCGGTTTCGCTAATCACGAGCATTATCAACTGATAAAAATACAAACATAACAGGTTTATTTATATAAAATTGAGTGTAAAAATGAAGGTATATAAAACTGATGGTTCATGAACAACTTAGACAAGAGAATACTGATTATCAAACAAATTATACATAAACCAAATCTCTAATATGAAAAGACTTTCCTGTTTGTCCGATATATATAGCTTCGCAGGAATTACAATTTAATAGATGAATACCATTGTCATTAAAAATTTTTGCTCAGCTAAATGGACTTTTAATGTAGCTATATTTGTGATTTCAGATTAGTATTTATTGATTTGCAAGAGGTCCATAACATTTTAATCGTAGACTCTTTTATTTGATTTATGTATAATTTGTTTGCTAATCAGTATTTTCTTGTCTAAGTTCATGAACCATCAGTTTTATATACCTTCGTTTTTACACTTAATTTTATATAAATAAGCCCGTTATGTTAGTATTTTTATCCGTTGATAATGCTCGTGATGAGCGAAACCGGTCCCGATCATTATAAATATGTGGAAGTAGTACAAATGAATTGTGTTTTATTTTTTAAAATATTATGTCTTTCCACCAAGAATTGACAGTTAACAACTTAAAAGTGATCAATCAACTATATTTGACAATGCTTGTAGAACGAAACACATTAGTATTTATAATCTTATTTTTACTCCTTATCGTGATATGATGATTCGAATTGTACTTCATACACATTATGTATTTTTTCGCATATTTTATAGCGCTATCATTACATTATCAAATCTTCGAATAATATATTTCTTGATTCGGCACCGTAGACAAGGGCCCGGCGCGTGCTTTGACCCCTTTTGCCATCACTAAACCTCTACCCACTCGTTGATCGAAGTAATACGATTCATTGAAGGGACAAAAGGAGACGCAGTAATGGTTTTTATCTGCCGACATATCGGCAATGTGATTGAGTCCTGCCCGAACATTCCTATACCATTCACTTTTTGTTGACTGCGTGAAATTCAAGTTGCGCGCTTTTAGGGATTTCACAGAATTGCACACCGCAGTCAATCTATTGTGAAAACGTAGTCTATGAGCTAATTGAAACGAATAGTATTGATTTAACTATCCATATCTGAAGACACTGGTTCATTATAATATGGACTTCAGAAATAATCTTATATCATTCTTCATTCAAGAATAATTACACTAAACGAAATAAAAATGTAATCAAACATGTAATTAAAAATTACTTGCATATAGCACTCATTATTAACCTGACATAATACCAGATGCACCCTTAATAACGGAAAAAAACTTAACATTGAACATTTGTTCGATTCACAGTTAATCTGCCAATTTAAATATGAGCAGTTTATTTCACTGTATATTTGTTGATACCACAATTTAAATGTGTGTATTGAATTCTGTTTTTTGAAATGGCGGGAGATATTTTACTTGTTAAGCGTTTTAATTTCATTATTAAAACTGTACTATTATGCCTGTAGTTTGTTTTTGTTAATTTAATAATATCTATTATCATTTTTAGTTCGTTATTATACATACATAGACACAATGAGATAATAAATAAAATAAACATGACTCCATTGTTATTATAAAACGTTTCTCATTGGTTATATTAAATGTTTGAAAACACAAGGCATTGTGGTGGAATAAATAAATCCGAATCAGCATTTTACCTGACACATTAAGTAATTGTATTCATTGTTTTAATATACCTACTATTATATATTTGTCATCAAGTGTTTATGTAGTCTTTTTTATGTATTCAGCGGTAACTTTGTGGGAATTAAAAATTGACATCTTTGTTTTTACACTGATGTCTAGAGGAATCATCCGAAAATCTCTATCGTAAGATTTATAACTTACTAGCGAGTACTCGAAGAAAAAGTTTGTGTTTTAATTCTGTTTATTGAAGTACTTTTAGATACACAATTTTTGTTTCCATCTGGTGCGTAGACGAATAAATCAGAAGGTTTTCCGAGATGTCGCTGTTTGTACGTATTTGATTCTTTTTTTTAGATTTTAGATTTTTTCAGAAACCTTCACGGGTGTGCTCACAACAAATCACCAAAGTTTCATACAAATCGGATGAATGGTAAAGGAACGCATACGGGATAAACAAACATTCATTTAAATTTGGATTATTGAGATTTTGTACACTTCCATGTATTTTGTCACTAACGACCCAGGTTTCGCCTTTCGGCATCTTCAGGCATTCGAGCTCACGAATGGACTCGAACTGACAGACAGTAAACAGTGTCTAACGTTTATATTGAAGATACAAATACGACAAATATTATTTACGAGGTAAAATATCTATTCATCTGAGAGCCACACTGATACCCCACTAATTATTTAGTAAACAACACATTAGCAGAGTGGCGAATTGCCGCTTTCCAACTTCTTTTAGAATTACCAATGATTTTACAATTATAATAGCATTGTGGGTTTCGACGGGATGCAATTCGACGAAAGGGTAAATATATACAATCATTCCACATTTAGTGACATCTGTTAGGTGTTTCAACGTATAGGATATAATAACGGAGAATTAGGAAGGTTCAGCTGCAAATCTCAATAATCCAAATTTGATATTGAAATTCCATCAAGCACCCTCAGTCGATGTCTTAAATTAAACATTAATTTATATTATATATGTATAGATCACACTCATAAGATTACATATGATTATTAGTTTATGGAATGTTTATAATACATTTATCTAAATAATATATCTACAAATCGAGTGAAGTTTTGAACGTTCAATAACCAACTCGATAAATCTTGATAAAAAATAATACACAGGCGTTTGATGTTATCCTCGAGTAGAATAATAATCAGTATTATTTCATTTTTATTAATGCTTAACATCTGTATTGATTTTAATAGCCCGGCCTAAGTGATCCGATACGATCTTCACGACTCTCGATAATACAAACCGGTGTTCCTATCTCAGTTGCCAAAGTGCTTTACAATTTAGTACAATATCTGCCTCGTAGAACTTTGTTGCACGGTCATTGCCTCGAGATTGTATTAGAATTGTATAATTATCTTTCTTCTTATCGTTTAATAGTTGTATCTTTTTCTCAACTGTTTTATCATGGACATATCAATTTACTTATCATTATATAGAAACGTAATGACTACAAATGCTTATTTTTCATAATACTAATCTGATACAGTTCGAACAATTACTTTCCTTTCTTTTTTTCTTGGAACATTTGTTCAGGTGGATATTAATAAGTAAGATTTTCTCTATTAGGATTTGAAAGTACGAATAGTTAGCATAGTTTAAGCTTATCGATTTCTCTACGCCTTATTTTCAAGATCGGGTGAGGGTCGGCACATAGGAACGAGTAAAAACATTACAAATCGATTGAGAAATCACTGTATGAACGTTTGTCTATTAAGGGGATTCGAAACTTCTAGCCATTGATCACATGGCTACTTTTATAAATAGTGTAAAATATACCGATACGGCTGGTTTTTACAAGTGCGTAGTTGTCATCATTTTCGAAGAGGGTACAATATTATGAAAGACATTTTGATTGCTTCTCTCTCCTTTCCAATGAGGAGATCGTCAAATCATTACAAAGTTACGTGTAAAAGGAGATGGTGCTCTACACAAAATTTAAAAATACGTTCTTGGCGTTGAATGTCAACATGATATGTGCGTAGAGAGGATTGAGCAGAACACAGTTGAGCGACAACAACCGGTACAAAAAGCCCACGTTGTGAAATAATTATATACCCCGGGACATTAGTCCGGGCTGGGCCGCGTGACTCGAATGCAGATATCCTATTATTCCCATTTACCGGTGAGATTTCCAAGCGACCCACCGTACCCAAAAAGCGGCCGTAATCAAAGAATCAACTCCACAGAGAGGCTGTGATTTCGTTACCTACTATTGCGACATTGCGTGCTTTCTTCCCACAAAAAAAAAATGATTTTTTTTTTTTAATAAAGGCACAGTTATGTTGACCGAGATTGAAAATTTTAATGATCGAATAAATCAGTGGTTCTTAACCAGTGCACCGCGATGGATTTGTGAGCACTGTGAGTTTGTTGGAAGTGCACCGCGGAAATATGGCAAAAGACTAAAAAAATCGCGAAATGTAGAAAACCGAAAAAATGTTTCGCGAAATTACGATAGCTGTCAAATCCAATTTATCTAATCGATCGCACGTGTTTGCCTTGCGTTGAATGGTTTACTGTATTACTTGTATTACTGTTGTATAATCTCTTAAATTTATAGTAAAGTTTATATTCGCATATTTTTCTTTGTTTTTTACCCGTATGATTTTACTGCACCGTGACTTCGAAAACTTTAAGAACCACTGGAATAAATGAATATAAAGTATTAAATTACAATTGATAGCTCAGTTATTCCACTGGCTGTGTTACTAAATGTGAGACGTGTCTCACTTCTTTACGAAGCAACTTCAGACCAAAAATAACTATATAACATTAAAAATGAATTTTCTCAAAGTTACCGCAGAATCTATCGAATATATACATGAAATATTTAATTTCCGCTAATAATCTTTAAGAAAATATCCATTTTGTTCCAAAAACGGTACACTAGATACATCATCGCGTAAATATTAAATAGTTTAAAAATTATTTGTTTCGAATTATTGCAAATCAATTATAGAAAATTGATAACAATCAATTCCAAATAATGTTAAAATGTTTGTTCAAAATACCATGATTTCATAAAATCACAGCCATATTTCTTTCAATACTAGTACATTTATATTGTTTATAATATATTAAAAACTTCTACTGTTCAACCACTCGTCGATTTGTCATTATTTCGTGTTTACCTTTTTTTCTGTGCGAGTCTTCCAAGTCTCTCGAGAGATAACTTCCGCCAGAGACGGTTCGTGGGAATATTTCTCACGCTTCTCACTTTCCGCTCGGCTGCATGCAGTCCTCTGTAACCTTTTACATTCAATATTATGATTTGTTTAGACAGTCATTCATACCGCAGACTTGTTATTTTATCAGTTGATATTGAATTATGTTACAAGCTATTGAGAAACCTGACGCCAGTGCGGCTTTACTAGTCCACAATATCATAGCGGTATATTACATTATGATGTTTATTATATTTTTATCTCACTGATTATAAATGATCGATTTCCTCGTTTAATATTGTTCAATGTCGTTGCATTACAATGCAATAGTATAAAAAAAACAATAAATTGACTATTAATATATATCTTATAGATGTAATTTAAGACATCGACTGACGGTGCTTGATGGAATTTCAATATCAAATTTGGATTATTGAGATTTTGTACACTTCCATGTATTTTGTCACTAACGTCAGTTCGAGTCCATTCGTGTGCTCGAATGCCTGAAGATGCCGAAAGGCGAAACCTGGGTCGTTAGTGACAAAATACATGGATGTGTACGAAATCTCAATAATCCAAATTTATTATAGATGTACTTAAATAACACAAAGCTTTAGTTACTATTTTGGCATGGTCTTGAGAATTTTATCCCGGAATAGCAACAAACATTTATTTTTTTACTTATTGATAGTTAATAAATCTGTTTTTGCAATTCATATATTACCACAATTAATTTCCGATTGCAGTCTACATGTATTATTCTTATTCGTTGTCAAATATGAATTCTTCACATAGAATTGATTGATAATTATTTGTCGAACGTACTACAAGCTCATTCTCCCAGTGTCGCCACTTCTACCCTTCCACCCCACCGAGTCTTTTGGTGTCGGACCCTTCTCCGCGGGCCTTTTAATCTGCCCGTTTTAATTACTGGAACCTCAACTTGCTGTCAATTAATCGTCCTCTTGGCCATTGTTTTGCCTTTATTTAGCAGCACTTTAGTCTCTTCCTTCTCCTTGATCGTCTTCAGATTTTGACAAAGCTTAAAAGTTAAATAAAATATCGCCTTTGATTAATAAATAATTATGCTTGAAATACATATTTGATTACAATTTTTGACTGTTAATTAATAATGTTATAAGGTTTGATATTATTAAGAAAATATATTTCTCGAGTATTTATTGCAAATATGTTAGTACTGCACAATACGAATAGGTATTAAACATTACATATACTCATGTACCTTTGATTGATTTTAATGTAAATGATATGACCGCTTACACGTTAGTTACTAAATCTACCACTGTTGCGAGAATCGGCAATCGAACGTGAAAATACATTGGGAACTCACCTCTTTGACTATATCAATTATTCATTCAAATTATATACTTTTCGTAGGTGTTTTATATGTATATATAAATTAAGGAACGATTGCTATATCATATTAATATATAATTATCATGTTGAGTTGGTATTTGTTCCACAAAAATTAGAGATATTGGTTAATGCTACCGTCAGAACTGTACTGGTTTAGAAGAGTCATACATTATACTATCTTATTTACTCCTTACATACTACGTTTTATTTAAAATAAATTATTCCATGCGATAATTTTAGTTGGTAAAGTTCTTTGAAAAAGAACCATCCTCATTATGATTAATTAATTGTAAAAGCAAATACGTTTGGGCCGTTATATGAAGCTAATTTAATGACGATTAATCGTATAATTTATGAGACTTATGGATTTCTTTCCACAGGCATGTATGTTTGTGATGTCTAAAATTCCCTAAGATCCATCCGAGCCTAAAACAGGGTGTAGCGCAAGCGATTAGCTAACCGCTATTCCTGTCCTAGCCCTATCCGTCTATCCCTACTTTCTCCGAACAAGAGAAGTTGAGCAACTGAGTTCGCAGTTCTCGTAGAAAACTTCTGTTGAGACACATCCATTACAAAGCCATATACTCGACATTGGGAGCGGATACGGTAAAAAATAAATGTATATATTTTTTTATTTCTAATTTAAATGTATATGTTTATCATAATGTATTTCATAGTGAATCTTCAGTTTCAATATAATATTATGAAAGAATAAAAATATGCCAAAGGATATCTTTCCTTCGATTTTGGTTTTGATCGGCTAACTAGCAATAAGTACCCGTCACCCTCCAACCATTCTCACCCCGTTGGGGATCTTTGCATTAATATTTGTAATTAAATTAGCTAAAATTATTAATTTGTTTTATATGAAAGAACATTAAAATGTTTACCGCCATTCATTACGACAATTACAAACTCGATGGGTTCATTCTGATTAAATAAAACTTCAATGCGTAATTACTAAAACGTTCGTTTTATACATCAACCAATTGTAAACTTTTTGAACTCTATTTACATGAATAAATTGTGCAATAAACATTTTGCTCGGGCGCTAAAATTTTCGCAAGGGTTGAGAATAATTCCCTATTAAATCTCCCCCTGATACACCGTCGTTCACCAAGTTTATATCAATTCCAAAGTTTCCATATTAAATAAGCTCCCTGGCTGCCTGTTTTAAAGCTATTTTTAGTGTTGAAAAATTACTCAAAGATCACTGAGGCAAAAATTTCTCCTCGCCTTTTTTCAACCGTTTTCATTTCTCTGCTCCACGATTATTCTTTTATTCAGATTTTTTTTGCAAAGAGCTTTTTCTTTGCGATTTTTTCCTCTGTTAATTAAAACAAGCTATCTGATTTTTTCCCGTATCTAGCCACCGAACGGAATGAAACCTCGGGAGTTTTGTTAGCAATAAACGGTGGCTTTATTATGTAAATATTGTCTTGGAAAACTTTTATAATTATCTGCTTTGTTTTAATTTTGTTAGCAATGCAGATTTCCCCGTTTCCGGTGTGTTTGCTTCCCCTAATTCTTACTCACTTTGAGGCAGGCGAACTTTGTTGCTTCGAAAACTTTATCAAATTTACCTTTTCAAAAGAGTTTTTTCCGAAGAGTTTGACAGTACACTTAGATGGGCGAATCCACGTGATTATTTATGCACCACCGTCACTTACAATTAATGGATATATTCATCAAAATATACATTTTCAAGTGTTTTGCTAGTATTATACGAATGTTTTAATTTCATGGCATAAGCAAAGGTATTTTTTATAAATATATACCTATGTGCCGTAATATATACTGCTGTGATGTATGATATTATAAATGCCGGTCCTGATATTATATCAAAAAATATTTATAATTTGTATTCGATATTTTTAAATAGCAGCCCATTCTAGGGCGTTCGTCCTACTCGGTCACGCGGTCTTAAGCTTGAGTTGAATGGATTTGTATGGAGTCTGCAATAAATGCTTGTAATTTTTTCATCTTTTTATCAACCTTATTTGATTCTTCTATAGATTCTAAGAATGATCTATCTACCTATATACTTTCTGAAAGAAGATGTTTAATTAGCATTTCTCGTTGAACGGATTCCGTTTAAATGCTTTTGCAGGAATTACTATTTTACTATTTGTTTTTTCTCTGTATTATAATATATCATATGCCATAATAAATATCTAAAATCAACCATTTGATTTTCACTGCTCTATAAAAGTCAATATACATTTTCATTCTTTCTCAGGTAGCTATCGAATGCTATCGCTTGATCCCGCCAATATTCCTAAATCAATCAAAGTTAATGCCACGCGATCCTCACGTGATTAAGTGTCTCCCTCCAGAGGCGTTCCCGTCCTACCACCTGACAATTTGATTGCCGCTCTCCTGATTTATACCAATGCTACTCCTGCAAAACATTTATTGAATACGAATGTTCAATAATTTATCTCTTATACTGTCACAAATAATATTAACCATTTTGATTGTTTATTTGAAATAATATTTATTTTTACAGTAAATCTTGTTTGCATAACTTTTCTCTGTCTATATTATTTAATTTTCTGGTTTCCTTTTACTTAAGCTGAATCTTTTCTGATATAAACATTTTGTCTGATAAATGTACCAAACAAGATATTCCATTACCTCTTGGCATCGTCTTCAAAACTTAGCTCCGTTACTATTCGAAGTTCATTATTATCAGCATTAAAGTTTTGATAAAATTAATTAGAATGTAATAGGTATATATTTTTATGTATATTGGAAAACACATGCAATAATTCTGAAAAATATAAATTAATTACGTTGCACAAATATTTTTCATCTGGAATTAATTTTAGCGGAAAACCAATTATACACGCATTGATTTTTATCGGTACATTTTAAATAATTGCCATGTCGATTGAAATCCAACGATTCTCATTTTACACAGTTATCAAACTAAACATAACAAACGTGCATAGAAGATAGAGCTTCTTATTTATTTTACTTAGTTTTTATCCCCGTAATAAATGAGTCTTTTTTATTATCATATGTCTTGTTTAATCTTATATGTAATATATAAATGAATGTTTGTTTGTTTGTTTGTCCCGTATGCGTTCCTTTACCATTTATCCGATGAAACTTGAGTGGTGATTTATTGTGCGCACACCAGTAAAGGCTTCAGAAAATAAATCTAAAAAAAAGAATCAAATAGTACAAACAGGGACATATCGGAAAACCTTCTGATTTATCCTTGTACCCACCAGACGGAGACAAAAAATATTGTGTATCCAAAAGCACTTCAATAAACAGGATTAAAACTCAAACACTTTCTTTCTTTGAGTGGCATTGCAACGCATGCCGGGTACTCACTAGTTATTTTATCAATTTGAACCGTTAAAATATTGTATACTCCAATACGTTTTGTCACTATCGATCCTGGTTTCGTCTTTCGGCATATTCAAGTGCGCGGACTGACTGTTAGTAAATAGTTTATGAATAAGAATAACTGAGAATAAAAAGTCTTGGAACTATCACATATTGATGGCTTGACGGAATTCCGTCAAACACCCTCAGTCGATGTGTTAATCTATTTTGGAAAGTTTAAACTTAAATATATGCGGCATATTAACCGGGAAATGATTGTGAAAATAAAATATGTCCACTCAGCACAGCCCGTCTCAGGATTTAATTTAGCAATCTCAATATTTATTTACCTCTCCGCTTTATATAAAGTTGTTTCCTCCGGGGTGTTTCGACTGTCGGAACATTTTCATCGCCGTGTAATCTACTTTTGATTGAGCGCATTAACTCCTTACTCTGTCACTTCTATAAAAACAGCTGCACAGCGGCGTCGGTGGCTGTATGAAAACTCAATTTGGTTTTAAAATACATTTAACTAGACATCCAGATGTTTATGCGTTTTATTTATTATGTTCGAAAATAATGTGTATTCGTCACTGTAACCGTAAATTTGTAAAACAATGTCATCAATTGAAAATAACTACTATACCGAAAACGACATTCTTTGACTTTTTTATTTTACTGACGCAAAACAAAATAAATTTCGTATACAATTCTTGGTATTGTTTTACCCTTTATTTTTAATGTAAGAAATACAAGTATCGTTTACTTTAGAAATAAATAACTTTGCCATATGATTAGTCTGATGATGCTTCTTGAAGAAGATTACATTGAGTAACACAATAACTGAGTTATCAATTTGAATATTTTATTATTCTTGGTATTGCTTTACTTTTTTCATTTCCTCTCTGATACTGTCTACTCAATTTTTCAATAGTATGAAGCAGTTACTCGTTATCCGCGGGGGCTAAGTTCAGCCAACATATTGCGGATATTACAAGGATAAAATATATTTACGTCGCCTAAACCAGGTAAATGTGAATTCAAATAATTAATTTAAAGGGAGCTCAATTTCATCACATATAATTACGGCGTAGTGTGACGGATGACACAACTTCTAATGTATTAAATTAAATAGTAAGAATATATAAAGGTAACGAATAAACGCGGTATGGGTAACGACGCAGTTCTTTATTACATCCTGTGTTCATAATTAAAAAATCATTCTATTTGTAGGTTTCCTTGAATAGCAATGTTCATCTTCCTTACAAATTAACACTTGCCTTCTTCCAAATAATAACACATGATTGCTTGAAGTAGTTCTATAAGTTTTTACATATCGTTATTATAGATTTGCTATTTTCGTTAGATTGATAAGTGGTGGTATTAATTTTATTTCTCTCGTAACGTCTCTGCGCTATCCAGATTGCTTTCATCGTTGCTATTTCTCTCTACCGCCTCCCTTTCCTCTCATTCCAACGGCTCCACCTTTGTCTCTTCCTTACCTCCGAGCCTTCAATTCTGAAGGCGGCTTCTTAATTAAAATTTCACTCGTTCGCGTAATCCCGCCCTGTTATTTAAATTGACAGACCGTTCGGCGAATTATTCGCGCATTCATTCGCAGCGACTTTTGAATTCTTTTGCCCTTTTAGATTAGCTCTCTTATGCGAGATTAATTTTATCAATATTGAATTTAATAATCCTTCAGCTGACACTTACTTCGGACAAAGATTTTTAATCGGAATTATATTTAAAGTAGTGACTTTAAATATAATTCATTGTTATATTGATACATCAACGAACATCGAACATAATGTATCGCACATCCCGAAGAAAAGTGTAGTAAATCAAAGAAAGTAAATTTTACAGGAGAGCGAAAATAAAATTCAAAAACTTAAAATCTTCGAACAGACGGTCCCGTAGAAAAGAGGATCTAGTGGGCTCCTCGCGGTGATTTAGTGAACTGACCATTATACGGTTTTCATGGGGTGTAGATTATCATGTTTACTTATACTATTACGATATAAAACGTAAATAAGAAAATTTTACTACACTGTTCTTTGGGATGTGCGATATTTTAAGTTATTGACTGAGAGTACTTCAGAGATCTTCAGTATCAAATTTGAATCGTTCAATCTTTTTTTTAGTACAAACCAATCAACTAGTATTTACATATCGATGCATACTAAGATTATTTACCTGAACGATTGTACTATTGTAGTTAAATTGAATAATGCTGCTTAGTTTTTTTACAGATTGCATGTTATTTGCTTAATATATTTTTGACCACGGAAATATAACTGTCAGGTTATAAAAGCAGAAAAGTGCATTTCTTATAAAATTCATGCGTCATGTAATCAAGATAAGGAAACTGTAAATAAGTGTTTTATTTTTACAATTAAAACTTCCTCGTACTTGCTAAAATGTAAATTTTACAAAATAATACATTTATTCGATGTATTTATAAACATAACCTAGAATCTCTGTTTTAAGCTAAACAGTATGCCAGCTTTATAAAACTCTCCACGGCTCATTAATAATCCCATGAATAGGAAAACTTTCAAAGCTATTCCGTCTATGTCCTTGTCTCTCGCTTTCCTTCTCCCTCCCCCTTATCGTTCCCGGATTATCTTCTTATCCCCTCTCATCTCTTGATGTTCTCTTTCGTTAGGCCATTAGAATAATAATATGTTTACGTTATCTTTTCAATTTAAATTTCGCCAAAGGAAAAGCATCATAAATCAATTTCAAAAGTGCTTACTTTAATTTTGTTTGATCGTTGTTGGGATTTATTATTCTTGTTATATTTTTAATATCATCTTGAATATTATTAAACATATAGTTTCATTGTTTGTATATTATTGTATCAGTAGTCAGCATAAAATCAATAACGTTAGCTAAAACAAAGACTTGGTGCTCTGCGTATACCAAGACGAAGATACTAAGATAACGTTTTATTAAATTTATAATGCTGGAGAATAAAGTAGAATGTTATGACTATCTGTCCAGTCGTATTTTGCCCGGGTGCCGCGAATACGCTTGATCCATGTAGTATAAAAAAATCTTGCAGTCCAGCTTGTTGAGCTTTAGTCAACCATTGCGAATTGTATGATATATTTTATCCACAATCTTCTTGATAAATTATCCAAATTTGCGACTCACAATCTCCAAAGCTTTCCCGCCATGAAACAAATTCTCCCTCTTCAGAAAGAAGGCTGAGAATCTTATTTTAAATTATGCAAATCCTTCGTTCTCCTTGCGATATAAGAGAAAGCCCAAGAAACGTCGAACGTTGGAGCTTCATTGGAAACTGATCGTAACGGGATGAAAGAATTATTCCTGTAATCTGAAAACTTTTCACATATAACGAGATCCTTTTATCTTATATTTTACTCATCGTATCTAAATAGTGTGTGCAGTTTGTGACATTATCTTTTTATTTTATCATTTCTGTAACCATACCCGCCCGCACACAACGTAGATAATATTGACCCCCTCATGTAGCATCTCGACAGGAGTAATTCAACGAAAACTGGTTGATTTATTCAGTCTTTCAGCGTCTTTTTTTCAAAAAGGTTAGAGTAACACTGAAAAATAGCTAGAATTCCCTTCCCACCTATTCGATCCTAAAAACGGAGCGTATCGAGAGCGATTAGCTAATCGCTAGTTCCGTCCTACCCTCATCCTTCTATCTCTACTTTTTTCGAAAAAGAGATGTTGAGCAACTGAGTAACAAGCAGTTCTCGTAGAAAATTTTCTGTTGAGATATCTCTAGTAAGAGGCCATATTCTCCACATTCGGAGGAGACAGTTAGACGGTTAAAAAAATAGTATTTGGCTAATCGGTCTCTAAGCCGAATATGGATGGGAGAACTGAAAAGGTAATTTATGTATACATCACATATTTACATACATACCTTTGAATACAAATAGTATTTTAAACAAAGATCCCGTTCTTTTTTTTTATTGTATTCACTGAAATATTAATTTACAAATACATGTCGACTATGTCGGAATATTCTTGAAGGGCGTTAAATTTTACCTACAGATCCTGTGATAGCTGAAAATTTCGATTTAATTTCGTTCAAGGCGAGATTTCGTGCGGTCCTTTTCTTTTCACGCTTGTTCGTTCAGCTCACCTTTACATAATACATGCATTAATAAATATTTAAACCGGAGTCAGCGCTTTTGTCGAGTTTGAATAATTCAGACGCGGGAAATCGTGTGAAGAAGCCGTTATCAATTATTTTACGAATAAAAATGGCTTATTGAGATAGGTTTATCTTTTGATTTTTTTTTAAAAATCTATGATATTAAAATTATAACAAAAGTTGAATTGCAAATGCGATATTAGTATAAGTACATTAAAAATGGTCACGATTAATCTATCAGGGTTAAAGAACCTTTACATGATTTACTTCCATCGCAATCAATATCTCGTTTCGTCTACTGTATCATAAGTATTCTTTTCTATATAAGACTACGATAAAGCTTTGTTGCCCACCGTGCCATCGGTGTAAAGACCGTGAAATAAGGCTATTTGAATAATACCTACATGGAAGTGTGTGAAAGTGCTATAATCATTTATTTCCACAGTGGAAGCCGAGTGGGAGCTCCTGATTATTATACCAGTCGGTCTGTTTGATAAACAGATTAGTTAGGCTTGCAGTACGTGCAGTCGAGATCTCGCCGAGTGATGCAGTGCCTCTTTGTTCGAGCGACGAGATGCGGGATGCAACTACGCCCGGTGCATACTGCATATTGAATTACCGCGAAGATACTGGAAACATGTTACGTGCGAATATTTGGATTAAACTGCAATAATATTGCATCTAATTTGACAACAGATAAACACCGTATGAAAATTTCAAATATTCCTTCTGATTCGTTATTTTGTGTCAATCGTCAATTATACCCAATACTTGGCTTCGTATTGTGTAGGTAATTACAACCGAATTGAAATATTAGTGCTTATTTAATACATTATTCATGTAATCGAACATGCCGACAGCACAGTCATATTAAAATAGCATCAAACCACTGTCATGATAATTTTTTCAAAATGATTACAATACAGAACAAAATTAAGACTGGACTATACACCAATAAGTTGGCAGAAGGAAGCTAAATTGGACATGTGCATAAAATATTCTTTTTTTATTCACATGCATATATAGTCGTATGAGTGTCATCATTTGAGCGACGTTTTCAGCGTATTTAATAGATGTTGAACGATTGACACGTTTCCTAATAACCTAACCCCGTCGTTGATTCCTTGAAAACACCATTGAAAGATGAAAGGTTAAAACACATCAATTTGAAAATCATTAATAGATAACTCTCAAAAGAGATTATGTTAAGAACGATTTGACAAGCCGTAGCAGATATTTTACTTCGCGAACGAACTCGTTTGTTTTTTTTTGTGTTTATTTAAATAATTTACAATCGTATAAAAATGAATCTTATTAAACTTTTGAATAAGATAATATGAATAAAGTAAAAGGTTTTAGTATCCAAAAATGAAAAAATGTCAGTTTTTATATTGCGTCTTTGGTAAAACTTCCTACTCGCATAAAGATTGATATTTAAGACGCTCTGTTCTATCTTTGCCACTGTGCTTCTCCGCCGAGGCGTATTTGCGAGCATCATCCACCTCACGTGCACAATAGACATTCACCGGCAGAAAATGTAAATATTATCGCTTGCATTTTGAAAGCGGCCGCGAACATTGTATTACGGTGACATATTTTATACTCTACCATAAGCGATGCGAAGTTTCATCCATTGTCCGATACCTCTCGCATTAATAGCGCAAAATATTTATTAACCACAGCAGGCAAGGTCCTCTATTGTAATTCAGTTAGATTCGAGATTAAATTGCCATGGTGTCAATCACACATAGCTTCTTTTTCAGGAACAGCGCATAAAAAAGACAACGGAAATTGCAACCGAATTCCTTAACCCATATCTATGTATACAATATAATATTTCCAATCCGCCTTTGATATTTCATTTTCCATGAAATTGAATAAGTCGTGGTGACGTATTATTTGTGCTATTTATTAATATTCATACTATGCAGTGACATTTTCTCATTTGAGAAGCAAGCACCCTTAGATTGAATGTTGGGTGATGAACTCTTGTCTTCCAGATAACGTCATAATATGTTATTTTTATTGGGTATCCGTAGTATTACAACAGTGGCATTGCCGATATTGAAAACTTTTATTAAAACTGAAACTTTCATTTATCTTCATTTAAAAGAAATCTCGTGCCAAAATCTTGAAATAATTTATATGCTTGGGTGCATCGCGAGGAAGTATCTTGGTTGCTGTGGATACCGCGGGGGAGATTTTCCCCTGTCTCGGCACCGGTACCGGCTCCCGGACTTTGCATAAAGAAGGGCTCGTCCGGTTTTCTCATTATTCAAAGACGAGATAGGTATTCTACCTTTGATTGAATCCCTATGGGAGCGGGGTGATTTGCTCGTGGCTACAATGAGGAAAGTTTGACTAAGGCTCATTTGTTTGCGGGCTTTTGTAAAATTCTTCGGGGGTTTTAAGTCGTTTTTTGGGTAATTCCGTTTTCAAAGTGATGTTTCACTCAATCAATCGTTTCTTAATGAATTGTATAACGATAATACCAAGCGCTTATTGACAACAGATTTATAAAACAAAATTGTCTGCTTATTATTACATTACGCCAAAAACAAATAATACCTTTTGATACAATTTAAGATATAATTTAAGACATCGACTGAGGGTGCTTGATGGAATTTCAATATTAAATTTGGATTATTGAGATTTTGTACACTTCCATGTATTTTGTCACTAACGAACCGGGTTTACTAAGGACACTGTTTACTGTCTCTCAGTTCGAGTCCATTCGTGTGCTCGAATGCCTGAAGATGCCGAAAGGCGAAACCTTTTGATACGTTTGAATGCATATTATATTACTCTACCGCAGATAGTAAAAGCAAACTTACGTTAAGTTTATTAACCTTCAGAAATTACGCATAGCCTTAACCTGTTATCATGAAATTCTGACGGGTTTTTAATATTATACAATTTTGTAAAGATAAATGGAGAAATATTTTTATTTACATACATTAATTACTTCTTTTAGAGAAACTTTATAAAATAGCACCGAAGCTGTTCGCGATGCAATCGCATTTGACACGAACGGTAGAAGCTCTAAGTGAAAATTCAAGCCTGTTTTCACCGCCATCAAAAGCTGCAGAACAATGCTCACAAAAAGCTCGTGTTCACAAACTCTTTTTCCCCAGTCAAAGCAAGATGACGCCATAACAAAAACATCATGGCCCTATAAATTGTTTTATTACTCTCTACATTCAGCAAAAAATGCACAATGTGTATCGCTCTATAAAATGGGTATTTTATTTTATTTTTTCTTACATCGACCCCCCATTCGGCATGAATATTATTTCCAACGATTTTCCCTTTTATTGCGCTGGATTTCATCTTTTTCGTTGTAATGGCTGCCATTATTTTCTTAACGCTGGGGTTGCATTCAGCTAGGGATATGAAACGTTTTCAGTATTAAAATTAACAAATAAAAAAATAATGCATTCCAGAGGTATTTTTTTATGTCCAGTTTGACATTCATGTCATCCATTTTGAGTTAATTAATTTGTATTTCCACCAGTAAAAGTTTTTTCCAAAGAGGCTTACACTTTAGAAGAAAATGAAGATGATCTCACATCATTACCTTACCGTACTAACTATAGTAAAATTTCATGTCATTCTTATTTTCTTATATTATAATCATCCGAAAAGGATACATTTTAAAGAAAGTAATCTTGCAAATGGTTATAAACTTTTCTATGTTCGTTTTATCTTCGATAACGGTTCTTTAGAACCTTCAACACTGAGAGAAAAAATGACTTCCCTGAGAAAGAGCATCCCTGGCTTGACTTGCGCGATTTCCCTCAAATGAAAGGAATAAACTTTTGCTAAATAAGTCTTGTGTAGCTGTGTCACTTTATTGTTATTCTCTGTTTTATATGCTGGAGCCCTTTGCGCCGCCTGTTTCACGAATCTTAAATCGATTCAAAAATTCGTTTTGTTATTTTGACATTACTTACTCTCTAACTTCGTAATGGTCGTGTAAGTACTGTTGCATAAATTTTACAGTCCTGGTTCCGGACTCGATATTTCTCTTTGATTTATTATGGTTTAAAAAGAAAAAAATCATTCAACTCCGTATTCTATTCATTGACCTGCTCAGGTGCCCAACTCATCGCCATTTTCACTAAGTTAAATGTTGCTTCAATCATATGTATGTTAGTAAACGCTTGACTACTATTTGAATTAATCTAAAACTCTATCAAGTTTTATGTTTTTAATAAATTCATTATAAGACCATTCTCTAACCAAAAACACGCTATCCATCGAGTATTGTCATCCATAAATTTATCGTAATTAAATTTATATTTATACTTTTTTACACGCTGCACAACCAAGTTACCATCGAATCAATTAAAAATGTAATTTTTCCACCTTTTTTTAAAGAATTTTAATTTAAAACACGTAAGACTCAAATCGTCCAAGAATCACACCGAGTGCCGTAATGTGGAAATCTCTTAAATACTTTTTTTTTATTTTTATTCCGTCGAATAAATATTTATTATCTCATCTTATAAACACTACGAAAAAACTTTAACATCTTTTCATATCGAGTTACATTCGATTTTTGAACGTTTCCTAGTGTCTGTATTTAGTCATATATCATTGAAGACAACTGAAATATCTGAATATTGAGAGTCATCTCTCGATTATGTAGGGAATCTTTATCTTCCTCTCACGACATTTTTGGAAAGTTTTCTATTATTGAATATTCCATTTCCGGCACGATTACCGTCAAATAGAGTTGTTCGTTATTTCATCTCGTGATTTCGTTTTATAGATCTTTAATTTATTATTTTAAGAGATGTTTTCTCCATATTCTGTCATTTTATCAAAATACTTTTGTATACACTGTTATTAGGAGGTAAATGGTTTTTTTATCGTCTTATCATATCTATAAAATCATGAAACCTCTTAAAAACACATAATTATATAATTTAAGACATCGAATGAGTGATCGACACGATCTTGAAATTGCATTTAAAAAAAACCCCGTCACTCCTCCGTTCAGTCGTAAGATGGTCACTAGTCCAGATATTATTTTTTAGGCACAGGAGATAAGATTTGTCCTATTTTATTTTGTATATAATCGTTATAAACTGTCTGTTTGATTTAGTTTGAGCCCACTCGTGTGCTCGAATACCTGAAGATGCCGAATGGTGAAACCCGGGTCGTTATTGATAAAATACATGAAAATGTACAAAATATCAATTATTCGAATATAATTTGTGGAAAGTGTTTTTTTTATTCTATAGCTTTAGATACTGTTGGTCAACTTCTGTTAATAATTATTATTAACTATTATTTGTATTGTATTCTTTAAATTCTGGCTTATAGTACAAATTATAGTGCAAAAATTAAACGGTCCAAATATTAAATTGAAGTACCATCAGGCACCCACCTGCAAATTTGTTGGAGTGTTGACAGGTTATTTATAGAATCGTTATATTGTAGTTATAAAAAATGTTTGCATTCTATGTTCGAATATAGTATATAAAAGTTCGTTACCTGTATCTTTTTGTATGATATCTTAATTTTCTTTGTGAAAATTTACCTGATACCCTAAACTGAACGTCGAAATTCAACAATATTCTCCATTACCCGTCTGATGAAGGAAGCAACGATTTGCAATTCAGCCCGCGATCTTCAGCCATATTTCACGGTTTTACGAGACCTGAATATGCAAGCGGTTCCGATCCACATTTTAAGGGCCGCATGCCCCCGAGATGTTAACACGTACGCCGGATAAATAATTTGATCTGGTTTTAAATAAAACAATAAGTTTCGTCGTTACGATTTCGAGTAAGTCTCGTATTTAAATCTCGCATTTCAAATAATAATACACCAATTGTTCTTCAACCTTCAATGTAATCTTTTGCAATATTTTCATTATTAATACCCTCACTGTTGTTTATAAAATAAGTTACCTATCTCCATTATAAATTTATTGAAAATCATTTTTGTTACACTGGCGAGTCGAATCGCTTTTTGAATTGAATAAATAAAATAAAATATTGGAAATACTTTGGCAGCACCATAAACAAGTAATTTTGATTATTAGTTTTATAATTCAGTATTACATCTTGAACACGAATTATTCCCCATATTCTATAAAAATACCTGGAATTGCTAGATACCAAAACATGTTTAAAATTAACACAATACAGTCGATGCTACTATTGCATGTTTATACGATAAAACACTTCGCCAACAAATGACGAAACGTTAGTCATACCCTTTGAGACTCCGTAATTATTTGTATAACATATATATTCTTACAATAAGCGTGGGTGCTCGACGCTAAAGCTCTTAGCCCAATTTCAGAGAGAAAAGCTCAAGTGGACAGACCACTCGTCCGTCAAGAGGGCAGTAGTGGCGAGTCTATTCGCCCCCTTGAGAGCATGGCGTCGAAGCTACCCCAGCCGGCGCTCGCTTCCTCGGAAGCTTTTGGTTGGCCGCGTCCACCGAAAGAGATTTTATCAACGAAAAAGCGTTGCCGTTGAAAATGTGTAGGATTTAATCGACCACATCTTCAATATACTATGAATGTTCTACAATAGTTAATTTTGAAATTGATTTTGGTTTTAATCAAAATCACAAATAACACGTTCGTAAATTTTTTTTTTTTTTTTTAAATAAAACACAATTCATTTGTACTACTTCCAGTTGATAATGCTCGAAACCGGTCCTGACTTTTAAAATATAATGTCTTTCCACCAAGAATTGACAGTTAACACCTTAAAACGTTCGTAAATATTTACTAGCTAATATTAATGTAATTTTAATATTCAAAAATAAGTAACATTCATGTTTGACAGAAACAATATCATTGATATTTTGTTAGGCTTAATGTCAGACGAACTATGTAACAATGCTAATTAAAACATTCCCGTTTCCTTTGGTTAACTTGTTGATAGAGTAGGTACCAATAAAATGCATCCTTCATTGGTATTTTTTGTGAATATTTAATTGCATGATTTTATGAAGTCATTTGTTAGATTTCGCAAATAATTTGTATAAATAGCTGAAGGTACCTGAACATATTCACTGGCTAAGAGAACCCGGTCTTGACTCTCGTAATTAATTGTCTTAAAAGTGCGAACAATTGTTTTATAAAATATTTGTATGTCTTTTCATTGAGAATTGAAAGTTCACCGTTCAAGCTATGGCATTGTTTTTAATAAATCAACAATTAACATTATCGTTTATGAGAGTTTGTAGAGTAATAACGAAACTCCGGGTTGCGAATAACTAATATTTTATAATCATACACAAATCAAAACTCTACGATGGATTTTATGTTAATCTATTATAAGGGTATTTATTTCACAAAAGCTGACACAATTGACTGCACAATGGTCTCTTTCAATTCTTTTAATTGAGAATCTTTAATGAAACGTTCTATTCGTTTGGGGACATATAGTAATGGTATATTGGATCAGATATCAACTGCAATGCTCATCGCCATCCATTGTGTTAAATCCCCCAATTCGATTTTTCCTTTACTTTATTTCATTATCCTCGTCCAGATTATATTTTGTCGGCGATGGCAAAGAGGCAAAGTAGTCGAGTGTCCGGAACAAGAATTGCGAGGGTGAGAAATAGGATTGAATCTATCTTAGACTTAGAGACAGTGCAATCCTATTTCTAATAAATATATTTTTTGTATTATTACAAGAAAAAAATCTGTAACAACACTGTAAGCCATATAAAGTGTAGTTAAAAACAAGAGGAATTCATGTAGGCGTCGGTAGTCAATGTAGAAACAATAAGATAGTCAACATTGTAACTTTTTATTTAGCTTCAAATGGAAGCTCGTCCGTAAAAAAAAGCAAAATTGATGTGTAGGTGTAATTTTATATGAATATACTTACACTTTATCTTGAATATACTTATTTAAGTCTTGTCCTGCTTTGAAAATGAAAATTGTGAATTATGTAAGATACATTTTCATTTTTCAATTACGTATTTCATTTGGACAAGTTGAAATATGAGTCGAAAACTTGTAAACAAAAAAAACTGCCGGAAAATGTAATTTAAGCTCATTCAAAAATCATATTGATTTGAAGCACAATATATTATTTATACAATGTTGTAAAAAGCATTGAATTATTTATTTGTTCCGGCTTGTCACCCTTGACCTGCCACTGTGTAAGACCTTAGCGAAGCATTGCCTACCTCACTTCCTATCTGTCCTCCAGCTTTGATTACCATACGAAAGGAAAAATGCGGACCGTCGAAAGAATGGCAGAGAAACAGCGTGCCCTCCGTCGTTTACTTCTTCCTTCTATTATAATTCTTAAGTCTCTTTCCACCATTCTTTTTGCAGTCGAACGAGATTTCCTGCGCTTTTATTCCTATTATTTATTTTATTATTCTTGTCCCCTCTTTTTCTAACTGCCTTCTTTTGATGTTTATTGAATCGAAGTAAACTATTTATTATGGCTTAGTGTCTCTTTGTGTCGTTGACGTCTTTTAATATTATTACCGTTTCTTCGTATACGACGCGGAATAAACAGAAGCATGTTGCGTAAAAAAAACATCCTCTCCTTTCGTTTCAATAAGGGTTGCCTATCAATGCAAATTTACGCGAACAACACGCCCTCCGCGCAAATTGTCAGCACTGGTCTTAAAGTGACTTTTAACTCGCTTGTGTGATACATATACTAACCATAAGGAGATAGATAGACACGCTTCGAAGTATTCTCTTGCTTTCATCCACTGTTTAATTCAAATGTAATGTATCTAATTATAAAACTGCAAGATCGAGTTCATTCGTGTGCTTGAATGCCTGAAGATACCGAAACGCTTACATCCTGATCGTTAGTGACAAAGCGTTTCGAAATGTCCATCTATCCAGGCATGAAGCACACTCAGTCGATATCTTTAATTTAAATATAATTATAATTTAAGACATCGACTGAGGGTGCTTTATGGAATTTCAATATCAAATTTGAGTTATTGAGATTTTATATATAATTGATTTGTAAAATGAAGATCAGGAATAAGCATTCAAAGAAAATGTGATTTTTATAAATATGGGGAACTTAAACATTACTATATTTAAGATGTGTTTTACAACTTGCAATCATCTTGAAAAATTGCACTGCTAATATAATAAACTTGTGCCTACTAATATTTAGTCTTGCTTTATCTATCGTTTTCCTTTCCAAAACATGTTTAAACGATCAAGGCATTTGAATGCTTTTTAAATCGGAAGTATTTCGGAAAAGAAAAATAACTTTATCCTGGGTTTATAGCTGGCAATCACTAAATGTAATTATTGCTACATACAATTTTCGCTTCCCTCGTGTCTATAGTATGTACATTAGAGTTTCACCAGTTATATATTATATATTTTAAGTAAATTGGCTATTCATCATTCCGTATCGTCTCCGCCGACCGATAGATATGGTCCGTCAAATTGCCTTTCTCGCCAAGGTCGCATTTTGTATTGCGATACAAAAGAGCTGGCAACAGAATTTTCATCTCCAGTGGCAATAAATCTTCCCTATGAAAATTGGGAAAAGCGAGTTGTGTCGGTCCCCCTTCTCCCCTCAACATCCCCTTAAATTTTCAACTCATCTGTTTTTCGCCGAGTTTTCCTTTTTTTTTTCAAATGGAAAAGAAAAACATACGGACGACTACGTCTTATGATTAAGTGGCTGGGGCCTTGTGTTTTTATTTGATTTGCTACAAATATTTTGTGATATTAAAACCTTATTTGAATTTATGCCTTTTGCTGGTTTCTTTGCAATGCTTCGGCAACCTTCGGGGTATTTATTGAGCTTTGGTCAAAGGTAGAGTTTTATTTGGCTTAATTTTTTAAATTAAAATATTTAATTCATAGCCTTGGTTTATCACACTGTTTATAATTATATCGATCGTATTGGTTTATTCAATTGAGAATTATAAACATCGCCGCAACTCTACCTTCTAACTCCTTTTAGCAATATTGTGCCATCAATCGTACGCGAAAGTACTTACAGTACTCCTTGTATTGTAAATTGCTGTCATTTCTTTTACCTTTTGAACTATGGAATTTTGTATTTCCCGCCGTATTATTATGAAATTATACAAGTGTTCTAATTTTCATTGACCCTGTGCTTTATACTTAAAAACCGTTGGAACGTACATATACTATTTGAAATTGCAAAAAACAAAACATTTACCACTTTAAGGTGTTAACTGTCAATTCTTGGTGGAAAGACATTATATTTTAAAAAATAAAACACCATTCATTTGTACTACTTCCACATATTTAATTAAATATGTGAAAGTAGTACAAATGAATTGTGTTTTATTTTTTAAAAAACAAAACATTTACAACTCACAATTTGTCATCATTCTTTTTTTACGCTTGACGGCATAATATTTTTTCATTTTAACCTATATAATTCAAATTTTGTACATTTCCATGTATTTCATCACTAACGACCCGGGGTTCGCTTTTCGGTCTCTTCAGGCATTCAAGTACACGAATGAACTCGAACTGGCAGTTAGTAAATAGTTTATATATAAGACAAATTAATACTGATTTTGAATCAATTTTAATACTGTTTTGATCATTTTAATCTGACTTTCAACCTTAATTGGGAAAACAATTCAAATTTTTTGACTTTTTTTTAAATTATACTTTAAATGTTTCTCTTCTAATACCACAGTCATCATACATTGATATTTTTCATTTAACATTGGTTTTTTCGTTCCAAATCACTCGCCGGATTTAAAAAAGGCCTAGTGAAATTCATGAGTTACATACTTTACCCAGCGCGCTATATCGTAGTCACCTTTACTTCATATTCAGCGTGAAAAAAGTGACTGCCCTCATACAGGAGTAGAGGGGTAAAGGCCGACGCCGCGACACCCCGTGCCCCCTTCTTTTGATTTATGCACGGGCGTCGGCGGCCGCCTTTCGGAAAGCTTAAATTTAAACGTATTTTCCGGACGCCCTGCCTGCGAGCTTTCGCGTGTTCATAGAATCGGGTTGGCAAATCACTTTATCGGAGGGCTGGTAAAGCTTGTTTATTTCGCATATCATCTGCCATGATTGATATTTATAACTTTCCCTTTTTACTTTATTTTTCTAACATAACAAGGTCGTTTTGAATGAGATAAAAAACAAAAATGGCTGCGGTATTTATAATTAGTATTTACATGAAATAATTTTTATATTCAAATCATAAAATTTTTTTATTCAAACATTAGTAATGCTAAATTATTTTCTTTTCGTTGGGGAAAATATTTGAATTTTTTAAACTATATTCTAGCAAATTCCTAAATTGAAATGTCGATTCAAGCAATGTCTGAGAAATTGTTCAAATTTTCAAATAAAAAATGCAATATGGACTTGCCAGGTGCTTTCAATATATTTTCGTATATAATTTATATGCATATTATTTATTTGTAATTTTAAATGGTTTTAAATTTACACAAAAAGAACGAAACACTCTATATAACACTCTTTTCTTGACCTTTATTGCTTATTTTTAAATACTAAAGGTATGCCACCTTAGTATAGTGATGCAAAATGTTTTTGTCCTCCATTTTACAAAATAAACAGACCATGTTATAAGTACGAGAGGAAGATGTTTTTTTTATTCCTTTCTTCACAGTAATACATATGGAAAATGAATAAGACTTACAAGTGTACGCTATCTATTGACAATATTTATTTTTATAACGCTTCATATCGAAGTTATTTAATTATGTCGAGCGTGAAAATGATTCTCTAAATATCGCTTTACCCTCGGCAAACATTCTCTCCTCGAGTGTTTATTCGGTGTTATCTTGTTGTGTTTGTACAGCATTTTAAACATCCTCTGTTACACGCTATCGGATACACAAGTCGACTTTTATGAAAACCCGCTGTCTCATTCATAACGTAAGGGAAATATAATCACATGTTTGTTTATTTTCATTCAAGTCATCGTTTTTGACTTGTTCATAAACATAATCGTTGCGTACCATATAACCACACATACTACGTGTATGGACGTATACCGAGAAGTTCGGCATTATTTATTTAAGCGAGGACCCGCTTTCAGTCAAGTATTCAAACATCCCAGTTAAGTAATCATAAGAATATAATGTATCACTATTTACTAACGAGAACTGGTTGTTTGTCAATATGAGAAGTGTATGAAAAGTTATAAATATCGCAGTAGCTACATTTTTTAAACTATACCTACATCGCGCTATTGTTAAGACTAGCGGTAGGGAACCTGCAGCTTTAAGGAATCTTGTAGCTCTGTGGACTTTTTGAACGAACGTTTGGTTGCTACACAATCGACAATTTTTCGACTATTTTTTTTTCTTAGAAAATAAATCTCGAAAGAGTTGGCGAAACAACTTTTTTTTACTTGTTACTCTTACACCCATTTATATTACACAATTAAAAGTTTTCCGTTACTCTTTAAGAGCTGGTAGTTACAATTTAACAGTTTGATTTTGATGCAGTTTTTAGAGTTACTTTACTGAGCCATTATTCGGTCACAGCCTTTTCAAGACAGTCTTTCTATGAAGGTTCCCCACCCTTCGTTTAAACGCTTTATAAGACATCGTCGTCAGAATAATACTTACGCCTAAAAAGCAACCATATCAATACAGTAAGTTGAAAACTCGAATCATATCAAGCAAATATAAATATGCCGACTCCACAAAATTCATATTTCAGTTTTTTGCTATTTTAAATATAAAAAAATCAATGTTACTTAATAAGATTCCAAGATAAAACGGTTTGGTCCGTTGAAATCTCTTTGGTGCTTCAATATTTCGAGAAAATCTGTTCTTATGTTTAACGGCGATCGTGTCAAATGTTCACCCATGTCATTCTTTTGACTCGCAAAGACGTGGCCGGTTTGTAAAACGGACGACTCTCCTTATTATAATATATATATACACATACTATTTGGAATCTTTCTTTCGCTCCTTCTGTCCTGACGCGCAACATGAATTATTAAGTTTCCTTTTTATTTCGCAAATTTATTGCGCGCTGAACAAGCGATAAATCTTAGAAGTTTCGGCTTTTCGGCGTGGCCAACTTGAGCACCTTCCCCCATTCCGTTTCAGGGTTAAACAACTTGACATCACCCTACAATAACGAAACGATGGTGCGTAGAGAATCTCGACCGTATTATTTTATTTATGAAATTTGTGAAATATTGTTTCTCTTCGTGTTTCGGTAAAAAATATGTTTTTAGTTTCAGACTTGTACAATATAATTTATAGCTATTTCGGCATCGCGCGCTCTTCAAAACGCTTTCGGTTCTAGTCATTATAATTATACTCTTTTTTATTAAACTAAATAAATGCCAATGGAATCATGTTCCATTTCGTAGTTTACAATTTAGCCTGGCTTCAAGATTTACTTCAACAGTAGTAGTTCTGACGATGGCCTGAAGGTGAAGCCAATACAGAATCAAATATGTCTTATGATTTGTGTAGAACTAAAAACTTTTACACGTTTACATTCAAAGTTATACCAAGCAAATGCCAATACAATCAATGATAAAGAAACACAAATTTTCACTTCACTAGTAAATTTCAGTTATTTCGTAAAATCATTGGTTTTTGCAGTGTGCATTAATTACACATACATTACACAATACAAAGAATTCAATACACACTACAAAGAATCTGGTAGAAATAATTTTAATAAACGACATTTTTAATTTAAATTCTCAATAAGAAAAAGACTAACTTAAGTTGATTTATATTTAATATACATAGAAGTAACTCTTAGGTTGCAGATATCTGATCTAAGTCTCGCTTCATTCCATATCAAATATCTTCCCGAATTCTGACATTTTCTATCTCACTCAAAGAATATGTGTACATTTTTGTGTGCGCATATAAAAAATATTTTACATATTGAAGTATTCTCTCCAATAAAGCAACTCTTACCCTGTGCACACGTCAATTTTACTTTCATGTTTTACATAAAAATAAATCTCTATTCTGAACTATATTTTCTATACGTATTTTTGACATTCCTTTATTTGTATCAACAATGTGAGATTCAAAATTGCTACCCATTTTGTAGCAAAATTTCTTTCTATATTATTTTAAGACGTATAGAATATTCTAAATCGTATATTTCACTTGTCTAGAGAAAAGCTTTTAGCATATCGTTACTCGTCTGATATTTTCACAGTATTCAAAATCTACTTGTCAAGTCTGCGATCGGTAAATATTTATAACATCTTTTATATATATTTCTTTTAACTTTAATCGTCATATTTAATGTTCTAATAATTGTTAAAGTCGTTAGTACTCATTCAACTTACTTATTTAAATTGTTATGATCGTACTAGTTAAGTAGTTGTTTATTTATGTAGCCTTATTAGTTATTTTGCTTTGCAATCAGAATTAGCTTAAAAACAATCATTGTTTATTTTTACAGTCGTTTCATTACAAAACTCTCTTTAATTATTGATTTTGTTAATAGCATAAGGTTCATTTTTAAATTTAGACATTATGACTATTCTGAAAAATACATACTTTAATGCTTTAAAAATATAGTTGGAAGCTATGATACTTTTCAATCCACTATGTTTGTTTTTTTTTAAAGTTTTTTGGTGTTCAGCAAACAAAATATCAATAATAATTCGTTTAGTGTGTTACAGCAGTGTAATTTGTTTTGAGCTGAATTTAACCCTCACGCGTAACATTAATGCGTGGGAGAAAATTCGTAATAAATCTACTATTTTTTTCCCTTGTTTGACATTCAATTTCGGTGGGCTGGGGAGGGCGTTAAACGGAAGTGATAGGCGGATAGTTGGAAGTGGTGAGCAGGTGCGGCGTCCCAGAGGTGCCGTTCATAATGACGGTATTCCGCCGTAGGTGTTTTCTTGTTTTTCTGTTTTTCCCCCAACTTGGGAAACTTCATGTGTCATAAATCCTCGCAAAACCTTGTCACGGCAAAGCTATTTATTCATTTCTCGCAAGCAGCCCCTAAACAAATCATACGATAATGATGTTATCATTAAACTATTTATTTCGACACAGTATATTGATAGAATCTTATTTTTTTTTTTTATTAAAAAAATTTGGTACTTACTGTTTCCATGGGCTTTTTCATAAACGAACTGACCGGGTTTCGCTCTCAGATCATAATCCAGGGTTATCCATGTCCGAGCTCCACTCAAAACGCCAACAACACCATATATGTATATTTTTTCTGAATGCTCGTACATATGGATAAGTATCCATATGAATATTGCTAGGCTTAACATTTTTATTTAATATTGTCTAACGTTTTTTTTTTTTTTGTTTTTCTCTCCAGGTAAGTGCATCAAATGATATATCATCTCTTTCTCCACCTTATCATCGCACACAGACGCAGAAACTAAAAAATGTAAGTATTTATTTAATATATCTTCAATTATTTTAATCAAAAATGATTAAGTGTAATTAAATTAAACATTATTTATTGTTTGCACTTTTTTTTTTAACCATATCCTTTCCCTATTCGGAGCATATGGCCATCACGCGGTTCCTCCAAGCTACTCTGTCTCCCGCCAGCCTCCTCCCAGGTCATCCCAGCGTCCCGTAGCTCCGCCGAATACATCCTATGGATGGTCATCAGCGGCCTTCCAGGGCGACGGAATCCACCTGGTTGATAGAAGAGACAGGCAGGATTCAGGCTCCCTTGGTGCATCCGCAGCACGTGGCCAAGCCATGTCCATCGTCGCTTTTTTATTTTGGTCGTAATAAGAGGCTGGTCCGTCCGCTCTCTTACCCCCGAGTTCCTGACAAAATCAAACCACCGTACCCCTAGTATTCGCCGCAAACATCTGTTTTCAAAGCACAGTATACGGTTACCCTGTGCCTTGGTGAGGTGCCATGACTCGCAACCGTAAAGCAATAGTGTCAGGATGCATGCGTTGAATAAGTGGCACTTGGTTCTGACCGAGTACAACCGTGAGTCCCAGACTTTCCGCATTGAGTTAAAAGTTGCTCCAGCTATCCCTAATCGGATTGCGAGCTCTTTACGCGGATTGCCATCTCCCGTGATGTGTACCCCCAAGTACCTGAAGCCGTCGACTCTCTCGATGTCTTGCCCCGCGCTCGTCAGAGGGTAGTTTGGGTCTGGACAGAAACTGTTGGTTTTACTCGCATTGACTTTGAGACCAATGCGACACGAGTTGCTCTGCAGCCTGTCCATTGTTTCCTGAATACCCTCGACAGATTTATCAAATATTACAGCGTCGTCAGCATACTCGAGGTCGCATAGCCTCAGATTGGAGGCAACGGTTAAACCTCGGTCGGGTGGAATTGACTTCCTCAGGATGAAGTCGGAAGATTATTATAAAGAGGAACGGAGCCAGAACACAGCCCTGTCTGACCCCGGTTGAGACCCCAAACCATTCTGTCGTTACGTCGCCGATTCTGACACAGCATTCACTGCCCTCGTGCATGCATTTGATGATGGCGATAATCTTGGTTGGGATTCCGTACAGTTTTAATATGTCCCATAGGGAAGGCCGGTGCGGACTATCAAAGGCCTTCTCGTAATCAACGAAGCAACACATTACTGGAATCCTTATTCTCGCCAAGACCATCTGCGCCAAAACCTTGCCAGGCACGCTGAGCAGCGTTATGCCCCGGTAATTGTCGCAGCAGAGTGGGTCACCTTTTTTGTGAATGGTGATGACCTCACCGTTTACCCAGTCCCTCGGACAGCGCTCCTGCTCCCACACCTTACTGAGAAGTAGGTGCAAGGGCTGCAAGAGTGCCTCCAGGCCGTTTCTTGAGAAACTCTGGGTGTTTTTATTTTACACATTTTTTATTAATAATTATTCTTCGTAATACTTCATCTGTTGTCACTAAAGACCCGGATTTCCCCTATCGGCATCTTCGTGCATTCAAGTACACAGATGAACTTGAACTGTCTTTAGTTTCATAAGTAGATATATTACATTTGAATTGAACTAAACATAAGGTAAAGAAAATGTAAGACATCTAAGCTTGTCTATCTCTTTATGGTTAGTATAATTATATTCTTCACGTTATAGTGGCAGAAGGCGTTAAATCAAAACAAATTTGTTCTGAGATAATCGACTTTTAAGAAAATTATGAAATTTAAATCTGTCTTTTACGTACCTTAACCATTGTTTATTAAACTAACCACTGTATGAAATTCGTTAATCATTTACGAATTCTATATAATTGTTAGTAATTCGCTTATAATTGTCAACGAAATTGACTTAATTCAAATCGATTTCTTCAAATTACGTAAAAAATACATGGAATATGCTGAGCTTGTTTTTTCGGACGATAGACCATCCTAAAATCTATCATATCGCATTAGTAACTCAAAGCAGCTGATTTTCGATTTATGGCCTTCTGCCACTTGTACGACGATATTATGTGTAACATAATCGCGAGATAAAATTCCCTCTGTCTGAAAAAGGTCTGTACTGACTTCGGTTAGTACGCAGCTTAAGATTGTCATGGCGATGGCGTTATGTCGAAATATTATACTTTAGCCGAGTTAGTCCTAGTACCAAACTTTTGCATTTCTTATCGTATCGCACGATGTTTATTAACAAAGTTTCCAACAAACTTTGCATTAATTTACTCCATGTAAACATATTCGTAATATTCTTTTGCAATTCATGTTGTAAAAAAATATCTCCCTGCTTTTATTTTAATATTATTATATGGCTTGTTGAACCAAAAGTGTTTTCTGGTGAAATTTACGAGCTGTCAGAGCCGTAACTTAATACCCTCACTTACAAGTTACAATGCAGAATGCTCGTGTTGTATTTTCATTATGAAGCAGCATGTTTTTTGTTCGAACACAAATACCGTATCGTGTTACTGATACCAAGTAAATATTCCTGCACAATGCGCCTTCACTGTGATGATGATATCGCGCTACACTCTACACACAGCAATTGTCGTTAACCATTACACACCAATAATTATTACTCTTATAAGTTTGGATTATTGAGATTTTGTACACTTCCATGTATTTTGTCACTAACGACCCGGGTTTCGCCTTTCGGCATCTTCAGGCATTCGAGCACACGAATGGACTCGAACTGAGAGACAGTAAACAGTGTCTAACGTTTATATAGAAGATACATTTGTATCTTCTTATTTGTTATTTCGCATTTGTATCTTCTATATAAACGTTAGACACTGTTTACTGTCTCTCAGTTCGAGTCCATTCGTGTGCTCGAATGCCTGAAGATGCCGAAAGGCGAATCCCGGGTCGTTAGTGACAAAATACATGGAAGTGTACAAAATCTCAATAATCCAAATTTGAATGTAAAATAGTTGTTTCTCTTTCTCTCTCTATAATGTCGAGAGAAAAGAGTGTATTTATGTAATGGAAATACCACATATCGTTCATATCACACAGTAAAAGAAAATATGTAAGATATATAGTTTTTTCTCCACTAAACATATAATCAAATTTGGATTATTGAGATTTTGTACACTTCCATTTATTTTGTCACTAACGACCCGGGTTTCGCCTTTCGGCATCTTCAGGCATTCGAGCACACGAATGGACTCGAACTGACTCGATTTAAATTATATCTTATAATGTTTTTTCACTAATGATTAAAAGTAAGTGAGTAAATGATATGTAAAATTTTCAAATCATTTAATCCTATTATCCTTCATAACGAAATACACGACATTATTGATTTTATATTCAGGTGTCTGTAACCTGTAACTATAGAATACGAAAATTGTCAGCTAAAATTATGTTCCCCGGCTATTAAGTTGTCACAATTCATAAATATTTTTATTTCAATATTAGCTGCATTTATATATTATTAAGTCATTGTAAACACAAAATATATTTACAATGATAAAGCTGCCTCCGGGAAATGTATGACATTTTAATGTGACATTTATAGCACGAATCAAAATAAACATGACGTTTTATTGGTTTGCTATTGTGAATGTATTTTATTAAATACTGACTTAAGAATAATAATTCATAAGTTCACATTAATATGCAAAGTATGCATTTGTCATTTAAATCGATAAGGCAATTAATAGAACATTCATGCATATTTTAACATTAAAATTTAATTATTTTAAAAACTGCATACATATTTGATATAATAGTAAAACACTTTGAGTTGATTATAACCTGACGCGTCGTTACTAACTTAATGATTCTTTCTGTATTTTGTAATATTTTTTATGTCTATTGGTTCAACATAATTTTTATAAAAATAGTCATTTATCTATAATAAATTATTGATAGACTATTGATTTGTATCCGTTGAATGTATCAGAGTATGGTTGATACGATCTGGCTGATACCGAAACGATTCGCGATGACGAGGAATCCTGAAACGCCGTATGATAACCACGTGCTTCACATGCCTTTTGGATAACGTGAACGAAGAAGAATCAGTTTCTTCTAGAGATTATAATCTTTTCTTAATTCTAAGAATTATTTTAGAAACGCCACATTCATTTATATATACGGTCGCATTCAAGAACCTTCAGTTGCATGCTTCGTACATTTATCCAACACGGTCCACTTACCATGGCTGCGGTTTATAACACTAAGTTGTATGAAGTTATAATTTTCGTTCATAGTCTTTAATATGTTCAACTTTGAGACTGAACAGTTTTAATCAAACTTCAACATTATACTCCACTCTCTTATATTATATCGTAATATCGCTGATGTTGTGTGTACGTTAACTAGTACTTCGCAGTGTGTTTAGCTTACAAGGCATAACTACATAAGATTCGTTTCGCATGTAGGAAAATAATGTTAGTCGTAAACTCTAAGCTCTTTTAGAGGTAGAATTGCTTACATACAATCAGGAAGAGAACTCATTGTAGCAGATAATCATGTCTGTATATTTTATGACATTCGGTTTATTATACTGCATTTCGTGGGCGTATCTGCGCGGAACCATCTTTATAGCATATATTATTGAAACGAGAATGTTAAGATAAAATTCCTTTGGTGATTAAGTAGCTTGTACTTGGCGGTTTTGAAAAGCTTTTATTGAAATTTTATCATATTATTTAAATGACTTAGGGATATAAAAATTATCTTGGATATAAATTCCATACAAGTACCAAAATTCTTGGAAATATTCAAATGAACCGACGATTCTGTTAATAATTTAAATCTGAAAGTATGATCAGTCTGATGATGTTTCTTGAAATAGTAAATCACGTGTCTTGCATAGTATAGTCAAATAAAACATGTGAATTTTAATTATATTTTAATCAATCGTTAGAATTAACATATTTGAAATATGATATTATTTAAAAGTATATGAAATTTAAATTTACATCTCTGTTGATTCCTTAGCTGTGCTTCTAAGCGTTATACGTTTCTCTGGAAGCAATCTCAGTTTTTTCTTAAAAATTTCGAATAAAACATATGTTCATTATTATTTACTCTATTCACTTAATAATTTGACATAAATGGATAATCAGTTTGTACATTCAGAGAAACGGAAAAGTTTTATTCTAAATAAAAATGGTTTGTATATTACTGCAAGCAGTGAGAGTTTTTAAGAAAATGAATTTAACAAAATAAAATGACGACTAAATTGCTAATAATTATAATCTATACGAAATAAAGCCTTCCTCGTGAATATTTATTCATGCGGTCAAATATTAGATCATGTTAATATATGAAGATAATCATTAACGTTTATTTTATTTTAATTTTTATTTACGCTATTAATGTATTAATTTCATTTATAATTTATTCGGATTATTGAGACCCTGCACACTTCCATGTATTTTATGGATTTATTTTATAAATACATGGAAGTGTGCAGGGTCTCAATAATCCAAATTTAATATTGAAATTCCATCAAGCACCCTCAGTCGATGTCTTAAATTATATAATTTATTCTTTATAAAAATTAACTGCTCAATCGTCGTGGATTATTAATGATGTTAATTATGTTTTTAGTGAACATTTTTACAAGGTATTATCTTCTAATTCTTATGTGCATGTTATTTTATAAAGTAAACATTATTAAAGCAAATTTGTGTTTATTTATTTATTTCTACTGCCTATCATTTAAATAAATTAATACGCTGTCTTCTTCAACAACAACTTCATGACGAACGAGAAATATTTACATAAATTCATTTCTTCGTTACGTATTTAATTTTTAGTGCAGTGTGCTTTATGCTCAAGTCTCTCTTCTGGCGATCCTCGCTTTTAATCCTCTTAATGAAGAACGCTTCTTCATAATTAAAAATATTTTCTATAAAATATGTATCTTTTGTAATATAACCAAGTTCCGTTTTCGTAATTATATTCTCATGGTACTAATTTTATCTTACGTAAAAAATAAGAATATACTATAAATTAACCGTACCGCCATTCTTCCCTAAAAGAAGACACTTTGCGATCAAAACTCGTGTGCACACGTTTAAAAAAACATTGTAAGGCTTAAAAAAAATTGAACGAATGAAGACATTCGTATTAAAAATCAAATTTCCTTAGCTTTTAAAGCTTCCGTACTTTCCTCGAGTGAAGTCCCAATGGAAAGCTTTTGCGAGCCTATCTCGCGGCGCCTATTCGGCTCACAGAGCTTCCCGCAAACAAAGGCATTCGCCTGGATACTCGTTCGCCCATCCGTGTACAATAATCACATTACCTTTGTATCCGATGATATACCGCCTTCAGACTGCAGTAACTACAGACAGACATGTACCTCCGCTAGACTGGTTTGCCCAGCTTTGCAGAAATCATAACTGATTTGTCTGAATTGGTTATAGCTCATTATATTCCCTTTTATTAAACTAATTATTTATATAGAAGCTGCACAGGCATAGCAGGCAGTGGATCATGTTCGCTAGTCATTTACATTATTGATTTTTTGTTCATATATTTTCGGCGTCCGCGTCCGTGGCGCAGTTGGTAGCATCGCTGGCTACAGTTATGGATGTCTCGGGTTCAATTCCCGGTGCGGACGGTTTTCATAGACTGATCTTTCAATCGATTTATGAATTTCTGTTCGTAGTCTGAGTCCTCCCTCCCACCCATCCTATCCTCAATGGGAGTAGCGAGGGCAATTAGCTAACCACTAGTCCTGTCCTAGCATCCTTCTATCCTGACTCTCTTCGAAAAACGAGAGCTTGAGCAACTGAGTAACAAGCAGTTCTCATAGAAAAATTCTGTCAAGAGACCTCCATTAGGAGACCATATGCTCCACATTGGGAGCGGGTATGGAAAAAAAATTTGAATGATTTATTTTTATTATTATCTCATTTATAGCTCAATTTTCATCCACCGACGGCATAAGTAACACACCGGGTGTGTGGATTTTTATATATATTTGAAGAAACGAGTCAATAAAGTTATTCCTACGATTTATTGTATCGTTAAATACCTATATCATGATCGATTTGCTTCAAATATTCAATGAAACTCTTAGATAACGAATAGACCATCGTTCCTCATTGCATGAACTCTCTTGCTATCCTGGCTGCTTAAAACACATAATATAGTAAATATATATTTGCAATAATTCAAACATTCACTTAAAACAAAATTAAATTAAACTTGCGAAAATAATTTCAATGAAAGAGCTGCTATACAACATTGTATTCGGCGTAATCGCGAAAAGTGGCTGAGCCAAAAGGCAGGGCAAAGTTGCCTGTCGAGAGGCGTTCATCAGTATGCAACACGAGTAATCATGTTAATACAGTTAACGACCATTTTGCACGGCTCGGCTCCTCATGGCTTTCACCACCTACGACGTTCCTTGCTGTGAGTGTTCACAGTAATAATAATATGCACTTGTAAAATTAACTTCAACTACGGAAAGTGGTTAAATCGCCATTCATCATAAATTACGACACAAAATAACAGAAATAAAGCGTGTATTATCGACGGATATTTTAAGCGCGGTATTAAATAATATTACGTCAACATAAATACGAAGTGACTTACAAAAGTTGGATACTTATTATATTATACGCAGAATACAACTGCTGATCACCGTTGCCGATTGGTAGGGCTTTGTTGTTTCGAAAACGGCTCATTTTCTTAGGCTAGCAAATAATTGTGATCCTGACCAAACACATTGTATAGAAAATTCCATATGTCTGTGGTGCATGCGATATTCTTTTGAAATGGAAATTGTACTGCCATCTACCCAAATAAATGTTCAAAAATATTAAACATCGTTACAATCAAATAGAAATTTCTCAAACAGACTAATCATTTCAAGAATCAGCTCCTGTTAATACTTCATTTTAACATTCGTTAGCTCACTGTCCCATGTATGTGTTGTCTTAAATTTATTTATGTACCATGTAGGTAGATCGTGTTCAAACTTAACTTCCTTAAAAAAAACACTTACCAACTTACACTTGAAAACTAAAAAATTACTTTTTATGTACCTTGTTGTGGTACGCTATAAAGTCATTCCATCGAAAATCGACAGTTAACAGTAAAAAAGTCTATTTGCTCTTTTTGAAAAAGGAAGATTGGCTGGTGATAGCTCTTGTTTGCAGCTTATTTAAATATCAACAATACTTAACTATTCACTTTAAGGTGTTAACTGTCAAGTCTTAGTGGAAACGCTTTATATTAAAAAAAAAATCAATTTGTTTATAAACATGTGGAAGTAGAAAAAAAATGTGTAATTTTCTTTTGTCCGGAACGTTGATCGTCAGAGTTTGCATCGTATAACATATTACCGTGTATCATCTTGGCGCGCGTGCCTAATGTGACAAATCACTGGACTTACGACTGCACTTGTGCAGTGGTTAGAAGCTGGCAGCTCTCACTTATCGCATTGTTGCTTCAGAGCGTGATTCGATTTGTTACGCCTGCACGAAGCTGATGCCCTGACTGATGATCCAATTACTCGAGGGTCTCCTCTAATCTTCCTCTGGGATACCGATGTCAATTCTGTTTTGAGTTCAACAACCTTGCCACTCTGTTAATTGGGTTGGCATTCATTTGATTGGTCGGCTTACGCAGCCAATACATGCATACCTAACTAGGATGGTCTGATTGGGAAATGTGCATTAAGTAAATACGTATTGACAAAAAAAGTATTTTTTCCTAGAGCCGTCGGCAAACCGTTCGGAATGAAAAATTAACCCACATTCGTTTCTTGAATATGATCGTATCACAACACTCGGATTTATTCTTGATCAATCTCTTCTTGGTGTTGCGCGATACGCGATTAATCTAACTAACACTTATTAATATCATGTTCCATGTTAAGTTAGGGAGTAAGTAGATAATTCTACTTCATTCTATTTAGTGTATCCATTTTAAGTAATAATTGTATCAATTAAAATTACAAGCAATAATCAATCATTTTTTTTTGTACACCAATCAGCAATGCCGCCTATCGTTGTTGTGTCTGGATGTGGGAGAGACTTGTTTAAGGTATATGCGCGTCTATAATGCTGGCTAGTGTAAGTTAAGTCGAATATTTTCTTTGGTAAACATAGACAGACAATGATTCGAGGGAACACTGAGTTACAATTACATCTGATATTTCACTAATTTTGATTTTTAAATAATCTGTTATGAACCACAGAATTCGAATAGACATGTCAGTGGCCTTAAAAAAATAACATTTAATACAAATAACTACATTTAAATGTTCGGTGAAGTGTGATTTACCGATATCACTCAATATAGTGTAACAAAGTATAAAATTTAAATCATACCGAAGTAGAAATGAACATCCAATAATTTTTCAAAATAATCTGCACCGATAGCACTTGAACCGTATTCGAGCATTTAAAAATCTTTTCTCGCTGAAGGGAATCGGTGAATAATCACTAAACATTTAATTTTTATAAATACTTACTTGTAGGTATCATTCAAAATCTTTTTATTAAATTGTTTTCGGCGAAACGATTGTCTTACGCATTATCGTTTCCATGTATTCATTTAACAATCATAATATTGTGATCTGCGTTTATTCCGATATCCCTTCTGTCCCATTGTTTTGTGTACGGGAGCGTAGCAAACAAAAAAAGAGCGCAACACTCTCGGGGATTGATATTATTGTTTTGGGATTGTTCGGTAGCGGGCGGCCGAGCTGTGATCTCGATTAGGCTCGACCCTTCTCCCGATGGCCGTCTCCTCGTCCTAGCCTTTGATCATTATTCACCTCCTCCTTTTCACGCTGTCACTACAACTTGAAACTTATTAGTCGTGTTTTGTTTAGCGTTAAGGTATTTTTGTCTTATCTCCGGACGGATGACTTGCTCCTTTTTTGGTTTCTGAATCGATTCGGTCTTTTAAACGAGTTGTGTTGTTTTTTAAATTTTATTTTGTTTGCTGTCAATGGCTTGTAGGAAAGGTGAAATGAATTTGTAAAAGGTTCACGTTTAAAAATGTATGTAATTAAGTAGTTACGGTTTGATCTATAGTGAGCTCATCCCTCATAATCCTTTATGATATAGTTTTGCGTGTTAAGATTAAGTTTTAAGTAACGTATTGACTACATTACTATTATTTATCGTTTTGAATGATTGCTCTTCGTCCAAGTGAATTCTATAAGCTATAAGCTGTTGTTGCGCTAGAAGTACACTGCGTTGTTAGAATGTCTTTTTATCTTGTTTTACGCACATAAATAGAAGACTAATTTACATACATTATTATTTCTGATAACACCTTATATGAAAGTTATATTAAATACCCAAAAACATTCTCAAAAACTAAAGTCCATTCCAAATTACTCTCATCAATAATTTTGATGAATTCGGCGGTAACTTTGTGGAAGTTCATCTTTACTATAAAATTAAAATTAATAACTTTTATTCCACTTGGTTTATCACTAACGTGACACTTTTCGCCTCTTTCAGAAGCATCTTCCGACTAACCGTATCGCAAGGTTATTTATTTCGAAGGTAGACAATGATTCTAATTCTTACATTAAAAATAAATGGTAGGGTGAGTTTTATTCCATTCTACTGGATGTGGGGAGGGGGGTAAGACTAATTACCACAACACTACTAATTACGAATCAATTACTAGTGTTTGGAGGTGAAAATACCAAGGGAAATAAATTTAATAGTAGTGAGCCACTTGTCCTATTCAAAATGTTATTTACTATTAATCGATTACTATTAATGGTTTTATTGATTTCTAAAAACTCGAATAGTGTCAGTTCGAGTCCATTCGTGTGCTCGAATGCCTGAAGATGCCGAAAGGCGAAACCCGGGTCGTTAGTGACAAAATACATGGAAGTGTACAAAATCTCAATAATCCAAATCTAAACTATTCATTTCTACGTTATTATTTTTATTAAAATTATGATCATTTTCAATTAAATGATTCGCAAAATCTCTCATCGATGTCCTGTATTTTTTAATTTATAATCTGCCATCTTATCTATATGACTTTATTTTATTCATGCAAGAATAAATATCCTTTTAGTTATATTGTTACGAGCGATTGACATGCGAGCTTTTGTATATGAGTCGTGCGTCGCACTGTGACCGGGTCAGACAACGCAAGTCCATTGTTTGCTCGAGCTCGATATTGTTGTTTGCGATGGGTCATGTTTACACTGCGCGCTGTGATTGATTATGAAACGAGTGACAAATAATAGTAGTAGAGATTATCGCTCGCCTGTTCGATTATTTATGGTTATTACGTAAAATCATAATGACTTCAGAATATTGCCGTTTAATGATCATGTCCGAGTAAGACTGTTAGCTCTTATTAAATGGTTTACTGAACCATCGCATTCTCATTTAGTTACACAATTGTGATCAATTTAATTCGTTTCTACTCATGTTACTACTGGTGAATGAATATCGTTAATAATTTAGAATTTTAAGGTATTTAGTCCACACACTACAACTTTGCAGGAGAGTGTAAAGATGTAATTTATTGATCCTTAGTACAAATCCACAGTACCACTATTACAATCTAATATTGATGCAAATTTGGAAAATTCGTATTTTTTATCTCAAATCAACACCATTACAATTTTTGTTTTAACAAGGTTTTGAATGAACAAGCGTTCCATATTCTTATCGATTTTCGGTATATTGAAAGACACAATAACGATTAGTGAATATAAAATATTCTGTATTGTATCTTTGTAAGTATCATAATTTATTTCCCGTTTCTTTTTACGATTATCATTCTTTAGCACGGAGTAAATTTAGAGAATCGTTCAATGGGACAGTCACAATTCTGGATGGCTGGATTGAACTTAACCAATTGTGAGTCTTTTATAGATTACTTCATCAATATCCTATTTTACTATTACTGATAAGTAGACATTCGATTAATGCAGGTCGTTAATAATTATCGTTAGATTTACTGACTTCAACTCTGCGCTAATATCGGTTTAAATTCAGTCTAGGTGTGATGTATAGAGTGCTCACAGTTTGTGTATGTGTGCCGTATTATGTTACGCGTTAAGGCAGGCAAATAACTCAAAACAACTTTCCATTGTTATATACATCCATCATCAATAGTACAGGTAACTAACTATGAGTTGAGAGTCGACTTACCGAGAATGCTGATATACGGAAGAATACTCTACTCGTAAGAGCTTGACAAAAGTGACTTCACCGAAAAGCATATATAAAATACAAAGCTTCTCTCGACACTCGACACTTGAGTCTCGTGGAAATCTTCTTACAACACTCACTCACTCACTTCAGCGCTGTGACGTCACATCTCAATCTGAGCTTTCAAGCGACGCTGGAAAGCTGACGGTCGTTGTCACGTGATCGCAACTTACACTTGCAAATCTACCTACATTTACATGATGTATCTTTATATGAAAATGTTTCCTCAGACACTTTATATTCCTGTGAGATATTGTCTCTAATATCACATGACAATTTCATATACAATTGTTCTTATTTGTTTAATTACGTTCAATATGTTTACCACTACAATTTAAAAATAAGCTGTCATAACCTGATATTATACCGTTTCCTCTTCATAAATATACTTATCCTCATATAACGTATAGTTTTAAAATATACTATATGTTTTAATTAACTAATTATATGATTTTTTAATCATTCAAAATTATACCACCCTGCCCAATCTCTATTGGGAATTTAAACTATATCATTTCGTTTCTGTTCGATACCTATTTATATCTATCGATTACAGAACGCTTCCAGCGACCGCTTCTTATTCATAATTAAAAACAATGTATTTACCGATATCGTTTTATTTTTCAATAAAATAGATTTCAATTTCTTCAGATTACAGAATCCACACGACTCTGTTATACTTTGTGGTCCTCCGAACTGAGTTTATTGAATATTTATTTTTTGCTCTCTGAGTCTTCGCTTCTACTCTGTTGCCTTATTGACATCATGTCCCAGGGAAACCACCATTAAATATTTCCCTGGCGTTTAGATATTGCTCCCTCTCCAGACGCCGTCAACGCATCTACAAGGAGACTGTATTATTATTACGTTCTTCGAGACTTGCTTGGATACTTACGGCAGTGGCTTACAGAAAAAAATGTGTCTCGTAATAACATAATAAATAAATAATTATATTACGGTGGAACAATATCTGCTCACGAGGCGTTCATTATTTTATTCTTGCTTATTAAATTCGCCACTCGCGAAAACAGTTGTATATTAATATCGAAAAATTCTTCATTTTTTGAATTTTTTTTTAGGACGCGTTCATCGATTTTATATTTGTAATAAATTTTGGCTACAGAGGATATGGCAGCCTTTCAGTGGTTGGTTGAATTAATTCATTGTAACCTTTACTTTGAGGCGGTGACACTTTTTCGAATTCTAAATATACACAAGTTGTAATTGAATAATGAAGCAATAATTGTAGGTTTAATTTTAATATATTGCCTATACATCTATGTTTATGTCACTTATTGGCAGCACTATTCAACCTACTGATATTGTTCCTTATTCATAAGATTTTATGATTATAGCAGTGGCGGCCGGTGACAAGAATATTAGGGAGTGCAAGAAAATACTCATCTATTTATGCAAGAAATCCATTCTCCGATTCTTGGATTTTGAAAGCACTTCAATACCACAAACATTTAAGTCTGATATTGACGATACCAAGTGTTTCTCTACACTCAACGTCGCAAGAGCATTTAGTCTGTCTTGAGTCATGGTATTTCTCAAAAATGATTTAATCCTTTTTGATGTTTAGAAACAACGCTCACTTTCCACTGAAATCTGTAATAACTCACTTACGAACTATTTTTTTTTGTACAATTTCTACATTCAATTTCTGATTAAACACTTTATTATTAACCGTACACTAGGACGACCTGCTGCTTTAATTTCCAGCCTTTTCGAAAAATCCCGACGATTTTCTTTAATGTATGAGACGGAATATGCACTATTCTTTACTGAAGCACGTAAATATTAGAATTACGTTATTAGAAAGTAAATACATTTGATGGTATGCGTTTCTTTGTGGACAGGCCAATATACTACAGGTCCTTTCGACGTACTTACTAAACATATGCGACAGGTCTCTGCTAGTTTGAATACTTTCGGGAACGGTCGTCATAATTCGGCAAGAGGTGCAATGCTCCTGAATAACTAAAAACTTCGTATTTAAATCGAATATGCGACACAGGCGACGTCACAAAAAACTAAAGTTTAGTACTAAATCCCTTCTACTCTGGGAGAGCTATACAGAAATTGAACCTCCTCGCCGCATGCAGCTTACACAAACAATAATTATTATTATTAGCATTTTGGTGCGGAATACGTTCGCTTAAGCATTGTTGTGAATAATCGCTTCGTGCAATATTTCCTTAAGGGGAACACGCGGGAAAATTTAAAATTAGTTTGTACAATATCGCCTATTACTTGAATAAATATGTTCATGGCAGTGCAGTGCACCCTTTGCTCCTTTATAAGAGCCGTCCCTGGATTATAGTAAAGTTATTATTAAATACGGAAGCCGTCTTATGGTTATAAAATCAAGGGTTTTTTTACCCTTGTGCAAATATGTAGCTCAAATATTGAAATAACACTCAAATTTTTTTTTATTTAATATTCATTTTCCACCCACAGTCCGCTGGATATTTTTATGTAGTAGATAACGCCACTATTTTACGCCACTGACTATATATTGTTGGTGCTATCTTTTGACCGCTCACGTCCACGTTAAGAAGTACAAAACTTTTACCAAACACTTGCTACTACGTGATTTTACTTGTAGTGATAATTTATTATCTTGGAAACTTGCTACTGGCAAGTAATTCTTCACTGACCTTTCTACGTTATTTTTTCAAAACGTAGATAATCCCGACACAAAGGTTTGTTCCTTGGGTATGCTACTGGCCTTCCTTTACTGGGATGAATTGAAATAAAATATTGACTTTTTATCGTTAACGTAATTTTATGTAATTTAGTTTATTGCTTCTTTTTTTAAAATTGTCCCATATAACGGTAGACTGAGTTGTCCTTAAACATATTATATTTCCACTATGTTATTTTCTTTCCAATGAACTGAGGCAACTAATCTTATTGTATGAAATACCGATGAAAGAATGAATATCATTAAGTATAGTAGAAGATCATTATGTTTTTAAGAAAACATACAGTATTTCATTTATGTGAATTTACTACCACTGATATTAAATATTTTTGACGTATCCGCGAACAAATATTTTCTTCATGTTTTAAAGCATAATGTGTGTTGTCAATCGCTGGTAGATCGCTCGTTCTCTGCGTACAGCCAGGGGCTTTGTTTCGCCCTTCGGCTGACAGACGTCTGATCGTTTGATCCGATAATCGCTCCCACTCCCTCCTCGAGACATCTCCAACACCCGCTACTACTGGTTTGCACTTCAGTTTTTCTGGGAAGACTTGAAATGTCATTTATCAGGGTGTTTGTGAGCTTTATCTGTCTGTTTGCTTTATAACATTATGTATAAGGATGTGCAATATGGCTGAAATCTGAAACACTGTTGTATACTACGTTATTTAAATCTAATAGATCGAATGAATTAATACTGAAGTATTTATTTTATTTTCGATGGTAACTTTGTAGAAATTTATTTAAAATATAAAACTTTCTTGTTCCACGTGCTGTCTACAGTTGTGACACACCTTTACCTTATTTGAGAAGTTTCTTTCGATTCTTCATTAACTATGTTATATTATTTTCCATCTACATATAGTAATCTATAATCCCATTATATACAAACACATGAAAAATAATTAACAACATTTCACCATAAAATTATAATTAACTGGCATACAAATGTTTTGGGTATGAACCTCAAATTATTGACCGCAAACTTTTCATTACTCGACTCCCCGAGCTGTATTATCATATCGCAAGAAAACCGAATACTTCATACTTTGTTTGACATCTCAGATTCTCAAATGCACGTGGATCTTTTCCAGTTGTTTTCTACTTTTGATTTTCTGTCAACATGTTGTTTGAATTATGCAAACATTGGACTTGGAGTTATGCAATCGCTTTTTCGTGAAGGGTGTTGTTTTTCATCGTCAAAAGGAAACAAATTTCTCCATTTTGAATTCGTTCTACCATTGCCATTTTATGTTTCATTCTGCATTTGCATGTGCTGACTTATTTTTCATTCATTCTTCTGTGCTTCTTTTCAAAAATAAAATTTCATTTTAGGTCGGTATGTTTTCACTTTTACCTTCCCTCTTTATGTTAGTCGCTCATTGTGAACAATTTGAGGTTAATTTTGGAAAAACAATTCATTTCTTCAACGACTATACAATACTTTCTTTTACTCAATAGCGTAAAAAGAAAGTCCACATTATTGTTTTTATTATCAGTCACTTAAATTTGAAATTATTAATGTATTTCCACCAAGGGATCACCAATTCCCTTAAGTAATAGACGGAATAAGGACTGACTGAATATCATCACCTCAAGAATAAAATTTTGTGGAACTCTGTAAACATGAAAATTATTCGGGAGACGGATATTCAATTTTATTCGTTATAATAATATTATCAAAAATAATGACTCTTACTTGCCCAAAAATAAAATAAAATCGATGGTTAGTGTTTTTGTAGCATATTCTTACGACATATTATTATATAAAATCTCTTCTATTTCATTATCTGAATTTTTAATTGTAAAACTCGTAACTTTTGATTGATTCAAACTATGTATAGTTTTAATAATACATCTCGAGTTCCACATACGTAGGCAGCGGTTTTATTGAAATGGCAATTTCTTAAGCTTTAATAAATTACTAATAAATGTATTTTGACAGTTAAAAGTATCACGTGTCGACATCTGTTTCGAACCGGCCATGCACTGACATCTATCGGCGAACGCTTGCACTAAAATTTGTGGTCTGAATTTTTTTTTGGCGCCTTTATTTTCAAATCATTTTGAACTACAATAAATAATATGATCTATAATCTTCTATGTTAATTTACCTTTTTTGAAGCAGTTTTATAAAGTTACAGAAATGTTGGGTGTATATTTTTTATAATATACGCCTCACTTGAATATAATGTCAAGAATTTTTGATTTACATGTATTTGCCTTGTGAAGAATATCGCGTATTGATCAAAATTATTCGCCCATCTTTATCTAACTAACTCGAGTTAAAAGAAAAGACTTAACCGCGACCGCTTTCTATTTGGAGCCCGTTTTGTTTCCTCCGTTTAAAAAAATCATCTAAGGTAAACCACGCTGACTTAAAAATAAAATCGCGTTTATCGATTTTTTCTGACACCCGTTGCTTTAAACGACATAAGAAACAAAATTGCCTTCATTTTATTAACGGCATTCATAACGCACTTATTTACTCAGTTCAAATTTTATTCGCCGTGAGCTCTTTTTTGCGATCGGCAATTACTATGGACAACTTGCCATTATTAAATGCATTTTTATATTCCGGTTAAACACACCCGTATCTCGTTGAACAAATAAAGGCCAACTCAATTAATTTCGCAGCGTGCAGTCAGATGCTGTAAACTGCGGCACACAAACTTTGTTTGCAGTCTGCCGCGAAAGCTCTGACACCTCCCATACTACGCTCGCAGTGTAGCCACTTCCAACTGCTTCTACAACCCCACACCGTGCCGGGGGGTTAACTCGAAGCTGTTTACTAACCGAGAGATAGTTGATACTCCATCGTGCATTCGCTATATAGTGATAAGTTTTTATTATTAATTTACATTAAATATTTTACTCTAAATTTCCACATCATTATAAATTTACTTTATTTTTATGATTACTTATTCTAATTCACTACTCAACACATTCAAACATGAATAATTAATATGAAATGAAATCTTATAAAAGTTATGAAATCACTTATATCTTTTTCGTTTTTGAAATTATAATATTAGTACTCTTATTCATGATTTTAACAGATGTGCACATCATATTTAATATTGTATTCCATATCCTGTTTTAGTTCATGTTTTTGTAAATGTTTGAATATCTACACTATTTGATGATTTATTCTAACGAAAAAATAATATGTGATACTTTCTGTACGCTCTGTAATCATTCCTCTACCGGAATTGTTGGGGATGAATTGGACACATCGACGAAGTTTTGGCCAATTGATGTAACTCTCAAAATTAAAATTGTTCAGGAGACGGTAAAAACTGTTTTTATCGAAAACATTATATGGTGAGTTACGTTATGAATCTTTGAAATGCACTACTGTAAATTCTCACGTTTGCAGATACGGGATTATACGCAGGAAGTGTCGATATAATAGTGACTTACAATAAGTGGCCGGGTCGGAATTTTTAAAGCTCAAACCAATGTAAAATGATGCTTCCCTTTCAGAATGTGGTCAATTTATTTTTATAATTTACATCATTTGGCTGAGACTTACTCTGTCGTCTTTAAAATGAGATCCAATCATTAACTCATTTTCGTATTTTTTGAGGGTTACATCAATTGGCCAAAACACCGTCGATATTATAGATATATATAAATATGTACTGATAATGATATCGTGGTGAATGAGGTAGAAAGCCCATGCTTTATATTGTAAAATGTCTATAAAGTTTTAAGTATGTATGTACAGTGTACAACAGCTTTCAGCGAGCTTTCGAAATAATTATTGGTCACCCATGTGTATGTCCGTATCAGGCATCACGTGCACTTCCGACGTTACTATCTCCTCTAATCCCGTGTGCTGGGCATGTTTCGCTACGACAAAAGCTCGTGTATAGCTTAGAAAGCTTAGTTGCTAAGTGTTTTTACCGAGCACCCACATTCTCTCCGTTTAGTTTCCGTCTTTACAAGACTAACTAAAGGCAATTTTCATTACATCTTTTTAAGTATAATTCCTTTATTGTTTGTGTATGAGAGCGAGAACTGATCATATTGTGTTAAATAAGTAATAATAAGTATATAAATATATAATAATATAATATAAATGTGTATAACGGAGCTTTATCGGTAAATAGCACTGTGAAGTGGAGTTGTTTCCGAAATAGTCCTGCGACGAATCGACTAGGTAGATTTTTTGGCTAGTACATATTTTTTTAAATTCCTTTTTTCGATGTTTGCTCGATAAGTTTGATTAAAATCACTAATTTCATTTTCTAAGATGTACATTTAATTTTTTTTAAATAATTTAACCGTCATATTGTTGATAAATTGAAAGATTGTCGATAAAGGTAAAAATATTCTAAAAGTAATTAACTTCTTCTGTTATGTGATACTATTTTTCAAACATGTTATTTAAAAAAAAAATACAATGAAAAGAAGTCCCACGCAAATTTCTTGCATGTAGAGACTGGCAGTTTATCGAGTTGAATGAATGATTTTATCGCGATAATTTATTTTGTAGTTTCTTAATTTTGGCGGGTATAATTAACATTAACATAATGCTCGTTTGGTATAATATATATTAAGTAATATTAAGACTTCGCTAATTAAAACGGGTTCAACATTGTTTCAAACATGTTATATAGAATTCTCATAGCGTATTAAATAAACAAAGGCAATATGACTGTTCACAAAAAATAGCTGCTTAATTAAATTAATGGATTCAAAGATTATCATCTTAATCTCTATTAATTGTTCTGAAGTATGTGTGTTTTAAACACGCCCCGCTGATTTCAAAATAGAGAATGATGTTTAACTTTTGCTACTTGTTTCAAAAGCAAACTTTACGTGTTAGTAAGTTTTGTTTGTGCAGATTATTTCAGCGTTTCAGTATTATTTTATGATTAAATATTAATTAATTACGTGTTTATTTTGTCTCTGTCGCATATTTTCTTTTTTTATACCACTCGTACAGTTTAATTTTCTATATTCTATAATAGTTTATATTTTCTGTACATTAAATTAAGTTACTTTCTTTAATGATGGTGTTTTAATTTTTAACTTCAATATCACTAAAATATCCTCTATATAACGCAATATCACCAGTTTTGAATAATATGTAAGTACTTATCAGTGTATTGATTGAATTGTAATTTACATAAATAAAATATCAAAGTATTTAGTTCTACAAAATTTAGTTAGTTGATACCATAGTTCTGACGATGGCCTTATGCCGAAATAGATAATAAATTCTATTATTTATCAGTGTTATCTTAACCTTTTGTATTTTAATTTTTCCCCCTGTTTCGTTGTAGTAGTCCACCTCTTCTAAGAAAATGACCACCTTTCTCTTCCTCCTAATCTACATTGTCGGTCACAAGGTGCAGCTGTATCGTCAACACGGAAGTCTCTTTGAAACACGTGCTAGAGGAAATTAATTCACCCGAATGGAAAGCCTAGAATTAATCCCACAATGTATTTATATTATAATTTAAGACATCGACTGAGGGTGCTTGATGGACTTTCAATATCAAATTTGGATTATTGAGATTTTGTTCGAGTCCATTCGTGTGCTCGAATGCCTGAAGATGCCGAAAGGCGAAACCCGGGTTAGTGACAAAATACATGGAAGTGTACAAAATCTCAATAATCCAAATTTGGTATTTATATTAATTGTCGTATGAATTTAAATGCGTTTTTGGATCGTAAAACATTAGTTTTTAATTCCACTCTGTTAATTAATCTGTCAGTGGACATTGATATGAGATTAATTTTCTCTGTTGTTATTGTAAGACTTATATGAACTCGGTAGCTCAATATACAAACATTCACTATCAATTCGTTCTAAGAATCCAAGAATCCTTTATTTAACAATAGCTTATATATTTTATTATAATCTCTAAAGGCTATGGAGAACGCTATTTATATTATAATATATTGTAAGTTGGAATTAATTTTCATGGTGTGGACTGTATAATTAGTATACATATTATAATACTATTACAGACAAGACAGACTCAGCTTTTGTTATCGCTACAATATTGACCGCTCGCTTCTGACGATGCTTTTATCAATAACGTGTTTTTTCTTCTTCAATTTGCATACACTAGTCTAGTTTGTATCACGTTTCAAAATTAAATGGCCAGCAACATTCACAAAACATTTTACGACACCTCTTAATGCAATAAGTATACCATGTTGAACACACTCGCACGCAGAGCGGATAGAATATGGCAAGCATATTATAACGTTGTTACCCTCTGTGTTACGTGCTCCCCCCGGGCACTCAGGCAGACAGACAGACAGATATATACCCTCGCAGCGGTGGCAGAGCGCCTGCTTCCACGTCAAACTTTGAAACTTACCCCTTTGACTGATCAAAGGAATGCTTGCTCCGCAGATTATTAACTAAATAAAGGTAATCATCTTGCCGAGTAGCAGCTATTAGGGAAAAACATAACCGCTAACATCTGGTAATTTGATAAACTTTCACGAATTATCTCGCAAGATTTTCGTATTTTGATTTCATTTTAAATATGCATACACAAGAAGTAGCTTTTAGCAAATGGATACTTTCATATATTGATTTTATAATAGGGTTATAAATTTATGTTACGTATTCATCCTTTTCTACCCACTCTTGATCCTTAAAACGGGAATAGTAAGTACAATTAATTAACTATTCGCTGTTTCCTAATACCATCCCTCTATTCTTGATACTCTATTCTTGATACTTTATTAAAAGGGAAGTTGAACGACTGCCTTACAACCAGGTCTCGTTAATCACTGTGTCGAGTTTCAGCAACATCTATATTAAGCAACGATTATTTCACTTATTAACCTCTGCAATAGAGATAAATATATATCGTACAAATATAATATTTCAAGACATCGACTGAGGGTGCTTGATGGAATTTCAATATCAAATTTGAATTGTTGAGATTTTGTACATCTCCATGTATTTTGTCACTAACGTCCCGGGTTTCGCATCTTCAGGCGTTTGAGTACACGAATGGACTCGAACTGACCAGTTCGAGTCCACTCATCATAATATATCATTCGCAAACTACATCATAAAGGTATTTTTTAGATTAAGAATTTTAAATTAAAATGTGTATTGTCTTTTTATGGTTGTTTTGTAATTGTATACTTCAATATGCCAACCCAATAATAATTATTGTTGAAAACCCATAAAGTCTTTTCAGTGAATAGAACACGGGTCTATTTGCTATACAGTTGTTACCTAGATAGGAAACGTGAGGCAATAAACTTACCCTGACTAGTGCATAGTTTTCCGGGCTGAGACGGCGGGCGTCGTCTGCGCTAAGTATTTGCATAGACCCACCCACGCCCAACTTGCGATGCACACGATATCCTCGACGCCGTGTTTTGAGGGCTCCATTCTCTCAACCGAATACTGCCTGCGAACTAGTTGCAAGTTTGTTTTATCGTTCGATAGCGACTGCTTAATTAGACTGCGCTTTCTGAGACATCATATCTTGAATTTTTAGCTCTTCCTGCAAAAAAAGAATCAGTCTCTTTTTATTTATTAAAGATTTTACCAATACCATCTTAAAATGATAATAAATAAATTTAATTTATTGATTGAATTGGCATTTACTTGGTAGAACTCCATTATAATAGAATCAAATATCAAAGTATTTAGTTCTACATTTTTTTTATCAGGTAGTTCATAGCTATTTCGGCTTTACGCCATCATCAGAACTATACTTAAACTTATTTTTCTGAGTAAAATAAGTTTAAGTATAGTTCTGACGATGGCGTTAAGCCGAAATAGCTATCAACTACCTGATAAAAAAAAAATTGTAGAACTAAATACTTTGTTATTTTATCCTATAATAAATTTAATATTAACTAATGTTAATCTTTGGTTGAATTTACTAACTTAGTATGCTTTTATTTAGGCTGGCTTTAATACGTAACTATTGTGACGCTAAATGAAAAAATAAACAATACTCAAATGTATCTGGATAAGTGTATTGATTTTGCAGTTTTATGGATTTCTGTAAAACGTTTTTTTCTTTTCTTAATTAAGCTTCGTTAAATTGAATTATTATTTTTACATAATTTATTAATTCGACCAGAGAGTTCTCTTTTTTATGCTTGTTATTTCCTAGTTTACTGATGTCACATTTGAAATCTTCAACTTTTCTATTTAATATTGATTCAATATATAAATTGAATAACCGAAACGTTATCACCGAAATCATGTTTGCATATTGTTATCATAGATATTATTTCTGTCTTTAAATCTTGTATGAACAAAGTTTCCTTTGCAATCATATCGAGATGCCTTTTTCAAGCATGTCTGATGAATTTTTCAGCAAACGTAAAATATTCCGTGCAGCTCCTTTTGAACGTGATTTTACAGTTTCTGGGTTACACAAAACTCCGTTTTATCGCATTTTCATGCGAGCTTTCTACGTCAATTTGTGTGTTTATAAACGAACATCCTCTCTTCATCTTCTTCCCTACTGGATTTTCTGAAGTTATTTTATTTTAATCGTATGTTTTAAATCGTGGACTTTGAAAATCATTTATGAAAGGATGACAATAAATATTTAATTTACGCAGGTAAAAAAATATAGGATTCAAATTATAATATATATATATATATATATATATATATAATTTAATGTGTGATAATGTAATTACACTGTTTTCGAATATTACTGCTTTGGTTGTACTTCGTTTGGACATTTGAAACATTAACATAAATTCAACGGGTTTTGGAATTTAAAATTCGCAAAATAAAGAATCGCCTTTGTGGTTGAGGCTCGTCAATATTTTTTTTAACCATATCCGCTCCATATTCGGAGCATATGGCCATCACGCGGTTCCTCCAAGCTTGTCTGTCCCCTGCCAGTCTCTTCACTTCCTCCCAGGTCAGCTCGGCGTCCCGTAGCTCCGCCGAATACATCCTATGGATGGTCATCAGCGGCCTTCCAGGACGACGGAATCCATCTGGTTGGTAGAAGAGACAGGCAGGATTCAGGCTCCCCTGGGGCATCCGCAGCACGTGTCCAAGCCAGGTCCATAGTTGCTTTTTTATTTTGGATGTAATAAGAGGCTGGTCCGTCCGCTCTCTTACCTGCGAGTTTCTGACAAAATCAAACCACCATACCCTTAATATTCGCCGCAAACCTCTGTTTTTAAAGCACAGTATACAGTTACCCTGTTCCTTGGTGAGGTGCCATGACTCGCGACCGTAAAGCAAACACCGTCAGGATGCATGCGTTGAATAAGTGGCAATTGGTTCTGACCGAGTACAACCGTGAGTCCCAGACTTTCCGCATTGGGTTAAAAGTTGCTCCAGCTATCCCTAATCGGATTGCGAGCTCTTGATATATATGTGACATATATAATCTTAATCTTTTTTTGTCTATAAAAAGTAATTGAAACGTATGATATACTAATGTTTCAAATTTTATTTTCATGTCCACAGAGCACTCGCAACAACTTGCAGTATTATTGATCGCAGTTAATGTTTCTTACTAGTTGATAGTATTCCACTTAGTAAGATTCTGTAACAGAAACTTTTTAATAATTCAACTGAAGTCGACATGCATTCAATCATATCACAAGACCCGATAGTAGGGTCTGTCTCCAAATCGAATCAAACCGTCACCTTACCCCGGGATGGTTGGAGGTCCGGCCGCTCTAATAGTACCTCTTAGCCTCCCGGTTGTGACTCTCACGAGATTGCCTCTCGATTATTTGCCAATTTGCATACTCTCGCGCCGAATTGAATTCGGCAGTTAGGTCGTTAAATTTGATTGATATGTTTCTTGTATGGATTATTGAGGTTCGTGATAATTGGCGTTGTTTCAAAAGCATTATTTATTTTAATATTACTATTATCGTAAAATGCCTGTATTTATTTGGTGAACAAATGAAATAAGTTTAATAAATTGTCTGTATAGTATTTATGTGGTCTGTTACTAAATTAAACGGCCAGTAATTCTGAAGCGCCGATCCCCATCGTTCACAATGTATTACGATATTTACTAGTAGTTTATAAGATAAATAAGCAAAATTGTAACACGTATCTGCTTGCGATAAAATTGGTAAAGAAATTGGTGGAAATCGCATACAGAAAGCTTCGGAAATAAATGTTACTATGGCCTACTGTGGTGTATCAAGTAAGTACCAATGCTTGTGATACCGCTTCATATAGATTTACCGGATCAGAAACTCTGCTGCGACTTCCTCGGTAGAAACAATTTCGCTTGTGTTTGTTTGCCTGCCCAAGACCACCGTAACTTGTGTAGCAATATTTTTTTAAAGGAAATACATGTTGACCGTGTATACGTTTTTTTTATAACGCCAGTATGTCTGTCTGATAATACATCTAGCAGGGTCTATCATTATTTAATGCTATCTATTTCTTGATGTGACGCTTTTACTACAAGCAAAGTACTATCTAGTATTTCACCGAGTTGTGATTAGTTACCATCCCATCCTTAAGCTATTTCCGTCGATATTCATTCCATCCAATAATATACGCCACTCCTTTAAAATTCGTACATACGTTGGGTTTGTATAAACTTTTTCAAAGGTCGACATACCATGCTAAAAACGTAGGTATCAACCGGCCCTTTAATAGAACTATACCTAAACATGCATGTAAATTTTGTTTTAAGTCAAAAGACTTCGATTGATTTAGTGATGTCTTTGTTGCAATTCGTTTCAATAATAAGAATACTCCGAAATCTGAATCTTTCGTGACAGACTCTGCCTGTCATAAAATAACGCAAGGGATGGATAGATTTTTATCTGTTTTTGTTTAAAATTGAAATTTCTGCTTACTTCAAGCCCTGTCTCAAAAGACCATGTACGCTACTGTGATTATAGCAAAATTTTTAATCTCTTGAACAGCGACGACAAAAACGTTTTCATTTTTTTAATCTGCCGTGTTATGTTTTTTCTCCGCTTACTTGCAACCCTTCCCTTTGTAGTGGGTAGCTAGGTAGATGGGTACACGTCCGCCTCGCCGCTCCTGCTCTGTGTTGTCCTCAAAGCGTATTGTTTTTTCCCCTTGACCGGATTTTATTTGATTTTCCGTCTCCCCATAAAGCAATATAAAACGAAAAAGGTTTCCGTCATATTCCCCGTTCTTCCCGCTTTTTATGGACACATTGTTGACTGCCGTTAGTGTTTTATGGCCTTTTTTGTTTGCTCTGCTAAATATTTTATTCGTGCTTTATGTTCTGAGAGAGGGCACGCGCCGAAACTTGAATATAAAAAATATAGGATGATCTTTAAATCCTTTAAAATGTGGAAAAATCACTTGAAAATACACGATTTCTACGCCCATAACGGGCGTAGAAATCGTAACAAAAAAATCATGCCATAGGAAATTGAATACCTTTTTCGTTTTAATCACTAGATACGAGTACTATAAAAAAAACAAATTGTTGGTACATAAATATACATTAATGTTATTTTTCATTTGAAAAAAGACCATGCAACGTTTTTTTGCCTAGAAATGGAATAAAATATCACCAGCTTAACAGACAAAATAAGTATATATTTCCGCGAAAGTTATTGAGGAATGAGGGAATCGAATGCCGATAGAAATGTCTCTACTTACTGAATTTCGTTTAATTTTACACAACACAGTTCTCAGTACTGAATCTTTTAGAAATGTTATGTAAAAATCTATCAAATGCTTTTGGTAGCCTTCCATCTATTTATCTTCTAAAAATAGTCTATTTCGTAGATAAGTAATTTCTTTATAAATAAGACGGATTTAAATACACGGTAAAAATATTTACAAGGCACCATAACAATATACTTATATCTTTTTATGAAAAAGGACAGCAAGTCCTTGGAAAGCTTTCGGCGTCTAATATATATACTGTAAGCTTAAATATTCTTCGAATTGTGGAGCATGATATTTAATTTCTGAATATAGCGAAACGTCTTTCTGATCTGTCTGTGCTCATATCCCTAGCGGCAATCTATTCTGCGACGGAAAATGTAAATAAAATAAACCTCATGTCGAAAATGCGAGACACATTTTCTTGGAAACCATTCGGAAAGAAGAATTTTCCCATCGTAATGAATAAATCATCAAGTTCTCATGAAAATTCGCTTTCAAATTTAGATTTCATTTGAAACATTCCCGTCTACGGAGCCCAAATTCGATTTCGACAATATGATTTTGTTTTTTTCTCCCTTTACGACGAGAGTATCTTGCCAAATTTTATGTATTTTCTCACATAATTAAATATCGTATATAAAGCCAATTTTGTATAACCGAACAGAATAAATGAATGCCAAATTTTTCATCTCGCAATGGTTACATTTTTTATTATAATTTGTTTATTTTTATACTTGAACATGCTTTCAATTATTATTTGACGATAGTCTTTGATGGAATTGATTTGTATTATAGAACGATAAAAAAAGATGTCTTTCACATTTCATATATTATTAGAGATCGATAACAGTTTCACTTAACCAATAATCCTTAATAATAATAATAAATTGATGAATTGGCATTTTTTATCTTTCCTTTACAATAAGTTCTGTACTACAGAATTATCAAGTATTTGACATCACACCATCATCAGAAATATATTAGTAAAACTATGATATCGCAAAATTGTGAAAGGTTTGACGTTGGCGTGACATTGAAATATCTATCAGAAATATTCTGAATTTATTGTAGATCACTATGGTTTTCTTTTTTTTTTCTCAATAAAATCGAGACAAATTTATGTGATATTTATTTGGGTACAATTTAATATAATTTAAATGTCAGTAAGAAGTTTACTGAACAAATTAAATAGTACGATTTATACATACTCTCAACATTCAACTGTTTATAACTGGCTATTTTTTTCATTTAAAATCCATAGTTTGCGTTTTAATGTTTTGGAAGTTTGTGTTGGACGATTTTTTTTATTTTATGTAATAATTTTTTTTTATTACAGTTATCTATGAGTGTTTTTTTCTTAACATGGCACGCGAAGTCTCTTTTTATTTCCCCATTGCAAGCTCGTTGAAGTGATGATAACGCTCACGAAAATTTACCGCGGTCGTTTTTAATAATGGCGTCGACTTTGCTTAATTACTGCAAAGGGTGTCACGCAGACTAGGGCTGCCATCACATCCTCCTCAACGGCTTTGAATAATTCATCCACCGCGGATCCCGCACCCCTTTCGGTGGCGTCGCGACGATCATCCACGCACCCTCTGTCAGACGCCGCTTCTTATTACAGACTCATTTAGATCAGCCCTCGCAATAGAGAAGGTGACAAATGACTTGGGCGCCTATGGAATAACTTTCGGTCTTATCTGTCAGGCGTATAGTTTAGAATAGAGTAACAAATTGGTTCACCTCCACTACTTGTTATGTATATGCAATTATTATGAATTTTACATGTTCGTTTTCTGGTTTTTTTTTTTTCGTATTTTCTTATGTCTGCTCACCCGTTACCGAAAGCGAGACTAACATGATATGATTAAGTAAGAACTATTAGTTAACTATTCTTTTTTTCTGTCCCGTTTTTTGAGATACGGTCAGAAGGGGATCAATAGGTGAAAACATCCTTGGATGCAAATCGATTGAAATATCAAAATCGTAAAAAATCCTTTGGCAGCGTATCCAAGTAGGACGTTAACCCAAAAACGTATACCACTCGACTACCGCGCTGGAAATATTCTTGATAAATAAAAAACAATGAAACATTATTGGAAGATGTAAGATTTTTTAATAGTTGAGAATGGGTTTTATGATAACCCTGTAAATTAAAATGTTTTATATATCTCTTCTAGAGATAGATATATCAAAACTTGCTGAACCATAGTCATAACTAGTCTAGACATAGCTCTGATGCCGTAATCGCTATCCAAAATATTTTTCATTGTTCATGGAACTAAATATTTTCATTATTTGTACAGTTTTCATTCTAAATTCCTTCGCTACCGCCATGTTTAATCCGTGGTTATTTACGACTAGTTACTAATAATAGTATAAATACACAATTCATGGAGCTAAGCCGCGCAGGCATGTGGCTTTCGCTGAATACCAATTGGAATCGATTTCTAAACAAAAGTGTGAGACTCAAATAAATGTATGTAAAAAATATATTTAGTATTTTGAACGCGCGTCAAGGGGGGACTGTCGGATGCTTAGTCGCAGGCTTGAATACAAATTGCCTGATGATGTAAAGATGTCACGGATGGTCGCGTGCATCTTATAAGAATTTTTGTATTGATTTCATGGATTACAAATTTGTACAGGTGCACTTTAATTTTCCTTACATGGAATTATATTATTTCGGCGGATACATTGGAGTAAATTTTCTCATACATTGTGTAGAATTATGTTTGAATCAATAATTCTTATACCAATCAATGTTGTATTTCTTTTCATCCAATCCTCCTAGTCCCCACTACTTTTTCCTTGCGTTCTCTAAGGAAGTAAAATCCTTATAGTTCAAGCTGTAATGGACTGATTAAGATAGTTATGGAAACTAATGATAAAAGCCGATATTCTTCGAGTTAATCTTTGTATGTACTTAATATTTAGTATTTGATTTAGATCAGAAATTTGCAAGTCAACTCCTTGCTCATAGAATTCAACACTTAATATATTCATATACATATTCAAATCATTTGTATTGCATTGTAGTGCCCTATATATAATATAAAAGTATAACAATCGGCAAAAATTGGATCGGTTCCAGATTTTTTTTTCCCTTCGATCTACAAAAACAAGATTGCCGTTTTTAATTGTTTCAATCTAGGTATATTATTTATTAGCTTTTAATGGAGCATGATTTGAGTTTTATCAATCGTTTTATTCAATATTTTTACTTACCAATTAAGTCGGAATAGGGATTTTTTTTTTTTAACGGGGAATTTATTTTATCTTGTGTTCACTCAATTCATCGTTTCCTTAATGTAAGTAAAAATTCTGTGTTTTCTAAATGCCCTTGGTATTATTGTTGATCTTAAACGAGAGTCTATAATCGTGACTCTAGATTGATATCGCAATAATTTTTTTTATAATAAATGATGTATTCCTAAAGAACTATTTGTGCCGCTTTTGTTCCTGATACCAGTAATTCGAAATACATAGGAATAATTTGGATTATTGAGATTTTGTACACTCTCAATAATCCAAATTTAATATTGAAATTCCATCAAGCACCCTCAGTCGATGTCTTAAATTAAATTATAACATAGGAATAAATAATTGTTTTTTTTAAATTTCACATCAAATATCTATGCGTATATTTCCTGGGCTTGAAAATTCATGCATCGCTTAAACACCAACAACATATTAAAATGATAGCATTGGACAGTTATTGAATGGCTACTTTATATTTTACTTGGAAGTGATTGATATTTAATGCGTAAAAAAATGATTGATAGTTTTTCCACAACACGAATTCACTTGTAAATTCATGCTATATCTTAGTGTATATTTTAAATATGTCTTCAAATATTAATAATTGTCTTTGACAGCGTCTGTGATAGCTACCTAATACTTGGAAGTGATTGATTTTGTTCAAGCCGTCTTATGTTGTAATTCAATACAATGTTGGTCACGAAGTCTAGTCCACGAGCTGAATTTGAATTCTTTTTTTTTTCGTCGTCTTTGAATATTTGTCAACGATTCGATATCTTGCGGTGTTCACATTTCACGGTTGTCGCATTCTTGGCATTGTCGGTAATGGGTGAATAGACCAATACGTCTTCGGTTCCACGAAGTAGCCATGACTTGTGTTAATGCATGCGACTTGAGTTATTTGACACTCGCATTACTATTACAACTGTTGCATAGTAAATTTGTTTGGTTAGAACGCAGCTTTGTATACATTGACATACTGTTTAGATCTTTTATATCGCGAAGGTGCGCCCCTATTTTGTATGCCTGGTGAGGCGATTTTTCTTATCCACTCCCTAAATCGTAAAAAAATATGTCGCGCACGTCTTAGGATAGTTTGGTTATTTATGATAATTTTGCGGTAAATTTCTTTGATTGGAGGACCAGTATAGAAAGGTTGAATTCTTAATTTGTTTTTAAACAGCTTGATTATACCAATATTATGTGCATTATAACTATGAATGGTTGCATTTATCATATTTAAAAAGTCAAATGTACGTAAAATATTTCTCCCCTATGTTTCCTTTGTTTCAAGCACAGTTAGTAACATTGTGACTATGGATTATATATCCAGTATTTTTTAGGTCTTTGGTACGCCGGGTGGCTCAACAGAGCAATGTCATTAGGGTTTGGAGATACCTGCATAACAAAAGGCATTAACTTAATCTAAAAACACTCATTATTTAGTCAGTAACCAATTGAACAAACGATCAGTAAAACATATCTGTTAGGTTAGGTTCATCTTTGAGTTAAACTGACAATCTTTCCTCACTCCTACCGGCCAGTTGATAATGACAGCTTACATGTAATACGTACTGACCATTTTGATATATTAGATACCGACTCAATGTAGGTTTAACTGTATTTTTAGATTAACAGATTTGGTATTTACCTCATTGATGATGATGTAAAAACAGATGATTTAAATTTCATTTCATAGTGACAATAATTTAAGTGCATTACTTCGATTTGGGGAGTTTTACACGGTGGAAATATTCTCCGAGTGTTTCGCAAATTCGGACAAGCGGCGGGTCTCTCGACGGGCGGTCGTCCGTGCTTGATTCGCTTGACAATATTTCGAGACGCTTCATTTCTTTAACTCGTGCCGAACGAAGTTTATATTGACTGCTCTTCAGGCCTGGCTAATATTTGAATGACTTAAATTTATTTCCTCCTGAGTTTTTTGTGTGTCAATAGCCTTTAAATTCTAAACTTACAAAATAAACAAACTGACGTCCCGCAGTCATTATTTTCTTAGCCTTTTTTGAAATAGAATCAATTATTTTTTTTTAATTTTCGGTCGTCAGTGCCGAAGACTGGCATCGCCTGAATGCTTTCCTCCTACTAGATTGCGTGGTCAAAAATATTAAAAAAATATTTATTCATTCAATAAATTTGAATTAGACAAGAATATGTATCTATCGATTTCTAATATTTCGTTTTTCAAATTTCGATCAATTGCTAAAACACTCAGATTGAGACTATAGCATCTTATATGCGATAATTTCGGTTTTCAGGAAAAAAACACCTGCAATATTATAAAATTTAAAATCAAATACGCTGACATATATGTTATAAGGTGTAATTCAATAACTTTCTTACAATGGCGATGCATTAATATTAGTTCGGTTGATAAGCAAGTTATTTCTATTTATTTCTAATTGCTCAAGAGCATTTAGTTTAGAAGTTTTTTTTGCCCTCTTTTTATAAAATATTTATTCGCTCCTGCCATACATACTACCATGGCTATCTCGTTCAAATACGATTCTACATCGTTATTCCCTGAGTAAGTTGTAAGTTCATGCTCAATGGCGCTTCTGGCTCGGTCACTAATTGCCATCGAACACCTCTCTTGTCTAACCTCTACCGATTCCCGCCCCCCGGAGAGGAGGGAGTACCGTCATTGCTGCTGGCATGCCTTACGAATAGGTCGCCTCACCTACCGAATCATACACTCTTCTATAGAGCATCCTCTCCAGCTCGGTTTTATTGGCTGTCAATGATTTTATTTCGCTTCCCTCGATTTACATTTCGCTATTTTTGGTGGGTTTATATTTTTGAAAATAATTCATGCGGCTTATATTCACTTCATAAATATGTACATCTTTAATTTGTATATAAAAATCAATAATTACAGTACATCTACATTAATTTATATATTAGGATCAGGGAAGATCTTTTAACATATCTAATTTTTTTAATTTTTTTAACATATAAATTTGTAACGGCGAAACCCGGGTCGTTAGTGACAAAATACATGGAAGTGTACAAAATCTCAATAATCCAAATTTAATATAAATTTGTATTATTGGATTTTGTACACTTCCATGTATTTTGTCACTAACGATCGGGCTTTCGCCTTTCGGCATCTTCAGGCATTCGACAGGCAGGCAGAATTTTAAATCTTTCGTGTCCAAGATCAGAAATCTAAATTTATATTGATCCTGCTTGGACTTGAACCAGAACCCACCTGATCCCTAGGACAAAGATCTTACCACTTGACCACAGAGGCTGACGGAGGAAAGGATGGCTGATTTATTAATGGGAATATTTTAGCACACACTTGTTCATTAATTCGACATAATTAAATCACAATTTTGCCACTACGCCAGATTTCAGACGGGATATTAGTGCCACATAACAGTGGTTAATTTGTTCATGCTATTAAAACCAAAAGACGTGTGTACTGTGCCAAACATAAAATTCTCGCGGATGTATCAGTGTCTTTGGACGATACCAATCTCCAAATATCAATCAATTCACTTTAGAACACCTATCCAAGCTTCTAGTCTTGCGCTTCGATATCATTTCCTATACGATTCGACGGGCATCTGTATCTGATAACGATTAATTAATTTGTTTCGTGCCACTGCAGACTGTGAAGGCACCTGAGATCAACATACTTGGCTAATGGATTGCTTTAAGGTTCAAATGTCACGAAACTAATTGTCGTTGTTTGATTTTGTAGACAGAGCTGGCTCTCGTATTTAGCTCTATGCTCTGGATCTAATGGAACACTGATTGCATAAACACAATCACGGCAAAATGGCTTTAAATGAATCAAGGCTACTTGCGTTGTATGTGTCTCACAATTAAGAAACCAAACAGGCATATAGCTATATCTATTAGAAGACAACTTAACAATGTCTTTAGTCTAATAGATTCTTTCAGAGCTCAATGCATTTATTTTGTTGAACTAATTTTAATGGACTCATACCAAGTAAATAAACTTAAAAAAAAACGTAGTTTCATTTTATAAATAAGTAATTTCACGCCTGTGAGCTGTGTGCAATAGGAGTAGCCCATTGCCCGAGCATTTTTCGTGCAATTATTGCGTGACCCTTAGCTGTCATTAAAATAACAATATCTCAAAAACTAGTGAACTTATTTGAGTAAAGTAAAATAGCTTTAGTCACTATTTTTCACAATTTATGTATTGCACATTAAAGTTGAAGAATTAAAACCATAAAAATTAAATTAAAATCTTAAAATTACACATAGACCAACTTTACACTTCCGGCAGTTGAATGTCGACGACCTCCAAACGCAGATGTTTGCATTACTCGTTATGACAAAAATATTCATTGAATCGGAAAATAAAATTATGATTCGATATCTCAAAGTTATTATTTATGTAAGCTAATATTCATTCATACTATCATAAATCAGTGTATTTCGATCGCAAAATGTGTCATAACCAACGGTCCTGTCGGAACCACTGGAAGGATAAAGGTTAAGAATGTACAATTATCCTAATTTGTCACATTTATATTTTCAATGTTTTAGCATAGAATTCAATACAGGTTATTCTTTGGATTGTGAAATCAAAGTATTTTTTCTTTATCTATACCACACACACACTATACATGTGTCTGTATGTCTGCTTGTCTCTCGGTCCACGGTAATATTTTCAACCTTCAACATTAGCAGACGCACATATTTGTATTTCCGGTTTCTGCCTTCGGAAGTTCAATACTATAAGGGAGAAGCCATGCATTATACCTACCTAATCTATTTAAATTTGGATTATTGAGATTTTGTACACTTTCATGTATTTTTTCAATAACGAGCCGGGTTTCGCCTTTCGGCATCTTCAGGCATTCGAGCGCACGAATGGACTCGAATGGGTCGTTAGTGACAAAATACATGGAATTGTACAAAATCTCAATAATCCAAATTTGATATTGAAATTCCATCAAGCACCCTCAGTCGATGTCTTAAATTATACCTATTCTATGTTTAGAACACACATGTTTTATTTGTAGAAGTGGTATATAAACTTCCATATTTATTAAAGAGCTACATGCAAAATTAAAAATGTGCTTCCACTAAGTTACCGCTGAATCCATCGAAGATATAAGATTTACTTGTTTGTGATTTGGTAGAAAGTGAGCGTGATATGTACTCATAATGAGTTTGAAACTACCCCGGGTGAAACTGGGTAAAACCTATTAATTTAGGTAATATAATATATTACATTATCAAGAACATTATCTCTTTCTGAAAAATCGCCATTTCCGGTTGACGACATCTGTATTGTTTTATAATATACTCACTCACACTCGCGTATCAATCACTCTTATATGTATCGCCCTAACACTTTCTTGCGTATAATCATTTAACTTGTTTAGCTCGTGTAAGGAACAGACAGAGCAAATCTGTACAGACGTGCCGACGATAAGCTCCCGGCTTAGCCGAACCGACGTCCGCACATCTCCTGCTCATCCTGTGGCCGAGGGTTAAGTTAAACAGCGAGAAGTTCCCTCGCTTACGTTGCGATCGTGTTGTCAGTTAATAGTGATGTCAAAACATTGTTTTTATTCCTCTAGTAGATTATCGTGGTATTCAAGAGCTCAATTCTAAAAACGTTGAATGTTAAAAATGATATTGAATAAATTAGCGAGACCCAAAATGTTGAAAACAATCTGGTTCTTATCTTTGAATAATATTATGTTGTTTAAAATAACATTATCAGTTCATTCCGCCAACAAAATATTTCGATAATTATTTTTTGCGTATAGATAGGTCAGATATTGTAGTGAGGCGATGTTCTTCCAGTTGTTGTTTGAAATGATTATTGTAATAAATGTACAAATGTAAAAAATGCACAAATATGCTTTGAATTCTGGGAGTAATCAAGTAAACAATTCTGTTTACTTGTAGTCATTCATTTTTAATTTATATAGGCACTATAAATTAAAAATGAATGACTACAAAGAATTCGTCTTCACAGGAAATGGAAGGATGAAAAGGCTTCCAATGGATTGAATGGTACAAATTAACCATATATTCCGGTTATATGTTCATAATTCACGGTACTCTCATAATGTACTATCATTATGTAAGTACTCTCCACCTTCCCAAATACAACAGTACCCGGATACTCGTTTTGTTACATCTCTATCGGCCGCATCAGTCACTTCTCGCCGACGCCGTTTCCAGCAGCGTCGCTTTCCCGACGCGTCGTCGCAAGACAAGTGCTTCAACGCGTCGTTTGTTATGTCGGATTATGTCAACCACTCGACAGATTGCGTTCGCGCCTTTTATCCTCTGCCACGCGCGAGCTTTTGCTCTGAATGTTGAGTTATTTATTACTAGTTTCCACGTATTTTTTTTCCATAGTACACGTGTAATACACATGACCCAAGTATTTCTATCTTCCCCTAACTATTATTTTCTCTACACTCGATTAACTGATAATGCTATAGGTTGCATTGCTCTATATTATGTTCTTCTTTTTTGGGTTAGTGATTTCAACACCTATCAAAAGCTTTACGACTCTTTTATCGAAAGGGTAAATTTCAGTGATTCTGTGAGTATAAAAATACTTAACGATGTCAGTCTTTATCGTACAGACTCATACTAAAACTAAACCCCCCCTTTTATCCGTTTCGTCATGCATATTTCAATAGGTATCGTAAAATATGCATGAATTTCTCCAGCATCTTAAAATAACTTATAAAAATAAAAGAAATATGACAAAAGTTTCCAGTTAATCATACAAATTAAAAATAGAGAAAAACTCAATTTAAATCAATATTTCTTAGCTAGGATCACTGGCTTTTGAATAATAATTGATTCTTGTAGTCGGGTCACCTGTAATTATAAAAACGTACATATTTTGTAATTATTTACTAACTATCACTTAGGGTTCATCCATGCCCTCGTCTGAAGATGTTGAAAAGCGTCACCCGGGTCGCTAGTAGCAAAACTTATGGAAGTGTACACAATTTGAACGATATAGATTTCTTAAAAAGACATTGCAGTTTATTACTCTCATCATTGAATCCAAGTTACTTCAGTAAAAAATATTCTATATCCAAAAATTTAAACACAGCACTACAAATATTTGTATATAACACTAGTGGATCCTTTTAGTATAGAGCGGTTATGATTTAAGTCTCAAAAGTATTTAATAATAATTAACAATTTTATAAGAATGTGCCGATATTTTTATTATTTATTTTGTTCTTTACTATACGGCATAAACTGCAAAACGTACTCGAATGGTTGCTATCCATGTGATTTTTAGACATCGAATATTTTCGTATACAGTTTGTGTCTTAAAAAATAAAATAAACTTATTTTTACAAGCAATTTTTTCCCATAATGATCCACATTTTCGGTTTCGGTTTTCCGAACATATTTTTACAATGTGATTGTAATAAACATCTAGGGTTATACGTCGTTTTTATTCTTTTTCGAGGTTTTGTTTCGGGGCTTTTTTATTTTCTGGCTATTCTCGGGAATAATCGAAACTGCGGTGTAGGTACTTTGCCCAGTAGGTCAGCTCGAAGAAAACATTCAGCCAGTCAATATACGGCGGAGAAATCGCATAAAACTCACTCTCACTCCAATCCCGCTAGCGGTCGTGAATAATATAACACTCGGTGGTCGTATCCTTTCTAGGTCGCAATAAAATTGCAAAGTTACCAGGGTTGGTATATATACCATAACCCAAAAAACTGCGTACCTTTTAAGTCTGTCATAAGAAACCGCACTGCAATTGTAGTTTAACGAAATTGTGTTGGGTTTTTGTGAAGCGTTCGTTTATCTTCCATTTTATAAAATTGCATAAATTCACATATTCGGGGCTTACACAATTATTTCAACACTGATCGATAATTTTGTTTAGACTTCCTTAAACCATTGAACCGCATGTCTTATTTATAATCAAGAGGTTTCAACGAAGCATTATTTTTTCCGTTAGATCTAGAAATTTAAACTTAGGTAGATTTTTCAAGAATGTCTGAATCTAGAACACCCTAAAGCGTAGCAATCCAAAATGTATTCAAACGTAATGTGCGACCGTCATGTCAGGAGCTTTTGTGTGCCATTTTTTATACTCCCCGCCAAAAGCTTTCGTGTGTGAGCAGGGTAGCGATTGGGATGAATGGAAAAGTAAAGCGTTTATGCCATATACCACATTTTCAACCGCTTTTTGAAGGTCAACGTATTTAGAATACAATCTTGAAAATGTTAATATCTTTATCCCTGAAATCCCCCGGGAATTTTTCAGGTCAAAGTATGTAGATAGATTCTTAAAAATGTTTTTTTACCATTTACCTCTGTACATTTTTTAACACTGGTATTTTTTTTACGTCGGAAGGTTTATATTTATCTAAGTTGACTTCTGGAAACGGCGGAAAAATTGAGAAAGCGTAAGCTATGTGAATAATTATGCTTCTTCAGTGCTCTTTATCCCTAATTCAACGTATGCTGGTAAACTCAGCCTAAAAGAACGGCATTCTAGCAATACGTAATACAAAGTATAGCCTCGAAATATTTAGTTTTATTTTCTTCACTTTAGATTTTGAATCGTGGATGTTGGTGAGTATGTGAAGTAAAGCGGGTAATTTAAAATCATGGATCACAATATATAACTATATACTGCAACCTGTATTCCTGGATAAATTTTAACCATCCGCAGAGCCAACCAAGTTTTCAATCAAATAATAGATAGTTCGCAATGTAACACTGACATTGTCCTTAGTTTTCATCGTTGTATTAACTTAGTATCATTCCCGCTTTTAAAGGATAGTTAGAAAATTTTACATTTACATTCATTTAGACTGATATTTTTTGTTGATATATGTATTATAATAAAATACTTTTTTAGTAATGGTCCGGAGACTTTTTTTCTATAATAGTGCATAATTCGACAACTTTTTTTGCAATTATTTCATTTGAAATAATTTTGTATCTTCTATTTTCCGCTCAATCAATGTTACATATAGTATTGTATCGTAAAATAAAATATCTTTTGATGAACCTTTTTGGTGATTGAATTCTTCGTTTATATATTATTTCGGAATCGTATTTTGGCAGCTTTTCGCTTTAAATTCAGGACGTAGTCGCATAGCGGCTGCTTCGCCAAACATCCAGCGGGCGCTTTTGGTCGCCGACGTGCGAGCAGTTTTCGTTTTTTCCCCTACGAGTACTCCAGTCGCCGCTAAATCGGACGGATGTGTGGAAACTTAAAAGCTTAGCTACGGAGCCTTTTCTTTTATTTATAAACGTACACTACTCACGCAAAACTACAGCCGATGGGGGAAAGCTCAAAACGAATAAATTTGATTTGAATATCATTATAGGTATGCATGTTTTATGCATTTTGCAACAATGTTTTTTTTTTAAACCACTAAAGATTCCATAGTGTTTTCTGATAAGCTAATTAAGCTGATTATTATCATCCAATAAGTGTGTCATAAATAAATAAAGTTTTCGACCGAATTGTTTATTTATTTTTGGCCGAAAAACAAATATATCTAATATTTACATTCGATTGATATTTTGATTCCTGTTCTTAATATTGACAAAAGCCATCTACCATTATTCTAACTAAAAGTAACTCACCATTGAATACAACAATTATTGTTACATTAGAACAAGGAACAAATCTCACGCCCTGCACCAATATATCTTAGACGAAGAAAAAAAGCAGAAGAGAGTATACGTAATGTTATATTGATTGAAATGGCATTTACTTGGTAGAACTCCATTAGAATATGGTAAACACAACAAAATATTTTGTTTTATAATAATTTTATCAGTTTGTTGTTAGCTATTTTGGTTTCACGCCATCGTCAGAACTAGTTCACCAAATAGTTATCAACAAACTGATAAAATTCTTGTAGTATTAAATACTTGTTACCTTTATTTACCCCAACATATATTATAGTTACTCGCCCTATTTTCTTGAGCAGTCTTACGAGAGGAAAGAGTATTGCTCGTTTTTATTGCGTTATATGCCAATTGGACGGTCCATTTTGTATACGTGAAATTTTATTTTATTTTGGACCGCCGCCCTCCTCGCCGTCCGCATTGCCCACCGCCTGCGGTCGGTCCTTTTATTTCCCTCCTTATTCCGTATACGAGTGGATGCCAAAATGTTTTCGGTTTTCTTCCCATTGTGCTATTTGTTGTATTATTATATGTAGGGTTAAATAAAATGTTACGAGCTCGTGATCGGACGAAAGGTGAAAATAAATTTATTTCTGCGTAAAGCTGCAGCAATTTCATTTCTCAAGAAGCTATCTCTGTATTTTGACTATCAGACCGAATATATCATTAATTTATTAAATTGGTTTTGTTTTATATCTATTTCCTCTTTCTCAAATTGACAATGTAGTGTTTTATTACGGCTTAATAAACGAAGCAGTTTATTAGTCATCATAATAATTGTCGTATAGAGAAAATTCGCATTATAAGAACTAGAACAAGCTCTTCGTACAAACTTTTATTGTTATTTAAAAAAGAGGTTTATAAGTAAACATCATAACATTATACCTTTTTATGAAAAAGTCAGTGCTGAATCTATTATAAAAGCTTTAATTTACTTATTTTCCCAATCAAGATATCACACTGACCTAGCAGTGCTTTGTTGGAAATATAATATTAGATTGATTGAATTGGCATTTTCTTGGTAGAACTCCATTATAATAGGATAAAATAACAAAGTATTTAGTTCTACAAATCTTGTAGAACTAAATACTTTGTTATTTTATCCCGTTGTAATATTAGAATCAATGAAATACTACTTTTCCCGCATATCGTGTATTTTTTATTTGAAAACGAACCGGTTTCGCTCAGCTTACGAAGTGACTTTATCTTAATGTTGAAAAAGCTTTATTAGTGGTATATGTACGATGCAAACTATTTTTCACTATTTCTTTAAATTTATAATTGTTACTATTTTGAGCATTAGCCACTAGTCTAAATTGTCGAAAATAAATTAACTTTATGTAACAGCTTAGTTTTCTGACTAAAAAATAAATATTTAAGTTTTTTTAGTGGAGCTTTCGCTATTCTTTCGCTTCTCCGTTTTTTCCGCCTGCGGCGATTTTCCCGGTCCGTATTGCTTTCCTCGTCACTTTCTACGTGAGTAGTTTGTATATATATTATATATGTGTGCTCGTTCATAAAAGCCGTGTTCGGAAAAGCGTCGGAAAATACTTTTGCCGGAGAAAATATTTTCACGCTCGTAAGCCTCCCCGCAACAACCGGCTCGGATCATATTTCAACGACTATTGCGGCGGGGATTTTTCTTTTCATCTCTGTGAAATATGAAAAAAACGAAAGATAAGAGAAAATCACTTGTTGACAGAAGATTGTGGTAGTATTTCTGTGATGCCATTTTTACTGAAGAGTTTTCTATGCATCTCGTAACAACAGACAACCATATTTTTCCCGACATTCCTTAGTGCCTCCATCTTTCTTATTAAGTAAGCACTTCAAATATGTATTCCATTCGGCAAAAAATGCTTCTTGATTCAAAATACTTTATATTATTATTAACTGTATTAATGTATTGATCGGTGGATTTTTTCCATTTCTTTATACAATAAATCGAAGGGTGAACGACCAGTTTTCTTTGAATCTATATCTGCCACAGTTGTTGATAAAATATATATCAACTATAAAATATCAATATATGACTATTATATTTATTGTTTCATTGTTGAAATGATTCTGTAATGTTCTCGCTCGATACCATTTCATTTTTACAGCTTCTTTTTTATAAAGTCAGTTATTGCAGCGTTGTAGCGAATCGATTGAAGAAATACTAATCGATTGAACAAATTTATGACGCCATTCAATGAAATTAATTTTATCGGAGTTGCTTTATATTGCGAAATCGAATCGATGTTTATCGGATTTTTTTTCTTGCGACTCTACAAGATCGAAACAATCTATAGTTATTACGATTTATGAATTTGACGGCCGAATCGAATTTTCACCTGCCTTTGAACTACACTAGAATATTACTATCGCGTCAAATATAATTTGTATGCTCATTGTTTGATAAAATAACTACATTCTATAAAGTTATCGATGTCCCGTTTGTTCCGTATAGATAAATCATGTTTATAGTGAATTGGATTTAATCGTTTGAATATTCTTTTATTTAATTAGTACCATTAATATTAGTTTAAAATACTCACTCTAAATATGACTTTTACATTAGTGTAAAGTTACTGTCATAACATCTGTTTTTTTTCATTTCATTTATCTAATCTGTGTCAAAATATTATTTTTGAATCTACACTAGTGACTTGCACAGTGTAAAATAAAGTTATATGTATTGACATCCGTTCAAGCAAATAGTCAAACATATCATTCAAATCATTTATTGTAGTTAGGTACGCAAGTAATAATAGGATAAAATAACAAAGTATTTAGTTCTACAAATTTTTTATCAGGTAGTTGATAGCTTTTTCGGTTTTACGCCATCGTCAGAACTACGCAAGTAATGCTATATATTAAAAGTCGAACTATTAATACATATTTGTTAGTGTTATTTTTGCGTTAGTTCAGACCATATTTATATAAAATTCGACGTTGATCAAAATGTGGAACATGCAATATACAATATATTCATGTCTCTTATATATTCTAATAGATCGTGTATAACGTACATATTGCCTCGTAAACAACATCCACTTTCTTACTGTAATTTGGGAGGAAATTGCCAAAAATCCGGCATTCATGTCGTTTTAAAATGGCCGAAATAAAAACCCACAGTGATATAGATTTAATAGAACGCTATCTCTTATTGGTGGATTTATAGCATTTGCGATATTATCCTTTTGCGGCTTCCCTTTGCCTTTGGTGTGCTCTAATAACGCAGCCTCCTCACGTGCTTCCTTAACCGAAAGCTCATCGCATAAATATTGATGGACCGAGACTGTTTTCGATCAAGTTTATCGCTTTTATTTGCTGTTCGCCTCGCTGTAGTCCTGTCGACTGCTTCTTAGCCGGGGAAGGGGTGAGGGTATATTCCTATCACCTATTGTCCACACGAATGGGTGGGAAACGCTGCCTTTGAAATACATTTGTCGAGATATACCGAGATATGAAAATATCATTTTCGTCAATGGAAAATATACGGATGTTGAATATATCCTTAAATCATCCTTTACTTGTTTCGGCAATACTTTTAAATTCGACGGCACAGCGCAAAAAGGAGCCTCACTCCAACATTGTATCACTCACTTTTCGAATTCAATATTATGAGTAGTCGAACGGTAAGGCTCTATACCACACTATCGCTTTGGCGATCACGATTCGAATACTCGAATACACATGTTCACATTCATAAATAAATTTTTCAATCGACTTATATAATCTACGGCAAATATTTTTGTGATAGCTTCCCAACCACTATCCGGTTGTGTAAACGTGACTTTATGATTGAATTTACCTAAAAACTTAACTTTTTATAACATCATTTCTAAAGAGACTCGCTTACAAGAAGTTCTCGTTAGACATATTCTTTTATATCTGCACTTTTGAGAGGATATTCTTTAAAAAAATAATTTTCGACACGTTTGAAAAAATATAGAAAGGGCCCCATATATTTTTTTCTGCTAAATACAAACGCGCTCTTCAGAACTAGCCTTGTATATTTCTTCCCCATAAAAGGAATTTGCCGGCGGAAATATGGACAGCAGAATTCATTTACACGCTTATCCGCTTTTACGTGGTCGGTTTAGTCAGTTTTAGTGGGACTATTTCACCGGCGAGGTGCTAATAACACATTTCCAGGCGTATCATGTGGTCTGCCTGTTCCTTGGTGCATATTTTACGCCTATGTTTGCATAGTTAATGTATGCACTTGAAAAACGTTACTAATTTAACTATATGTGGTTAGCATATTGTGTTAATACTACAAAATATTGCTGATTACAATATGTTTTACCAGAGCGCTGTTTAATTTATTATTTTAATCAATTTATTATTATGTATGATCATTATTATATTCTGAATATTCCTAAAAAATTTAAATTGTTCAAATTGTGTAAACTTACATTCAGTAATGTCACTAACGACTCGGGTTTATTTTATAGAAATATGACAATTACGGCCTTTGTGGTACCGTGGTAAGAATTTTGCCTTAGCGATCAGGTGGGTCCTGGTTCATGTCCCAGCAAGGTCAATATCAATAAATTTGTAATCTTGGTAATCTAGTTTATCTCCTATGATTTTCCAATTTTAAAAATATTTTACGTATTGGCTTTCAGCTGTTGTAATGCCAGATTTTCTAAATTTATTAAAATATGCTTCTGAATTTATTGTTCTTTTACAACTTAAATTATATTATATTACATACTATTTACTTTATAACAATTTTCGCAATAATAAAAATTATGAGAAATCTATCTTTGGAAATTATAAATGTGGAACAATTACCGACTGCATCTTTAGCTCATCATTGGGTTGAAAATGTGTACTCTTTGAGCGAAAACACATTCTTTATCATTAATAGCAATATTGTATTTATACTATATGTACCCATATCTTGGTTTTTTATCATAATCTTATAATTTCACTCCAACTATAATGAACAGTAAAAGTATGAAATTAATTCACGTAAAAGGAAACATCAAATAGATTATACCGTAATATCAAAAATGTTTAGTAAGCGTACAATAATGTAGTCTGTAGTCGAGCATCTAGCAGAGATATTTTTTTTTATTTTGAAAGCTCTTTTAAGTATTAAAGCTCTCAGAACAAAACAATTCATGGAATACCGGGACGAGCTGCAAGATAAAGCTCTCGGATTTCTAGTTTATTTTTCTTTTGATGCGTTCGCTATATTTCTCCTAAGCATGGAAATCGGGGGAAATCTCTTCCCTGCTATCTATCGGCCTCTCATTACCTCGGGATAAACTTATACGTTCATTAAATTATAACTCGACTTGCCTTATTATCATTCTGGTCCATCACAACACCGCACGCTGGTCAATTTATCTCATTATTTTTAGTTGTCATATATAAACGCCTATACAATTTAATAATTTGATTTGGCTTCGGTTTTTATGATTGATAAACTTAAAAAATTCATCGTTTTATCAAACTCTTCCGCGGCAATATTTATGATTCATTTTAATTCGTACCTTATTGCAGTGCTCCGAAACTGGTGTGCCGCGAGACGATGCTAGGTGTGCCGCGATGCAATCCGTTCAAAATGAGAAAAAATCTAAAACTTTCATATTAGAAAAGATAAAGCCATTTGGTTGTTAGATATCCGTTTCGCAAAAAAAATCCAGATTGGACTACCGATGAGGACATTTTTCGAGCCAAAAACTTTGTTTTCAAAGGTTACGTACGACTTATGACATTTGATGGAATTATTGTATTGTGATTGTTTGCGCGGATGGCGCAACCGCAACGATGGAACGCAATTATACATTGTTAAATTAAATAGCAAAAAAATGTATTTAAATAATAAACATTATCGAATCAAGAGTCTTCTGTTTTTGATATACGAGGAAATGCGATTGAAATATTAATCCTTACTGTGTTATACAGACATACTTAATGGCTGTTTTTAATTCAAATTGATAAATGTGTGCCGTTGATTAGAAAAGGTTGCGGAGCACTGCCTTACCGTACCGTATTCGTATGGATATTTAACAATGAATTCAAATTAATATAGTTGGTAGGTATATCATACATGCCACATGCTGTATGCGTGTATTGCACTTTCATCTCGTTATAAAAACTATTAGCTATAATTAACGAAGTTTTTATGCAGTTAATAAACCGCGAAACTTTATTTAAACCGTGCTTGCCACTCGAAAGGATTTAATACAATCTCTATTTTTGTATAATTTTCACTCTGCATTGAAATTTTGAATACTTTGTATTGTGATTTAAAAAAAAAATGTACAGCTGTCATTAAGTTAAATAGTATATAGGTAGACATTTATTGATCTGTATGTATTATGCACGCATGACTTGATAGTGAAAGAATTTTTCACTTGTTGAATCGTAATAAAATATTCATTGCCCCACGTGAACGAAATTTTCATCCCGTACGTTCGGCGACTTTTGGCCCGACCGTTTTATATAATATATATATATTGTATATTCCGAAATGGCTCAGTAAAACCCCCTAACGACGTAATCAGGGGCTTTTGCACGGTGTTAGAGCTTCGGCGAGAAAAAGCTTCGCAGTCGATTCTCGTTACGCCCGCGGAGGGCGGCTCGAGCTCATAATAATTTATATCCTCGCATTATACTAAACATTTTTAACCTCACTCTCGCCGCTGCTTTCTTCCAGCAATAAAAGCTCTCTTCGGGCATCAAAGGACACTTTCGGGGGGATATTATGTGTGAGCTTAATAGCGCGCAGTAAATTTGCTCTTTAATAACGAGAGCTTTTTTCTTCTTGAATTTTTGCTTTTAGATTAAGCTCCCCATCTGTGAAAATACGAATAAATCTCAGTATTTTTTTTAACCAATTTCTGTTTTGAGAAATGTCGTGTTTGTAATTTGTAATTCTTCTTCTGTTGTCTTCTTTGGCTCATCGAACATGTATTTTTCCAGAAATAAGTGCATATGATTAGTTATGTGATGCCTTAATTATCACTCAGATTAATTTAATGGTTTCTAGTCTCTATCAATAAATAATAACATACAGTAATATTATCACAATCGGTTACTCTCGAAAGTGAGATAAATTTCTGTTGATTTAATTAACTCCCAACAAACACGACAACAGCACACTATGATTTAAATATAATTTATTTACATCAAAACTTTTTAATACGTCGCAATCAATTCAGTGTACGAGCTGAGAATTTTCTAGGCCCGCCTCTGACTCGTCAGCATGTTTTTTAATGAGACATTGTAAACATTGTTTTTATGGTAGAATTACTGACCATTATAAAGATATTGTTTATGTTAATACAGTGAAGGCGTTATTATGTAGGCACATCAAATAAACATTTTTCTTTGTGCGTTTTAGCTACTCCTCCCAATTGCTTATACATCCTCAAGTTTCTAATTAGCATTTTATTTTTAGTAGGTGTGACAAAATCATAAGTGAAATTACTTAATGATAATCCGTAGCATTCGATATACATTATGCATTATTGTTTTTCATTTAAATATATTATATATACACTGCTGTTCCTGCTTGACGTACTACAATATATCACAATGTTCTTGAAGTTGATGATGATATGGTGTCGGCTGGTTTTTAAAACCATAGAAATTGCCTCGACGGTATCACAGGATTCCTAGGACAATATTCAGTTAATTGGCAAGACAGTTATAATCAAAATTCTTTCATAAAGGTTGATGGATTGTAGTAGATGATAAGAAAAATAATTATTACATCTATGTACCGACCCAAGCAATTTTATTTTGAATGAAATCGATTCACTTTAAAAATGATCGAATTCTGGTTTCAGAAAGAATTATATGAATTGGTTGATAGCTGTTTCGGCTTCAAGCCATCGTCAGAACTATGTTCATACAATTCTTTTACAACTAAATGCTCCCATATGTTAACCGTAATATATTGAAGCTCTGCCAAGTAAATGCCAGTTCTATCAAGCATATAAACGACATAGAAATTGAGCCTCTTATGATTGACGTTTGTGACAGAAGATAGTAGAGAATGTGACAATATATCTAATGCAATTTTAAAAACTGCTTTAAGTTTACAGTTCTGGGTTTTTGATTTATATATGAATTATTATTCCAAGGCAGGGCTCAGTGGTGTTTCGTGACACCTCAGCCACCCCGCCCCATTCATGAATTATAAGGCTTTGTTTGCCTACTGTGGTCTCTTCGAAAACGTTCAATTGAGATTCCACAGCAGTAATTTCATAATTGAATTTCTCTGTTTTTCATCTACTAGGATCCGTATTTTTTTTTGAAATAGACCAATTATTGTTCAATCATTATTTCAAAAGTTTTTGCTCCAATTGTTTAATTGGAGCAAAACCGTTTGGTTATAATAATCAGTTTGCACTTTACAGCCAAATAATATACCGTTTATTCTTTCCTTTTTTCTTCTTCATCTTGTTAAAGTAATAGGCAAAGATGTTGATGGACGTAAGCTGTGTCTTTTTTCTCCTGCCACTACCGGTTAATTACGGTGCAAAGTAGAAACAATAATTAAGTTTAATCATTTTTTATGGCGTCTCTCATTCGAAGTTACTTAGCATCAATTATGCACCTTTTATTCTTTTTAATGGGACGGCGCTCATGTTTTATGAATGGCTGCTTGGCATTGGAGCAGGGCTGTTTCGCCTTCCTTCAGTGGCGGATTGGATTGACCACCACATACGATTATTTCTTTATTTGAAATATCTACATCTTTCTACTTTACTAATCAATAACTGATTTTAGATGAACGATAATCCCTTTGTATCAATTGCGTCATTACTTTGCGATCGCTGGCTGCTATCCCGACAATTGCGTTTATCTTGAGCGATAATACGCTGATATGGTTACTTCGAACTATTCTTCGTTCTTGATGTCACATCCGTCTGGGAGGTTCATGTCATCGCAGTCTCCATTCTTCGATGCCACCTGTTCGTTATGCAGACTTCGCGATACCTTTTGTATCAATTAAACTAAATTAGAAGCCATTCTTTCCATGTCAAAGTCTTCCAATATAGAGTTAGTTATCCATGCCTATGACTATTTACAGAATACGCAACATTCTCCGCGTACACAAAATTACGAAGTTTTTAGTATAAATGTTTTTTATTTTCAAATATTTTTTTATTAAAATGTATAACTTATTGGTACTGCGCGCAAATGTCGGATCGTAAAGGTCGCTACACCACATTATGATGTTCATCCTGCCTAACTGGACCAAATAATTTCAATAAAATATGTGTCTTGAAACACTGACTATTCAATTAGAATATCATTTCAAAAATGTTAGTTCAACATTCAACTCACATTGATAAAACTATAATATGGTTTATAATTTAGTTTAAGAATAAATCTATTTGAACCCCTCAATGAATCCTAACCTTAACTAGCTTAAACATATTTTGAATTTGAATTGTTGAGATTTTGTACATTTCCATGTATTTCGTCACTAACGACCCGGGCTTAGCCTTTCAGCATCTTCAGGCATTCTAGTACACGGATGAACTCGAACGAAACCCTTGTCGTTAGTGGCGAAATACATGAAATAAACGTACGAAATCTCAACAATGCAAATTTGATATCGAAATTCCATCAAGCACCCTCAGTCGATATCTTAAATTATAGCTGAATCATTTTTGACCAATAAATTTGTTCGAGGCTCAGATTTAATTCTGGTTAGTATTACCACTTCATACTTGTAATATTGCCCTTGTTGGGCTCGTGGTGCTGTGGTCAACGTCCTTATTTTCGGTTACGGATGCCTTCAAATTCCTGGTATGGCAGATTCATAAATTGATTTTTCAATCGATTTGTTGTTTTTACATTGGCATGGATGTTTGTGATGTTAGGAATTCTCCCCCACACATCATATCCTAAAGTCAGTGCGTAGCGAAGGTGATTAGCTAACCACTAGTCCTGTCTTAGCCCTATCCTTTTATCCCGACTCTCATTTAAAATGAGAGGTTGAGCAACTGAGTAACAAGTAGTTCTTGTGGAAAAACTTCTGTTGAGATACCGTCGTTAGGAGTCCATATTAGGAGCGGACATGGTAAAAACTACATATTATTGACGTGTAAATTGAGAAAATCGCAGTGCGCGTTCGAATAGTAACTCATTGGAGGAAGTGTATTTTATATGAAATAATGAGTTCGCCTCTGGCTCTCTTCCTCAAAAGTCCATTGTATTGTATGCGAGCTTTGTGCAGGCGGCGTGACTTTCCGTTTATATTTTCAATTGTGATTTTAGACTCCTCAACTTGGCGATTCGAAAATCTTAAATAATAATAATTTTCTTCGCGTTAAAACTTTGAACAGGTGAGCGTCGCGTTTTTTGTCTTTCTCTTCTCTTTCTCTCGCTTCGGTTTACTTATTTATTTTTTGCTGTTCTTTCTTGTGTATTTAATTATTTTATATATTATGCATGACTGGCGTTTGCTTTTGTGTTTAAAAAAGCTTGTTCCCACAGTTGTTTTACACTAGAATCATTTAAAATGCCATCCGTCTTCTGGTTTTGTATTGTTTGAGTTATCACATTTTTTGTTCGTTTTACAGTCTAATCCATTTCTTCCTGTATTATAAAAAAATAAAGAAATAGTCGAGTTAGTAGAAATAGTAAACAGATAATAAAAAATGAAATAAAATCGACATCACGTTTCTATTATTTATGAAAAAAGTTGTAACCTGATAGTAATTTTGTTTTTTCAATGAATATTTGAATATTCGTATTTGATACGTTTGACATGCATGTCTAACATATTATTTATAAATGCTTTGTATGTAGTTTTTTTGTTATATTTTTTAAATACAATTTATATCGGGACATATTTATAGTTTTTGGTGTATACACATTTAAGGAAAAATACTATAATTGATAAGGAAATTCTTGTGGTACTAATTTATTTTTAGAATACTTTACCGTCATAAACAAAAATAGGAAGTAACTTTATAGCAAAATTGCAAATTTCATTCTTAGGATTAATATCCACTTTGTTTTTACGTTAGTAATATATTGTTTACTAATGTTGAGATTATCGTTCGCCGGTATTATTTAAAGGTAAAAATTTCACACATTTTCCCGTTTTTTGGCGGTAAATCATCAAAACTCTTAATTTATTTAAGTCGAATCGCAAAAATTCTGAACACAATTCAAACTATTCGTTGTTTTGGATCCTTCAATTGGTGCGATACTAATGTTTTACAATTCGCCGAATCCATAATGTTCTTGTTTACTCAAACATATTCTTTTAAATGGTTTTCTTATTTAATAAACCTGTATAAAGGGGCTTAAATGAGCATTCCAGCTTTGATACTAATTCGCACTGCATACATAATTTTATGAAAAAATAGTTCATGTATTCAGAAGTGCAGGAAACCCACTTGCGAGATGCTGCCGCTGTAATGGGAAAAGTCGGGCGAGTCGGGTCATCATTGTGCACACTACTTACTCTCGGTGCTTTGCTAACTTTTTGCACTGCTGAATTTTGCATACAAATGCTGCATTTATTCCCCGCGGTGGGCCATAGCAAGGGTTTCTTTAAGATATTAATAGTAGTTTCTGATTTAAAGAAAAGGTATAGTTTGCAAACAATCATAAATATTGATTTAAATTCCTTTTACTAATTGTTTTGTATACATATAGATAACCCTGTTGGAATACATTTTTCATCAGTTTAATTTGCTCTCGATAAGGGAATCCGGTCCTGATAATCTTATGCAATTTTACAATTAGTTTAAAAAGTGTTTTATTTTGATAAATATAATGCCTTTCCACCAAGAATTGACAGTGAACACCTTAAAAGTGATTGAAAAATGAAAGATATAGGTAATTCAAAATCACATGAAAGTGTTCATAAGAAATTTTTTCAAACTGTACACAAAAGATGAAACTTTTTAAACTGTCTCCGCTTATTACGAGGCACATATATCGTCCTAGTCGCAGTACTATTCATTATTATTTAACCTGTTCAACGCTTCAAGCAATTGAAATTTCACATTTTTTAAGACAATTTTCTTTATCAATTCAAAGGTATTAGAATGAACAAGACGGTTACTTCGCTGAATCAAACGTTGAAGGTTCAAGGCCCATTTGAAATTTTGAACAACGTCACAGTGTAGAGATGGCATTTTTAAAGATACTTCTTGTTTTTAATTTCAATGAATTTGTGTTAATGTTGTGTTGGCCCTGACATACTATTTATTACTGCAGTTTTGCCATCGCGGAAGGTGAATGCGATGCATTCAATGACTAACTTCTCATTTTCTTTGGTAAGAGAGTAATTCTAACTCCATTTAGTGAGAACTTCAAACTTTTGTGTTTGTTCGTCGTTACTTGAAAGCCAGCCCGCTTTGGAGGCGGGCGTTCTCGTACTACTCGTGTCACTTCGAATTGTCGTAATTTTTTACACTTGTAGTAATAAATATAATACAATTCACATTGATAGACTATACGTTTTTGTAAGTATGATTTTAGTAACATCAGAACTTAGTACGGAAGCACAGAGCATTATCAGAGTTGATGAATGATGCAATCATTTATATCGTCATATGTATCTTTTGTATAATAATGATATTTAAAAAAAATTAAACACTATTCATTTGTACAACTAATAATGTTAATAATGCTCGTGAAGAGCGAAACCGGTCCTGATCGTTATAAATATGTGGAAGTAGTACAAATGAATTGTGTTTTTATTTTTTTTTTTAATATAATGTCTTTCCACCAAGAACTGACAGTTAACACCTTAAAAGTGATAATAATGATATTACATATATGCATTTATTACATTGATAGAAATACAGCTCCGTTATCCGGTGATCTAAAGTTTACCTTTGATTTAGCTTTTTTTAAAATACGCATTTTCATAAAAATTCGCAGATATGACATTTATTATGTAAAAAAAAGTTGAATGTTTGTCAGAAAAATAATTATTTTACTTTTAAATTGGTTCTGATATGAAGCACTAAAACATGTTAGTACTGCTTCCTGAAATCTTGTTTATATGTAGTGAAAACCACTGCGCTGCACGTTTAATGAATTATTACTATTTTCGTGGCTTTTATACGATATATATCATTAATTTATTTTTCAGTAAGTTTTATTATTCAAAAAATAAACACTTTATAAATACATGGTCGTTTCCTTTATATTAAATAATGCCACCACTCACTAATTTTAGCTTTCAGCGCTAATACTTGTAATTATTAATTCATCATTGTGTTGGTTTTTTGTTATGACTTTTTGCTGTGAAAAGTATTCAAGCGACTATAATCGCTGCAGCCTGATATAAAAACGCTCGAGTTCGTATGTAATGGACGTATCACCTCACGATCTGGGATCGCGTGCCAAGAACTAATCTAAATGTTCACTATTCTGACACTTTGAGGACTTACTGAACGTAAATTATTTTATTATGCTTTGTATTTTATTTGACACGCGAGCCGTTTGCAATTTTTCTCCTGTCAAAATAAATGTTTGTGAAATTCACCAAATTGCCACAGTATAATTTACAGTGTCATGCTAGAAACATTACATTCTTGTTTCATGAATATTACACCAAAAATATCATCATTTTGTAATTTTGTAAAAAAATACTTAATTTGATTTCGAATCTACGATTTAATATCATACTGCTTATCGATTTTCGAGTTCCATACATAAATATGTATCTATCCATTCTTCATGTAAATTATATGTTTTTTGTTCATGTATTTATGAACTTGAAAAGTCTCTCTGAAGCATACTTTTGACACTTTCTATCGTGTAGGAATCAACTCGTGTAGGAATTGCTAAATCGTATTTTATACAATTTTGTATACCAAATCCCGTCTGATCAATATAGGATTATTAATTTAATTGTTTTATATGTGAAAACGTTCAATACCTTGTCTTAGAAGGTTAATAACAGTCTTGCTGGTTATAATTTATAGTATTTGGTTCAATAATGTTATTTATCTATTCACATGATAATAGTAATATTTCCAATCCATTTACTGTTCGTAAATAGACGTAATTGAACTTTCTCTTCGTGTAATGCAGCGTATTTGTTTGTAGTGTATGAAAAAAAAAATTTGCAGCGAGGTTGAACCTTTTAAAAAAATCTGGTGACATTATTTATTCTTTACATATTTTTTATTAATGTGGCTAAGTATTTAAAAAATGTATTCTTATAAACGCTTTATGTATGGGTTTTACTCTCGTAAAACACTTGTGGAATGGGGTATTTTTGCAAGTGTATGTATCAATTAAATAATTAGAATTTAACACAATCTTTTAATTTATTGACCGAAATCACAGCATAGCCGATGTAACCGTTTAATTGGCCAAGTAATTTTATAAAATACTTTTCATTGGGTCGAAGATAGTTGAAGTTCTAAGCTTAGACAGAAGTACAATCTATCCTGGATTAATCATGACTTCATTAACACATGCAGACTGTTACTAATCCCCTGATTCATTTTATTAGAGCAACTTATAATCTCTTACTTCAAAATTTAAATCTTCACGATTATTTATTTTTATTATTCGTATCCTCAAATCAATTGATATATTTAGCTAACATTTTTTTCATTAAACCCGAACTATTGAGATTTTATACACTTCCATGTATTTTGTCATTAACGACCCGGGTTTCGCCTTTCAGCATCTTCAGGCATTCGAGCGCGTGTCAGTTCGAGTCCATTCGTCCAGATGCCGAAAGGCGAAACCCGTGTCGTTAGTTACAAAATACATGGAATTGTACATAATCTCAATAGTTCAAGTTTGATATTGAAGTTCCATCAAGCTCCCTCAGTCGATGTCTTAAATTAATTTTTTCATTGTTGATTACAAACAGATTAACCGTTTCCATTATTTTCACTGATTTTTTTCGATGTCCGGTCCCAACGTGGAGCATATGGTCTCCTAATGGAGGTATCTCAACAGATTGGTTTTATATGATAACTGTTTGGTTCAACCTGTCTTTATCGAAGAGACTAGTGATAGAGGGATAGGGCTAGGACAGGACTAGTGATTAGCTCATCGTTCTCGCTACGCCTCGTGAGGATCGGATGGGTGGGTGAGGAGGAATTTTTAGACAACACTACGAACAGGAATCCATAACTCGATTGAAATATCAACTTATGAAAACTGTCCCAACCGTACCAAAACTGAGTCATCCGTAGCCGTAGCCCACGACGCCGACATTTTTCGCTGTATACACATGTATAATGTATTTCTTACATACATTTTTAAAATTTTGTAACGCTAATTATTGTTCGATTTACTTCACATATTTTATTAAATAAATCGTGTGTCACCCCTTCGTTTTGCATAAATACATATCTGTGGCGTTGTAATGCGCCTTTATAAACACACCATTATAAGCAAAATGTGTATAATTTGCCCAAGTTCGTTTATGAAACGCATCATCGGAAATATTTACCCGAATATTCGGTTATTATCGAACTCTGCGTAAAGTGGTAGCAGGTGTGCTCATTCCGTATACAATAATAATTATTTTGCTAAAAAAAATAGTAGGTACTATAAAGCTGCCGGCTCTTTGTGTAGTCGTTTACTAGAAATTTAAATTATGAGGGTACTTGGTATGCAATGTTTCTCATAGCCTCTCGCCAAAAAATTGGTTGGTTCAATTAAACACCGTGAACGGCATTAACCATAATCATGATCAAGGATTTTTTTTGTTTAAATTTAACATTTTTTAGAATCGCGAACATTATTAACTAATGAAAAATAAATCCATAACCGTGTTATTCATATTAAATTAAGTGCGACTAATAACAAGTTATGTAGAGCAATTATTAATATATGAATCAAATTTAATGCCTTTCCACTGATAATTGACAATTATTACATTAAAAGTAATATGATGATATATATTGTCTCGATTCTTGATTTATCTGTATGTCTGTAATATACGACACTGCACTTACGCACGATGCGGAGGCAGAGAGAGAGCGTGAGTGTTGAACGAATTTCGGCACTGCCTCATAGTGTATTATACTACTAGTTTTAATTTAAGTCTACTCAGCGTGCTCTTTAAACTACTTAAATGAATGGTGAAGGATCTTTTAATTCTTTCCTTTTTTTTTTTTTTTTTTTGCTTTATGTAATTTATTGATAATTAATGACATTAAATATTTCAAAACTTTCCTTATTTGAATAAAACTAGGTTATCTTTTATTCTTTTGCTCGTGGTGCTTTTACGCACCATTTCATGACGGCACTTACAATAAATAGTTCACATGACAATATTAACACAACTTTTTTTCGTTGCCTTTTGCCGTGCTATATTACTGACAAATTATTGCTTGCCGATATCTTTTTATGAATTGCAATGCATGCCTTCCAATTGGTTAAATAATAAAATACCGGGTATTCAGCAAAATTATACACCGAGGAATGCAACCGAACTGGAAGACTAAGACCGCTTTCTTTGTGTTCAGTTGCATTCGCTCTTGTGGCTCAAACACGCAACCCGTATAAATTTCAATAATTTACAAAACGTATGGCAAACCAGGTGCAAGAATAATGTTTTATTCCTAATGTTTATAGAGCACATAATAACAAGAACTAATGTTGCGCATACAAAGCCGGATTTATTTTGACATTTCATATATATTTTCGCGCAGTGAATGAGGTGTTGTAGGTAGAGTTACGGTAGAGTTACCGTGAGATCTACATTTTATTATAATGTTCGCACTAAAATTAAATTCTTCTCATTATTAAGTGCATTCCAATCAAACTCACCATGTATACAGTTTGATCACGTGTAGAATTCTGTTCTTGATAGTTTTTTGGTAGTCGATGATGAACGATACATCATACATTTGTGGGTCGAAATGACAGATATTTGTTTTTATGATAGATGGTTATTATTATATATCTCGAATTCCCTATAGTGAGCAAGTAGAATAGAGATGTTGCTTGTTTGTATTCTACGGCCTACTTAATGTCCTGTGACAAGGATTGCAATATCTTGCTAAATGCTCAAATAGACGAAATGAAAAAATAACAAGCTGGCAACTTTTGCCCCCTCCTGAAAAACTCTAAAAATACGTCCCTAGCATGGACTCCTAATGGAACATCTCTTAGAGAAAAAAATACAAAGCAATAAATTCATACAAATTTCAATATGCAAAACAAATTAATCAAATAAAGCATGTGCATTTTTATTATTATCTCCATAAATATTCAACCAAATGTAAGAATTTTCTCTTGATCTCACGTCGTTAAATATCATTATTCATTTCGAGAAATAAAACATTATTTGCATGATGGTGTTAACAGTTCACATTATTGCTCTGCAATTAGTCTCGTTATTTTTTTATTCCCTGATTCGCTTTGCATGTTTATATTGCCTGATTTTTAATTGTTTTTTTTTATTGGCCAGTTTTATAGCGACCGTATTTTGTATGGACACACGTGTTTGTTAGTCTCTGCATTTTTTTATTGTACGTTTTTATATTTATTTTGTTTCTTTTTACTGCACGAATTCGCGTTTTACGAAATTGATTTTAATCACGGCCGCCCACTTCCGGCTCTAAACTTTTTATTGCCTACTCTACTTTTTATTGGCAGGTATTTTTTCCAAATTAAACTTTTTTAATTAATTTACTTTTTTGGCATATGGGTGCCGCAATAAGTTGATAAAACAAGTTGTTTACTCCGTAAACCGCTTGCCTTCTAATAAATATTATTATTTATTGCGGTTTTATAAATTCTTTACGACATGATAGCTGTGCTTCATACATTTTTAAACAGTAATTATTTCCTTTAATTTGCATTTATTTAATTTACTTCATACAATGGATTTAAAAACCTCACTCAATAAAACAGGATTTAATATAAGTGGCATTTATGTACTGTATTGTATTTCATCCAGCTCGATTTATATATATCGACTGTGGAAAGGGAAAAGGACGTAACCCACACCAAAAAGTATTGTATAAGTCACACAAAACGTGCTAATGCACTATATTTATATATAAATATATCATCTGTAGAAAGGATCTCTCCGTCTTTCCAAAATATTTTTTTTTCGATAATCACAATTAAAACAGTTTAATATACGTTTTGTTTGGGCTATACACAATATTTTTTGTGTGTGAGTTATAGAGGTCTGGACGGGCCGAAATTTGATGAAGTTACCCGGCCCAAGCCCGTTCACCTCAGGCCCGGCCCGAGTCCGAGTCCGAATCTTAATACCATACTTGTTAACCGAGCCCGACCCGAAACCTAAATTTATATATCTCGGCCCGAAAAAAACCCGATTTAAAAAAAATACAGTAGCATAAAATTGATTAACTAACCAACTTTTTCACATGTAGAAAAATCTATTATTTCACGGAATGATTTCCACACATCACCACAATCACCACTTTTCAACATTTTCTTTATATCGTTGAAACTCATTTTAAACGAATCTTTCGTATTTTTTTATAATGAATTTTTCGGCACAACCAACAGTCGACTATCTAAAACGAATAGAAAGCAGATACAGAATTTCACACTTTATTCATTTACGAACTATTTCAACTGACTATCTATCGGTTATGATTAAATGAGCAAAGCATTGTTTCACGGATCAATAACAATTTTATGAGCTCAGTTTCAGGTTACCAAAATATAAAATGATATCTCAATACTCATCAAATAAAATACTCTTTTGTGTCCAATGCTATTCGAAACGTAATAAATTATTTTATTGATTGCGTTTTTGTTATCAACAGTATTTAGTTATCAAGAGTACTCATGATCCGAACATAATCCGAAATATTTTTCTGAAGAACAAATCCCTTACCCGGGCCCGGCCCGAGCCCGAATATCATTTGTCTCTACCCGGCCCACGGGCCAAGCCCGGGCCCGTGCAGACCTCTAGTGGGTTACGTCCTTTTTCCTTTCCACAGTCGATATATGGGCAAGTAGGGAAGAATTATTATCATTAATCAGAGAACATATTATTCTGGTTTCAAATTAACGAATATCTTATATATTTTTTGTTCATCTCATAAATCCAGATTTGTCATCCTAATTTGTTTAGGTTTTGGCCAATATTTCACCGCGTTAAGTAATAAACAATCGTTTGCTATGGTTTCGGATGTCTCGAGTTCTAGTCCCGATACGGACAGTTTCACAAATTGATTTTCAATCGATTTATGGATTTCTGTTCGTAGGCATGGATGTTTTTGATGTCTAAAATTCCCTTCCACCCATCCTATGCTAAAACGGGGCGTAGTGAGAGCTATTAGCTAACTTCTATTAATGTCCTAGCCCAATCATTCTATCCCCACTCTCTTCGAAAAAGGAAGGTTGAGCAACTGAGTAACCAGCAGTCCCATTGAGATACCTCCATTAGGAGGCCATATGTTCCACACCGGGAGCGGACATGGTAAAAAAAGATAATTACAAATATAATAATATTCATTTGAAGTCTACTGATTTTTGTGTCATATGCGGTGCTGGTGTACAATGTACATTTTTCGTTTCAGATATACTACACTATCTTGAAACCTGTATTTTATAGATGCTCTTTGTGACTATAGCAAAGAGTACAGAAATATTCAACTAATAATTTGTTTGTAAAGTCATGATCTTTGTTTTGTACTAACTTAACTGCTTTCTTTGTGTGGTCATATTTGAATAAAGCGACGCCGCGTAGGTGTGTACCGGTAATTGTAAAATTTACTCAGTCCCCATACATCACTGAATGATCACTTGAATTAATGAAGTATTATTATTTTATCAATGACATAAATGATTGTGTGCGAGCAAAACACTTTGGATGCTGTCAATAACTCGCTATTTGCAGTCAGCCGCTGCCTTTGTGATACTACATTAGGCAAATAAGTGCCACTTCGCGGTACATTAGCGGTTGTTATGATGCGCCACTGCTGATAATGCCCAATAATAATATAAAATGAATGAATCAATTATTCGTCTTACGCATGAGAGTGCTCTTCTTTAATTTACTGTAGGCTGGCCATGGTGCATGGTAAACATGGTAAACAAGACAGACAGAGAACAACATTCCTACCTATGATTTTTGTGTTTACCCACAATGTGATTCATATTAAAACTTTATTAATAATATCGATGTTCTTAGGACTACGCACTGATCAATTAAAACATCTTGCCTGTAAGAGATTACATTGATGGTTTATTACATATCTTATATGTGATTAATTTATCTTTTAATGCTATAATACCGGAAGCAAGCTAGATGTCATTTTACTTGATACATGTCTTGATAATATTTATTAATCAGGTAGGAATCGTTTATTATGTAACTGTATTATTAGAGAGTTTTAATTTAAGGATATATCACCGCTGACCTACCGCCGTCGACGGCCAGTGAGAAGTTATTGTTGTCCGTCCGTGGGTGAGGTAAAACGGCTTCTATGCCTGTATTGCGCGTTCTGCTCGCTATATTCTTCTGATCTTGTATTGCCATATAGTCTGGTTTTCCAGCGTACAATTACGATTGATAACTATTAAAAATTATTTTTCACTATAAAAATCACCGACCAATACATACTTTTCGATAATACCGTGATAATCTTTAAGCTATCAAGTATTCACTAAAATTACATTATGTCATTCCATTTCACGACGTGAATATTAATCGCAACGCATGAATTCTGCTAGTCGTACCATTTCACAGCGTTTTTGGTTTGTTTTGGTCACACTACTATTTATTCTCTCTAGTACTATTTTAAGTGTTTGCATGATTTCGACTTCTCTTTTGAAGTGACCAAGCACTCCAGGCATTACTTTTGCCGAATTAATGAAGTGCCTCTTGGTATTGCAGCCACTCTTAACTGGTCACTTCTCGGCCAATCGCGGAGAACCACTCGTCATTAAGAGATCCGTGATAATTTCGCAAATATAAACATTTTCAGCATATTTATGTTTCGCCATCATGATGTGGAAAAATAATATCAACGAGATATAAATATAATATTTGCTGAAAAAATTGATTGAATTGATTTTGAGGAATGAAATCCTAAGATAAAATGAAAACACATGTAGATATGTTATAGCGTATTTAATTTTTTGAATTATTGAGATTTTGTACACTTCCATGTATTTTGTCACTAACGACCCGCGTTTCGCCTTTCGGCATCTTCAGGCATTCGAGCGCACGAATGGACTCGAATTGAATCAAGCACCTTCAGTCGATGTCTTAAATTTTATCTTAAATTATAAAAAGATATAGCGTATGTTCTACATTTTATTTACACATCACGATCTGTTGAAAACGGTTGCTAAGCGACACCAGGCGTGTATTTTATATTTATCATATCAGTTCACAGTAAGATGTTTCATTAGGAGTATAGACACTTAAAACAGCATTTAAACGTTTTTATTTTTTGCGAGAATGGTAGAAGGAAAGATTACGAATATAAGGGTGGGGATGAAACGGTTAGTACTAATGTAAACATGCTACAATCACTCAATGTATAAATGGTTCCATTCAGGGTTCGAAGTCTTAGGCGCTCATCTGAGATGTAGTTTTTATTAGATAAAATCATTTTCATCGACAGTAAAATTCTTTAATGCCCAATACACATACCATATTATTTTAAGTATGTCTTTGTTAAAAACATACAAATTAACATGAATTTAAATTGCATAATTTAAGTAATATAAGACATCGACTGAGGGTGCTTGATGGAATTTCAATATCAAATTTGGATTATTGAGATTTTGTACACTTCCATGTATTTTGTCACTAACGACCCGCGTTTCGCCTTTCGGCATCTTCAGGCATTCGAGCACACGGATGGACTCGAACTGAGAGACAGTAAACAGTGACTAACGTTTATATAGAAGATACAAATGCGACAAATATTATTTACGAGGTAAGATATTATACGTATGAGAGCCACACTGATACCTGAGTTAAAATTTCGGGAATTTCCCTAATCCTTATTTTGTAAACACCATATTAACAGAGTGGCGAATTGCCGCTTTTCAACTTCTCTATTTTATCAAGAAATTTTGGAAATTAATAGAGCCCAGTTAAACTCTTTGCCAATCTTGAATGAGCAGTATGGCCATGGTGCATGGTAAACATGGTAAACAAGACAGACAGAGAACAACATTCCTACCTATGATTTTTGTGTTTACCCACAATGTGATTCATATTAAAACTTTATTAATAATATCGATGTTCTTAGGACTACGCACTGATCAATTAAAACATCTTGCCTGTAAGAGATTACATTGATGGTTTATTACATATCTTATATGTGATTAATTTATCTTTTAATGCTATAATACCGGAAGCAAGCTAGATGTCATTTTACTTGATACATGTCTTGATAATATTTATTAATCAGGTAGGAATCGTTTATTATGTAACTGTATTATTAGAGAGTTTTAATTTAAGGATATATCACCGCTGACCTACCGCCGTCGACGGCCAGTGAGAAGTTATTGTTGTCCGTCCGTGGGTGAGGTAAAACGGCTTCTATGCCTGTATTGCGCGTTCTGCTCGCTATATTCTTCTGATCTTGTATTGCCATATAGTCTGGTTTTCCAGCGTACAATTACGATTGATAACTATTAAAAATTATTTTTCACTATAAAAATCACCGACCAATACATACTTTTTCGATAATACCGTGATAATCTTTAAGCTATCAAGTATTCACTAAAATTACATTATGTCATTCCATTTCACGACGTGAATATTAATCGCAACGCATGAATTCTGCTAGTCGTACCATTTCACAGCGTTTTTGGTTTGTTTTGGTCACACTACTATTTATTCTCTCTAGTACTATTTTAAGTGTTTGCATGATTTCGACTTCTCTTTTGAAGTGACCAAGCACTCCAGGCATTACTTTTGCCGAATTAATGAAGTGCCTCTTGGTATTGCAGCCACTCTTAACTGGTCACTTCTCGGCCAATCGCGGAGAACCACTCGTCATTAAGAGATCCGTGATAATTTCGCAAATATAAACATTTTCAGCATATTTATGTTTCGCCATCATGATGTGGAAAAATAATATCAACGAGATATAAATATAATATTTGCTGAAAAAATTGATTGAATTGATTTTGAGGAATGAAATCCTAAGATAAAATGAAAACACATGTAGATATGTTATAGCGTATTTAATTTTTTGAATTATTGAGATTTTGTACACTTCCATGTATTTTGTCACTAACGACCCGCGTTTCGCCTTTCGGCATCTTCAGGCATTCGAGCGCACGAATGGACTCGAATTGAATCAAGCACCTTCAGTCGATGTCTTAAATTTTATCTTAAATTATAAAAAGATATAGCGTATGTTCTACATTTTATTTACACATCACGATCTGTTGAAAACGGTTGCTAAGCGACACCAGGCGTGTATTTTATATTTATCATATCAGTTCACAGTAAGATGTTTCATTAGGAGTATAGACACTTAAAACAGCATTTAAACGTTTTTATTTTTTGCGAGAATGGTAGAAGGAAAGATTACGAATATAAGGGTGGGGATGAAACGGTTAGTACTAATGTAAACATGCTACAATCACTCAATGTATAAATGGTTCCATTCAGGGTTCGAAGTCTTAGGCGCTCATCTGAGATGTAGTTTTTATTAGATAAAATCATTTTCATCGACAGTAAAATTCTTTAATGCCCAATACACATACCATATTATTTTAAGTATGTCTTTGTTAAAAACATACAAATTAACATGAATTTAAATTGCATAATTTAAGTAATATAAGACATCGACTGAGGGTGCTTGATGGAATTTCAATATCAAATTTGGATTATTGAGATTTTGTACACTTCCATGTATTTTGTCACTAACGACCCGCGTTTCGCCTTTCGGCATCTTCAGGCATTCGAGCACACGGATGGACTCGAACTGAGAGACAGTAAACAGTGACTAACGTTTATATAGAAGATACAAATGCGACAAATATTATTTACGAGGTAAGATATTATACGTATGAGAGCCACACTGATACCTGAGTTAAAATTTCGGGAATTTCCCTAATCCTTATTTTGTAAACACCATATTAACAGAGTGGCGAATTGCCGCTTTTCAACTTCTTTTAGAAATACCAGTGATTTTACAATTATAATAGTATTGTGGGTTTTGACGGGATGTAATTCGACGAATGGGTAAATATACACAATCATTCCACATTTAGTGACATCTGTTAGGTGTTTCAACGTATCGGATATAATAGCGGAGAATTAGGAAGGTTCAGCTGCTCATTCAAGATTGGCAAAGAGTTTAACTGGGCTCTATTAATTTCCAAAATTTCTTGATAAAATAGAGAAGTTGAAAAGCGGCAATTCGCCACTCTGTTAATATGGTGTTTACAAAATAAGGATTAGGGAAATTCCCGAAATTTTAACTCAGGTATCAGTGTGGATCTCAGACGTATAATATCTTACCTCATAAATAATATTTGTCGCATTTGTATCTTCTATATAAACGTTAGACACTGTTTACTGTCTCTCAGTTCGAGTCCATCCGTGTGCTCGAATGCCTGAAGATGCCGAAAGGCGAAACCCGGGTCGTTAGTGACAAAATACATGGAAGTGTACAAAATCTCAATAATCCAAATTTTAAATTGCATAAGTTATATTATTATTACGAAAATAATTTTATATCGTGACTGCTCTACGAAAGGAGCGAATATTGAATGAATTCATTTGAATCTGATCGAACATGCAGGTACGAATATTAAATGCAAATTTTTCGAGTCATATTATTTTTGAATACCAACTTACCCGTCGGTGCCCAGATTGTAAGCCACATTTGTTTCTCTCGCAGTCGATTGCGCAGATTTTGTAACGTGGATATTCAAACGAAGCAAAGTTAATATCATGTACATTAAACGAATTTGATAAACAAACAGTCAAAGTTGTAGCATTTGTGTGGGATCTACACAATGGTGAATACTGTATTCGAATAATTACTCGTTTTAAACCTGTGTAGCGTTTCTTTTTGAAATCCCCCAAGCGATTAAAAAAATGGATGGATGATTCATTTGATTCTTCAAATATACGGTAATTACTTTTTGATGATGAAATCTTCGCTTGAAAATTCTCCGCCATTGAGCGAAACTTGAAACGTAATTTTTTTAATAATAATAACTGTAAAAAATCCTGTCCACCAAAAATTGATATTTAACACCATAAAAGCAATCAATAAATTTATTTAATAACTAACTCAACGTTACATGCTTCTTTTATAATAAATGTAAATTTTTCTTCAAACATGTTTCCATTCTTCGATGGATTCTAGGATGGATCTTTGAGGATCGTTTTAGTAATTGAAATGACTATAATCTTCTTATCATTACCATTGGTTAAAATTTTTAACTCATATTTATGACACAAAATAATTTTATTTTGCTAGAGTTGACTTCAATTAAATTTTAGTCATTCGCTCTGCCGACTGTGCTTTCATACCAAACCGTGAAATGTAGAAATCGTGGTGGGCTGAAAATATATCGAAAAAAATTGTTAAGAGATATAAATAATCCAAGAATGTCTCCCTTTTTGATCATACAGCAAACTTTCAAATATTAATGAAATGTGCACTCTTCATAACATATTTTAATTTAATTTTATTTTATTTATTGTCTATAACTTAAATTCGTTTATCTAATATTCGACTAATATCCATATTGTTAAAGTAAACCATTAAATTTGTTTAAAATTCCACTCAATTTGCGTAATTAAGTAAATTACTCGGATAAAAATCCAACGGGCATTTCGTTTTAATTCGTATGTAAGTTTTTTTTTAACTTTGTTTATTTTCGTACAAAAAGCTGACGATTATATCTGTCTGATTCGAAACAACCGTTTATTATGTCATTATGGCAATTACAAATAATAATATTGTTGGTTCAATTAACCCCCCTCTCCCCACACGCTCATCTAATGATATTTACATTTACACGTTATTAACTTGTTATTGAGTTATTTGGGGTTTTTCAAGCGTTGTGATTTTTTATGTATAGGTATACATTATACAGTAAGGTCAGAAAAGTGCAAACGTAAAATATCTTAATTATTTCAATTTTATTTTTGATTTATAATTTTCGAAAAAATTATGTTTATCTCTCTAGTTAAACTGCTGATAAAGTAATGCTGAACTAATTTTGCTGTTTCCTATTGATTCGGATGTTTTAGAAATTCATTTTTATTAAGAAATTTCTTTCTCTGTTTTTTCCTCCATAACCAATGAAACATCGAAGTCATTAATTTTCATTGCATTAAATATGCATGTACTTCTCCAGTATTATTTGGAGAGACAGTTCAATATATTAGACAACAGACTTCAATATAATAGATATATAGAAAAATATGAAATCGACTAAATTCGTGGCTCATATAATTGATCATCATTTATATACAATGGTCTTCTTGAAATAGCATAAGGTTATTTTAAAGTGAGACTACGACTGTTATCTTTAGTCCGTGTCTTTTTCGAGTATACAATAAAAATTATTTACCAAAAGATGAAAGTGATTGGTAAATAATAACCTGTCCTCATAAATAATTACTTTTCTAACCGTGTTTTTATTAGAAGGATGAGCTATTCATTTGTTAAGCCTTCCTTGTAACATATTTATATATATTATAATTGTGAACGCAAATAATTGAGAAAAAAAATTGCTATGCGAATTTGTTCCTAGCAAACCTTTAATTTATGTTTGTTTACTTTGTAATAAAGCTACTGGTTATTATTGTTTTCTTATGATCACAGTGTAGTCAGCCTTACTTTTATATGAGAAAATAACTGCCTATCTGGTTTAGACAGATGATTGATTATTCGATCCCGAGGGTCGAGCGATTTGATTGAATATTTATTATAAATTAGTTGTACCGTTAACATGCTATGCTCGTTTTTTATTATTCTATTTGTTATTACGTTATCACAGCATCGAGCATTGCGTGTTAGCCATTTTTCTTTCTATGGAGTGATTTCGGAACTCGTGATTGATGTATTGTTTTCCTGTTAATGATAAACTTTGTTTAACTGTTTATTTCTTGGCAGTATTATAGTTAACGCGATAACAAATCAATACCAATGCACTCTTTAATGGGCGTATCAAAACAACAATTTAAATTATCGTTTTAATATGTCTTCCGTGGTTTGAAATCCAAGGCTATTATTGTCTAACACCGTCAAAATTATATAACTTAAACACTTTCATCGTAGAATCGATTAATGGGTCGGCGTAAGGATGAAACATAACGGCCTTTATAATATCAAGTTAAATTGTGGAGATCTATACTCCTCTCTCAAACATTTACATGAAATATTTCAGTAATTAAGAGAGGGAATAAAGTTTCCCCTTCGATCACCGATGCATTCTAACCGATATCGGGTAACAAGTTAGAAGCTTATACAACTAAATGTAATAGTATGTTAAGAATTGGTAGCAATTAAGTAATTAATCATCATTAGTATAATTGTTCTTTCTATGCATGATTTATCTTTATAAAGAATCTATTCTTTGATATCTATTTTAAATAGAATATTATTCTCAATTAACATACCATTTTAGCTTCCTGTGATTTTCCTCGATTGCGAAAGATTTGAGAATATTCATTGCCTTCTGCTAAAAGATATTAGGTATAAAGCAGTGGCATATTATTCCGCGGTCGCTTCTCGTGATTTGAAATAATCACAGCATCCATTTGTGTTTTTGTCGTGTCGCAGCAAATTCGTGACCACTTCCCTATCGTTGGGCTGCAACAAACAAAAGCTATTTGAATTCATTTACCAGCGTTTTATAAATAATATCTCGAGATGCAAATGTGATGTCACGATCTGTTATTGCAGAAACGATCGATGCTTTATTACGTCTTTCGTCTTTGTCATAGGTGCATCGATGGACTGCACGATTGCAGTTTTTTTTAAACGGTCGTTGTGATCGTAGTCTATCCTTGTTTGGAAATGACTATGATAATATGCAAATTTTGGTTGCAGGAATTTCCATGCACATTGCCTCATTTTACGTTTTTGGACTTCGATTGAATTTTAAATACATACATACTTGAACTATTCAAACAAGAACTTCGTAATGAGGAAAAATATGACAAATTGAACATATATTAGATAGTTATACCTGACCTTTAATTACAGTTAACTAAGCAGTACTAAATTAATAACGACTGCAGTAGGTTAGTGACTTCTCTTTTCAATTATTATATTCTAGAACGTAAAGCCATTGATTATTGTTCCCACTTATATGTTTGTAATACCAAACGATAAACTCAATAGTGGACGATTGTTCCTCATTCAGTTATAAATATATATACATCTGAAATTCAATATGATATGATTTTCTTTATGAGTTTATTATCTTGATATTGGAAACACGCATCGTTTTATACTTGGTTTACATGTAAGTATTATTTAATGAATATCATTATTTATCTTCTGCAGTTTTAATATCGCCTTTAAGTTTTTAGAACCATAATGTTTCATATGTTTTTCTTTTCTTTTTCAGGTAAGCGATGTCACCCTATATAAAAAGCTTAATGTGGGTTACCAAACTGAAAAAAATGTTGATGAATTGGTAAGTGACTTATGCGTGTAATATTAATAATTAATTTAGTCGCTTTTCGTTGGGTTACAATGTTTGCATTAACTTTAAAAGAGCTTTGTAAAACTACTTTTAGAAGAGCGTTTTATCAAGCATTCGACGTGAGCTCTGTCGCCAATCAAACAAATATCATGCAAATTCTTCTCGGTCGTAAAGAAATATATTCACAAACATAAAACACAATATTTGGTTTACTTTTATCGAATTTTATTTCACAAATTGATTTCTTAATTAAAATTGATCTGAAAGGCGTGCAGTTACAAAATTTGACATTTTAATACCGAGCTTATTATTCTGTTTGAATATATTAATTTGGTTTATACTAGAACATTTATTATTCCCCATAATAAATATTAAAATTTGAAGCGTGTTGACAAATATTTAACCAATCATTTGTGCTTGGGTTTCTTCACATTTATTATTAATAACTACATTATTTACAAAAGCATTCATCATAACACGTTGTAAATTAATATTATATGCGTTGTTTATAAACCACATTATTGAATTTTAATGTGTGCATAATAAATATCATATTTACTTCTAATTATAATGCTGAATAGCACAAAACCAAATAAGGCTGGGTGTTAATTATATATACGCCTCATTTTCTTTATAAATTATCCTCACACGAATATTTACATAATTTGTCGACATGCATGCCATAAATCGCTTGCTTCGTAAACATTATGATGTAGCAAGATTACTTACGCCCGTGTAGACTTGTAATAATTGTATAACTTAAAATATTTACAATCAATAAGGCATTAAATAAAAATGTTTACGAAAACTGTAAAATCAATTATACAACGTTTCTGCACTGTTTAAGCGCTAATAGGTTTTTTTAATATCAATAAAATAAGATTTCTACATTTATGTTCTATTACTAAAATACATCAGTGAGATATTTAGTTTATTTTTCAAAAGAATCGTAATTATAACTACTGAATGTTACAAAAGTTCTCATTTGAATTGTAAGAAGTGATATGGATCTCCAATAAAAATGGAAATAAACAAGACTCGTAGTTATTACTGGCGGCTCCGCGGTGCAGTGGTTTACGTCGTTGTCTCGGTACGGACAGTTTCATAGATTGATTTTTCAATCGATTTGTGAATTTCTCTTCGTAGGCATGAATGTTTGTGATGCCTAGAATTCCCTCCCACCTATCCTATCCCGAAAAACGGAGCGTAGCGAGAGCGATTAGCTAATCAGTCCTGTCCTAGCCAAATCTTTCTATCCCCACTCTTTTCGAAAAAGAGAAGTTTGAGAAACTGAATAACAAGCAGTTCTCGTAGAAAAATTGCTGCTGAGATACCTCCATTAGGAGTGCTTATGCCCCACATTGGAATCGGACATGGTAAAAAAATAATATATGTAAGTATCAAGTGTAAAGATAAAATTATTTTAATGAATCATTTGTCAATATCTGTCCTTCTTTCTTCTTTTCTTGTACTACTTTAAAAAATCCTCATTAATCCGTCATTCTCTTCGTAGCGTAAGACATCTGTGTGCGCCTGTCTCCTATTTGTTACATGCCACCCAACACTGTATAATTATTATCATCTTAATTTCATCTGCCAGTAAGGCAGTCATTCACATTATGGTCATCATTCTAGTGATGGGCCTTTAACTGCCATCTAAAATTGGCCATGGAGCCTTGACAGACTTTACGTGGCGATAAAGCGCCAAGTTTTACGCTGTCCTCGTTAATTCTATGCAGTTATTTTGCATTTATCGCTTTTATGGCGTGCCCTGATAGTCCATAGACTCATTAAATATAAACTTGCAGTATTTATTAAATAAGTCGAATTTTTACAGTCAGAAATAAAAAGGTTGTTAATCTGCCGCTGGGTGAACGTGCATGACCACGTTCAGTTCACACAACATCCAATCATTGAGTGTTGTAAGATGAAGACCTTCTTTACTATTTTCTATGGATTCGGCGGTAACTTTGTGGAAGTTCATTTTTAATATAAAATTAAACGTTCTTTATTTACTAGTTAACTACTTCTTTACTTTACTAGCAATAATATAAACGCTGTGAAGTAGAGACAGCGATAGCAATTTTTTGTATTACATATCAGCGGTCTTGACTGTCTTCAGTTATTAATTAAAAGATTTGAAGGCAATAAATTGTATGTTGTTTACTGTTATTTAGTGAAAAGACATCATAATATGGAATGATTACAGTACATTTTACGCAAAATCAAGACGGGTATCCGTCACGTAACGAGCATTTTCAAATTAATACAGTAAAACATAAATTGAATGTCGGCAGTTTTTTTTACTTTTATTCTGCTTATATCCTCACATATTGACGATATCTAATTGACTTTCTAATAATCATCCACGTTTATTATAATATATGTGTATGAACATTTTACATAAACATTAAATTGGAATTCCAAACATGACAATTTAGAACTAGATATTTTAAAAAATTAAATGAAATAATATGTGAACATTATATTTAAAAAATATACGCAGCGAATGTGTTTAATCTCACAACAAATGTTTTGCAATAAATCCTGCTAGGATGCTGGCACTTTGCTAATAATTATGAAGCTATCAAGATCTTCTTAACCGCTTAGCTGCCGACCGAGGCGTTACATTGTCAATTAAAAGCGATCTAATCTAGCTGGCGACATCAATCCCGTTACCGCCACAACGCAGTTGAATTACTCGCCCCAATGAAATGGTTTTTATCATATCATAATTGAAATTATGTCAGCTTTTTAGTGCAGAAGTGATACCTCAATCAGTGCCTGTTATTTCTCAACTAAGAATTTGTTTATCATTGTTTTCCTCCGCTGCAGTTAATGTAATTGTAGTAATCCTAATTTAATATTAACTAATTTTCTTTTCATACAATATGTGTTCTTATACATTAGTGCTCCGAAACCTTTTCTCACCCATGGCACACTTAAGCACTCCTTAACATTTTGCGGCACACCAAATGCCTAAATATGTAAATTTCAAAAACAACACTTACAATTTATTATTTTTTTTTTATTTGATGGTATTTTGAAATTGTAGCCAATAATATTTTTAACAAAAACCAATTCAAATCTTATAGCTTTATCACTCTTTTAGTTTCCGTTTTATTCGTCAGAGCATATGAATAACATTCATTTCGACCGTTCATTTTTTCACTCACATACTCAAAGAGATGTCAGCAATGCAGCAAGTTCATCCAATGATTATTATAAAAGAATTGATAGAGTTCTGGTATGTTAAGATGAAGTAAAAATTAAATATTCTTACAGCAAAGTTGAAGTAATCTTACAGAAACTTTGCCTCGGGACAGCCAACGTATTTCTGTGTTTAGCAATCGGGATTGATATTTTTTCAAAAAAAATGCGTATGTAAGGTTTTTGATTTGATCATGTGTATTATTTATATAATTTTAAAATACTCGATTTTCTCTCATTTTGGGCGCACTGTATCGCGGCACACCGGTTGCGGAGCACTGGTATACGTAACGAAAGGCATGTTTTTCTAATACTTTTGCTGTACTTCCTACTTAAAAGTATTACCGGAGATGTTCAAAGTCAGGGCACAGAAGAGTTGTAAAATATGGCACGTTCTTTAAAGAGCAGATGCGTACAATTATCTTACAAATCTCACATTGCGTTCAATTACATGTAATCGACAAAAACTAATAATGTACAAATATCAATAAAGTTATATTGATGCTAATTGTATTCTCGTGTGATAATTTTAATGATTGAAACGTGGTTTTGATGTTATACAAATGTGGGACGTGTAATTCTAAACATACTCGGCGTGTTTGATCAAATAATAATCAATGACACGTTTTGTGTCTGTGGGAGATAGTTACAATGTTAATAACGCTGAAATAGTTAAGACTAAAAATAAAAAGTATTAAACTATAATTATAGCAAATCATATGACTTTGTACCAATAGGCGAGTTAATTCTCCAGCATGCAGTGTCGTTAGTTCAGGCATTTCATTATGAGTCCAATCAAATATTATTTCTAATCTCTTTTTCCAAAATACGTCGTTATCAGATCATCCCAGTGAATTTATCAACAACTAATGCCTTGTGTACCAAATTGAATAGCCGTCTGTATCAGACATAACTAAATGATTTTTCAAATCAAGTTTTTTGTGTATGATTCAACACTCGGATCGATTTCAAAGCTTCTTTTGTAAATAATAAAACAACTGTAACCAATCTTGTTTTTGCGGTGATTTGTTTTGTTTTTACGACTCTAAATGGCTGTGTTTGAAATTAATTATCCGTATCGTCATATCTTTCTGTGATATTGCAAAACCACTCAAATGAAACACTCCTAAATAAATACTCAATAGTTTTCAAAAGAATTAATGAATAATAAAAGTCACCTTCGTCATATAATTTAATAATCTTCATGATAAATCCTCAGTACATATGCGCTGTTTGCACCGGCGTTGCAAGGGGGGGAGGGTGTTCGGCACTTTTTAGGGGGCAGAATTTTGGAAGATGAATTGAAAATTTCGACGGTAAAAAATATTTTTTCTTCTATATTTACATGATCAATGCAAGCTTTATTCCATTCATCATGTTTTCTTCTGTCTAATTTGTGTCTCGCTGACAAAATAAACTTTTCTAGGGGCGACATTTTTGAAAATGAGTAGAAAATTATGTAGGTAGTAATAATTCGCTGACAATTTTTATTTACTTTCTGGAAGATCTAAGAATAATCATGAAGCCTCAAGGTCGAATATATTAATAGGTTTATATTCCACATAGAAACGAATTAAAAATTATAAATTGATTTAGAACAAGATATTCAGTAGATTTTACTAACTTTAAATTTAAAAAAAATATAACAAATTTATTTTTCCTCGCTTTGCTCTTAGCAAAATCGCCAGTAAGTATCAAAATCTATTTTATATGCCAGTTGGTGTGCTATTGAAAGTATTTTGAAAGTATGCTATTGAAAGTATTGTACATAAATAATTTTATATTTCCATATTAATAATAAATATTAAATTTATTTAAATGACTTATAGATTTTTTGACATATTTGAAAAACAAACGCGAGACCAAATTTAATATTAAATATGACATGATTGTAAAAATATGGTAGGTACATATCTTTTATGATTTTTTTTTATACATAACAAATTTTTGTCTGCGGCGCATCTTTTACGTCGTAATGTTAATTAAAAATACTGCAGGTAATTTAAGAAATAGCTTTAAGCCAACACTATTGTCAATATGAAATCATCATTTTTGCAGAAAAATTCTTAACATTATTATTTTTTTTTATCCATGTCCGCTCTCAATGTGGAGAATATGGTCTCCTAACGGAGGTATCTTAACAGAATTTTTCTACGAGAACTGCTTGTTACTCAGTTGCTCAACCTCTCTTTTTTTCTGTTTCTTCGCAATGTTTTCCATCGTTATGGTTTAAAAAAAATGTTGAAGAAAGAGTGGGAGAGGGTTCAATCCAAGAACCGCCTTATACATTGTTTATACATATATTTTTGTAATTTAAGACATCGACTGAGGGTGCTTGATGGAATTTCAATATTAAATTTGGATTATTGAGATTTTGTACACTTCCATGTATTTTGTCACTAACGACCCGGGTTTCGCCTTTCGGCATCTTCAGGCATTCGGAACTCACTCAGTTCGAGTCCATTCGTGTGCTCGAATGCCTGAAGATGCCGAAAGGCGAAACCCGGGTCGTTAGTGACAAAATACATGGAAGTGTACAAAATCTCAATAATCCAAATTTAATATATTTTTGTTTTCATTACTCTTATAAGCAGTTGTGATTTTTTTATAAAACACGTGAAAAAGATATTTTTAATTTTTGTTTCATTGTTTTTATTCGCTTTGTCTTAAAATTTTATCCCACTCATCCGATCCTAAACACATGGTGTTGCGGCGCCAGTGGTAGCGATTAGCTAACTATTACTCCTGCTATAAACCTATTCTCACTTCTTAAAAAGAAGAGGTTGACCAACTACGTAACACGCAGTTCTTGTAGAAAAACTTTTGTTGAGATAAGCTCCGTCAAGAGACCTTTTTGTGCTCCACACTAAGACCCGGCATAGTTTCAAAAAACCGCAATCACGACCGATTTCGCTTAGAGACATTTTTAATAAAAAGAAGAATGTATATAAATAAAACTAGTTATAAAAAATTGACGATTACATTTTTTTGATCTCCGACATTCATTCTGGTCGGTAACGGTGGCGATGAGAGAAAACAGTCCAGATCATTATGAAATAACATATCAGTTTGTATTATTAATTTATTAACTCACTTAGATTATTATGAGTGTGTAATGTTTTAATGTTGATATCTAAAGCTTTATCGACGTTTGTTTTTTTAATTTACTAATGAAATTTACCCCTGTCCGTTGTCGGTATTTGGTTACAAATTTTTAAATCGAAACCGTTGCGTTGTTTTGTGTTGTTACAAGTGTCGCTCTCTTGAGGCTAAATAAATCGTTTCGAACGAAATGGCGAAAACAAAAACAAAAAATACGCAAAAAAATACGCGAATTGGACTTAATTACTCGGGAGTTGCTACTCCAGAGTCTAGACACTGTCAAAGAAGATATTGAAATATCAAATTAATTCGCGAGATTTTCGCCGCACTCTTTGCCATGAATAATTCACTGTTTTGTAGGCACATATATGTCTGTAGCTGCGTTAAAACACCACATTGATAATGTTTTTACTAGGAATCTATTTGTACATAGTAGCTAAATAAGTTAGCTATTGAAATGGCAACCGGAACAAACAGAACCTGACTAAACAGAATATGAAAAAACAGAACATGTTAAAATAAATATTTTTGTTGTATCTATTTATTAATTAAACATAAAAGAAAAATATGTGATATATTAAATCACTGCATGAAATTATTATAATTTTTTTAGAAATTCATATATCGTTTTTTAAATTATTTAAATTTATTGATTGAATTGGCATTTAATTGGTGGAACTCCATTATCCTAGGATAAAATATCAAAATTTTTAATTCTACAACATTTTAAAAGTCGAAACAGCCATCAACTAAATACTTAATAAAATTTTGTAGAACTAAATACTAAAAATCTCACAAATCTTAGTGTTAAAAATACCCGTTGTTAAGAATTTACTATAGGTATGATCTCTTACCATAAATTATTTGCATTCAAATACATCAATTGTTGTTAAGCAATCTTCGTTATCTTGAAATCTCGGAAGGGAAAAACCCAAGTGCCTAGTATTATATGAAATAAACAGTAAGGTCGTTTGCAAATATTTATATTTAATATGTACAATAAACACATTCTCATTGCATATTAGAGTGTCTTTACATTTTTTTCTTTCTATGCATTACATAAATATTATAAATATTGTACCATTGAACAATAAATAAATAGATTTTATTAACATGTTTTGTTTAATCATGGATCCATTGAAATTTGACTAAATAATCATTGTAGATCTATATTTCTTGATTTTTATAGTATTTTTACGTAAAAAATCATCTTTGTTCGGAACTGCATTAAAGAGTAATACATATGTATCTTAGTACCTATGCAACATTTTTTTAACGGGATAAATGTTATCAGACAATTGTGACGAATTTTTGAATTCTTTCTAACCCTTTGAAGATTCTGACTAACGTCAGGACTGTCAGGAGTAATAAGTGTATAAATAGACTCATTGGGCTGAATTTAGTGATTAAAATATCAGCGAACCAAGTGCTATATACATACATGCGTTGTCGTTAATTGTCTTTTATTCGACGGATTTCTTGTAAACTATTAAAATAACAAAATACACTTTGAGTATTTAAAATGATAAAATGATGCAAAAGAGCTCGATAGACCATATATTAGTACATCTGAGGATCTGAGTAAGGTTTACACTTTAATTAAATCATGTATTACGTTAAATATTTTTATCTAATGCATTTGAATACTCTCCACAGTTAAAATGTTAAGTTTTCTCTCCATTATTAAAATTTATTACCGTTCTTTGAAAGAGGACACACTGCCACAATTTAATTCCACACAAAACCATTTAGACTTTTTATCTGTAAACATAACAGACTGTTCTCTATTTTCTTTCACTATTTGAGAAACATTTACTTAGTCGGTTACTTTAACTACTTAAAATGTTCTCAAACTCCGAGTGAAATATTGCGATCGTAAAACTTACGACACAAGTTTTTTGTTCACAATTTATTTTACTTGTTTTGAAATATTTTTCTGAATTAATAGGTTTGCAAGAAAATATAATTTTTATAAACTTATAGTAATAAACTAACTGGGACGCAATTACTCGTGCGGGTTTTTCTTTATTTTTTCCTTTTAAAACTTCGTGCTTATTTACTATCCCATCACCGTGTCACTCTTTACTCTCATATTCATCGAATGAATAACTTTTTGTAAAATGCGTTTTCCTATTATAAATCCTTTGGATCTACCACAATGTATTGAAGTTTTTCTATAAAAAATAATATTCTTAATTATTATCATCCCCTGTTTACTAATTTAATAGATTTGGCAGTTGCTTTGTGGCCAATCTTTTTCAATATAGGTAAATACATAGTATTTACAATATCGTAAATCTCCATTGTAAAGGCTGTAGGTACTATTGTAAGTTTAATGATTTAATTACTCTTGAATAATGTTAGTATGTACTAATACTTTAAATATTTCGATATTTTGGACACATCTTTAAGTATCAAAAGATTTTCGAACATCGAATGCTTAATCGTGTAACATATTCTATTGTCAAAACTATTATGGCTTCTGAAATACTCTTATATATCTGAATATTGAATTCAAGAAATCTAATAAAACGATAAATGGCTAGGACGATAAAAAAGCGCTTTAAATGCGGTTTACGCCATACACCATAAATCGAGATTTCGCGGAAGTATGCTACACATCCCCTTTGTAATGGACCAGTCTTGCTCACATCTCCCAAGGGTAAAAAAAAAACTCCCTCTCTTATTCGTACTTCTATCCCCCTCAACGCCATTCTGCAAGATTACAACCAGGCTAATTATATTATAAACTCTGGCAGTTATTATCTATTCATCCTCCGTGAATAATGGGCATAAGTGGATAGCGCCCGTCTCAAAACAAGCAGTATCGTTCGTATTCTTCTTCCCTCGCTAATGGAAAAAAGCTCAATCGAAAGTTAATGTCCTTTGGGAAATTTAACTTTGTCGATACTGTCAAAAGAATTTTTATTTACGTTTATTTTTTTCGCTGCCGGGACGGGAGGCTTTTTTCAATAAATTGGAAAAACTCTCAGATATGCCATGTCTTTGATGTATGTAGGGGACCTGCCTCGTACGGCAGAGGAAAACTTTCAAGTCTGCTTCTCTTGCGGCCTTTAATAATGTAGTATTTTTTATAACTTTTAACGTAAGCCGTATTCTTTGTTTTTTCTCGTGACGCTATTTCTTTCTTTGTGTATATATTATTAACATTATTTTATGGACATATATGTTCCTAATTGATTGTTTGGGCACCGGACCATGTCGTTCTTTTCGCATTAACGCTGTATTTTTAATTTAATTACCCTATTTGAATCTGTTGTTTTTGAAATTTAATGTAATTTAGTATTTCTTCTACACTTTCTTGACAATATTAAGCAGATCTGATAATTATTTTTTCATAATTCAACAAATTTCGTCGTAAACAGACTTCAGTACGTTACGCGTACGTGATTCGAAATAATCTACCGTCAAGTTATTTTTTTAATATTTCCCCTATCAGTTTTAATACTCGTCGGCGGGCTTTAATGAACGGTTCATCGCCCGAGTCACTCCCCCTACAATTTCGAGTGGGGGCGCGCTCCTGCCCCGCATTTAATTTCCCTCTGGCGTTATTCGCTAATATGTTTTTCGTATTCATAAAACGAAACTCGCCTCCCTCCACCATCCTCCGCTCTCGTCTCCGCGCGCTGTCGCCTACTCCATTGGCCGATTTTTTTTCATCGCGCAATTTTCAGATTGAAATTTTTCCCAAGCTTCTTGTGAGGATGGTGTTTTTTATTTGATTGGGGTCGTCAAAATTAATTTAAATTTTATCCAATTTAAACTATTTGATTGAAGTTGTATGACGAGTAAAAATTTTTCTCGGCGATAGCTCATTTATTAGTCAATAATTCAGGTGTTAAATAACTTTTTTCCAATACGTTTTTATTCATTTGTGGAATATCTTTCGCTATTGTAGCGCACTTGGTAGTGAATTCTTTTTTCACAGTGCCTTCATTTTCAATTTAAATAATCTTATTTGAATTGATTTTTTTACATCAACCTTGTTGAAAAGTAATTTGTTATTATAAATAATTAACTTAAGTTTTCAGACTTCCGCGTATCGACATTCTTATATTACTAAGGTAATCCCCAAAAGCTTAATACTATCAATTTAAAAGCAACGCTGCACTTCCCGTGTTACATAATTGATACGGTTTTGTAATTCGAGCCGCTGGTAATCCGTCAACCGAACGTAACCGCGACATTGATATCCTGAACACCCAATAATCCGAAATAACATGACATAACCGCATATTGTAGGCAACTCTCGGTGCCTGTTAGTGAATTATGACGTTTTAGTAAAATATTAATGAACAGGGGGAAAATGGAAAGCTCCTTAGATTATGTATTGAATCATAAATACACAATTATAGATTATTTACGAAAAATACTTTTATTACCATAAATTAAAAATTGTGTCAATAAAAGTTGTTCACTCCATTACAGCCAATTGGCAATATAAAGAAATCGAATGAATAACGAAGCGGTCTTTAATGTGGAATTTAGTCAGTATTCTACCTCGCATTTCGATCACTCTTATACCCTGCCCATTATAGTCCTAATATATTAACATTAGGTCTCCGTTTCATTCTATCCTCTGCTGACTGAAAATTAATATTGATAATTTTGGTAATCGACTGTAGGTGCGAAAGAGCAAATGTGTAACAATTGTAATTGTATATTAAATCTGAATTTCTACAAAGCTACCGCCAAATCATTGGCATGTTTTTAAATGCGTAAAAATAATTTGTAAGTTTGATTAAATGTTTTAAAAAATAAAACACAATTCATTTGTACTACTTCCACATATTTATAATGATCAGGACCGGTTTCGCTCATCACGAGCATTATCAACTGATGAGCGAAACCGGTCCTGATCATTATAAATATGTGGAAGTAGTACAAATGAATTGTGTTTTATTTTTAAAAATATAATGTCTTTCCGCCAAGAATTGACAGTTAACACCTTAAATGTGATTAAATGGTTTAGAAAATACATTTTGCATCCATACCATTAATGATTTTAATAAAGACACGTATATCAAAGTATTCAATCATCCATGTGACGTCCTAATATCAAAACCCCCTTCAAAATTTACGCGTTAAAAAGTTATATACGTGTCGTGTAATAAAAAGCGTGTCCAATTTTTTCCCACTTGTCTATATAGTGTTGCCGAAGTAATTGGATAATACGTCAAGGGGGTTGGGGTCACGTTTTCCCTCAAATTCCGGATCAATAAATCAATTATTCCTGTATTTGAATTTCATTATGCAGAGGTGGGTCTTAGCATAATATCGCAATCCATCATCCCGACGACCGGGCGGTGGGTACTAATAAATAGGATGTCATGGATTTTGGACGCGAACCGGGATTCAAGTCATCAGGCGTGTTCCATCAAAACGTGTATAGGTAATGTAATATTTATATATATATATATATTTTAAGTTGACCGATAACATTTATTAAACGACATTTTTTTTTCAATGCGTTTATTCGCTATAAACTGAACCGGTTGCGAAATGTATAATAGTATAAATTAATTGAAAGAAATTAAATTTATAAAGGTAGCTTGTATCGATAAAGTATTATAGCAGTGAAAAAAGAAAGTGATAAGTTTGAGAGCATGCTATTAGTAACACAACTTAAAATATGTTTGGTTTTATTTTAATCGCATTTTCGTGTCATACTCCTACTATACAACATTAATAAAAATAAGTAAGTTGACAAAAAAGTTCATCTCCCAGAATATCTCAAATAATTAGGTATTTAAATACTCTTAGTTCCAGAAACAAATGCACAAACCATATATTTATTGAACCATTATAAATATTTATCGCAATTTACATTCTCAACCCACAACTTCAAATTAGTATAATATTATTACATAAACGAATCCTTTTTCTGAAATTAAACGTGCTACATCTGATACCTACTATTTATCGGAAACTTTCCTAGAATCAACAGTTTATTGTACGTGTTAAGCTTTCGGGGACCCAAGGGTCACCCTACCGCTAATCCCCGGGGCAATATAATCGTCCGAAAACACTTCGGCGCCCGCATTAGGTTAAATATATTGTGGCTGAAAACCTTTTTGTTGTGTACCCACGGGTGACAAGCATAGCTGTCGGGGCAATTGAATGGTTCCAATTGATCGCTTAATTTATAACACGTTTCATTAATGATTTATTGGGATATATGATTTATTTTCACCATTTTCTGTTTTGCTATGCATTGTTTCAAAATCGGTAAACCCTTTCTTGTATTTAGCATTTATATTACACATACATTGCAATCCTCGCGCTAACTCCGGGTTCATACCCAAATAGATCAAACTATTTTTTGCGGGATGTCATTACGTATATAGAACAAATGTCAGCGGGGGCGACGGTGCAAATAAATATTTTGAATCTTGTACATTATTTTTTGATACGTTTTGCCTCGTGTATTTTCTACATCGGGCCAAGCAGACACATAGTGATTAATTAATAATTTAAAGTAAGTTTGTATTCAACACCGTTCTTAATATTTTTTTTCAATGTCGCTCATTTTTATTTAGTCTTTGTTTGAATTACATGCCCATTGAAAATTTTGATTAAAAATTGAATTAGTAATGGTTAATAAATTAATGAACAACGATATTTTACATATGGCTTATTTTAATTTTTTCCCCGCACATGAGACATAGTTAGGTTTTACTTAAATAGATTACATGTGGGGGATGGGCTTAAAACTAAATCTTTACCCACTTCCCACATTAAATGGCGTATATCTGGCAATAAATAAGCCAGAAATTTACGAGCTCGATTCGCAGGATTTATATAACTAATAAAATCGTTCGAGAAAGATTGATAAATCATTATTTAAATCGCTTCGCGTGTCAATAATTTGTTGGTATTGATAAAACAACTTTATTCTCTTCAGCTTTTTTCCGCCATGACATTTTTACGCTTTACTTATTCCAGTCACTCGGATGCACGCGATCCTTATTTGTTTTGCACTTGTGTAAAGTATTATGCAAATAAATGGAGCAATAAAAAATGCGATCTTGTCGAGCAACTCTCGTTAACATAAATTTATAACTCCCGCTAAGGAGAACATTGCTGCGAATTCACTGTGATACTAAATTAACACGGCAACCGCGTATAGCACGATGGCAGTAGCGTGCAAACTAAACGGCCGAAATTCTACTGCCTTTCCTGGCGCTATCTTTCTAGTTTTGTATTCTACGAAACCGAATAATGAAAGTATTGCCATCCACAGTTAAGGCTATGTTCGAAAAATTTCTTACCGGATTACAACTGTCCACAATTATTCGGAAACAGTAGAAAAAACTAATAATTTAGGAACTTGCGTTTGCGAAAGATTTGGAATCTTGTTCGGCTACCAGTGCCCAGTGACAATTTATCCCCAGCGTGACCATAAGGTCAAAATAATATTATACTCTTAGTATTGGTTTTCGTGATATATTTTTTCTCTTATTGATTTTAAGTGACTGTTAAAATGCACCTTGAATTAATTTACTTATTGTTACTGAGTGAACATATTATTTATATATATTTTTTTCTAAATATTCATTAATTAACGGCAGTACGCAGTATTCAACTATAACGCAAACTTTGCATACAAAAACAAATACTATTTTCCTTGCTACTTGGCCAGGTAGATAGTCACCTGGATAACGCATTGGCAAGAATAATAGCTTAGTATTATTTATTATAATTGGACGTGAAAGTATTGCCGCTCTGGAGAGTTCTGATATCGCTAACAGCCGCTTCCAAGACCTGATAGTTGAATGAAATAAATACCATAATCCGTTTTATTCAGTAATGTTCAACTATCGATTTCTTTCGATTAAACTATAATCTTAACAGATAATTAATTTCATTGAGCAATTTGTTTTAAACTTCGTGTGTCGTAAACGTTTTTTGTGGCATGTTTTCATCAACCTTCGCTAAATGTATGATTTCTATCTGGAAATGTTAGTGTTACCTTTTGACATTTGTCGACGGAGTTGTCTTGTTTCTTAACATCTTGATCATCGGTCGCTGAAAACATTTAAAATTTGTTTCCCACATATCTTTCGATATACCTGACCGAAAAAATTCTTCGTTCACAATTTACCTTGTCGATGGCCTAATGTCATAACGGGACTTTTTACAAATTTCGCAGGAAGCTAAAATAAACTGAATATTTACGTTAATATGTAAATAAATTTTTTTTCTTCTAAGTATTAAATGGATAGTATGCTAGGGTACTTGTCAATAATTAGAAAGTTTATAAACTTTGTATTATTTTAAGTAAACGAGATATGGTTTACAAGGTCATTTTCGTCAAAATATCAGATACTGTTTATAATATTAGGCCATCGATGTGCTGTTTAGTGTCGATGTTAATGACATTGTTAACATTCCATTAATTGTCATTAAATCGTTGTTAATAACTTAATTACGAAATTCTCACATTTGTTTTTTTGCTAATGAATATTTATGAATAATTTCTAAACTCATTACATTGCTCTCACATAGTTTGTTTTTAACGTAGTTAATTTTGGATTTTAGATTAGTTTTTATTGATTTGTAAGAAATCCTTACCATTTTACTTATAGACTATTTTATTTCGTTTACATAATATAATCTGTATAAATATCTGTAAATTCTTGTCATAGTTCTTTATCCGGTTGTTTGATATACCTTGTAATTATTACCACTGAATTTCATATACATATTGAGATTTATATTTTATCTGTCGATAATGTTCGTGATGAGCGGAACCGGTCCTGATCATTATTATAATGTGGAAGTAGTACAAAACAGATTGTGTATTATTTTTTTAAAAAGAAGACGAAAATTTTATTACGATTTCATGATGCATCTAAAATTATTGAACTAACTTAGAGAATTGACCCAGCGGTAATGGAGGTTACTTTAAATTTTGGTTATTAACGGATCTTATGTGAATTTCACTCGAGAGAACTCTACAGGTGTGCTTCATGTAGTCAAACTAATAGAAGACATAATCGAACTACGTGATGTAGTAGTATAAATAGTTTGTTTTTGTTATCACTCTTTCCTTATAAAGAAATGTTCCCCGTCACTGATTGAGACAACGTGTCAGTGATTATTATTTGATCCTACACGCCTCTTATGCTTGGAATTACATGTTCCACATATGTATACCATCAAAAACACGTTGCCATCATTAAAATTATCACACGATAATAAATTCAGCGTTAAAATTACTTTATTGATGCTTGTACTTTATTATTTTCATCGATCATGTGTAATTGAACGTAATTGTATACATTTGCTATTAATCAAATTAGGGAAGAAACTTGTGTAGGCGATTTTTAAAGAATCTTGCATTCATATACTTCAATATTATTAGCTATGTGGGATCTTACGATATTTATCTTCTATCGCCAATTTTTCTCTTATCATCTCTATAAAAACTTTTGCCTGTTTGCAAATATTGTCACATAACTTGATTAAAAAAAAACAATAAAAAAAACTGGTAAAATTCTTGTAAAACTGAATACTTTGTTCTCTTCACCCTATTTAAAAAAAGCATGTTGCGTATATTCAAACTTGTTTTTCAAACCTTTACATTTATAATAACTCCTTGATTATGAACGGAAGTACTGTTATGTAGGAAAACATTGTCTGTTAATAAATCTTGTATTATTGTACTAATTCATTTTTTTTTCTCCCCAGGTAAGTGTTTTCCTATCTATGTTATGGACGTGGCTTTTCACACTTGTCTCGAGTTCAAGAATCTATCAAAGTTAAGTGTATTTAATTGTTTAATTTCACCGCCCGTCTCGTATACGTTGAAAATAACATCTTGTTTTTTTTCCAATTATATTTATTGTTCGCTTATTATCAAGGCTTTGAATTATTCTTCATTTACATTATATATGAGTAGTTCAAATATAATAGTCTCTAATGACATTACGCCGAAATAGTTATAGACTTACATCAGTTGGATAGTTTTAATTTATATATTATATGGTTGAGAACGTATTCGTCCACCCGAGTTATATCACAGATACTCTTTAGAGCCATGACACCCACGGGACTGGTTTGATAACGAAAAAAACTGTGTTGCAAAAATTTTTTTCTTCGATCTTATTAGAACATGAGATGTCAATCGTTTCATTGTCATTGACTAAACAACCCTTGCAGGATCTCGTTAACCCTCAAAAGAATCTCCTATTAATTAACCGTCGAGTGTTATGTTTTTCTAGACAAGTATTATGATACCCTTGTTGAGTCCATCCGTCGTAAGTCTTGTCCACACGCAATATTACCGCCTTACGATCTTTACATTTTCCGTTTCATCTCTTCTGATAATAATTGAAACAACTTGAAACTCCACCTCCATTTATCACTTGATCTAACAATACTAATCAGTGAAATATATTTTTTGATCACTTGAAATTGATTTAAATATTGTTTTATATAAGCCACTAACTGCCATAAATAACTTTTTCGTATGCCGTACGTCAAACATTTTTTTCAACCTCGTTTGACGTGAGAATACCCTTATATTAAAATACCTACGGAAGCAAAAACATCCACCTGTGTACCTACTCAATCATTGTTGTTTCCCTCTACATATCACAGGCCGCCATGTTTTGAAATTTTTTCACCGCTAATTGCAAACAATTGTGGCTGTGGGGGCGTTACTACACACGATAGTGGCTCGCCGAATGTGCGGCGTCATCATATCAGTTCGCCTCGTTTTGAATTTTTTTTACGATTTTCATCTCGAAATTTATTTGATTTTTGCGGCATTCCGGGTGAATAACGAATTTCCTCATTCGCGAGTCCGCCTGTTCGCTTGTTCAATTATGCACTTCAGTATTTATTATTCAGGTGCAACGTGTCGGTACGATCAACGGATTTCTGTGCTTCAATTAATCAAAAGCAGAATTTGCACATAGATGCTTCGTATTTTGTTGTTGACTCATACAAGTGTGTTTATTGCATTTATTTGATAAATAGTATCAATGCAATTACGAAACGATAATACCCATGTCATTTTTACCGCTAGATATAATATTTACTGTTTGATAGTTTTTTTTTAAAAAATAAAATATCGAATGTTTGTATTAGTTTTTGAATCAGTTTACATATCATATTCATTTCCCTCATGAGACAATTAACTGTTATCCAATTACTGAATTACTACATTGTATTTTATGTTCTATCTTTACTTATGATTAAATACTTATTTGACAGATTCGAGAAATTATTTTCGCAAAATAGTTTTATAGTCAAGGCTAACTGTGTTAACAAAATATATATGACGTTATTCGTATGGAAATGTAAAAAAAACGGAATCAACTGGCGTTATTGCAGTCAAATGTACGGTAAGTGTATAGAGAAATAAAATCTCAAAATTTTGACTTATCTTTTCAAGAAATTTTAAAAAAAAACCTGAATATCACGCAGTTTCATACATGAAAAGGGGAAGATCGTATTGAGGCACTGGGCTGTATATTGTATCTTAAAAAACAAACTCTGTAAATACCTACTTACCTCGTTCAAAATAATCTAACGATTTGAACTCTGAACAAGTAAATTCTGCTGTTCACTTTTTGGGCTCAATTTTCAAATGTTGCCAGTTATCTACTTGTATTATTTAATTCAAATGCTGGTGCTGGTAGAGGCAACTATCCCCCGAGCGCTGTTTCCGCCAGTCGCCGAATTAAACAAACCCAATTACGTTTTTGTCTGCAAACCAAAATTTAGTTGGGTACTTTTGCTGCACAACAACCGTTGTAATTGTGGCCACCCAGAGTATTTGTAATATAGTAGAAGATAGTCTGCTTTCTTTTATAATTAAATTTTCATTATCAAATTCATAATTCATAATTCGTACATTTATACTTACTGTTTCAATTTCTCGATTTGAGCGCAATGTAATGTGTACAATATGCAATTATTATTACGACTATTATTTGTTTTTCACGTCTGCTCTCAATGCAAATTATATGGACTCCTCGTTTTGTATTCTAATAATAAAGACTCGTAATCGTCAATATACAGGGTTTAACGATAACTGGTTGCAATCTAGTCTGCTAATCTCTTCAAAGAAGATATAAATATTACCCTCCTTTCAAGCTCGAATAAAATAAGTGAGAAGGGAGGAACAACTTCACAAGCATGTCTTGGAATACAAACTCGTAAATCAATTGAAGTTATTAATACTTGATTTACTAATGTTTCCATTTGTGGAACCTGAATAAAGCCCTGGAGTGTTTCCACTCGGCTACGGTGACCGCCCTGTGAATATCATCCATTCAAAATCGCTCTCCTTCCATATAAATTATAGTTAATATTCTGTACGCAATATTAATTTGAAACTATTTGTGAAAGTTTAAATGTAAACTTAACAAATGCTAATTTTTCATTAACCCATCAATGTCGCGTCCGTGGGCTACAACACGACCCGCGCGCATGATGCCTTGCTTGGGAAACGCTATATAATAATTTTCCTCCGTCCGTATTTTCATGAAATTTGAATATGAATTAGGATCCATTGCCGTCCCCGCCGGTAGGTACTCGGCAGACTGCCTTTCGCCTTTTATTATTCACAACTGTAATGTAAAAGTTTTAATAACTGTCTGTTTTTTGCCTCGGATTCCCATTACCCTCCCCACGGTATTCAGTGGTGTACCAAAGACGATTTTTAAAGTAACAATTATTTTGCTTACTTTTAATTATTATAAATACCAAGGAGCATAAAAAAAATCAAATTTATTTAATATCAATTTTAAAATCGGTTTATAAGTTATGAAGAGCCTTTTATCATCGCCGCTATCATAAAATAGATTTAATATAATATATTTTTGGTGACGTCTAAATATCTACATATGTAAAATAATAAAAAGGGGATCATTTTTGCTCACCTAAGTTTTTGTCTTAGATCACGTTTGAAATCGCGTTCTTGCTAAACATAACTTGTTCACATATTATTATATATAAAAAGTAAACGTTTTTTTCTATTCAATTTATGTCCTTCCAATATGCAAAATATTAATTTCTAATTCAGAATCAACAATAGTTGAAACCCTTTTACCGACTTTGATTCAGTTTACTGGCAAAGTTTTAACAGATGAAGAATTCTGTGAATTGTTTTTATCCAATCGCAATGCATCGCTTTTTTCGGTATTTGTTAGTTAGGGTAGGCGTGGTGAAAGATCAAGAAATAGAAAATGACTGCTCAACCATGAATAGCAAACCGCCATAATTATATAAAAAAAAAACAAATAATTGCATCCTTGAACTAATACATCACTTCGCATGACAAATCTTCCAACTAGAAAACGTTCACTAATAAAATGAAGCAGTAAAGAAGAAAAACACTCATCTAGGCACGCCACTTTATCTATTTAACCCCGCCGTAGCAAGGCGGGTGGGCGAGATCCGCTCCCCTCGTCTGGGGTTGGCCGAAGGAAAGAGGTTGCGAAACCACCCTAACTGATTTACATTCTGGGCAAATTGTCTCTTAAACTTATGATTACAGTGTTTCCTCCCCGACTTTCCGTCGGCTCTTATTTAATCTCGGCTGGGAACCTCAAGTATTTTCTCGTCCCCGGTCGCCTTTTATAATGTGTACATTGGCGTTTTCCTAAAATATTTCAAGCGTTATTCTATCGGAAATATTTTGTCAAAAAAAATTGATTGTTCCGTAATCCATAATATATTTATGTGTATGTGTGAATATTAAACAAATACTGGTCGTCTGTCATTATTTAGCTTACTATCTTTTTTATCATTGCTTATCAGGAATGGCTGTAGGTATTAATGTTTACGACCACTGACGTTTTAACTTCTTTTTAATGTATTTTTAACTGCTATGGTGAAAATGAGCATTGATCGCTCACCAGTTGCTCACTTCCCTTCCCTCCGTAATACTGATTGTTTCCAAAACGTTCCCTTATAATTTATTAGAACTTCTCTCAAAGCTCTGTAAACCATTCCTTTCAGTTTCATGTAAGTATTTTAAATTAACAAATTATTAATGCATCCAAAGAGATTCTGCTACATGAAAGACGATTCTATTTATCTAATTATATACAAATTTTTCTGAAAAACACTGGTATTATCTTTTTTAGATATTTCTTTGTCATATTATCAAGAACTCACAAGACGTAAGCGTTGTTTGTTTCAAACGAGCAAAAAGACTTTTCTCCGATTATCGCAATTATCCAAATTGCTCTATCTGCAATTCATGCTGCAGTCAAACAAAAGGATCATAAAGTTCAGTAAGCAGCGCGCAAAAATAATTGCAAGTTATTCCGGCAATTGCAGAATTTGATTTGAAAACTTTGCCTTTTGTATTAATGGATGCTTATCTCGGTTAGCTGGAAGATAAACCTGCGTACGTCGGAAAATACGATTATCTTATATTATGGTATGCAATATTACGAATGATGATAATTGAAAATACTGAGTAAACGCGCAACAATTAACATACTTATAAGATCATTACTATGCATGTACCGATCCAAAATATTATTCTCTTTCTTTTCAATATATTATTATTTTTCATAGAGTATTAAATATTTCTTAATATCTCTAGAATCTGGATTAATCAATGCTAAATCAACAGTAAAATTATTAAGACGTAATATTTTTTATGAATTCGGCGGTAACTTTGGGTAAGTTCATTTTTAATATAAGATTACATTAAAAATTGATAACTTAGTTATTCCACTTTTTTCCAGTTTATCACTAACGTGACGCGTTTCGCCTCTTTAAGAAGCATCTTCAGACTAACCGTATCGCAAGGTTATTTATTTCTAAGGTAAACGATGATTTTAACTCTTAAAAGGGAGGGGGTGGGTTTTATTACATTCTACTGGGCGTGTGGAAGGGGTGTAAAGTGTAAAAACTGTTACACTATATACAAATCAATTACTGGCACCTGGATGTGAAAAACTCAAGGGGAATAAATTTAATTCACCTGACGTCGCGTCCCGTTAGTGATAAACCAAGTGGTATAACTAAGTTATCAATTTTTAATTTAATTTTATATTATTAAGACGTGTTTACTTAATAATTTGTCTTTTATAATGCATGTTCTATAAATTCGGATAATGATAATATTTTTAACCAGTAAACTTCTTACGTTGTTTTTTTTTTTTGACTTCAGTGTTTTATAAGCGTATTTTAAATATTTTCTCCTTACAAGCCAATTTACCAGAACATAGTTAAATTGTTTTTTGCGTAAAAATGAGCCGTTAGATTTTTTGTCGGCTTAACATGTTGATAACGATCATTGTTTTGGCCATTTTAATGAGACATAGAATATGTATTAAGCGTATAAGTGTGAATGATTATTTTATTTAAATTTTATTATGTTAAAACGAAAAAGGAATGTTTCGTTGTGTATTCTTGTAGTTCTTAAATAAAAACGTGTAATATCCAATAAGACTATATTTTATTCGATAACATTTTAATAAATAGATGAATAAAAAATGGTAGCTTTCTGCATTAAATAGTGAAACTGTTCCCACCCGTTTATTGTTCTGTCAAAACCCCATTTTTTTACATGTTGCCAACAATTCATCTTTCGCCCATATTCGACCACTTTGTCATTTTGTTTGAATAAGCAGTGGCGTGCGAGAATGTATCTGATGGAGCTTCCTTTAAACGTTAAACCAAAAGTTGCGCTACACTATCGGCTACAAACACACACATAGTTCTTACACAGCACATTTTGTTTGTTTGATGATAAATGTTACTATCAATTGTAACCAAATGAAATTAGTGCTTCTCTCTATAACTCGGCGCTCTATTCAGATTGAATGACATAGAACCAAACTTTGTAAATTTTCATCATTGATAACAACACAATATACTCCTATCTAAATATATTTCCCTTTTGAAGCTTCACCCGGAATATTACAATTATTATTTAGACACCATTCGGCATATTCTGATGTTTTATTTCTCATTGCTTATCACCTGCCAAAATATTTATAAATAAACTTTTATCATGTTTAATAGTCCATCTTCATCAATATAATTCAAGCGCGAGGCCGTTTTCACAATCTATCAAACCTGACTATCTCAGGACTACAAAGTTTCGACATACTGTTGTTTCGTTGTAAGACCAACATCTATATTCATTACAAATTTATCACCCAATAAAACGCTCTCCTCTGGCTATGTCGGCCATTCCTGAATTATATACTACAGGCAATTCACTTCAGTCATTTTGCTTCCTCAAAGCTTCATGCAAATACTGCACCAGTCACTTCGCCTCGGGGCTGCAGTTGGATTTATAGATATGCATTTGCTGCGCTTTTTGCATGCACCGACTAACCGCTATCGCCGATGCATTATTTTCTTATGACCGGCGGGTTAGCTCGTGTTCAATGCCTTTCCTTCTGTTTAGGGTTGGCAATCATTTTTTATATTATGACATTAATATAAAATAATATTAGGCTACGTGTTATGTATTATGTAAGCCAAAAATATCAAACATATGCTCAACACTAATCCGACGATTGATGATCTCATACTTGTATGTAATTATAAACATTCCTTTTAAAATGTTAATAAATTTTTTGTAACTTTTGTTCTTCCACTATTCATTGCACTAAAGCCAAACAATGTAAACAATAAAATATTCTGTAACTTCAACATATTGAATGTCATAATATATACAAACGCCTACGAAAGGACACATTTTCTTTTATACACATGTTAGGTATTTCATTTATTTTCCATATTAAAATCCCAGAAGTAACTCTATAGGCGATTAATAAATAGCTCAAGAATAATCGACGGTAATAACTATTCACTGTCTTATAATTGGTTATGACCTCTATCGTATACATTTCAATTCAGTCTGTGTGTTTATTATTTTGTACGCCCTAATGTCTTGCCTTTGCAACTGAATTAATGTCTCGATATGCGATTGTGAAAGGTGGAATATCTTCAGCAGCACGTTTACGTTGGGTGGTATGGAATTCATGTTCCTTGTTTATTTTTTGTAACCGACCTCACGGTTGTCGTGTGGTCAGTTGTACTTTCATGATTAATTATTTACGGCAATAATTTGGAGAATTAATAAAATTTAATCATTTAAAGCATCCAAAAAAACTCTGCAAGTATGCTTTTTAAGAATGATTATTTCAATCAGGCCCTGTTCAATGATTTTTGACATGTTCCAAAGTTTTCCCGACCTCCTTGTGAACATGACACGTTTAACACACCAAATACATAGGGCCTAGATATTTGAGAGAACTTTAATTTTGTGTACATAAAATTATAAACGAACGATCGTAGGCGTTCTTGAAAGATAATTTCAATAAGCCACAAGTGTATGGATAAGAAACATTATCAGAAAAGTGACAGTGGTGCAGTAGATAGAGGCCTAAATATATATATATTTTTGTATTTCTAAAATATTGTTTTACTGTATAAATTTTTCCTGATGTAAAACAAAATTGCTGCGATGGTCTTTACATTGAGCCGTGCGTACATTTCATCGTTTTTTCCAAATCTGTTCAGCTTTGCTAAAATTTTCATATTTAAGTATCAGCATATCTATACATGATCATTTTAAATGAATTATAAGCCTCAGTAATACGCAGTTGAAGTGGTAACATATTTTAAAATCTGAATTATATGTCTACTCACACTATCTCTAATTATTCTGGTTTAATTATTTTATTTATCCTGTGAAAAGATCAGATATTTTTATCGACCTTACCTAAATATATCGTAAAATTTTCTCGCGGAGGCTTTTTATTACCATAAATGCATATATAATATTTCAAGATTAAATAGCTTTATGCCACAATTTAAGTGACTTGTTACAACTCAAGAACGGCATCAGAATTCCAGGTACGTAAATTATAAACGGGCTATTTCATTGATGCAATAATTTTCTCATTTTATCTGCATCTCGATTTATATCGCAGCTATGATTTTATCGAACGATGCATTTACCGATAACAATACAAAACGATTGGCTGCGAGCTGAATACGAAATGCCCATCAGGGATTTTAGATAAGTGTATGGAACTTTGCGCTCTTGATCACGACTACCATATTTCAGCCATGGTTACTTACCCTACAGACCGATGTACAAATTATGTATTTCCATTTTCAAGCTAGTTTTTATTTAAAATTATTTTTGCATTTATAGTGGTCTATATAGGCAACTTTATCACCTAAAAAACTGACTGGTCATCATAAATATTAACTTTTTGCATGGATTTTGGTAATATTCGGGAAAATTTACGATGTTTGTTGAATATCTTGTCTTAACGTGCTTAGTACCTATACTACTGTATTTTTGTGATTTTCCCATCTCAACAATGCATCAGTGTGGTAAAAAAAAATTTTTGTCATTCAAATCGTTTTGGATCATTTCCGCAGTCAGTACTGTATTACCAAGACTGCTTAACAGTTAATCGCTCAACTTTCCTTTTTCAGAATATATAATAGTTGGGTCCCCTCGATTTGTTTCATGATATTTTTTTAATGTTGTCATTTAACCGATATGAAAATAAATGTACGTTATTCATACTGAGAATGAATTAATTGGAGATAGCTGTGAGCTTTTCGCACAGGTTTGATCATTAAATTATTGCTATATGATATTCCCTGTATTAAATGAAAGCATTTCAAATAAAGTGTTAAAGCAGGAGTAATATATTGAAACTTGAAACACCCAAAAGAGATCAGATCATTCTAAATAATGTCTGAAAAGAGTAAAGCCTGGAGCAAACATGGTCACGTATTTCAATAGAGATAAAGTTACCGGCAAAAGGGTTAAAAGCTCGATCCATAATATCGCGATCACTGCGAGGTAAGGTTGTGTTACGCTTATGGCGGTCGCCGTGGAAGCTTTCTTCGCGAGAAAATGTCTGGCATTTTATTTTACGGTGTTTTCTTCGCTGTGTCGATTCGGATGCCAAAGTGTCCTCATTTTGCTACAGGGAATTTTTCTGTATATTATCGGTACATGTCTCATTTCGGAGATTTTTCGGAGTTAAAAAAAAATCGCTGCCCAGCAGGAAAAATAGTTATGGTGTATATAAGTGGATTGTCCATTGTATCCAACATGGCATTTGCACAATGCCAAATTTGAATCTTAAAATTTTTACTTGGTGTCTTAAGATATTATATATTATATAGAATATGTGGAAGTAGTACAAATGAATTGTGTTTTATTTTTTAAAATATAATGTCTTTCCACCAAGAATTGACAGTTAACACCTTAAAAGTGATGGTGTCTTAAGCTTATTTTGTTAGTCAAAATTAAATCTCTAAGTTATTTTAACATCTTTGTTTTTGTATTGTCCATATTTTTCTTTAATAACATACATTTAGCCCTTCAACTGAAACATTGTGCGATAGGAATGTACGTAGTCAGAAACATTAAGATATCCCTTGATTTATAATATTTAAAAAATCGTTCATTGATTGTAATAGTTTTAGGTCAGTCTTGGTAGCATAGATTTACGCCTAGTGTTGTTAACATTTCTGATATATTTCACTTACTTTTAAAATATATAATATAATGCCTCTTAGCTAAAAACGTAAACAAGTATATATTGTTTACATTGTAACCAATTTCAGATGTTAAACTGCTTTACACTAAGTATCATTAAAGCTTCAGTAATTTTTGTGACATTGCTGTAAGTTTTATTATGTCAAATATAGAATTTACAATTGTTAGCACTTACAGAAGGGTTAACCACTTTGCTGCCGCGGGTGGGGGCTAATCCCCTCGCTCGGGCATCACGACTGGTGCCGGCCGGCCAACTACGTATTTCTTGTTAACAAGTAGGAGGTGTGTTCGCAACATGGAGCTCGCGGTTCGAATCCGAACCTGGGGGTTAAATGTCTCTGTTGTTCTGCATCGTGTAGTTTGCCAGCCGGCATTTATGCTATCTTTGCTTTGTCAGATAACGGTGCTTAGTTTTTGGATGTGCCTATTGTAGCAGCTTACGTTTGAAATTTCAACTGTCATTATTAGTTACCGCAGTTTTATCTATCTATATATATAAAAATGAAGATTTGTTTGTTTGTCCTCTATGCATTTCTTTACCATTCATCCGATTTTGATCAAACTTTGGTGAGTTGTTGTGCGCACACCCGTGAAGGTATGTGAAGAAAAAAATCTAAAAGAATATATAAAAAAAAGAATCAAATACGTACAACTAGCGATATCTCTAAACCAGGCGGAAAAACAAAAAATATTGTATATCCAAAATAGAGGTCTGCCGGGCTCGGGCGGATAAAGAAATTCAGATTCGGGCTCGGGCCTGGCCGGGTAAGGAATTCAAATTTAAGAAAAATATATCGTACTATGTTCGGGTCATGAGACAGCCATTAGGCAATAGTTTTCATAAATTAATTAATTTATTTCATATGTGCTATGAATATTGTCGGAAATATGGAAACAATCACATATATTGTTAGAAAAGTATGAATGAATTCCTATATTAAAAAATAAATCTGTGCTTCGCGTCAGGTTTGGGTAACAAGTGCGATATTGAGATTTGGGCTCGGGCAGGGCCGGGCCTGAAGATGACAGGCTCAGACCGGGTAAGTTTATGAAATTTCGGCCAGTGTAGACCTCTAATACAAAAGCACTTCAATAAACAGAATTAAATCACAAACCCTTTCGTTTGAGTGGCATTGCAACGCATGCCGGGTACTCACTAGTATATTTATAATCTGTTCTCAAAAATGGATGAGTTCGGTGATTACTTCTCAAATAAAAACATCGTTTGATCCAACATAATACCACCTTTCTTTTGCACTAACTTAACATACTATGGATATTTTTTTGAAAATAGATATTAGACCGATGGGCAAACTTACCGAAATTGCGGGTATTCAAACATTATCATATATATATATATATTTTAATACTTTCACATTTACCCCCATACAGACAATTATGAGCTAGTTAATTACACACTTTATTATCCGCCTAGCGTAGACAAGAAAAAATATTTGTGTAATATTGTATAAACTACGGATCTCCAATGTATAATATATCATTGTTCGTGATGTTATGTGATGTAAAAATGCATTTTTTTTACTTATTCCATACAATTCCGTTTTTAAATCCACTTTTATTATTCAATAACAACTCTCTGATAGAAATCTGTTACAGCAGTTTATAATAATACAAACAAGGAAAATATTATTGCTTTATATCTGGCATGCGAATATACATTTATTTCATTTTATTATTCGAATCCAATCGCGTGGTGTTGCGAATTAAAACTACAAAGTTGTTTCATTTTATTTCCGTTCCAGTGAAACTAGCTACTTCCGATATTTGTTCGCGTTTTGTTTATTAATTAAAACAGCGGATTTTCGATCGTGTAAATATTATTCTATTAGCAAAACACTTATTAAACTTCTACTCAATATAGTTGTCTCATATAAACGACATTGTTTTTTTGAAGATCGAACACGAAAGAAAACAACGATATGGGCTTTTTTTATTGATTGAATTGGCATTTACGTGGTAAAACTCCATTATAATAAGATAAAATAACAAATTATTTAGACAAAATGTTATTAGGTAGTTGATGGCTACTTAGGCTTGAAGTCGGAACTTAGTCTGACGATGGCCGAATTATAACGCTTTTTAGGTTCTGGTCTTCAACTCTAAGATCCATGTTTTTAATCACCTAACACAGGGGTTCTTAACGCTGCACCCGCGGGCGCGCTTGCACATGTGGAAGTAGTACAAATGAACTGTGTTTTATTTTTTGAAATTATTTATTTCGGTATGTACATAAAAAAAACTATGATACTTAACTGAAAATGTTGAGTAAAAACAATTTCCAAGTTACACTAAGATGTCTTTCAACATTTCGAAACATGATAAATTGTCATTCTGTAAACCAAGTTCGTTTTGAAACGTTACTCTTCAAAATGTTTTGATAATTCTAGTTTTTTTAAAATCCCAATGGATTACACATCCATTTTATACAAACTTACTTGCAGCTAGCTTCTCCGCGGCATCGGTACCGCAGGCCGCTCCGAGGGAAGTAGTCTTGCAAAAAAACTGCAGCGCATAATAATATATTATGCAGCTCCGCGATGCACTTACGTTTATTTGCGACGGCGGAATGCTGTACTCGATCTGAAGTGCATAAAATAAACATTTAAATGAGTGCCAACAGGGCTAACACGCGAGAATGAAAAGGAATAATAATTCAATATGAATAAAAAGTGCACTCTCCCTACTATCCTCCATTCCACCCATGATAAAATTGAAATAATTATTACTAGTTTTTATTATTATAACTAAGTTATTTTAATATTGTATCAGTGTTTTATATGTAGAAGTATTGCTTTGGGAAGTCCCGTGCTCCTTGATCAAATAGTATTGTATCAATTCTTATATTTTCACGAGAAAACAACGATAGCGAGGTGAGGAGAAATGAAAATTACCTGTAATTATAATTTATATTTGTAAGGTTTGCTAGGTTTCATACTCCAGTAAAACAACGATCAATCCAGGAAAATACGATCTGTGCGGCATAACGATGAATAGGTACACCATGTTTTTCTTATTTTTATGCTGCGTTGTATGTGGCATTATGGCCGCATTTGAGTTTCAGTTGGTTACCAGTAAGTCGTAATATTGAAAAATAGTTGAGCCAACATAATTCAGTGATCTTTAATGAGCAAACTTGAGAAATCTTTTCATTCCTACAGGAGTCCGATCTATTTATTTATTATAAACATTAAAACCTTGAAGCTTCATTATCTTTGTTCGCATCTCACGGCGTTGTTTCAATCAAACCTTTTATACTCCGCCCCTGCAGTTCCAGTGCCGGCCCGCCTTGCGTGAAGTGAGGGGGCTTTAAAAGCGATCTTTCGATTTATGGTCGTCTCCTGCTCCTTCATTAGCATTATTTAAATGACGTAAAACGCATTGCTATCGCTTTAATTCGAAACGCCTTTTTATGTTGTTTTTTTTTTCCATTCCCTAGCTGTTGTAATATTTTAATTGAAGCATGCTTTCACGGCAGCTGGAGCGTGAATTGTGTTCTCAGATTATTACATAATGAAACGTTATAGGCTTAACACAAAGAAGCTATTTTTATCTTTGTTAAATTCGTTCATTACTGTGTCGGCATTTAAAACTTATCTGATAAAAAAATAACTGTGAGGTCCGTGAGCAATAGTAATCCGGAAAGTCTCAATAGAGTATTTCATTAGTTGTTATTATAGTAAGGTGTGGTATTTCTTACAGCCACATGTAAAGGTGTTTTTTTAAAGGTTTGTTTTTTAAACTGGCAGCATTTTTTCCAGTGACCGCTAATTTGACAGCTGACAGCTGATTTGTGCTCAGTTTTGTTTGCCATTTCACCATGAACAGACCGCTTTACCATCGTGTGCATCGCCACTTCGGTGAATGGGGTGAAACGAAAATTGCATCTGATCCTGACTTTTACCGAAAAATTTTGTTCAGCGGTGAGGCTCGTTTCTGGTTGAATGGCTTCGTCAATAAACAAAATTGCCGGATTTGCAGCAACGAAAATCCACAAGCCATTTTTAAAACGCCGTTACATCCAGAAAAATTATCAGTTTGGTGTGCTTTATGGGTTGGTGGAATCATTGGTCCATATTTTTTCAAAGACGATGCCGGCTAGAACGTTGCTGTCAATTTAGAGCGCTATAGATCTATGGTTGCTAATTTTTTCGTTCCAAAATTAAACGAGCTTTGGTTTCAACAAGACGGTGCAACTTGCCATACAGCGCACGCCACAATCGATTTGCTAAAGGAAACTTTCAATGAGCGCATAATTTCGCGGAATGGATCTGTGAATTGGCCACCGAAATCATTTTATTTGACACCTTTGGACTTCTTTCTGTGGGGGGTATGTGAAGTCGCAAATCTACGTTGATAAACTAGCAACGCTTGATGACCTTGAAGCCAACATTCGCCACGTTATCGCTGATATACGGCCGCAGCTGCTTCAGAAAGTGCTTGAAAATTGTACTTCAAGATTGCGCTTTCTTCGAGCCAACCGCGGCGTCCACATACCTGAAATCATTTTTAAAAGCTAATGGCATTTAATAAACTTTTCTATACATCCAATATATTGAGCATATCCACGATTACTAAATGTTTTATTTCATTTTAAAGTTCAGTACATCTAAAAAAACACCCATTATATTGCGATTTATTCAAACCGAACTGTGTAATTTGGAAATTTATATGCTAAATGCTCATTGTACACATGGCTGCGTGAAACGAACCAACACAGCAATTGAAAGACTTTCGTTATTTTATTTTTAGCTAGAGATAAGGAGGATTGGATGTTAGCTAAGAAGGAAGAAGTGTTTAACACATTTACGATTATGTGTCAGTAGCCCATTACCCACAATGACTTCAACTAGTCGCCATTGTCATGTTCAAAATTGTGTTGTTATGGACACATATCGACGTATTTATTTTAGTACTTTACTGTACACATTTTAATATCTAGTTTATTACGTACGTCGATCTCTTTAGCTGGCAATTTATGAAGAAGTTAATATTGATTTTGCATTGCATAGTTTACCTGTTATGATTTAATTATCTTCAAAAATTATTGTTATCGGTTTTCAGAATTGTTTATGGCACTCTTTGGAGTACTTCGAAATATCTATCAAAATGTTAACATGTGAAAAAGAGCGGCTTCAATCTTCGAAACCGTATAATATGTGGCTTCCATATCGAAGATATTTGCGATCAATTACGAATTTCCCAAGATAGAGTGATACGCTGCATTTTGTTTGCCAACCTTCGAAAGAAGACGGCACCAAGAGAATAAGAAGAAAAAATGCTGCATATATTGTTGATATTTTTATTATTATCAAATTAATGTATGGCCGCTTCTGAGCGGGTTACGAAGCTAAGGACGAGCAGGCCAGGCGTGTACGTGCGCCGCATTCATATGTCGTCGTTCCACGTTTCAACTTCTTACTTACTTATGCTCGATAAAGTTTAACAAAAAAGCAACACCAAAAAAAGGCAGTAACAGTGCAACCGCGAACTGTTTCGCGCAGCTCGCCTCTCAAAACATTTTCCTCCATTTATTTTCTTTTTATTCTTATTATTTTAGCGAATAAACAATCTCGGCATTCAGTTCTGACTACTTTTATATTATAAACACACTTGACGTTAATGCGTTGTTTTGCATTGTTAAAGGACATATGCATGTAAGTTTTATTTACTTTGACTTTTGTTTTACATGATGAACGAGGTAAGTAAATTTTTTTTAATATTGTATTGAATTTCTTGTGACAATTACTATTTCGTGCTCTTATATAAAAAAAGGAGGAATTTTGAATAGCAGGGAAAAAAATTCGGGGAAAAGTCGCAGAAATGTACCATTATTGAAATAATCTTAATATGTTACTTCGTAACCTCTTTTTCAGTGAACATAATAATATAGTATAGGCTTAGAAAATGACTTAGTTAACTACGCCCAGTTTTGTAGGATCGGACTGGGCAATGGGTGAAAATATCGCAGTTCCATGCTCTAGGTCAAAAATAAAAAAAAGATTCTGTCCGTTCGAAACCTTAACCATAAAATCGATTACGACGAAAGTTCAAGTGTTTCACCACCACTACAGACTCGACTTCATTGTGCTTTTTACACTGTTCTTATGAAGAGTTCCCTTTTTATGATAATTAATACAGCGAAACATGCATCACTTGTAGTAACACAAAAAGTATCAAAGCTACATGTTTATTTTGATAATTTTAACAACCACCATTATGAGTAGATATCTTTTAAAAAGCATGCATTGTTTTTTTTATTTTGAACTAAGTGATACAAGTAAATATGTATTTCCGAGGACTAGTCAATATTGTTGTTTGCTCGAGATTTATTCTTATTATGTGATAGACATTCTAGGGCAAGCGCTTTATTCCAGTCGGTGGTAATATGTACGCTTTTTCTGCGTCGTGCGTTCTAGATTCCTTGTATGGGAAAAGCGCTGGCAAACTCGGTGTTATAAATCATTTCGCATCACGTTAATATCTCCTCAGCATGACGTTAACATCATATTTATTCTGCATTTATAAATTCCTTATCGTGACATCTATCTCACTGCAGTGTCGCCAGTGTCAATACGATGAATTCTTTAAATATGTATGAACGTATTAACAGCCGCATATAAAAAATTCTATCTGGCTTTTATTGTTCGTTGATATATCGTAAAGATATAATAAATCCATTTATTTAATCTGCGTTTCTCATATTCATTTTATCTATATTATTCATAGCGCGTATTACTTGATCGATAATATTTTATTGATTGAATTGACATTTACTTGGTATAACTCCATTAACTTACTCCTATTTTATGCTATGATAATATTTCATTTTTTTTTTGCGGTGGCCTCTGCAATTACGCATAAAGATATTACTCGCACTACTTATACAATGTATATAAAACTAAAATTATTTTTTAATCCAATCAATATATTATGTGGTAAATAAAAGCACCGCTGTCATTACACTCCGGATTGTCGTTTTATAGTTGAAGTATCTTTTTATAACGCGCTTGCTATTTACGTCGGTTAACAGAGCATTTAAACGTCTATTTTGTAAAGAGGTTACATTATTAAAAGCTTACACCAATGTACATTTGCGTAATCATATTAGGCAGATACGTTTTGGTAACGATGTCTACAATATGAATTCTTTATAATTGTTAACCATAAATATACATATATTTAGAATAATTATCTTATCATGTGTTGGTACATACTCTACTATGACAAGTGTAGAAGTACTCCAGTATTGATTGAATTGGCATTTACTTTTTAGAAGAATATTGTGTCATCTCACGTATTCAAATATCATAGATTTAGTCAAGACAATAATCTCCGTACTTAACCATTACAAGAAGCTCGTGTAATTAAGCATAATTAAAAAAAATTCAATGTATTTATTTTAATAATAAATCAATGCTACTACGTACGCTCCTTTCCAAAAGCACAATTCGTATATTACTTGAATAATTTAATTTTAAATAATTGTTAAAATATTTGAATACTTGAGATGACATAATATTGTCTATCTCTTCTAAACAGTATATATATCTAAGCTAAAATAAGTTGAAGTATAGTTCTGACGTGCGTTAAGCCGAAATAGCTATCAACTATCTAATAAAACATTTTTTAGAAATAAATACTTTGATATTTTATCCTATTACTCCAGTATTGTTTGCATACGAAACAAAGGAGTGTGAACACTAAACCAATAACTAAATTGGTTTTTAATATCTGCATAACTGGTATTAGATCGTTTTTTGTCTCCGGTGGCGTGCTTCATTGGCCGATATCCTCAGTCACCTAGCATGCTGGAAGCGCCTCTTTATTATGCAGCCATTTCTCTTTTTGCTGCGCCGTAATTTGCTGTCGTACACATCGTTGGCATACTTGTTTAAACCCAGTCTCTCAGGACGATGCCACTGTCTGTCTGTACGGAACTGCTATCTCGTAACCCGTTTGTGCTGGTACTTGCTGCTGATATTTTTACAGCCGTTCAACTTAAATATAAACTGTGACTATTTCTTTAAGCCTTTAGCAGTTTCGCATTCAATGTCTGTATCTTCATCTCAAACGGAAATTATATCTTAGCTTTTTTTGCTCTATTTAGAATATCGTTTTTATATGTATGTATAACATAATATTCAACAGACTCAGCTGTATGGGATTTGTGTTCGTTATTACTATGATTCTATTTGCAAACAATAAGGTTATGATTTTTATTAAAATACGTATACTCTTAATTCAGGATAGTAGTTTCATTTAAAAATAACTACATGTAAGCCAGTCGTTCCGTCGTCCGTGGCGCAGTTGGTAGCGTAATTGGCTACGGACTCGGGTTCAATATCCGGTGCGGACGGTTTTCATATATTGATCTTTCAATCGATTTATAGATTTCTGTTCGTAGTGTTTGTGATGTCTAAAACTCCCTCCCGCCCATCCGATCCTCACGGGGTGTAGCGAGAGCGATTAGCTAACCACTAGTCCTGTCCTAACCCTATCCTTATATCCCTACTCTCTTCGAAAAAAGAGAGGTTGAGCAACTGAGTAAACAAGCAGTTATCATAGAAAAATTCTGTTAAGATACCTCCATTAGGAGACCATATGCTCCACATTGGGAGCGGACATGGAAAAAAATAGCCAGCCATTCACCATCTATCACTAAATAAAGGAATTAATAGATTAGCAGATTTAGAAAAGTTTATTGTTAAACTGATCCTGTTTTGCTATACCCTGTTTTAAGTGTCGTAAAAAATTCATAAATTGATGGAACTATTGAAATTTTCCATTCGAGTATTTGAAACAATTGGCCAAGCAAGCCAGTAGGACGAAAACACCAGAGTGCTTACCACTCGCTAACGTTGAAAATATATCAAAAATTTCTACACAATGTCGTTTTGTATGTACTCGCAAAAATGCTTTTTCAAAGCTATTGCGACCTGCGACCGATGTGCTTTCAGTTAGTGTATTTAAAGCTAGATCTTTTTTACACGTCCATCTTTAAAAAAAATCTTTTTCTTTTGAACTATGACGCACGTTAAAGATCTACTGGCAATCTTATACTTTTTAATTTCTTTTAAATATTATGTATGTAATTTTCCCTTAAAGCTTTCAGTTGAAATAGATTTACCTTTTACTAAACGAAACATGTAAGATTTTTAAGTATCTCTTCTTGTTGGTGCATTTATCATAATTGCCGTGTCATACTTGTGTTGCCGTTACAATGTAGTGATATATGATTCCCGAGCCCGTCGCTGCTATGCTGCCCTATTAATGTCTTTGTGATTGAGCACTGAGGCCTGAGCATACTCATTGCACATCCTACATGGTAGTATAATGACCCAATAAAGCACACCAACTGACACTGGCCTGCGTTTATATTATTCGTCCAATCCGCCCACACACGGGGACGCCACTGACGGGATTTTATTTTCATTTTAAATACGCACATCTTCATGATTCGTTTTTCATTAAAGATGGATACCCTTCAATATGCATGTATCACCCCAATTATGTTACGTTCTATCATTCTTGATAATTTCCCTTTCTTGAATTCTCTATGTTGTTATATTTCCTTCGTATATAAAAAATGTATGAGAGATAAATAAAATAATTCATAACTTTTTACTAGATATAGCCTCTACTTTAGTAATAGCGGAGAAGCAAGAGTTCTTATAGAGGATCTGACTATTTTGGGTCCGAGGCTTTCAAAATCAATTGATAGTTGTGCATGGGTATTTGTTTGTATCTGGCAATTGGCTATGCATTTTTTTTACTATGTGATCTTTTTATTCAGTTAAGATTAAAATTACATCATGCATTTTGTTTTATTGTAGATATTATGTACACATATTATTACGTTGCATGCTTAGAAAGTTATGAAAAACTCAATCATATCCCTGCTTCACATTTTAAGCGATTAAATAAATCAGCTGCTTGCTGTTTACGGTTAAAAAAGAATTCAATAAAATAAAAACTTAAATCTTAAGCTTCGGCTTATGTATAATCTAATGGCGGCCCTGTCTTGATTCAATTTCTAAGTTTCGCTCGATTGGTCAATCCGGCCTTAAACTCTCAACAATAATGATCGTTAAATTGGTCCCCGTGCGAACGAATCGGCGAGCATGTTCAAGAATTTCTTCGTGAACTGAGCGGGCTACTGAATTTTTCTATTAAAACCCCTTCCAAAAGTAAATATACAAAGTTCGACAAAATTGAATAAGCCCGCTTCCATGTTGGGAAATCGATGACTTTTGAAGCATTTCTCAATAAAATATAAATAAGGCTCAGTTTCGGTGTATTTATTTTGATAATGCAGAAGAATTCGGATACCCTAACGCAACAAATGAACGCGCTCGTAGCACAGGGATTGTCAGAGATGACTGCACCATGAGGTCAGTCACGTTGGTTGGTTTCAACAAGTGAATTTTATGTAACGATTTAACCCAGTTTAGATATCAACGCATAACATAAATATACCCTAATCACAACACAGTGCTTTGCATGTCACTTATCACTTAAACGATTCTTGTTTTCGGTTGTCCGATGTTAGTAAACGTTCTTCTGCTGTGAGCCAACTTACGTTTCGAATACCCAATGGTTTGGTTTACTTCCACCTGCCTGCCGTTCTGTTGGCAATGATGCTTTATTTCTTTAGCTTTATGTTTGTACCAACTTTGCATTGTGTGTTATTAACTAATATAAAAAACGAATACTCCTTTGAGCAGGTAACAAACAACTCGGGTTATTTTTATATGTAGGATTTTTTTTGTCAGAGATGTTTATATTAATAGGATTGTTTTTTTTTTCTTTGGTAGGCTTATAAACCTTCTTGTAAATTTCTATTGTATCTATTTTTATAAATAAATAATCTGTACGTGGTGGGAATATTAGCTATATTTATTATCGTATTTTTTTTTACATTAGATGTAGGAGTAAGATTAGACTATTTATACCTGTTTTCATTTGTAAATATATTCCTTTTGCAGAATTTTAAAACATTACAAAATATCATATGCAATATTTCATTTTTATTTCAATTTAATAAATGACCATGCCGTGGCTTGAACCTGGATCCTCTGATCGTTTAGCGTAGCACAGAAATTTGGTACGGAAGCCTACCAATCTCTTTTTTTATTTACACTAATTCTATTGATGTTATTTATAAAAAAAAATTATGAATTCTTCAAAATAAAAACAGCCATTTATTTAAGAGTTAATATAGATCAATGTGTTGCTTGTAGGGTCTATAATTATTTATCAGAAGGTATTACTCAATAGACTTTGAAAGTGGCATCGTTATTAATATTATCCCGTGGCGTTAACAAAATGTGCGGATTAGATTATTATTTTTAATGTAGGTTAACACAGCGTTTGTTAGTCAATTACACCTTTATGAGAGGATCGTTAAGCACGCCCGGCAGCGGAAGCTCTCTCGTCACCTAGGAACACTGTTACGACGATGTGAGCCGCCAGGTGCTTGCTTGTTTGATGTCAAAACTAGCCGTTTTTTAATTAGCTATCAATTCAGATTCTATTTCGCTACGTTCATCGTTTTCTTTATACCTGCGCAATGTACTTGGGCTTCTTTTGGATTTTTAGTCCACGAAATTTATTTATTTGTATAGTTATACTACATATAAAGAATTTTAAATTAATATAAAATGAAATTAAAAATTGATAACTTAGTTATTCCACTTGGTTTATCCCGCCTAATCCATAGAAAAAGAAAAAAAATTACTTTCAATCGCTGCTGTCGGTTTCATATAACATGTCCAACTCGCTAGAAATTCTCACTTTTGTCAATTAATATTATTGAGAGTCCTACCCGTTGAAATTATTATAAAACAAATAGAATATACTAGAAAGCTGTTTATAGTAAATGTTCTACAATTTTATTTCATAGTGAACAGGACTGTTTTACTAGTAATCGCAAATTACAATTCAAATTTTTTCAAAATATTTTTCACTGCTTATTTCGAATTCGTAACATTTATATATTATTAATAATGATAATCCCTACGCGATACCTATTGAAGTTGTATTGGTTATTAAAAAACCGTGAGTGTGTTTAACATGTAAATAAATATGATTCCAATCAATTTAAACTGCCCTTTTTAATGCTTAATATCCGGGAGATCTCCTAATAAAGTTATTCTTATAAGAAATGGTAATTGCTATTTTCACGACATACTTATTTTGAAATAAATTATAGAAAAGTCTTTGCAATAAATAATAACACCTTCACATAATATTCAAATCTTCAACCAACAAATACTGGCATTAAATCAATGTACATATGAAGGAAAAAATATATCGCTTTCGACACATGTGTAAATAAAATGATTTCGTGTGTTCAAAGAATTTCAACCACCTCTAGTTGAATTCAGACAAAGTTCTGGAGCTTTTCCGTAGCTGCCGAACGACACACAGTCCCAGCAGTGCATGCTGCAAGTCTGACGGACATCGTTCTCACGGCGCTTTCCACACTGCCTTGCCCCTTCCGCGAGTATCGTTTTGGTCGACGCGCATGCCCGACCGCTTGAAGAGGGGGTAACCCCGCTTCACGACTCCGCCGCTCTCCATTGCGAGTCAAACCGTCGCGGAGGACGCATCCACGCTCGATACAACGAGACGCGCGGTCCATTGTGTTTGTGTTGTGTGCCGCTCAATATCTTGTAACGAAGTCTCAGAGCGAGAATATTCGTTTTATTCTTGATGAGATTTAGCCGGCGAAGTCTCGCCCCTGTTGGCCTGTGCCGTCGAAGGCCGGGTGTCCGCGGGGTGGTTTTCGCGTGCGCCTTTTACAAAAATCAATAGCGCGCTCTCGCGGTGTGCCGCCACCGCCACTGCCGTGTGCCTATTTCTTTATTCTTCCCGCGCGCGGTTTTATTATTATTTTACATTTCGCCTGGTCGGTGTTCTGCGTCGAATTCGAATTCGCCGCGCTTAATCGGAAGGAATGCCGAATCGGCCCCGCTCCGGTGAGGTTTCCATCCTTGCTCTGTTCTGACGGTCAAGTCTCCTGCCCACCTGTCGCCTGTTCGACCTATGGATTAAGTGACATATATCCTGCTGAAGTGATTTTGGATAACTCCCAAGTGCTCTACCTTTACGGAGAAGTGATGTCTTAACGTGTTCAAGTTTGAAGTGCTTTTGTGCCTACGATTGTGATCGCTCGTTTTACTGTCAAGTGAAGAGTGTAAACAACCTGTCAAATCGCTCGAGTCCACTTGTATAGGATAAATCAAGTGTCAAAAGAGTGGTGTTTTTGTGATGTCTGTCAATATTGTGTAGATTTTTTCTTTTTAAATTAGATTTCAATCGCTCTTTCCCAGTGCCGCCGAGATCGTTTTATCGATTTCGAGTGCCGGTGTTGTAGTTATTTTTTTTAAATTTCTTTGCCCAACGCCGAGCTGTCACCGTAGACCGTTTCGGTGCGTAGCGGCGTTTAAGGATCTTGTGAACAAAAATTGCTATCATAGTGAGGCTGAAAGAATCACCGAAGAACCATGTGGACGGCAGCGAAAAGAAAGAAAGCAAGAAGAAGAGCGGCAAGCAGAAGGACGTAGCGGCCGCTGCTGCTGCCGCCGCCGCCGCTGCAGTCACTGCCACTACAGTTGCTTCAGAAAAAAAAGAGGCCAAAGATCAGTCGCCTCCTAAACCGAAGGATAAACTCGATGAGGTATGGTCCTCGCAAAATTTCTAATACCCGTGTATTTGATATCTATCAGATATACCAATTTGACGTCCTCCTTATATTAAATTACTAATTAATATCGATATTGTTTTGCCATTATTTAAATACGTCGCGTCATTCTTTGTTTATCTTCAAAAAAATATTATATACCTAGAATCAGTTTGTTTTTTCTCTATACAATGATTTTCTGTATAGATATGTTTCTTGTATATAAATCAAATGTGACAGTTCAGTAATGTTTTACCTTTTGTCTTGAATGTCGAACATGAACTTAAACAATATCGGCTTTCTCTGTATCAGCGATATCTGAATACAAAAACAACTTCTTTTAAACTGTCGCAATTACATACTGGGTCATCACAGTAAGTTTTTTGCATTTTGAAATGACATGCATTTTATTATTCCACTTAAAAGAATATTTCAAACACCTGTTTTGACAGTTGTTTTACAATATTCAGTTTCTTTTGCGTCTCATGATTGTTGCATTTTTAACGATATGTTTATCAACAGAAGAATAGCTGTAGAAATGTTATCGTCTGCTTTCTCGATTTCTTCTGACCCAAACATTTTCCAAACTGCCTTATTTTATTAATTATTACGCAAACATGTCAACATTTCATTTGTTAAGCATTCCCTCATTAATTGTTGTCATGTTGTAGTGAGTGCTGCCGATGGTTTGTGCCGGCGTAGTCTTCAGCATAGTTTTTAAATTTTCGTAGAACTAAAAATACAAAGCAATTTTTATGCGATTTTTATTTCGATGATTTTTCTGGGGGCATCTAGTCTTGTCGAAATTATGTTATGTTTTAGTTTATTTTCAATTCTTGTCACACATTTTTCTTCAAATTTGATTGCTTCCCGGCTTATGTTATTTGTAAACGCAAAATTTAGAAAATGCATTCAGTTTTGGCTGCTTGGCTACTTGGCCAAAGCCGTTTCTCTCGTATGAATTAACAGTCGCAGTTTTTCCTCTGATAATGTATTCACTCGTGTTCCAGATATTCCTTCAATATTTATGGCGCTCATTTCGTTACTTTGTAGCATTCATATAATGACTGTTACAAAGTAGACTGTTAATTGATTGGCTTTCACACAAAGTCAAATGCCGTCGCGAATCATTTAGCATTCATCGCCTATAATATTCAATTTGTTTTCAATATTCACATCGCGTTCAAATGACAAATGAAACTTTCCAGATACGACTCCCGCCGTTCTTTTGTTCGGAGACACTATCATCGTTCCAAAATTTAAATTCACGAAGCGGGCGCGAGAACAATGCGCGCGCAGTGCGTGCCGCCCAAAAGCGTGTCTTTTGTTTATGGAATAACAACAAATCATTATATTGTGAGCGTGCAATGTGCATGGCTTAGCACGCGTCGAAATTGAAGCGTCAAATGAAAGTTCTGAATAAATATTACTATTTTATAACCATGCACCCTTATCGACGTCCTTATCTCGGGGGCAGCTAATTCCAATTCAACTTTAAACGGAAGGGGAAATGGCCTATCCACGCGACTGTTTTCAATCCATGTTAGGTATCTTAAATGACATTCTTGAAAAGCGGCCTGTTAGAAAATTCACAGGTGTTCTGTACTTGATGACTCATCTTTATAAAATAAAAATGAACTTTTACTGCTTCAATATTTTTTTTAGATAGTATGTTGCATTAACCAAACTTTTTTGTTTGCATTAGGAATGGAGTCTATTATGAATTAAAAATAATGGCAGGTGGTGCGGCAAAGTCAATAGACGAATTTGCAATTCTATGACTTTTTCAAATTGCTACCATAGTAGTGGCTAGCTTTAAATGTTTTCTATTGCTTTTAAATGTACATATTTTTATTTCATTTATGTTTAGATATCAGATTTATAATTAGATGTTATATTGATATGTTTACAAATCTTAGTTATCTTGAAAATCTCCTGCAAAGATCTATTTGATTTTTTGTGTCTTCCATATTTTAACTTTTCTAAATTTTTCTAACGTTTACCACAAAAAATACACGATTATACACATTTTTTCCCCTCGTATACATAGAAAAAAATTGGTAACACCTATGTGTGATAAGATACATTTTATCTGATAAATAAACATGTCCGTCACTGCAGTCTTTTTAAACAGTCAGTTCGCTGCAATGGCTTGTTAAAAATGCAGAATTCCAACATTTCACATGCCGAACACGAAACCGTTTTAAATTTATTTAGAATATATGCACGGGTTTGCGTCATTGAACCGTTTTTACGCTTTGGCAGGCGGGCAGCGTTCATATGAATAACAATATCAAATTGCCAGCTACTTTGCATGGCGTGTGTTTTTTAAAACTCAATTGAATTTTACTCTGTTATTCCTTTATTAACATTTTAACAGCGGTTATATTTGAATTTGTTTTATTTCTTCGCTCAGTTTTTTTACACTGCTGTGATGTTTTGTGGCACGATCATAGTTAATTCGGTTTCGTCAAAATTTCACACCAGTTTTTCGATAACTTTTTCCAATTTTTTCCAATCTCCGTTTTTATTGCTTTTATACTGACGTTGATAGTATCTATAGTCTTTCTTGAATTATTGTCATCAATGATATCATTTAAAGGTCTACAACTATGAGACATTTACAAGGAATGTTTATTATTTTAATTATAAACGATGTATAAGAATGTATAGATCTATCTGATTTGCTTTCAAATAATTTGAATCCATATACACTGACCAAAAGTTCTCCTCATTTTATATCGGAAAAGCTCCCTAGCTTATGCTGTTAGCGACGTGCATTCTCGTTTTCCGTAACTCCATTTGGCAAAGGCTCTGTCTGAATAAATATCTTCGGAATTGGCGTTTATTCCGCTGCCATTCATTCTCCTTTGGCTTTTGGTTTACGTGTGCACGCACGACATCCTTCAGTCGGGAAGAAAATCATCTGACTGATTATTTTGCGTAAAAGAATTGCGACGTGATATCAGTGTATCAGATTCGATATCAGATTCGACATCTTTTACTATAAGTGAACATTTAATCGTTTGTTAAATACGCTTAAGTACTCCTTTTTTGTACATTTAGTTAGGAAATAAAACACACTGATGTATCATTATTTTTTGCTTATAGCATCATATATTCGTAATTATTTGATAAAATAACTACTCTTCTGAATGTACGATGTGCCTACCCATTCAAGTTTGTATTAAACCTTGCTAAGCGTAGGGTAACTACACTGTCCTATTATTTAAGATATATTCACAACATCAGAACACTCTCAATACGGTCGAATCCGTTCTCACGTTTTGAAAAACCAAACAAACAAATTGTATTCAATTATTCATTATTACGAAAGGCGAACGGCGGCTTGTAACTATCCAATAATCATGTATCGACGCTACAGTCCGCGCCCCCTCGCGCCGCACGCGCCCCGGGGGGGCCAGCACAATTACACGAACCGACGGGGGGTATCAATTAACCATCAAGCGGGCGGTTATCGTCGCTCGGACATTGCCTCCCCCCTCACCATCCGTTACCCCATCAGCCCGTCAACAGATCTGTTTGGCGATGTAACGGAGCTGATGCGCTGGGGGCTATAATATGGAAAGCGCATGATTTATGCACATGAAAGAACTGTTAATGTTTTCATATGCATAAAATTATCCGTCATGACTGTCCGTTTTTTCGCCATGTTTTTTACCCGAGTACAGGCTTTTTTAAAATTTGAATTGATTCTTAGCCTTACATCTAAATTACTTGGCTCGTTTCACATTCGAAAATCTGACGAGTGTGATTTAGGTGAACAGGACCCAAACCGTCGTATCTCTGAAATGTGGCTATAATCACTAAAAGGTTTATTTTACTAGTATTGTAATACAAAACTCATCAATTGTATATTATTTTTATTAATATATACATTTATATATTTTAATTTTATTAGTAAAAATACGTTACATATGAATTTTATTACAAAGAAATGTAATGAAAATATGTTTTTTCTCAAATAAAGCATTTATTATCAGTATAATGATATAATATCTAGCCTTCATTGGTTTCCACAGAAAATCTCCACCTCCCTATATTTATCAGTTACTTAACTCTCATGCTCTCATTATATATATACCGATAGGTTTTCGATTTAGTGATTCAAACGATGCTTTATAAGGGAGCGAAACACTTGTTAATTTACTCCAAATACGGATATTTGTTATTCGCAGTCACCGCTGCACTGAATGCATGAGAGATGAGAGGATAACTTATTTACAGGACCTTAGGATTTATTCAACGTATCGGTATCAAGCTTATCAAAATTGTTTACCATGCGCTTTGACCCCATTTTAATGCGATGAGAAATTGATTGAATTGGCATTTACTTGGTAGAACTCCATTATAATAGGATGAAATAATACGCCATCGTCAGAACTATTCCAGACAGTTCTGACGATTGCGGAAAGCCGAAATAGCTATCAACTACCTGATGTAAAAAAAAAATGTAGAACTAAATACTTTGTTATTTTATCCTATTATGAGATGAGAAATCTTTTAAACAACTTCTTCGAATGAAATAATTTTAATGATAGCGCGTCTATATGTACAATAAAGAAAATGATAATATCTTCATTTCCTTGTTTTTTTTTCTTTTATAGATTTTGAATATTCTTTCGTTTTTTAGAAATACCAAAATCTACAGAAACTTACCCCATGAAAGATATTTTTATTTATCGTAATGAATAGAATTAAAGTACTATTTTTTTATTATTTATTCACCTACTGAAACTGGTTTTTTTCATTATTGTCCCTTTTGTAAGCTTTCGAATCACCTTGATTAAAGCTGTTTTTTAATGGGTGCCTAAGGGTGCAGGGTGGCGGCAGCAGCTTCGAGAACAAATGGGGTGGCACAATGGCCAGGGGTGATCACGAGACCGTGTCGATACGAACGATTAACCGTCTGATAATAACCAATACTTCGCCATCTGATTCTCGACTGTTTGCTTGTTTGTATACATTAAACTTTTGCGGTATCTCCTACCGATCGAATCGATTGAATTTTGTCCTTTTTACTAGCAATTCATTTTACGTGTTTCAAATTGATTTACTGTTGATTTCAAATTCTTGTTTAGTTTTAAAGCTCTCTCTTACTGGCTTTTTCGTGAAATTGAAAGAAATAAATTGCGAAAACTAAATAACTTTGAATCTGCAACAATGATTTATGGTTTATTTTTTAATAACATCATCGTGTACTTCAGTTTGTGTGTTAAATGTGTATGACTTAAAATAAAATTGTTCTTCGCATACCATCATACAATATTGATAGCTGGTTTTTTTTTCAAATCATATTATGTATACTCATAGTTTTAATAAACAAAATCTTATGAGTCTAAACTCTAAATGATTGGATCGTTTAATTAAGCATGAACTTTAGGAGATTGATAGTTCAAGATCCAAATGGTTAAATACTCCTTGATTATTTCAAAATGGATAACCGCGAATATGAAGATCCCATTCAAGCGTTCAATCTGATGAAATCAGTTTTATCATTATTTTATTTTTTTTATCCCTTGTTTCCACATCCAAAATTTAAAGTTGATAAAACACATACGTCATCCACACCGAATAATGCGAATTGACTTTCATTCGGTGCAGGAGGATTATTTTAACGCCGCCGACACTGATTTATCTGATTAAGCTTTTATTGAATCGGTATAAACTCGGTGTGATCGCCGGGGCTTTCATATCCCCCTAATCGGATTACTGCCGACATTAATATACATTACGGGCTTAGAGACGTCGAGCGAGTATCGAGTAACCGGGTAGGGTACTCATGCTGCTTAATCTCGAGTACTTGATATATTTTGTTCGCTTAGGTTGTTTCTATGTCTCAATCTTTTTAAATAAAACGGAGTCCCGTCCTTTCTTTAGAAATTCTTGCTTGTTGCTTGGATATTCTTTTTTGATTGCCACTTCAAATAAGCATAGCAAATTATTGGTTACGGCATTTAAAAAATACCCGTTATCTTCATTATATCAAAATTGTTTATTCAGTATCCTTGATTGTCTGCTTTACAAAATTCTTCCAAATTTCATCCTTATTCATTGATTATGCACACTTGTGATGCTTTCGTTGATATTCTTATGTACACTAATCATAACGTCACTTCTCCGGGCATATCTATCATCTCCAGATGATTTATCAGATTGAATTTTTTAATTTCACGATGCCATTCTCCAGCCCATCTCAGTTCAGTATTCTCAATTACTACCTTACGTTCATGTATGACAAGTTTTACCTCTAATTGCAGAACAGTTAAATATTGTACCTTTAACGACAAATTAGTAATATTCATTCAAATTGTGTGACCTCTTACTGGGATACTGAACACCCGGGTAGCCCTGTAAAAAACGGCGGAGACTTATTTACATCCCTGAGTATGTCGGTCGCTCACTCTGCAACTCCCTGTTTATTAATTTAATTTCGGTGACAGGCGTGTGACGTTGGTTCAAAAGCTTTTTTCGTTGCCAGCTTTTATCGAAATGAATATTTCGTTATTATTGGTTTAGCGTACGTTTGATTTTGGTTTATTTAGTAGGTGCTTATTAAATACATGGTGACATATATCCGCTGTGAAAGCCAAATATATTATATTATGACTGTTTTAATATGAACGAATATATTTTTTTATGTATTTTGATTCTAAAACTGTTTTTATATGGATACGTGAATTCAAGGTACTGAGAATAATATCAAATTTTGCTGCCGTATATTTAACTTAACGTCATAGAAATGCAACACTTAATGTGCGAATGTCTATAATATATTTAACTCGAAATTTTACCTAGCAAAAATTCTCTTGTGGAAATGAACTCATGTCATACTTCCTTTGTCTCGTGCGCACATATGTATTATTTATTATGTTTTCTCTAATCCTACTCTTATTCCGTTATTCTACTAACGCTGTACATACTGCATTAATCGTTTTGACGAAATGTGTTATGTAGTTAAATCCCGGATTTTTTTAACATTCACACTTCTTTGTAATACTATTCATATAATTAACAGCCCTTGATGGTTTTATAATTTAAGACATCGACTGAGGGTGCTTGATGAAATTTCAATATCAAATTTGAGTTATTGATATTTTGTACACTTCCATGTTTTTTGTCAGTTCGAGTTCATTCGTGCGCACGAATGCCTGAAGATGCCGAAAGGCGAAACCCGGGTCGTTAGTGACAAAATACATGGAAGTGTACAAAATCTCAATAACTCAAATTTGACGGCTTTGTTTATCGTATTGCGGTATGTAGTTATTAATTTCATTTCGTTGCTACATTTTATAATAACGTTAAAGATCAAAAAGTTTTACACATTTCAAATTGCATATAGCATATCCATTGAAAATATTAATTGTACAGTTTGTATAGGTATTCGGATTTGTTCGTAATATTTTAACCCATGCATTTATTTACATTTCATATTGTCTGGGTTCCCCAATTTGTGAAATAGGATCTCCTTGCACTGCTTTTAATAAGACACTCTATTATTTCATCCACCCCCTAATATTTCGAAACACTTTTGATTATGATAAAGCCCCCGGCTGAACAATCTACCCCTGCGCGGAATTATTTCAAGGGGAAGTTTTTATACCCCCGCGAGGGTTAAAGCAATACAAGGTGCGTGCGTATAACTACGTATTCCGTAAGTTTTTTTTATTCTTATTCATTATTAGTTTTAATTGGTACTTAGAAATATAAACACACTCGAAATTATAAACAAACGTTGTAAATATAAACACTTATTGATTTTAAATGTTGTATCCTTTTTTACTAACACGGTCAGTTTGCTGAGATTTTATTGCATTTAAATCTTTTGCTTTTTTAAATCTACAGCTATATATTATATGTTTAACAAATATATGTACACACCCAATTCTGTTTTTACACTATACATTGGTTCCAAAAAACGTAAAATATTATCAAGTATGTGTGGAAAACTATAATTGGTTTTTCAAATTCAACTAAAAAAGTCGTATTTACATGTAAACCTTTAGTTTCCTTAAAATGAAGAAAAGAACAATTTTTTTGACACGGGCTTTAGTGAAATGAAGAAATAAACTAGTGTAGGGTGATAAAATTGTTAATATTAGGTATTTGATTTTCAGCAAACATTCTAAAATTCGCATTATTTTGTACAGAGTCAGCAGTTCTAATATAATTTTCAAAATAAGTAATGGCGCAAAAAAGAGTTTATCGCGTAAATAAAGGAACGGTGCCATCCGAAACATCCGCGTTGAAGTGAAATTGTGCAAATAAAAATATCCTTAATATAGCAAATAAAAAGACGACTGGCTGTATTTTTCTTTTTACAAGATTTTGCTCGTCTGTTTTAGCTTAAAGTTTTTCTGTAGAGCCATTGAAACCTGTAACCGAAATTATTACTAACTGTACACTTATCTTCCAATAATAGCTTTTGGCTAAATGCCGGCTTGTCGGTGAAGTCGTCACAACATTCTGTTTGACAGAGATAGGTTACTTAACTAGATTGTTAATAATGTTGACACCGACGGATGATTGACGCGGCTGTAATTATTAGTTAGGTAAGTATGTGTTGACAATCACGTTATCGATGTACACGTTAATCGTTTACTTGAATAACATGGTTCAATGTCTCGACTCTTAAATGTCGGTTGTACGCGTTTGGTTGACAGAAATTTGAAGTGACAGGAGAAATCGATTGATTTGGTTTCTTTAGTTTGAAAACGTTATTGGGTATCTTAGCTATTCATTTGTCGTGTTTTATGTAGGTTGCATCTCTGATATAATAATTGATCGCTTTGCTTATTAGGTGCTCAGAAATTTAAATACTTCTTTTTATTGAGGTATCCGTTACTTTAACCGTCTTGTAAAATACAACCAGTCAACATTATCATTTATTTAAATAAATTGTTGAAAACATTTTCTGCGTAAAACCTTTAATGATCGCTATGTAAATGAAAATAACTCTCCCAATTTTCACTTCATACATTTTCCACAAATTCTCGGAAGCGTTCTTCATTCAACAGTGAAATAATTCCATGAGTCCAGCCATGCCGGAAAAGTTTGTTTTCCCTCAGCGCGCGGGGTAGGCGGCTGTGAATGAGGGCGGAGTGGGCTAATAGACGGCAGTGGCTGTGATAATTATACGATAGCGCGTCGCGATAATACTCCACCGGGAGTCCGGTAACGCTTGCCGGCTTTCGTCCCCCTCTAGCACGAGTTATCTCTTATTCCTTGCTGCCATTTCACTCTGTCAGGGGCTAATTTCTTCTTGCCCTCTTTCGCCTCTGTTTTACACGTGCTTTGTTTGTTTTCAAAATACGCTACCGCCTACTAAAAATGACTGCGCTGCTGAAATTTCAATTTTTTTTTGTATAGCTTCAGGCTTTTTTTCGTTGATCCAATAGCATCAATTTAGAATAAATAATATACTATCACAAGAACCGGTTTCACTCGGCACCAGATAATATTAGCCCTAAAGCCGAAGTTGTTTCAAACCTTCATTTCGATGACAATAATAATTTAATTTTATACCGCCCATAATTATGTCCATTTTTTTAATTTCCTCTTTCAAATATAACTTGCGAAAATTGTAGACCAGTAAATCTTTTTCGGATGTTTTTTTAATATAAATCTCATTAAACAAAATTTCGCGGCTTGGCAACAGAAATTCAACTTCAATAGAAAATGTTCACCCCCTAGGCCCTGGCCGTACTATGACATTATTGAATAAGCATTACAAGTTGTATTCTTTTTTTATTGTGAAATCTTTCCAGTACAAATTGACATTTTACACCATTCAAGTGATTTCCCATCAACGGTATCTGAACGACCATGCATATTTAATGTATGATATTGTCGAATACTAAATCCCTTCACCTTCACCACCCCCTACAGTATATCGTGTTCAAAGCTTTTCATCTGGTCGCCGAATAAAGCTCTGCAATCACTTTCATATCAGTGTACAATATAATTCTCACCCCTATTTATTACCCCACTAACGCTCGTCGCAACTTTTGACGCGGCAGCCCAATTTGAATATCATAGTCGGTCATTAAAGTAATGACAGATGCAATAAGAGGGCGTTCCTCTTGTATTTTTGATAACAAACATTTCACCCTTTTTGTGTGGAGACATTATTTTCTAATACTCGAATTTTTTTACAACGTTTAAACATTATATTTTAAAAAATAAAACACAATTCATTTGTACTACTTCCACATATTTATAATGATCAGGACCGGTTTCGCTCATCACGAGCATTATCAACTGATAAAAATACAAACAGAACAGGCTATACATAAATCAAATAAAAGGTTTGATTTATGTATAATTTATTTGCTAATCAGTATTTTCTTGTCTTAGTTCATGAACCATCAGTTTTATATACCTTCATTTTTACACTTAATTTTATATGAATAAGCCTGTTCTGTTTGTCTTTTTATCAGTTGATAATACTCGTGATGAGCGAAACCGGTCCTGATCATTATTAATATGTGGAAGTAGTACAAGTGAATTGTTTTATTTTTTTAAATATAATGTCTTTCCACCAAGAATTGACAGTTAACACCAACTTAAAAGTGTTTAAACATTATTCACGTTTTATACGAAATAACAGTTTAATTATTAGTTTGATGCAGCTATCGCTTGGTATAATATCACACGTAAGTTTTTGACTATAACTTTCTTTTATAGTGGACGGATCGCACCGATATCCATACACAGTTGTTTGCAGCAGTTTGTGAAGAGAATCGACTACAGGTCTGATTCTAAATGTGGCATGTAGTCGTAAACTAACTTCTTTGGGTTGTTCTGTGCATATCGCCGTGCGGGAGACACGAAATGACCGAACGGTCATCGCTGTACCTCACCATCCACGTGGGGATTACCCGACCGATTAAAAAATATAAACAAAACATTTATAGCTACCATCGGCGTGCGGTGGATTTATCTCTACCACTCACTTGCGTATACGCAAGTAGGTTGTAGTCACTCGGACTTTTCACTTTATAAGTGATTGAGCGAGAAAGAGAAATAACGGCAAGCGCTTGGACCACCATTTTCGCATAAATGTATATTTGCTTAAAAATATTACTTATCAATATTCATGCTTACTCGAATATCCAGTTTAAACCTTCAGATGAGCGATATTTATATAGTTGTAAGCATGAAAAACTTTAAAAAAAGGTGTGCGGTGCGGAAACTGCAGTACTATTGTTACAATCGCACAATATAATAATGGACACTTAATGAACCTTTATGTGAAGGACGAGGTTCTGCAGTCGGGGAGTTGGTAGCGCTGGAGCGGGGAATGGAAACGGGGGGCGGGAGCAAACATAACTATTCATATGCACGTACGTTTGCAGCTATAGTTTTTGTGAGTTATGTGACGCGTCATATGTGATATTATGGATGGCTGAAACACAGCGTTTTGTTTCGTGTTACGGTGCACAGGGATATTCACGGAAGAACCCTTCTTTGATTTTGAGTCTTTTGGTTTGCTTAAGCTCGTGTCTTTATATCGCGTTTTTCATTCAATGTTAAAGCAATCCTTTTTGATGCTTTGGTTAAAAATAAATAATATTTAAATCCGGTCTTTCTGATAATTGTCGTTGAATGCTTAAATTGTCTAATTGTACACTCTATTTATCTCGTAAAATGGAAAATTGATGTCTTTATTTTTCTTGTTTAGAGATGTTTAATCACAATTATTTCATGTTAATACTGCCGACGACTGTTACAAGTCAAATATGCCGATATTGTTAACTTATTTTTTTCGGTTTTTAACGTATATTTTATAACTTCATATCAGGATAACGATCGCACCGCTTCACAGCCGGCCGTTCTTGACAGTCAGTTAAAAATACGAGCTTATAATTTACATGTAGAATGTTTTGTAAATAAACAGTCAAGAGACACGCGAACGGCCAGCACGCAGATTAAAACGACAAAACAAAGTATAAGTTCTGTACAAGAATGGCGTTCAAATTGTTTTACAAATAAAACGGGGTGTTATAAATAATTCATCAGATAGGGAGAGAACGGCGACGGAGCTTCTGCTGAAAGCGTCGCTATCCCGCTAACGAGGACGAGCGTATAGCTTCAAGCAGGAATTATAGCTCTGTAAGCTACTTCTTCACTTTAAAATTCAGTCATCATTGAACGTTTCTTACATTACTTTCTGTTTCGAAGTTACTTTGTCCTAACAAAATAAACATGCATCATAATTGTGATCAATTTAATATCAAGGAGTCCAAGGAATAATATAATAATATTCAAAATTTTTGAATACTGGAATGCATATATTATCAGTTTCTTAAATTTTGATTCGCTTCACAATTGATGAATATTCAAACGTGTGCAAGCTTTGTCTTTCCACCAGCGTGATTGCTATGTCGAAGGAGATCATCAAATAATTTCCGCAATCTGTACCTGTTCTCTGGAAGGTATTCCAGGAAATCAAATAAACGAGACGCGACTGGGTATAGGGAGAGGATGAGGCGAAAAGAAGCAATATAACCAAACTTTCCATTGTTACAAATCTTGGATGATATAAGTAAATACCATAAGAATTTTTAAAGGGTATCTATGTACCGTGCTAATTTCAACTCACGTTTCGTTCTCAAGAATAACATCTTAGACGAACGCAAAAACAGCTATTAACTGAAAACCTATCAGTTACTTATATTCCGTCATTGCTTCGTCCGATTCGATCGCTCGGCGAGGACTGAATAAAATCCCGTAGTCACGCGACGCCATTACGGAAAAAAGCGCCCTAAATGATAAGAGCCCAAAGTTGCGGGGTGGTAGGGGGTCGAGGGTGGGCCGGTCGCGGATGGGAAACTTCACGACCTTTTATACGGTAGTGATAAAGTCCCAGAAACAATCGGTGTTCGGTAAGTCGGCTCGGTTTGTTGGTCGCATGCCAGGAGATAAAGCGCCGAGCTTGTTACCCGAGCGGGGAGCTGGCGTTCGTGCCGCTTACATTATAATATAAGGGTAATTATCCACTTAAATAATTGTAAAATTCAAATGCCAATCCGCAGGCGAGTTTTTATCTTTCTTTGTTGACTGCTAATTTATTAATGGACTTCTTTTACGATATGTAATTTTTATTAAAACTTGTAATCATGTTAATTGTTTTTATTTTAAGTTTCAAGGAATACTTAATTTGCTAACCGTTTTTTACTTTACCCTTATTGTTTTCATTCAAAATTTTACAAATTTGTTATATGACCGAGATCAATCTTTTATTTAAGTTTTATTATTATTTCGTTTCAGTATATATTCTTCAGCAGTTTCTTAGTAGTAAAAAGACTCATGAAACTATTTTCTGGTACGTTCGATTAATTTTATACCGTTCATAATTTTTCATCATAAGTAATTTTTAAATTTTTCTACGAGAACTGCAGCTAGCTGCTCAACCTCTGTTTATTTAACAGAGTATGTATAGACGGTTACGGCAATAACTCGAACCGTACTTGTGGTTAGTTAATAGCTCTCGCTATGCCCCGTTTATAGAATCGAATGGGTGGAAGGGAATTTTAAACACTAGTAATATTTGACACCCCCGTTTTTGTTTGTTAAGCTTAAGTTTTAAAAGGATCCAGAACTACCCTCGAACAGCCTTAATGACAATGATTCTTAGTATTCGAACCGATTTATGGTCGTTAAAAATAAATCGGTTGCTGACCGACCGACGGGCTAAGCTGAAATTAGAAAGCAGGCGCTTGTTAATGGCCTCGTCTGCCTGACGACAGCCATTGGCAAAAGGGAGGGGCCTACATTGTTTGAAGTTTTAGTTTTATTTTGGCAGTCTGTTTTTGGAAACCTCAGCCGGCGGCTGCGCTGGTCGAGGCGTCCGCCGCATCGTAGTGATTATAAATTGTTTTTGTTTGTTTTGAAAATCGATTTAATTTAAATTTAAAATCGTTTGTTGTGTCAATTGCATTATAACTTAAAGGTTAATTTTTGTGTTAAGTAAACGTAAATGTAGACTCAATTTTATGTCGTACTGGTAACTTTTGTGTATTAAACCACTGCTTCTTCAATAAATTAGAGATAAACCGGACTGGAGTGGTGTTCTGATTGAGACCTATGCATCCTGGATGGTGATAACCAAGCATTCGCCTCTCTTCGAGTAGGCATTCTCACATCCATACCTACAAACAGATCTTCATAATCGATTGAAAAAATAATTTATGAAACGCTCCGTCCTTCGATTTGAACCCGTGAGATTCGTAACGAAAGCCAACGACGATGACCACTTCTTCACAGTGAAGCGGGTCTTTCATATTCACGATACTTATCTAAAAATGTGGCATAGTTTGAAATATACTTGTTATTTCGAATTTTGAATAACCATGGCCGTTATCGATGATATTAATTAACCACGTAAGATTCTATCAAAAATGAATTGTTCCAAAAATCTTTGAACTTTTGTGAAAACTGCCAGCAGTCTGTCACCATAACACGCTATCACGTATCAGATTCCTTCTCAGCGAATGGCTTACAACTAGTGTATTCGTATTTATGCTGCTAAATAGCGGACGATAAGTACACAATTCTTGTCGATTTATTGCGGTCATGTAATTATTTTCGTTTAGTAAATACGGCGTTTTATTACGTACGTATTAGATTTAGCGCGTAAAAACCTTTGCGATCGTTGTAGTTGATCTACCTAAGTTTTAATCGCTCCAGGCACCTAGTTAATTTCGCCGCTGGTGTTAATTACCCGTTTTATCTCTCTAGGGTCAGGACTTGGCAAGGAACCGTGAATTACTTAGCAAGGAAAATCCTTCACTTCGCTTCCCCCGTGTCTACCCGACAGGGACGATGAATTGCCACGAGGATATTGTTTGCATTTCTGAGTCCATTTCAAGACTACTATCTCTTGATCGCGGTTCTTTATATGTTCCTTTTTGAAATATTCATTCATTATGTTTGCTTTGTATTAAATATCGTATTTTAACCACAATATTTTACCACCTTTTCTTGAAAATGTGATATTTTCGTTTCGGCATAAATAAATAAAGACCATTAAACAGTTTTTACATAGAACTAGGATTGTTAATCGGCTTATTAGTAGCGCTTTTTCGATTTGTTTAATTGAGTAGCAGCTTTTTTAAATCAGATTATATCGTTTATGAAATATATCATTTACATTTAGAACGATAGAAACCCGTTTCACTGAAGAGTTATGTTTCAAGTTTCTTTTGTGTTGTATTTTCAACATTATCATCGAAAAAATGTGGTATTTAATTATGCAATATTGAAAAACATTTTAAATTTACCTAATATGACAATACTATGTTTTTTATTTTTAACATGATAATAATAACTAACCAATTAAATTATATCATTAACTTTTATTCCATCTGTTATTTTATTTGTAAATGTATAATTTTAATTGAATCTGAATCACAACAAAATACTTTTAGATTAAAATATTGCCACTCATGTTTTAATAATATTCGTGTAACATTAAAAATCCACTTTTAATTAGCTGCTACACTCAAAACCATTCTCTTGCTCAAATAAATTTATACTAATTTTATTATTTTTTTATGCGTTGACGTATGATAACTGAATTAATTTACGAAGACTATTAAAGTGATATTATGATTTTTAAAAAACTCGCATGTTGTCTTTGAAAATACCTATTTCATTTTACATAAGATAAGAGTGGGTATATTTGAATTGCTAATTCTTTATTTGAATATGCAACACTTTTTTACGATATTCAAACTTCGAAATGCCACTGCAATAAATGCGCCATTAATTCAAACGAATTTTATGAATTGAGTTATTAATCTTATGGCGTTGGTATTTTAAACTTTTTTATTTGAATTCATACATATGTAACGAAATTATACGCTATTTCTCCTATAATGTATGCATTATATTACCTTGTTCCCGTATAATGAACGTCATTAATCTAGCCGATTACCAATTTGGATATCAACCTTGGATCATTGCCGTGTGGCATTATTATTTGGGATATTTTATTTTTATCTTGGTTTTGTTTCATTATTTAATATTCGCCTTCGTACAGTATCGCATTAATCTTATGTTTAATGATATTAATACAAAAATGTGCTGTGTATGCTTTTCTCATTAAAATACACGGCAGATATTTATTGCTAAATTATTCAAATTGCTATTTAAATAAGCACGAATAATAATGAAAAATTTAATAAATTTCTGTGTTCCTACAATAGAGTAGGTAACATTAAATTGGTTTTATTTTAATCACGTTGATGATTTATTTATATTTTTTATGTATATGAAAACAGTGCCTGATTCTTTGGGATAACTGTTTGGTCCAAGGAGCTGGTTTTCATTCAATTCAAAATTCTATACAGTCTTATCTCATAAAAAATTTAGCTATTATAATATATGAAAAAATAACTTTTCTAGTAACATCGCTTACCCAAGGACCGTGGCCAATTATTATGCATAGAGTATTATAGCTTTGTTGTATTTATTCAATAGTAATTACAATCTTAAATTCTTAATTCAACGTAGAACGGATTAGCAAATGTGAAAAATCAACTCTCATTCGAACTTTGGAAATTTGTCATTTTGTACCTATGATGATATAATCGCTAAGGAATACTTGCGTTCGAGGTATTTATATGATGTTGCCCCTCAACTTTTCTCTAATTAATCACTGGTTGGAATAATTAATCATTATTTTGTATAATAGCACTGTTCTTAGTTTCTTATGGATTTTTAATACGTGACATTTTTTACCCATTATAAAAAAGTTTTATCTACGCTATCAACGAAATAGCGGAATAGTTGATTCATTTAATTACTTGTGTAATATGTCGCCTATTTTTTTTTCGCGATTGCTCTTCACTTTAGCGATAAAAATCCGCGCGTATTTATTTTAAATCGAAATACGTTAAATCCACTCGGAACATACCAACGGATTGTAACTTACACGGAATAGATGTATGTACCGAAGAGTTTAAAAAACCGTGTAGTGTGGCGTGTTAACAAAGCTCACGCCGAACCGCGATCGGCTGCCAATTAGAGCCTCGAATTTGTAAGGCATTAAAATTTAATGCAGTTCTGGGCTGAGCGAATTGCACACATTAGATATGCAGCAATGCACCGAGAAATTACTGCTTTTTTCTCCTCGCCATAATATGTGTGCAACTAATAATTATTCAATGTTTTACGGCATCCGCTGATTCGACACAAGTTGCCACTAATTTAAAACAAGGTGCTCGCGATGTATAATTATGCCTTCAACAGGTGCCAATGTTAAGAAGTACAGGTAACTGGGGAGGAAATCGTAATATATATTTATATAAATATGTTGATTATAATTTAATTTAACGGTGTAAAGAGAATTCCTTTCAAATGCAACAATTTTAAATTGGTCAAGATGTTTTTGTAAAAAAACACATAATGTTTAGTACGAATATCAATTTTTTATAGAAAATAAATCAGGGCTGTTATCGCTCAGCGAATGAGCATTTTTAACCGATGAGCCCACTCTGAACGCAACTGGTCTTGGATCACATGTTAAAATTGTAGATGTGGATTAGGTTATGCGTAGAAAAAAATTAAGTTTTAGACAGAATTGTTAGTTTAACATCCACCCCGCGTTATCTATACTTTGACTCTTATTTTTAACCAATTTATTTATATTTTATCGATATATAAAAAATATTCGATGAATATAAGTATAACCGTTCGCCTAACATTAATTTCTCACCCTGCATGTGCACTATTCTTGTCATTGAGATTGAATTGCTTTGCGACACTTAGTTGACCTTTTAATCGTGTGAACGATCGTTTGAAACATCTCACGGTCCTGGGTCCGGGAATCCCCTATTGATTCACCTATGCGAACAGAATTGTGAAGAAATTCGGCTTTCAATTTCGTTCTCTTTTCCCGTTTTTCCCCTTTGTCCTCCGCTGGAGCGGGGTCGGCATTCACTTCCCGTCTCCTTTATCTATAGCAAGTCTCTCTAGATTGCTTGGGGGATTCTGGTTTTAAATCAACTCAGAAGACAGTAAAGTTACGCCATGTCGACGCAAAACAGGTTTGAAAATATTTGTCCAAGTAAAAATATAATAATATAAATCTACAGGCATGTGGTGTTTTTTTACGCGTCAAAAAATACACGTTGCTTATTACATATTTATTTAATGATAGTGTCGTATACAAATGACTTCAAAAACTAGTCTCGTAAAATATCTTCTTTGTGTGACTCGTGTAAAACACATTATCTTTAATATAAAATTAAAATTCACGAGCATTATGAACTGATAAAAATACAAACATAACAGGCGTATTTATATAAAGTGTAGTGAAAAAATGAAGGTTTATAATTCATTATTTCTTCATTTTTTCACTCAATTTTATATAAATACGCCTGTTATGCTTGTATTTTTATCAGTTGATAATGCTCGTGATGAGCGAAACCGGTCCTGATCATTATAAATATGTGGAAGTAGTACAAACAAATTGTGTTTTATTTTTTAAAATATAAAGTCTTTCCACCAAGAATTGACAGTTAACACCTTACAAGTATTATGATTGTTGTTAGTGGGCTATCTTAGTTGGGTACCTACATAGTACGTAAACATTACTCACATTGGAACTTGAAGCTGCATCTGTACTATTGAATTTATTCTCATGTGTGGCAAATCGACTGGGTTGCATGTTCATTCGCATTTAATTGCGGATTCACAGCTACCGTTGAGATTATCTGTTTACATGGCCGAAGTGACACCACTGTGGAAATATCTCATTAAATAAATTGCTCGCTGGGATTCACGTTGCGGACTACCCTCACGAACCCCTAACGACGGGGTAGTTTATTTAAGTGGTCGCCGGCATTCATCCCCCGCGAGATTGTCCCTGGGGGACTTGTCCCCGGGGGCTGATGTCCCACTCAAACACCCCGCAACGCTTCATCAACGTTCCGTCTTCCTACCACCCAGTCCTATTGTGTTGAAAGAGCGTCCTTCGGGCGCAGGCTTCTCTGTAATATCCCCCTAATGCAGGATTAACCCTCGTGTTGTTTATCGCGGGGGATTGTTGCATTTAGTTTTTCGCGCATGCATGCCCATAATAATAATCATAAATTATTACGAAAATTTATTATTTAGTCCCTGAAGGATCTGTTTGATTTTTAGTTGCGGTGTGCACTGTTTTAATGTTTGTCTTTTCTCAATAAAATTTGCATAATATTATATTTCTATAACAGCAGAGCAAAAAGTGGGAATTATGAAAAGAGCAGGGAGATGTATTTAAGTGTTTTAACTGCAGATCCTTCAATGTACGATATTGAAATCATTCGATCTCATAAGAATGATACAATATATTTATTTATATAAAACGATCCCGTTTATCATTCAAATCAACATAAATTACAGTAGTTATTCATTTCCTTTTAAAATTAACCACCTGATGAGTATTACTAGTTAAATTTATTAAGCGAAACCGGTCGTAATCATTATAAATATTTACTTTAAACAAACTGATTTATTTTTAAAATATAATGCTTTCTCTCCAAGAATTGACAGTTAACACGTTAAAAGTGATCAAATTAATTTTATTTTAGAAAGCAATTTTTTATTTTAATAAAATAAATAATACTTATTTAATTTGTACCAGGGAATTTGTACCATAAAAAGAGAATTAAAACACATTTATGGTATTTGCAAATTTCACACATAGTTTTAATTGTGTGCTTTTATTATTTTTACTAAATCAACTGTGATTAAAACATCTTAATAGAATATTTAGCATGCAAACTTCGACAGGTGGAAACCTTGTATATTAAAATGTAAACCTTTTTTAATGAGCCTAACATCAATACGAATTACTTGCATTGTGTATTTAAAAAGTCATTGAAGTGTAAAGCTAAAATATTCATTATTTTTTGCTAGATATTATTATATTTGTTTGCCCGCTTGCGGCTTTTATAGGGGGAGAAAATATAGGTGGAGAGACATGATTCAGACCGTAGAAAGCTGGAGGGGAGGGTTGGCGTTTTGAGGGTTTAATTTAACCCCAGGCATAAAAGCATAAATGATCAGTTACGGACACAATGGCTGCCCCGCATTATCCATTCCGGCTAGGGGGAGCGCAAACACGTTTAAATTTCGTATATTAATTTGGGGGCCACATGTGAATATTTTGATTCGACGTCCATACTTAGTTACTTACTTCTTGTCTATAGTGTGTATGCTATTTGTTTATGTTCGTGCATCACGTTGGGGATTAATGTGTATTTTAAATCACCAGAAAACTTTCTCAATAAATTAACTCACTGATGCTTTTTAATTCGTGTCTCAGCATAAAGCTTCAATGGGAGAATTTAAAACGAGTATAACGACACACACAATCACGGTTGGAATAATTGCATTGTTTTTTAGCTACTATAATAGTTTTGTTTGATATTTTTTATAGCAGAGATATAGAATATTTGTATCACACCCTTACCAGGAAGAAGGAACATGTGAATAGCTGGAAATGCATGGAAAGCATGTGTGTGGTTATCCGACCTCTGTTGACCAGCCCCGATCAAAAGGTTCTGGTTTCAATTTCTGCCATGGTCAATTTTTTTTTCAACATAACATTCGAAATCTTCGGCTCTGTTATTCGAGATCTATACCTCTAGTTTATATTATATATGAAGTGAATGTGTTAAATTCAACATGATTTATCAGAAAAAATTATGTTTTTAAAATACAATGCCTTTCTACCAGCTAACACCTTACAAGTGATGATTTATCAGGTTTGAAAATAGTGATAGATTAAATTCTTAAATCCGAATAGGATTCATAATTCTTTTTTGTAGTTTTTTTTTTCTATCGTTTCTACTATGAATACTTATGAAAATAAAATGATGGCCATAATAACCCTATTTAGGAAACTCCAAAAACAATATCTTCTTCGAGTACATTCAAAGAAACAGCTGCGATTGAATAGTTTTCACATTTTGTCTATCGTAATTGCTGCCATAAATCAGTATTCAAGAGACGTTTATGTGTTATTATTACTTCTCTTCACAAATTGAAATGGGTCTGCTCGGAATTCATTCCGCCTTCTGTGGAAGTTCTCTTGTGGTTTGTTGTTTATTTTTGTTGTTATGCGTGTCAAAATATTCGTCTTCTTCGCATCTATGCTGATATTTGCCGGCGATGGGCATTTTTGACAGCAATAAAAAAAAACGACATGGGCACATAAACCATATTATTATTTCGGAGCGTCATCGATAAGCATTCAGTTTTGGACTCGATAGATATCATACAAAAATAATTTTTTGATGCTGAACTATTAATGAATGGAGTAGCATTTAGTGATTAAGGATTTGCGCTGTATCATTTTCATTCCGGTTATTTTGTTTTTTGTAGGGAATTAAATAAATCCCGCTGGTAGATTGAAAATATATATCCCGAATAGCAACATTGTTAATCATCTCTACAAATGATCCTTATCTATTATTAATCGTTTAATACTATTATTATTGTTCACTATTTTTTCTTTTCACCACAGTGGTATTCCTAGTAAGGAATCTATTCAAAGGAAAATTTATATGCAATGCCTGCCAAATTTGTTTAATATTATGGGCCAATGAAAACATGCGATTGAAACAAACATACTATTTTTTTGCCTCGTATTTATGACCGACCGCCGAGTTTCTGTTTACAGCGGGCTCTTCTTTCATAGTTTTTTTTATTCCTTTATTATTATCTCTTTTTGCTGTCGTTACATTTTAATGAATACAGTTTATTTTATTTCTTTTGCATTTTTTTTGCTCCCAATGAACCCTCGTCCTTTTTGTGTTCCCTAACTCAGTGCGGTCCTTTGTGTGTAGATTTTTTTGCTGTCTTTTCGAGTTGCATACCATTTGAGCCGAGCATTGTGTTGTTTTATGCTTAAACAGATTTGAATAAGGCTCAATTCCTCGTTCATCGGAGAAGCGCTCGTTGTGACTACGAACGCATTGTTAAGATTTCTCTTTCGTTCATGTATTTTTCTTTGAATAGTTTGCTTATTTATTTATATTAGGTGTTTTTATGGGACCCTAAGCTTTACGAGCTTTACACACACTTCCTCTGGCAAATCAGCTACCTAAGTAAATTAGAATGGTCACATTCGAATTACGTACAGGTACTATGATACGAAGGATGTAGCTTTTTTTATTTCGACTTATAATGGTGATTGACTTTATATCAACTTAGTTTTCGGGAGTTGCAAAAATGTACTGTAATCTTTTGTAGCTTCCAGGAAAATGATGCGTTATCTAGTATTTGCTTACATTATAACAGATTATAATATCGTGTTAAAATATTTAAATTTATGTCCTGACGAAAACAGTTTTTTATAAATAGAACAATTTTTTTGTACTACTTCCACATGTTTATAATGATCAGGACCGGTTTTTCTCATCACGAGCATTCCCAACTCATAAAAATACAATCATCACAGGGCTATTTATATAAAATTGAACGTTAACAATTACAAGGTATTAAAAACGGTTGGGTCATGAACTAAGACAAGAATTTACAGGTAATGAACAAATTATACATAAATGAAGTTACAATTAAATTGGCAATGAACTAAAAAATATTATAATTTTCCACCAAGAATTGGCAGTTACCACCTTAAACGTGAGGAAGAAGTTTATTAATTTAGTTTTTTTTGGTATCGTGATTATTATCATAATGTACATAAAATAACTACACAAATTAGTTTGTAAATAATATAAAGTAACGCATTACATTTTGATAAATATCATTTTTTATTTAAAAATGTACATATATTTCCTTGTTCTTACCAGTTACCTAGTGATAAAATACTTCTTCCCGCAAAGAAGAAAATTAAAGAAAGAACATGTGTGTATTTTTTCAATCAGCCAATATACTCGAATGTAGAAAACCAAAAGGAACCTACTTTTCAAGTGTTTGTTTATTTTTTTCTACACAATTTCAGATAGGCGCACATTTTTTGCCGTCGTACGCAGTGTGAATAAAATTCCCTGGGCGGTGTTTTAATCTTTTTTTTTTTGTATCAAGACTGAATGAGGTTCGGGTATATTATTAACTTTTTTTCTCGAGGGTATTCATTCTTTTGATGCTATCCTATCATTGTTAAAACCGTTTAACATTTAGCCGGAATAGATTTTTTTCCAGATTTTTTTTGTGCGTTTGAAAATCTATTTGTGTCACTAATTTGTTGTCTTGCGTTCGGTTTTTTTTGGAACAAGATTTATTTAGATATTTTTTTCTTTCATGCGTTATGTTATTATATCAAGACTGACTTGAGCCAAGGCAAATTTGCGAATTCTTTATCACTGCCTAGTGAAAGTGGTTTGTACTTTTTGTCACACATCTATTAGTTCACCGCGTCGCCAGTTATTACTTATATTTCACGTACATCTTCACTTTATAAATCTGCATACATATTAAATCTGTTTGTCTTTAACGACTTTTTTTGTAGTGGAGCATAATTAGTTTTTATAACACAATCTCAATAATTAGATATTTATTAGAATTTCTTGATTTTTTCCGGATAGTCTTTAGATCGAAAAAAAGGACAAGTGTTATATGAAAAAGATAATGAATAATTGATCAAGAAGATTCATTTTTCGAGTTTACCGATCAGACTGTTTTTTTTTAAGTTGTTTTTGGTTTTTACTATACCCGCAGCATATGTCCACCACTTTGCTATAATATGGTGAGCAAATATAAATACTGGAAAGAATAAGCAAGTTTCTCCGGTCCAACTCGCTGTTGGAAATCTGGTGTGAAACCTTAGTGGGTGGTAATGTTAATTAGATCCATCATTTAGTCCCCTCTGGAATATAGATTTTTTATTCGGTCACATATCTAAATGGAATTCGTCCAAAACGGCCTGTGCAATTCAGTGTCTGTTTTGAGTCACGACACATGTTATTCTCCTCCCGTTTCTTTGTCGAGGAGTCTCTCAGCCGTTGTTTATTCGTCGTACACTACATCTGCCAAAACACTCGACCGCTCGTGAAAAGATTTCCATTTTTCTTTTCTTTTTATTCAAGCGGAAAACATGTTTCAGACACGTAACTTTTTTTCTATCTACGCTGTTCTGTGTTTAGGGCGCGTGGGCGATCAGAATATTCAATGCCGCTTCGGAAAGCGCGTTAATTCGTGTTTATTTTTACGAGCAGTCTTATTTTTCTTTTTATCATTTTTTTAATTTCCGAAACTGTCGTCGGACACATGCAAACTTATCCGCTTAAAATTAGATGCTCCGCATTATTTTTAAAAATTTGCCCACTGTAAATAAGAACATTATTTATTTACGGCAGAAGACATTAACATTCAATCCGGCGATCTTTGCGCATTACATCGTTTGCTCGATTGAAAGTTACACGGGTCTCACTTTTTATTGATGTGCTGTTATGAAAATATAGAACTAAGAAAAAATTCCAAATATTCAAACATAAATTATGCTGTATGTAAAAATTTAAATATAACTGTAATAAATTAACACATGTGTAAATAAATGAAGGTGAATTATATTCACGAAATTTCATTCTGTATAAAATCTATAATCCTCCAGTAGAGAACATTTCCAAAAATATATTCACCATAACAGTTTTGATCTTTGACTTATTTCTATGCATTTACATATCCACAACATTTTCAGTTTATCATTTTCATTTTACGAGCATTTACTTTTTGAAATTGTTTGTAAAACTTCAAATGCATGAAAGTAAACGATATAAATCATCGCTACGTCAGGAATAATTCCGCCTTCCCAGCATTTTATCTTGCTCGCAAGACGTAGAAGCGTGTCGTGCAATAATTCTCCATGTAAATATTTTATGAGAGTCGCAGACAGGAAACTGAGCTCGAAGCATTTTAAAGACATGGTCCGAGAACGAAGAACAGCCAATCTACTTGTCACATACTGAACAATCAGCGAAATATATTGCACCCTTCCAGATTGACGAAGTAACATCACAAACATGTCCACTTACGTTTGTTCATTGGAGTTTGTTATGTGTCGTGCATGCTCTTTTTTAATCTCGTTAACATGTAACATTCAATGCAATCGTTTAAATGATGACGAAGAAAACTGAATTGACTTTTCATAGTGATTCACTTGATAACTCACCACTACTTTCCATGTAGTCAATTATATCGTCGATCTTTTATTCTTCACTACTGCAGAGTTTCTTTTTACAATTATGTTGTTGTTTCTTTGAACTGATCTAACTTATCGCATGATTAAACTGTATTGACGAACGTTATCATCGAATCTTTAACAACGCTGTTGTCATTTAAAGCCAATTCAAATAATTTTGCCTTGCCTCTAAAAATATTTTAATAATAGTATCTTTGACTAAGGAATTCTATATTAACTACGTAATAATACAATATATTACAGCGTTGTAACGTATAGTTTTCAATTATTTTACCAACTATTTACGTTCCTTGTAGATTTATTTAAAATCAAATATGTTAGTTAGTGATTAATTATTTTTATTCTCTCACGAAATAATGCTGTTGTGGCAAGTCGCCAGTGGCACGTGGCCCTTCCACCTTCTACAATATAAATAGGTGCTCTAATGATTCATTTTTTTCTTGAGATCATTTTAAGTGTAAGCCATTTAAAATGTCAGCAATAGTCTTTGAGAAATAACGTGCTAAAGTCGCCGCGAACAAAGAACGAAACTCTTTGATGTCGATTGCCAGCTTCTCCATATTTGCCACACCTAATTGCATTTTCCGTTTGGATACTTGAGCCATTTTACGTGAGGCAACTTCGCCATATGGACTGTATCTTCAATGATTTATTGTTTCGCTTAGCTTGAATACTTTTCTCGTAAAAAGTTGTTTGCTGCTATTAATATTAGTCTATTTTTCTTGTCAAGCTCTTTGATGTCGAAAAAATAAACTCTTTTTTAAATCTATTTATTTCTTTAAAAAGCGCCATCACTTCATGATTATTTATTGCTTAATTTTCAGAGTTAACTTTTCAAAATAATCAATATAGCATTATCGTTATTTATACTGAGCAATCAAAACCTGATTCATTGCAACGTAAGGTGACATTATAATAATATGAGTAGTCATCACCTGGCATCAATTTATTCATCAGCATTCCGTACTTTTACCTTCTTGTGATTTACAATAAGACAACATGAACACCTTTGAAATAAAGATCAATCATCTTGAAAATTCTATTCCACAATGCTCAGGCAGTCGTCGATTACATCAATCATTATTTGTTGGAGAATAAACTTGTAACTTCATCAGCCAAATTGTTCTGGTTAAACGTTTAATATTTCTGAGACACCCAAGAAATTACAATTGATTTGTGTAGTCTGTTGTGTTGTTTCGTTTCATTGGTGTTACCCGTCTTATCTCGACAAAAAACATATTCTCACATTTTCATTTTACATTTTCGCACACGTTCTGACAAGATTGTTTTTAAATGTATCTCATAAATTTAAAAGTAATATAATATAAATGTTTCGAACGACATTTCGTTTCGCTATGCGGCGCGGGCACTGACGCCAATATAAAACAAATTTCTTGGTATCGCAGTAAAAAACATTTTGCTGGTCGCCTGCCAAGTCGCTCGTTAACATCCTGCCCAACAGATTGATGCCCGTTCGACGATCGGTGTGATATCGTCGCTTTGCTTCTCTTGTCCCATGTTGTTACAAGCGGCAGCGGCGTTGGAAGTCGCGGAGAGATTTGTTTTCGCTGTTGCTCTTATCTATCTACTCGACGAATGACGGGCTGTAAATTCTTGGCTCGCATCGCGCCTACAAACTCGCGTGTTCTAAATATTATTACTCCCTTTGTGTGTGTTTAGTTAGTTAGAAACGAGTGGGTCGCAGAATACTCTTACGCAGATTAACTGCTCGCTCCGTATTCGCTGGTAACGATTTTCATCAAAATGCCGTTAATATAGGATAAAAACTATATATATGAACACAGTGATAGGTAGATGCCGAAATTTTAAAAATCAAGTCAGGTAGTTTCAGAAACTACCTAGAATTCTGACGTTTTCTATACCTACATAAACAAACAAACGATATGTATTCAAATTTTAATTTGGGAAATAGTTCATAATATAATAATTTCAGTAATCAATACTTGTCGCTTAACGTATCATCAATATCACCTTTCGGGATATTCAAGCTTTGGAAACACGGGTGAACGAAAACTGGACGAGCAAATAGTTTGTATTTATATTACATAACCATTTAGGTATATATAATCCATATTTATTAGATCAGATAGGATGAGCAAGCAACTAGAGATTTATTTTTAATTTAAACAAATATTATCTGGGAAACACATATTAATTGTTATTTGTAAAGAAAACTGTGCTTTCTTACACCGTCATGACTGAAATCCTAGAAGCTAAGAACATTAGAAGATTTAAATGATTCATTTCATATTTTTTATAACAATCACATTTATTTTTATTTATGATCTGGAAAGTGGTCATCATCCATTGTATCTCTTGGCAGGTGTTTCAATATTACCACACTTAAGAAATAAATAAAATTCCTTATGGCGTTTATTTAGTCACATGATTCTTTGTCAATTCGAAGTGTTTATTTCTAAATGTATTTCTTGTCAAAATTAAAGTCGACCGATTTAGACATGAACATTCGCCTGACGCATTTGAGGGGAATTTTCCTTTTTTCTTTTTCCTCGACACATTCCAATTTGCAGCGTCTCATTATTGGGACGCGTTGCTTTTTTAAATTTATCACAGCGGTCGTTTTTGCTGTGACAAATTGACCACATGTTTTTTATTCGGTTTAAAGTATTTCAGATGAAAAAAATAATGTTCCCATGACAGATTTTTGTATCACATAACGAATTAAAATAATTACGAATATTGATAATGGAGTGCTTAGATTTTATTTATTACCTCTCAATTATATTCTTTGATATTATATAAATTCGTATCTTATAATTATATATTCATTCTTGTTTTTTTTTTAAAGAAAAAAAAAATATTTTACATATTATTTAACATATTGTAAAAGTATCTGGTGCATTCTAGTTCAATAAAAAAACACATTGCCTATGGACCTCGACTAAGCACTAGAGCGATTCATTATGCATGTATCGATATATTCCCATTGTAGTCGTCATACCTATTTTTTTTTGAAAAGCTTCACATTTATTAGCATAGCAAATGTAATCTATTTTTCTTATTATCCCTCTTTTTATCTTCTTGAATATAAACAATTTAAAAAAAAACTCGTCTTGCAATTTCATGTAAAACATCCCCAATATCCCTACGTTGTAAGAGAAGCCGGTATGTCGTTTTTTGTTATTTTTCGTAGGCCTTGTTTTTGTCTTCGCTGTTTATTTTTCAATTTATGCTACCCTCACGTGCCTCCAGAGGCAAACTAACTTCTCTTCTACCTTAACCTCTTGTCTGCCCCAATCTTTGTTGTTCTTCCCCACAACAAGGTTGACCAAACTTACAAACGAAAATATTAAATGCGCTATTAATATATTATTTGTATTGGGATATGAAAACAATATATGCCTTTATATCATAAACTATTTCATTTGACTAGGGTGCAGATTTAATAAATCAAATTTCAACTTAGTTTGTTCTTTTGGTTTCATAATCACTTGTGGATTTCTTGACCTTGTCTAGGATTCGTTAAGTTTTCAACTTTATGTATTTTCTCCTCGCCGAACTTTATATTATACGTGAAATTTAGTGTTGTGTAGAATTTAAATTGAATATTCTATTATTTCACACAATCGACATAAATAAAATTCACTTCTCATACTAAACATAGTATTACCACTCGAATATGGCACTGCTCTGTTAAAAATCCACTAGATTTTTGAAATCACACATTCTAGTCCGTGTAAATAAAAACACCAGCATATCTCCCAAAAAATAAACATCATTTATCCACCCCACGTTCGGGCGACTCAACCCCTGCTGCAGCGGAACCTCTCCTTCTGGCCTCGAGCGGGAAAGTTTTCCCGCAAGCCGCTCGCTTTTCACATCATCTCTCTTTTTATTACCTATTTACCCTTTTTTGCCTCTCCCCGGCGTAGCGCGAAATCATCCCGCCCAGGGCAGAAGTTTTCAACGCACACGTCACGTACCAAACTAATTCAATTTAAAAAATCAGCTCAGAAAATTCGCGCAGCTACGTGTTGTAGATGTTTTATTTTTTCTAAATCTAATATTCCCGATGGATTTCGCTTCTATTTTGTGGTAATTCATTTACAACTGACCACTTTGCAGCGATCTCCCACTACCTGTACTGGTTTTTGTAGATAATATTTACTTCTGCTTCAGTCTGAAGTTGTAACTCAAAAACTCCTGTCATTAGCACAGACAAAGGGTATTTTTGTATCTTAATACTATTCCTGAATTTAACATAATTTAGGTCTACGATAAATTACTATGACATGAAAATATAAACACATTCATCATAGCAATGAACGAACCTCACACATGACAATTGTAAAAGTGCTGGAAATTAGAATACCAACAAATAAGTCGTTTCCATTAGTTCATAAGTTAGATCATGTAGAAAAATATTATTGTTTATGTGAACCTTTTATATATATATATATTTTTTTTAACCCATATCCGCTCTATTCTCTGTCCCCCGCCAGTCTCCTCGCCTCCTCCCAGGTCATCCGAGCGTCCCGTAGCTCCGCCGAATCCCCCTATGGATGGTTATCAGCGGCCTTCCAGGGCGACGAAATCCATCTGGTTGGTAGAGGAGACAGGCAGGATTCAGGCTCCCCTGGGGCATCCGCAGCACGTGTCCAAGCCAGGTCCATCGTCGATTTTTTTATTTTGGACGTAATAAGAGGCTGATCCGTCCGCTCTTTTACCTCCGAGTTCCTGACAAAATCAAACCACCGTACCCCTAGTATTCGCCGCAAACATCTGTTTTCAAAGCACAGTATACGGTTACCCTGTGCCTTGGTGAGGTGCCATGACTCGCAACCGTAAAACAACACCGTCAGGATGCATGCGTTGAATAAGTGGCACTTGGTTCTGACCGAGTACAACCGTGAGTCTCAGACTTTCCGCTTTGAGTTAAAAGTTGCTCCAGCTATCCTTAATCGGATTGCGAGCTCTTTACGCGGATTGCTATCTCCCGTGATGTTTCCCCCAAGTACCTAAAGCCGTCGACTCTCTCGATGTCTTGCCCCGCGCTCGTCAGAGGGTAGTCTGGGTCTGGACAGAAACTGTTACAGAGCACATTGGTTTTACTCGCATTGACTTTGAGGCCAATGCGATACGAGTTGCTTTACAGCCTGTCCATTGTTTCCTGAATACCCTCGACAGATTTGTCAAATATGACAGCGTCGTCAGCATACTCGAGGTCGCATATCCTCAGATTGGGGGCAACGGCTAAACCTCGGTCGGGTGGAATTGACTTCTTCAGGATGAAATCGAAGATTATTATAAAGAGGAACGTTGTCTCTCGGAAGTCTCTCACCGTTGTTGTTGGCTTCACCGAGGCCAGGCATTCCCATCACTGTGGGGCCAAGCAAAGGATCCGTTCCCACTCGCATTGAAGTCTCTACGGGGATTGTGGAGATGGTCGCGTGGATAGAGTCATAAGCATTCTTTGCCTGTGTGTCCGGTTTCCTCGGTAGGCGCATAGCACTGAAGGACAGTTACCGAGCTATCAGTCGTCCTGAAGCTGGCTCGTATTAGTCGTTCTGAGATGGGTTCCCATTTGACAAGGCAGCGGGCTGCTCTCCCCGACATCAATACTGCCATCCCTTGGCGATGGTATTGCTCCTGACCTGAATATAAAATTGTGAATCCGCCCTCCAACAACTTTTTCCCGGCGCCTTTCCGACGCACCTCGCTCAGCCCTAAAACATCAAGCTTATAGGTTTGCATGATGCGAGTAGCGTGTAGGTCCTTTCCTGGGATACGCATAGTACGCACATTGTATGCGCCCTATGTTCATAGAGTAGTTGTTGGATAGTATCATTTCCTTTTCGTTGCTGGGTCGTCGATTAGCAGGCCTAAGCGTCAGAGGCTTTTGCGTTGATTATATCGTAATCTGATTATTTAAGAAGACCGGGTGATTAGCCCTGCGCTTCCGAGGCCTGCTCTACAGGTTGGCTCAACCCGGTTTTTCTGTCAGGGATTTCCTTCCCTTAGCAAGAAGACCGGTTTTAAGGAGCCGGAAGGCTCAACTTTTGCCCACCGCTATTAGCTACAGCCAAAGCTGCATTGCCCGATGGTCGCCGCGTCGAGGCCAGTCGATGGACTTGCTGGGTTGAACATTTCCCATCATTTACTATGTGCACATCCACTGACATCGATGTGCTCACATGGGATCCACCAACCATTGACCACCAAATATATTATTTATATATTTATTAACAATCTATTTTTAGTCACGTTTTATCATACATATTTCTCAATAAAAAATATTACACTTTCCAGAAACATTCTTTTATCTTTAATAATGTTCTCCTTTAAACCTAATAGATAGGTAACAAAACGTCACTCCTGAATCCTGACATCGTTTTTTGTCATGTCATATTTGTACACATACAACGGTGTCAAAAACACTACAAGAAAAATTTTCACTTTTCCGTGGGATAGTTTTTCCCCTTGGGATGGAAAGTTGTTCCGAACTTTCTGTTTTATAGGTGAACTCACGTATATGTTTATATACTCGAGCGTCTTCTATATAGGTGTGTAATAAACATTGCTTTCATTTAAAAAAAAAAATGTATTGTACAAGTTTACTTGGCAATAAATGGTTATCCTTATTTTTTGCTAATGCTATGTGTAGTGGATGATTTGTAGTATTGAGTTCATGTATATCTCTGATAAAAAAATTGTGACCAAGTGCAGGTAGGATATACAGGCGATTTCTTTGACGATTAAGAATATCTCGGTATTTAATTTGTATTTTCATTACCAATTTATAATCGATGGTTTTAACCCTGGGAAGATTCTCTCCATAAATTAGTTCTAAAGAGGTACTCTTATAGACTTCAGCTACTTGTCCATCTACGCAAAAGCTGATCATCACTAATTTTGGTAATTTAATTGTCACGATACTTAGCCTCGATACATCACTTTGTTCGGAAGACATTGATATTTTAGTTAAATGAGCATGGAATAAAAAGTAAACAAAAAAAAGACTGGAAATTTCCGCTTCATTGATGCTTCATTCTGGGTTTTCGTTGAAGCGTTTGTTAGTATAAGCCATCACGATAAAATGCTCAATACAGCGCCGTCCGGTTGAGAATGCGCTGTGCTAGCGATGTTGCAATTTGACAAATCGACGTCTGCCCGATCCCACATTAAGCGAATTGAAAATCCTCGAATTACTTGATGAGCTTGAACGGAAACTCGAGAGCATTTATCACGACCCGCCTTACATCTCAACGTGCTTTGTCGTTGGCCATCGTGCGAGACGAATCTGCTATCCTTAAATAAACCCGAAAATTTTTTAAACACTTCATTAATTTACCTTCCGTTTCAGTAGCTACCGTTTCTTTATAAACGACATTTAAAATTTTTGACATTGCTTATGGAAACATGTGTTTTTACTATTTCACACACAAAAAACAGGTAATTCGTAAATGTTATTGTCACTCTTGTTGCCGTGCTTTCATCTTAAATTATGTAAAGTAAGAATGGAGTTGTAAATCTATCCCGTAACATCGTCACATGTTGTATTCAATCAACGTTTATCATACAATTTTAATCCTCCTACACAGCTTATTCCACTTTGAAAATGTTGGTTGAAAAATAAAGCTTTTAAGCTGCAATAAGCTTGCTGCAGCCGATAACAATAAACTGAGCTTATACTGTATACCGCATTTGCCATTTGTGCAGTGTTGCAAGTGGCTACGGAGCATTCTGCGCTGAACGATGTTTGCCTTTCGGCAGACTGGGTGGTTATTTGCACTCCGTCAGCGCAAATCACACCTACTGCAATCGTTATTTATGTGCTCCTCACTTCATTAGTTACTCTCGAATGAGGGATTAAACAGCCATTTAGAAAAGCTTGTTTGTCAAATATTTATTCAAGATTTCCTATTGTTAATCAATTACAGCAATCGTAATGACTTGCATGAAATACATGCTACGATTTACTTATTTCTATGTGAATGTTTAAAATATTCGTTGAATTATTGATAACTTGGGTATTTTTTTTGTTTTTCTGCAATTACCGAGTCGACTCGAATTTATTTAATGAAAGTAGGTACGTATGTCGCATTTCCGCTGCAACTTTAGACCAATTTTTATCAGACACCGGCATGGTGCCATCTCAATATTAATATATTACCGCGTTATTGAATCACACATTTTAGTCGCAGCTTATGATTTTTTCGTAATTCATTGGTGATACAAATATGCACTTTCAACTTATTTGCTTATTTTGCGAGTGATTATTGTTCAAAAAATAAAACTATTCGTGATTGGACTATCTACGAAATATAATAGCCCTGGCGATAATTTGTTACAGAAATATATCCATATTATTTCACCTCCTTCGAATGATCGTTTGTGATCTAAATAAAATATCATTTGAATTGAATGAAATTAATGCACACAAAGCTACCGCCTCATCCATCGAAAAAAAATTTTACATTCCTGTTAAAACGACATCGATTATGTAATATTAAATGTTTATTTTTATATTATTCTCATGGTTGAATTATACACCCATATTAAAGCTTCATTTTCTTGAAGTCTGAACATTTTTAAGATATTCATAATAGTACAAGATGATGTAAAAATAAACTTATTTCTGAATAAAAAAAAAAAGTCAAGTCTTCGAGAAAATCAACGAAGATTTTTCTTCTGCATGATATAATTTAATGTCGAGATATTTTTTATCGTAGCTTTGCAATTCAAATATTGTTTTCTTTCCAGGGGTTCCCCCTGGTCCTCCTCCCGTTCTCGTGCATTAATATTTGAAAGGGGAAGATACCCAGTTGGCAAAACATCCCTTGGATTTATTCAGCTCATAAATTTAAGATTAATATCCTCTTTGTAACGTCGCTCATTCAACCATACCCATCTTTCGCCGGCTCTCCGATTTTTTTCGATACGCTACTGATTATATTCATCTGACAAACCTTTTCTTAACAATAATTTATTGTTATTATTATAACTAATTAAGTAAAAAATCCAAATTCGTTATCGTATATTCTTGAAATCGATATTGTGTAGTACACATTTATAAATATTAAAAAAACATACAGTAATACTTACAATATACCAGGCCAAACAGGAATGTAGTTATCGAAAAAGTGGTACTCAAATTTAACACACAATAATGGTCCATAAATAGTAATTAAAAGCGTAGTTTGCCAATAGGTTTGCAATGAAATGTCCCTCGCAACATCAAACAAGTTGGCCAACTCTTCAATATACACCCTATTCAAATTAATTAAATGAAATAAATATTTTCTCTACACTTGAAACATTATATTTTACTTAAGCGAGATATCAGCTTTTAGTTTGAATTTTCCAGTCGTACTGATCACTCTTATATTAATGATTACTCTGATATTAATTAAAGTAACATTAATAAAATCTTATATTTTCCACTTTAATTACCAGAGAAATTATTATACATAACTGTGTTTATTCAATGATACATCTTTTTTAATATAACATGGATTTTTATTTCTCGACGAAAAGAGATTGTAAGGTAAATTAATTAAATGAAATAAATATTTTCTCTACACTTAAAAATGTTTATTTTATGATGAAGTGAGTTCTTATCAGCACAGTCTGTAATACGCCATCCATAACACTTTTATTACCCTAATAATTCTTTCAGATACATTCGCTATTTATTTCCAGTGAAGAAATAAACGTACACAATTTTTGCAATCTCGCGGTAACGCTGTACAAACTCCACGACCGTATGTGTAAATTATTATTCTCATTTCTGTACTCACTTACTAGAGTTTCTAGTTGAGCCCTGCATATAAAAGCACTTAGGTTTTATCTGATGCTACTGCACCATTACTGCTGAGAAGTGATTCATATTTATTTTACCATTTAAAGTGTTCGTATCTCCCATAAATTATTTTTTTATGTCGCATTGTTTTCTGTGAAGTTAGGGGGAACATATCTTTTAAGTTTGATAATCGCAGTAGAATTTCATATGTTGCACTAAGATATTTAAGTACAATGAAACCATACAGATAAAATTCGCCTGTATTTATTTAGTCACTTAATTGTTTTTACAAATTGAACGTTACCTGTATTTCAAAGAAATTTGTGGTTTGTGGAGCTCGTATATTTAGGTCAACACAACCAATCTGACCTGTAATTATTGACCGACTGTTTACGGTGTTTTATATACATATATAGTTACTGACCGTTTCTGCGTTACTGACCAAGTAATAAGTTGCCATTAAATATAAAGGGGTTGGTTTTATCAAGTCAGTTTATATTATTACATTTCATCACCTGCGTCATTTATCCGTGCCAGCCAAGTGATCGCGGTGTCGTTGAAACGGCCCTGATAGTCAATAAAGATCACCTGTTGTGTGTTTATTACAATTGGCATTGCTAGCTATCCGATTCAATTATCCATTACTACAGCATCTTCAACATCAGCGGCGGTCGTGTTTCTTACTTTTCTTCCAACCAATGAATCAACAAATAATTTTGTTTGACATGTCGTAAATTTACAATGGTCTTGACAATTCGTTCATTTTTATATTTATCTGATATCCTATGATGGGATTGGACAGCTCTGGACGTTTGTAACATTATCTTTAATACAAAACGTTTTTTATTGACTTTTTCTTCTTTGGTTCTGTAATTATTACATTTATTGATAATAGAAATGTAGCTGGCTGCCAAGAGATTAACATTATTACCTTGTCAATATGTATGACAAGCGTTCAAAGTATTCCTTTGTGACAGATGAAAATCGGCATGTATCAACATTTCGCATTGAATGGCAGAGCGACAAAATATTTAACGGATATATTACGCTCGAAATTAGGCGTCGGCTGCCAGCGGCGCTCATTTGGCGTCGAGACGCGTGCTTTTCGATGCTTCCACGAGAGATGTCTATCAGTTGGCCAAAGCCCCGATGTTATAATTAAAGTAGCAGGTATTCCCGCCAAACCGGTGCAATATTCCGGCATTAAATTTGCGATTTGTTTATTATAATTTTACTTCAGCTCTCATAGGATAAGGTCACACGATGTCAAATACCCCACGTTTCACTAAATTGTATGATTTTGTAAACAACATTTTCACAACACAATTCACAATAATCAATTATTTGTATTCTGTTTAACATGTTGCTGTTCTGTAGTATTTTAATTGGAATGGAATTTTCCTTCCAAAGAGCGAAAACTAGGCAGAATTGTCACAAAGAGCATATTACGAACGTTTACAAAATTTAAGATAGTCATTCTTCTATGAAATAATTTTATATTGTGAATTAAAACAAAAATAACGTTTAATTTTCTCCGTACACCATTGCATTTGTTGTGCTTTATAGTTATTTTTTTTATAACTTCTCTACTTTTTGAGGTGGATGAGAGTCAACGATTTGGCCAACTTAATCGCTGTCCACACAGCTACGTGACGACCCTATTAATAAAATACCTTCACATAGTCATTTATGCGGCGATTGCTTCGAGATTGTTTTGCGAAGATAGCCTCGGATATCGATGTGACCGGTTGCGGTGCCTGGCTCTCCGACACTACGCGCGTTCTCAGAATTAATAATCGATCGGTAGTTATTCCTCAGCGTATTGTATGGACCGCGGAATTTTAACAACTAAACCATAAATGGATAGACTTTTTCAACAATAAGTGTCACGATTAATTTTTTGTGAATTTAGTACGGTCCCAAATAAACAAGGAAGACATTTTTATATTTTAATCATAACATTTTCAATTACTAATCGTAATGCTTTTTTCTTCCAGGTGAGTCCATTGTGTTTGATATCGGTTGAGCCATTCCATCATCAGTCATATACAAATAAATTAAATGTAAGTTATCTTAATACTTATTATATACTATTTATTTATATATACATCGCCTAATGGTTGTAATTTAATTATTCCCATTGCCTCCTACATATTAACAGTTTACATATTTTTTATATTTTCTATGGATTCGGCGTTTTGATTCATTTCTATGGATTTAATTTTATATTAAACATATCTTTTGCTTGCTTGTTTGAACAGTTTCTCACCTTACTTATTTTAACTTCGAAATCGTCGAAATTGATTGAGAAGGCCTTCAGCAAGCACCATAGTAATAATAGTTTTCGATAACGTTAAATCTAACAGCTATCCATAATAAAAAATTAAAATTGAGAACTGTTATTCCACTGGTTTTATCACTAACGTGACGCGTTTCCCCTTTATAAGAAGCATCTTCCGACTAACCATATCGCAAGGTTATTTATTTCAAAGGTAATCAACGATTCCAATTTAACCATCAAGAATAAAGGCTAGAGTAGGTTTTATTCCATTCTACTGGACGTGGGGAGGGGGTTAAGACAATAAACACTGAAGTTTCTTCTTAAAGAGCCGAAACGCGTCACGTGATAAGTGATAAAACCAGTAGAATAACAAAGTTATCAATTTTAATTTTATATAAAAAATGATTTTCTACAAAGTTACCGACGAGACCGTAGAAAATACGGCTATCAATGTTCACGCTACCTGAATATATACACACACTTGTTAAGTAGCCGCACACTCGTTCACAAACAAGTCCTCATTGTGTCAAAAAAGTGATGAATTATTGACGACTGTTCACTGCGACGCCTAGCAAATTGCTGATAATTAATACAGTTGTAGTATCCTAATGTAGTCGAGCATTTTTTAGAAAAAATCTTTAAAAAAACAAAATGTCGCAATAATTATTACATCGATGATGCTGAAGATTAAGCATTCAGGTATGCAAGTACTTGGCATGGCACCAACGATTCTGTGAGCGCTTCTTTGGCGGTGAATTGCTCTTTGCCGTTGCATGCAAGGATTTTCTCTATGGTCAATTTGCGAGATGTTAATGCTTAGACACTGGCACAACAGCGCGCACGTTTTGAATACTTTTAGAAGACTTTATCTAATCACATTGACGCGATCTTCTTCACAAGGTTCAATATTATTTATGTATATAATTTAATGTTTCAGTATTTTTTTCCTTTATAGTGTGAATAAAATAAGGTAACTGTTTTAAAACGAATGTAGGTATCTACTTAAATCAATGGACAAGTTCACATCTTCTCATCACATCGGTTTATATATATGATGAAAGATAGATTGAACAGATAAAACAGTGTTGAAATGAAACCGTCTATGTGATGCCGACGTCCGCCTGGTTTATAGATGTGATGCTCTATTTGCAGTGCATTTTTTGATAATTTCTCCCATAGGTGTCGTCACCTTCACCACCGAAGATTTCCTATGTTCGACGACGTATTTCGGCCGCGCAAATCAATCCTCAGATAGTTTGCGAGAGCCGTGTGCGCTCGCTCAACTTATCCGCCCATGAATAATTCATGAGGGGTGCGCGGCGGTAATTCATAGGCGGGGGTCGAGCATTAGCATTCATGTCGGCCGTCAGGCGGACGGGCCAGGACGGACGCCATTTGTCCCGTCGATTTTATTCGATTTGTGCGACGTACGCATTGCCCCGTCGGCACATCCAGACTGAGCCTAGCATCACTCGCATTTACGGATTTGATTTTTTCAGAAGCGAAACCGGTCACGATTTCATAAAGCGAAACCACTGCCTATTTTGTTTATCCATATAAAGCTGTTATAGATTTTATTTTCTGTTAGGGCTTAACCGAAAGTTAGATTTATTCAGATAAGTAGTAGATTTTGCGATCATACACCTACTGTTGACATTCAAATGCATTTATTATAATCTTTTAATGAAATGCAGCATAAAAATTCCACCATCTACCACACATTCGTGGCGTTGTTTGAATACAACTTGATTGATGCTTTTAGCGTTAATCTGATAAATTAATAAAACTTGAGATGTTTTAATCGTATACCTATGTATGTCATATTTGCAGGTATGTATCAGCTGTAAGAATGTATCTAAGAAACGACCCTTTTCAATAAAGTGCAATACTGTATCATCAAAAACTTTTTTTAAATATTTACAGCAGTATCATAGTTACAAATTTAATCATTTCATATCATTCTCTTTTCTGTATACGGCAATTAAATATCATATAAAATGTGTGACAGCTTTATTCTTTGGGTGTGTTGTTTTGTATCAAATGCATAGGTAGAAATTTAAATCTTTTTCTCATCGTGGATACACGATACTAGAAGGCAGATAGTAAAGGAAAGTCACATTGATAATAATGGATTAAGATTAAGAGGAATAATTTACACCCTTTTTTTAATTGGTTCATATTTCTTGAACCAATTGTTCTATATGTATGGTAATTTTTAGCATTCAATTTTATATGTTTAGCATTGTTAAAATATTTCATCATTTTATAACGCTAGCGATGAGCGAAGCCGGTCCTGATAGTTGTAAATAATGTGAAAGTAGTTAAAATCAAATTGTGTACATCAATAATTTACAGTTAACTTTAACTATAAATGTAGTGTAAATAAATACAAAAGGTATCATATCCTATATCACTGGTCTTCTAATTTTCTCTGGCGCTGATGTGAATTTTTACCACCTCAATCAATTTATCGATGTCGCCGTTCGTCCTCCTTCCTGCACTCGTAATATTATTTCATAATTTTGTCAGTATCCAAAAAAGCATCTCTTTCGATTAATATCTGTTGATATCTTTATCTGAATGGAATATACAACCATGTGCGGATCTCTTACACCAGCAAGCATTAAAACGTTATGAATATATTTTTTTTACCCAACCTTAATAAATTAATACAAAACGTGATGAATTTCAGTTAACATGTTTAAGTGTTTTTCGTTTTCAATTACCTCAACTTTTAATTATTATCGCCTTATTATCCCAGGAACCTGCGGTAATTTTAACAATACATTTTTTAAACTCTTTATGTTGATTTAACGCTTTCGAATAAATAATTTAACATTAATTATAGTGCCAACGTTGAAATATTCTCGAGTTGGTAGTTAAATTTTACGACTCTCATTATTATTTTTTGTTGCCACGTAAAAAATTGCTATCGCATCATGAAACAAAATTAAATAATTATTTTATATGCTTAATAACAAGTCTGGCTTCTAAAATACTTTTAATATTATAAATATTTAAAAACTACGCCTTGTCTTATTAATATTGATAAGTTAGTATTAGATGTTTATATTAGATGTGAAAAGCTAAATATCTCATATTTCGTTCTGTACAGAAAGTTACTGATATTTTTTAATTTTCGTCTTCAACATTCTGTTACAAAATAATTTTTGAACTTCATTTGAAGTGCGATCATTGTATGGTATACTGCCTGTATAAAAAAATCATTTTATTTCCATTAAAATCGTGCAATATCTCTTTACAATAACATTTCATACTTTGATTAAGTAGTCCTGAAGTGGTAGAATTAGTGACATTCATTAGGAGAATTTTTTTTCTGCACACTTACAACAAAAGTTATGAGGGTTTGCTCCTGAGACACTTTAATAAAAAAGCTTTGCGACTCCATCCCCTAATGGTTGGTATTCATCTCGGCATTTTGTGCGCGCACAGCACGCTGTAGGTCATAATTTGCTCAGGTGTGCAGATTAATGACTTACTTTCGAGCTTGCTTAATTAAACGCCCAAACAAGTCATTAAACGTCCACACCTGAGAAAACTATAACTCACAGCGTGCTGCGCGCACAAAATGCTCAGATGAATACCGACCATAATATAATAAGGGTGTGAAGCAGACCCTGTTAGAAGCTGGTGTGTTTATTTACATTATATTCGTATAAAGGCTTATAGATTCCCAAAATATTGATGGGTCTCGAGAAGCTTACGACAACAAATAAATCTCTCATATAGATATTGTTGCAAGAAGGTTGCAAGTTATTCAATATAGTTTAAGACATCGACTGAGGGTGCTTGATGGAATTTCAATATTAAATTTGGATTATTGAGATTTTGTACACTTCCATGTATTTTGTCACTAACGACCCGGGTTTCGCCTTTCGGCATCTTCAGGCATTCGAGCACACGAATGGACTCGAACTGAGTTCCATTCGTGTGCTCGAATGCCTGAAGATGCCGAAAGGCGAAACCCGGGTCGTTAGTGACAAAATACATGGAAGTGTACAAAATCTCAATAATCCAAATTTAATATTCAATATAGGTTTGACCCTTGACGGCCAGGCAAAATTATCGTCTCCTCTTTAGTGCGTCGCACGATGTAAACGCGCCTGAACTCGCACAGACAGACTTGTATGACCATAACGGTGCGCCAATACAAATGGGGTGTTTATATCTGAGATCGTGAGATGAATATAGGTAGCAGGCATCCTTTGCGTTCCTTTGAGAGGAGAAAATATCACGCATAATGCATAATATACGTACGCCCGTAAACGGAATATTGAATGTTGCAAGAGGAACAGGATTCGGAGCAGTCCGCGGATCGTGTCGGACTGCCATTAAAGTGGGAGGCCATAAGATATAAAGTAAAAATGTTTAACTTCGCGTTGATGATTTATATTGCTGCTTGTCTGAGATGGCAAATTAAAACATTTTAATAATGTTTATTTTATAAGATTCGTTATTTTTTTTTTATATGCGTACCTTGTCTTAACCCGATGAATGCCCTGGACATATTTACATGTCCAAGACTTTATCTCGTATTTCCGGCCAAACTAGAAAGGAACACTAGTGGATATATTACTTAAAAAATAGTTCAAACATATATAATAGTTCGAAATATATTTTTGGAAATAGCTCTCGATATTCAGACTGTCGAATTTCAGTTTTGAAATGTCGATACGCAGCATTAATCGTCAGTCCTATGTATTACATATACTAATATGGCTACGCGCTTGCTTGTGAGTGTGTTGGCGGTGTATATGAAGACTGGCTTGCAAAGTCGTAGATCAAATATTTACTGCTTCTTCATTTTCTTTAATTTATTTTAGCGAGAATTCGACATGTTTAGTTTACTTCTTGGTGTATTTGAGATAATTAATATATATTTCTCACAATTCTCCATTTAATACTGTTGAAATATCTATCTTTAGCCATAGTGAGCTTTTTAACAGATCGATTGACTGAAAATAAATTCGTGCGAAAACGGCACGCGCTGTAAGTGTTTCAGCGATTACATGAAAGATTCTTGATAAAGCTTCTTTCTATTGAAATGCTTCATAAGGTGTACATAATATGCGCTACAGTGAGAAATGACATTGCTTTTCTTTAAATATTACAATATAGTACAATCCGGTCTAAAGATGATTTAAAAACAATTTAAAACGACCAATGTTTAGAATGTTACGAATTTCTTTTTTGAATCCAATTACGGAGTCAATTATCACAGCAGTGCACTGTTTAAAATTAAGACATTGGATAATAGTGTTGTTCGTTACATGTATCTACACATCTAGTAAAGCAAGTGATAAACGTTTAAAAAATAATAAACGATAGAATCATATGATAAAGTCCTCCAATCGACTCACCCCTATCCGCGTTTCGTGGGCGCCCGTTCATCTTGCACGGATAATAATTCAACATGGCCGCCGGCGTTTCAGGATTTATGATCCGAGGCAGGTGAATGTTTTTTTGGTGTATTATTTTATTTAATGTCCGGCCCAATTACCGCTTTATTAATTGGCTTTTTACGGCGGTCCTGCGCAACTTATTTACGATGGGGGCTCTTTCGCTGTCTTGTCGAGCGTTGTGTGCCTACAATTAACAGTTTTATGATTATGGCGAGTAGAAGCAGCTGTTTTAATTAACCACTATGAGAGGTGAATCGACATTTAAAGTGGATAATACCGCTGTAAATAAATTTGTCCATTATCTTTATTATACTGCTTTCAATATAGAAACATTTTGTTATTGTATTAACAGTTTCATGTCTAATAATTTATACTATCAACACAAACCGCTTGACTTAACACGGTGCAATTTAATATTTAGACTCTTACCTATGTTTTTACAATAGTACTTTCTTCTTTGCACTGTGTTCTTTCTGCCTATACAAATTTTTGTGTTTGCTTAGCAAAAAGACGATTATGTAAATTATGTCAACGGGTAATAAATACTAATAAAATTTGTTGTATTCCCATTGATTTCATTTCGTTGTCTGGCGCATTGGCAATGTCTTCAAACGCAAAATATTTGTTTCTAATATTTCAATATCATTATCGTTATTTTTTCGTTACCAAAATTTTGTTGTACTTAAATCTTCCATGCGTACCTAAATAATATTCCAACAAGAGTCCTTACGTTTTTTTTTTTGTAACATAAGACGTTTCACCTGAAGTTTTATATTTTATTTATTCGAGAAAACCTTTTGAATTATAAATGCTCTCAGGAAAGGAGTTTTACGTCTCTCTACCTCGCCCGGTCCGTGTATTTGCATGAGCCAAACATAAATGTTTCACGATATTGCATTTTCCCTGCTCACTTTGTGAAATTTCTCGTGCATATTCTCCTTTCTACGCCCCCTCGCCCCCACATCTTACTCTCCGACTTCAGGCTTCTTTGCGACTAGGGCCGTCGAACCTCTATAAAGATATTTGCTTATATCAATTGATTATATCAGAAACAAAGTTGGTTACATTTTTGACACACTGCAATCCCTACTTTTTGATTCTGCACAAATTATAATATACTCCATCGGGCTATGTATTTTAATATTGTCATTTTGCATATTCAATAACATTTGTTTTCCTTTTTGGGGCTTTCAAATAAAAGAATATAATTCATTTGAAAGAATTTCATTCAGACTAAACGTATCTGAAGATGCTTCTTAAAGAGGCGAAACGCGTCACATTAGTGATAAACCAAGTGGAATAACTAAGTTATCAATTTGTAATTTAATTTTATATTAAAAATGAACTTCCACATACTGCCGAATCCATAGAAAATATAAATATACTTATGACTTTTAAGGTGTTAACTGTCAATTCTTGGTGGAAAGACATTATATTTTGAAAAATAAAACACAATTCATTTGTACTACTTCCACATATTTATAATGATCAGGACCGGTTTCGCCCATCACGAGCATTATCAACTGATGATAATGACAATCAGTTAATAATGCTCGTGATGATCGAAACCGGTCCTGATCATTATAAATATGTGGAAGTAGTACAAATGAATTGTGTTTATTTTAAAATTTATTCTATCCTTACTCTCTTCGAAAAAAGACAGATTTAGCAATTGAGTAACAAGCGCAATTTCGCACAGAAAATCTTTTGTTGGAATACTTTCATTAGTAGCCCATATGCGCCACATTGGGAGCAGACATTGTTAAACAAAATATGCTTTTTTGGAATCTTCATTGCATTATGATACAATAATTTTAAACAATAGAATGCGAAACTGATATATGTCATTCAAAATTATTAATACACGTACATACATCGCTATGAAGAACACCTTTTATATATTGCCTTAGATGTTTCCTGAACACTGTGAATTTCCAAAATACATTTTGCGTAATCTTATTCGGTCAGAATAAATGGTGCGATGGGGAACTGTTATCTTTAGATTAATTATTTTTGTTGAATTATCGCAATATTTAAATTGACGTATCCGCTGAATCTATGCATAGAAATGTACGTCTATCGCATCCTTTCGGCTTACCTTTTATAAAGTTAACATCACACTTCTCAATATAATATAATGTACTGGCAACCCTATGGCGAACATAAATTTACGAGTGCATTTGACAGATGCATTTTGAATTGCCGGTGCTCTTTAAGCCCCGGGAGCCGGATTGAATTTTAAAACTGCTGATCGGACCGAGACTCGGCGATAAAAGCGAATCGCTGCCAATAAATAAATATGTTTCTTCCGAAACTTTTGCCCGACGACTATCTGACATTTATACAATGGAATTGGATGAAAATGCGACGATATGGATCTCCGCACGGAATAAGTGAATGAAGATTCTTTCGCAATTTATTGTTCTCTCAATTTATTGTAAAAATATTGAATTAAAAAGCAAAATGAACTATTTTAATATTATTTTATCATTGACTGCTTTTATCGTGTTAAAAAAAAGAATTATTACAATATTACTTTTTCACTGACTGCGAGGAGGTATGCTCTCATGTTACGCATATATCTGAAATACGAAAAAACTCGAAAGTCTGAAGGGATTTATGGGACCAATTTTAGTAAAGCCATTGATTAATATTCATTTCTTGTAATTAGTTAATAAAAATAAAACGAATTGTGACATCGTGCATGCTACATATATAATGAAAATGCTATGTATAATATAAAGGCTTAGCACACTTTTGATTATGAATAACACCGGTTTCGTGCAGGTATTGTAAGCATTTTCATTTTACTTTAGCGCGCAAATGTGAGAGGCTCTTATCTGTAAACTTCGACGGAACTCTTTATATGTGAAAACATTGAAATCATGCACGTGATTTGGAAAGATTTATGAACGTCATCGGGCAAATTCACAAAAATCGCCCACTGTTTTCCACTTGTGCAGAATCAATAGCCAGCGTATCGAGCGAGACACACTGTGTTTGAGGCCATTACTCAAAACCCCCGGCTACTTTGGATGTTGTGCGTCGGTTTGCGGTATTTTAAACACGTTTATTGGCCTTGTTTTACGCTGATTACCAACTGTTAATCTTCTAAATTGACTTGTCTGTCCGTCTGCCGTGATACCTCGCGCATCACTGCCAACGCGTCACTTCATTTGTTTTTATTTACTGTTTATTATTTTTTTACCTGAGGAAAATTGTTAGGTGCCATGTTCTCAGCGTTTCACAAAGTGTTTTTAATCTGTCCACATTTTTGCTGCATAAGTGCTTTGTTGCGAATTGATATCCATTGATAATCTATGCATTTTTGTAGTATATGTTACACCGTAAGTAACATATACACATGTCCGTTTATTTTATTTTGACTAGCCCATCGACACAAAATGTTCCTGAAGAATGTGGATGTACTCACGAAAACCCAGCTTGTCTCGTTCACTTTTGCGCTCTGAAGACAACATTTATCTTCGAAAGCCGTTTTTGTCAGTGAGCAGGTTGACAGCTTTCGTAGCTACTTCTGATTTATATTGTTAAAAATATGTTCGCAGCTTTGATATTAACTGGTATTAAGGGAAAATAAACGACCGCGCAAACATAATTACATGGCGGGTCGGTGCTACCGACTTGCGGCCGGCGGTCGCATTAAACCGCCATTAGTGTATCCCACACTTTAGCGACAAAAAAAAGTCGGAAAGGTGTGCGTGCAGGTAATCGAGCGATATAGATCTCGCGACGGAGTGCCGTCTCACATTACCCCGCCTGATAATCCTATTTGCTCACTGCCCACTCGCTTTAATGCACACGCTCGTCCATATCTAGTTAGTTTGGCTGTTCCAATCTAAGCGCCACGTAATGTTACTGGTCCACGGCTTTCATTATTCGTGGTAGTTTCTGTTAATGTTGACAGTAAACAAAATAGCGCAGATTATCAGACTATATATATAGATGGCCAATAGAAAATTGGGTTAGATGAATCAAAATGATTCTGCGTGATAGATTACTTTTTAATTTAACACGATTAATCTTTGAATTGATTCATATACCTATGTAAACATTTATCAGTTATTTTATGGAATATAGTAGAAGTCTGCACTTCATATTCGATAGACGACACTGGTGTATGATTTAGACTTTTCTACCTTCGTATGAATATTTCTTATCATTTTTATATAATGCCACCCTATATTAAACTAAAAATAGCCGCATGCATTATTCCAATTTAAAGAACGGTCACAAAAATTGCTTATTGAACCCAAGAATAAATAAATTTGAATAAATAATCATTGAATGTTTGATATAAAATTAAATTAAAAATTGATAACTTAGTTATTCCACTTGGTTTATCACTAACGTGACGCGTTTCGCCTCTTTAAGGAGCATCTTCAGACTAATCGTATCGTAAGGTTATTTATTTCTAAGGTAAACAATGATTTTATTCTTAAAAGGGTGGGGGTGGGTTTTATTACATTCTACTGGACGTGTGGAAGGGGTAAGCTATAAACATTGTTACACTATAAACAAATCAATTACTGGCACCTGGATGTGAAAAACCCAAAGGGAATGAATTTAATAATTGTTAGCCGCCTGTTCTGTTTAAAATGTTATTTACTTCAACAAAGTTACCGCCGAATCCATATAAAATATTGAATGTTTGAATCGTATTCACAAGATCGGATCAAAATTTAGATAATATTCCTTTGACTCTTTAGATTATGCTGTTTACTAATACTTTTGTATTGAATAAATAAATATGTTGTTGAACAAGGGCCGCATGCCATAGTTCCGTTCATTTTATGCTATAAATCCTCCGTGAATATAAATTGTGTATCGGTGTATTTCTTCTTCAGTTTGCTTCAAAAGCTATTTATTTGCTCGCGTGACTCTCCGTGAAGTCCCGATTTCCCGGTAATTCAATATTCCGCTTCGCTTTTGTATCAATTTGCGTCGGCAGCTGCTTGTTACTGCTAAAGTGCCTACATACATACAGGTACCCAGTGGTTGAATAGCAGACGATCCAGCTAATACAGAAAGATATACATCGCTACTTTAGAAGCAAATGCGAGTAAATACGATTTCTTCGTTGCGTTCGGTAGAAGTTAGATTTTCTATTAAAATTATTATTACTGTCACACTTCATACCGTAGTGTGACATAGTCGCCTTCACCACGCATTATGTCTAAAATGTAGGCGATAGAAAATATTACTGACCTATTCACATCCCCTTTCACTGTGTAACATGTCTTGAATCGTCAATTGAACACAGTTCTGGAGTCTGTAAGTCCTTTGCCACCATCGTTGTGTCGTCATCTTCCCTTCTTTTTCCATTGTTTATTCTTAACTCTGTTACCCGTCAATGGGAATCTTTGTATACTCTCAAAGTTCATGAAATCCAGTTTATCACATACCCCTCAAAGTCGGCGATTTAATCAGCAGCACTGTGATCCCTGTATTTGTGAATAACTAACTATTGCGGAGTTTCCTTGCATTGTATATTCTTGTGTACATACATATTATGTTTATCGGATTATTAAATATCATAAAATTACATGGTTTGCTTCTGTAGTATGTAATGACATATACATAATTATGAAGCAAATAAATCACTCTAAGATCCGGTGAGAAATTGATGTCGGCCCACAGGAAGGTTAGAGCTGTATTTCAAATGAGAAATTCTCTACCAATAACCACAACTTTTCCGGTAATAGCTGAATTTGCCAATACTGCTTTTGTATTAGTTAGCAGATAAAGGTATTCGGTTTAACTGAACTAGTCGCCGTTTAATTAAGGCGATCCATGTTCTAATAATATGCAATTATTTTCACAACAATCTTTGCAACACGATGAAAAACAACTTTTGTTTGAGTACACAATTTTTATTGAAAATGTGGTATTCTGCTTCTGTATGAATTTATCATTACAGTTATAATATTTATTATATAAAACAATATCGACGAACGATGTCACATTTTAGTATTACCGTATTACTTATAAATCACGTTAATATTTCATTCTTATTCGGTTCGTGAACGCGATCAATAGCCAAAGAGACACGCCATATTTCAATACCGAAATGACAAAAGATGTCGGAGATCGTCGCATTTTTCCTCCCTACATTTCTTTCGACTCACCCCCGGAAGCATTTTGTATTATTATTTTTTTTTCTGTCGTAACATCGAGAAATAAAATGTCTAGTCGTTTGATATCGTGCGTAGGAACATTGCTTCTTTTATATTTTATCAAAAGGAGGTGGCACTTCCAAACCCTTTTTGATTTTCGACGAACGGCAGTAAGACTTGTATTGCCGTAGTTTATCTCTATATTCATGTGTATTTACTTACATCTAAAACAAGTATTTAGAACTTGAAGAAAGATTATTTTACTAATGTTCATCAATCACAGTAAATAAAATATCGCTTTCGTCCCATTGTAATTGAATAAGAAGCAAATAATGCTGAACTTGATCAAACGATTTCTTTTATACGTATGTATTAATTAGTATTTCAATAAGAATATTAATTTTCATGTATATACTATTTCATGTCCATATTATTTCTGTATTATTAGTATCATTCAAATGTCACATGTATTAAATAAAGAAACGTAACAGCTATCGACGAAAGGTTACTTAACTACAATGTGATTTTGACAATCTCACGACGGTATAATGAAATACTAAATACCATAAATGAAGAAAACTGCAGCATAATTATTTGTAGGTCTACTCGTTAATAACTTGGTATGGTGCTAAATTAAAATGCATGTTAATACGAGAGGGCTAATTAACGTGTCTTGAAAAACTATTTTGAAGCAAGTACTGAAACATCCTTTGATATCGAAAAATCTCCAAACGACAGACGGATCTGTAGTAAATTTTCAATTTATATAATATAAAGCGAATAACCAAGAACGAGTCGATAGAAGGATTATAGCCCAAATATAATAATATATTGTTATTATTGTAATATAAATTATTAATAAATTTACCTCGTTCGCTTCGTAAACGCGTTCCGCACAGCTAGCGTTACATGGCCGGGCTATAACATCATGTTTATTCGTATCATATCCGCGAGAGCTTTCCCTTTAGTTGCAGCAACTGCCATTTCATTTATTACGGCGATAACAAGTTCTTTATTTACCATTTTCCACATCCATTGTATTTTATGCCCGCTCGAGGCGCGCAGTTTTGCCAAATATTTATTACTCCCCCCCGAATAATCCCGAGATTCGATCTCGTCATGCAACTATACTAACTCATCCTAGACTTGGTATTTTTACGCAAATTTTGTCTACTGTGGCATGTTTTTTTATAGATATTGCCACATTGTTTTTTATTGATAAACTTTTCTATGTTTAGAAAGCATTTCATCGAAAACTGGTGATGTTTTTGCACCTGATTGTGCGAACTTTTTTTTATTCATAATTGCTACATGTTTTCATTAATATTTGATTCATTTGTTTGTTGGACATATTTTGCGGTGGAAACTTTTTTTAATAATCATGTTATTAGCAACATCAATTAAGGTCATATACCCTAACGTTACATAATAATGTGATCAAATGCAAATATGTCATAATATTATATGAGTCACTGAGTCGTTAAACAAGCTCCTTCCTCTTTTCAATAAATGAGTTTTTATAAGGCTAAACTTTCTTCCTATTTCGACACAAATAACTTAAATTATACTTTAAACTATCAAACTACCCATAACAGTTTTTCGTGATTTACTCACAACTCTAAAAACCTTCGGGAGCGTGCTTAGCGACTCATATATTATGTATGAAAAAATGCCTACTATAAATATTTTTTCCGTGCCAACACTCTCCGCCTCATTTAATTTCAATATTTAACAGTGATATAAAGTCAGTTTATATCAAATAAAATGCTTCAAAAAGTCTTGGACCATTGGAGTGAATCAATTCATGACAAATAATGTTTTAATAATCGGCATGAAATTGCTGTTGCCTCTCTTATTCGGACATTTAATTTAGAAAATGTATATGTATTATTTATCTAAAAAAAATGGGTGCAAGCCAATTTTTATCACTTAGCATTTCCATTTCCTCTCGAGTTTGATAAGCGTAGGATTACGGAAGTTAGTAGATAAAACATACAAAATAATAACACATTGTTATCGAAATATTTTACCACTACCCACTATCACCATAATAACATACAATACTGCGGTTAACATTTTATCCTTACCCAAAATAAATTCAAACTTTGGTGTTATTGTTTTTTTTTTTTTTTTTTTTTTTTTTTCATTATAAATTTAATTCTGCGGTCTTATCTGTCGAAAATATAACCGCATGGTCATTTTCCTTGAACACACTTCATATAAAAAATTTTATCTTGTGGTGTGATTTTTATATGTTGTATAATTAATTTTAAGCGTTTGTGAAATTCTTACATTTTAGATCGAGATACATTAGGACCCTCCAAACAATGCTTCTATCGCGCACGATTAGGTGGTGGGGGGGGGGGGGGAAGAATACCCTTGTTACTTTCCCCCCTCTACCATATTTTCCAATCAAACGTGCGCGATAGAATCATAGTTTGGAGGGCCCTATTATGTTGAAATGTTGATTTTAATTCATTTTTCTTTCAAATAAATATTGTATAGCATTATATAACCATACAATAATTTATACTAGCATATATTCGCATATTGTAATGACGTATCTTTGGATACTTTTCAGAGATGGTGTGAATATAAGTATTAAATCTGATCACTAATGTTATATTGTGACGTTTATTATATTCTATTTATGTCTCTTTGTAATGAGTAGGTGGTTGAAGGTGAATTTTCAGAAAAAAATATTGAACAATTCCCTCGTTTTAAACTGTATTGAGAGAAAAATATTTTCATCTCAAAAATTCATTATACATATTAAATATAACGTCTATTGTAGTTTATTCTTGTATCAAATATATGAATATGAATAAACATTGAAGTGTCTGAAAAAATAATTCGTTCATTTATGACATATATTTTGCCTACTAATAATGATATCCTTTCAATAATGATAATAATTTTTCTTTAGTAACTGCGTTATCAGTTATCTATGTTATTCAGGTAGAATACCTCAAATTGTGTTTAACGTCCTGTCTATGAATAATGAATTTTCGCTGACATCCATAAAACGTCGAATGTACGCCACCATTTGCTGAATTTATTAAACGCTCATCAAAATAAGGCTAAGCATCACGTCTGAGCCTCACAATGGCCTCATAAAATTATTTTATTACAAGCCTACCTTACATATTGGCTTTTACTACCTTGTCGCTCTTATCTATGCCTCTAAAGTAGAGAAGATAGTGTCAAATTACACTCAAGATTATCGTTGCATATTGTTTTAACGGGTTAAATCATGAAAAATAGTATTTTTTTTTTTTAATATATAAAAATATGAAATGTACCAGTGATGACAGAGAACAAACTGTATTATGTGCATAAACTTTGCATTTCTGTATGAAGTAAAAATATTTTTTAAAGAATGACTTATAATTGAACGAAAGAATTATGTTTTTTTTATAATGATACCTGAAATATTTCAATACTCAAATTTAATATAATTATGGTGGTAATAGCGATTGTTTCGATGGGCAGGGACAGCCGTTTATTTGTATATATGAAGTTTAACTGAAATATTATGCGTAACCAATGTTTCCTCTAAGGCGAGGGGTTCTCTGCGCGGAAAATTCAAAGGTCGAGCAAACAAAATCAACAAATGCGCGGCATAATTAAAAATATCAATATGTCATTTGAATATTTGTTTTACAAATTAGTGTTGTTATATTGCTTCACAAAGTAAAAATTAATATTATTATTTTTCATTAACACTATTTGGTAGATAATTTATATTTTTTATTAAAGTAATTATTTGTTTAAACTGCGTTAATTTTGAATATAACTTTTTCCAATACTAATTAGTAATGAATGCGTGGGGATTCGAAAACTGCTGCGCACGTGCCTGCCTTAGAAGGAACTTTCGACGTAACTATAAGCATTTTTTGAAACATTTATTCTTATTATTAATATCAGTATGAAAGATCATTTGTTATCAATCAAGTTACAGTAACAAATTATTTCCAGCAATTCAATGAATTGCATCATGTTATATTTGAATATAAATTACTATGTGAACGTGAATTTATTCTTCGTTTAACTTTCTAAGCATTTCATTATATCGTCCCTTCGCATTTCACCTACATCCCCACCACTGCGCGACTTCGAGTTTCTCGTTCATCGAGCCAAAAGAAATATTCGAAGCGATGTTCTTCTTCCAATCTTGAAATAAACCCCCGTGTAGGGGAAGGAAATTACCCGTCGTACGACTCACTCGCCCTCCTCTATAGTTCGACCCTCCGTGATAGCTTTAGACTGGATTTCATTTCATCCACTGGGATTTTATCATGACATGTATATAGTGTATAAAAGCTACCATAATTAATATCATCAGTTAGGGGAAATTCACGAAATTGTATCATCGAATAGAATGATATACCTTACATTTTTTTTAAGTACAAAGGTTCACTACTGATTTACTGTCGTTATAAGAAAAAAATGCTTCTTTCTGCTGTTAGTCAGGCGAGTGATGAACTTAATCTTCGATTACATAAAATATCGTTTCAGCATTAAATTAGAAGCTTGTTTTAATAACCATTAATGTTTTTAGTACAGATAAAATTCCAGTTTTGTTAGCAGAATATTTTATCATTGGAAAACTCTGATGAATCAAAATTTCTGATATAATCACTTAATCCTGTCCGTTTATCATAGATGCAAAGCCATAAGTGAGTCATAAACATACGCTTTTAATCGCTATCTTTACGAATTTTGCGTCTATTTTTCCTGTTCAATCTTTTGTGAGTCGTGTACGCATTTTATATGGAACACAAATTTATTTTTCCAGTTTTCGCGCGATTTATAAAAAAGATCCTTTCGACTTGTTATTCCACTGTCCGATCTCAAACTCTTAAAGTAAAAGATTGTGGATATATTTATTTACTATTATTTCAAATAATAATTCTTTTCAAGATGAGCCATTCTTTTCTTAAGCATCACATATTATCAAATTATTCCAATGCTACCCAATTTTTCAACAAAAGAATGATTATATTGTTTGAATAAGTAATCTTTAAAAGCCCTCACTTGGAAGTCGCTTTCGTGTTGGAATTATATAACGTGTACTATATTAAATCCATATGACTGTCATTTGCAAGTCTACTTCAGTAACCTGATATTTGCAAATCTCCTTTTATTATAATTGAGATCAGTGAAAGAAGCTGTCATAAACAACTCACATTATGAATGTATTGTGGCAAGATGATAAATACTATATCGTAAAAGGGAAAAGAAGGAGAAGGCTAAACTGGCGTGCAATGACAGTCATATGACACTACGCGGGGTGTAGTATGTAATATTTACTTCGTATGTTATTATTATACGAATGTTCTTCTGTTGTCAGTTCTCGAGTCGCTTTCAAAGGATCCTTTTGTGGCAAACGCGAAAGATTACATTGTCGAAATGTGTAAGCGGCGCAACTCCACTCTATTCATGAGATTTCTTCTTGGCGTCTCTTCTTTGAATTCAGGCATAAGTAATCTGCGACTTAGAAGTACGATGGCAAACATTTTCAAATTTTGCAGGAGAGCTTATTATTTATTTTTTCAAAATACCAATTTTCGTTTTCGATGATATCTGTGTGCGAAAATAAAAGGGCGTTATGTCTAAAATTTAGATATAATACTCGAATTGACACTGATATTCCTTACATGTTGCGAGACACTGCTTTAATGGTCAATAGACAAAGCATATTCATCAAGAGAAACCGGCAAATTTATTAAGTTTGTACATTCTTTTAAAAATTATTCGTACATTTTCAAGCATTTGTGTTTTTTTTTATACAATTTTCTTATTCTTTAATGTGCTAAATGTTATATATAATTATTATACCGAATAGAGCAGTATGCGTGTAGAGTGAAGTATTTCAATTGTGAACTGTCTTTATGTAATAGTATTTTTTCAAAAGATACTTAGTTTTTTTTTAATTTGTTTTCATATTCGTTATTTAATTTGTTTTTCTTGTTTCAGGTATGCATCGACGACTTTTTACGCGATAGCAGCACTATCGAAACGAATAGAGTGAGTTTATACTGTAATTTTTTTCTTGACTATTGTCTGGACAAGAGATACGTTAAATAATTACCGGTAGACGTAATATGGCGGGTGGTATTGGGTGATTTAAGGTGGCTTACGACTGTGCACGAATGCTTTAGGAATATGTTCATTGTTACCATTGTGATAGTTCATACGTGCACTTCCCTCTCCGGGTGACAGAAGCTTTTGAATATTTCAACGTTATGTTGCGCCCCTTATGCTTTTATGCATGAATACCTCAAATGGGTATTTCTGCCTGCATTAAAGAAATCAACAACTCGCACTTATTCAATATGTCGCGTAGGAGAACTTTAATAACTGTAAGCGATAAACGTAGATAATATTTGTAGAGGAATTCAGTTATAGACAAAACAGCATGAAATGATTTAAATAAGTGTTGAGCTTAATTATAAAACCGGTCTTATTTATTTGTTCAAATTACAAAACGATACTCATAAGTCTGGAAACGAATAATCCGACAAGTATAGACGATTGAATTTTATCTTACTCGTTAATTTAAAATTAATGTTTTGGAATGCGCTAATACCTGAATTATCGCCGCTTAAAATTTAGTCGAATGTTTTTTTTTTTTTTTTTGAATATCTCATCCGAACAAATATTCAAAAGAAAAGATATGTATTGAATATTTATTTTGTTCAGTAATCGTTACGAACTATATGTAATTCATGACATTGAGATTTTTATAGAACTTTAATTTCACACATGAATCATTGTTATTTTTTTTTCAAGTTACTTTGCGGCAGTTTGAGGGGTCTATGTTCTAAGAATACCGAAAGACAAAACCCAAGTCGGAGTTCAAAATTAGCTTATTTTATTCTTTAGCGATTGTTTACTTACGATGCCAATTAATTATCTGATGATCACTTGTGATATTTTTACTGAATCTGTTTGTATTGTAAACCTAAACGTCTTGTCGACACTCAGTTAATAATATACCCAATCATAATTTTTGTTCAAGCGTCTTAGAATGCCTCTTAATGTATGTACAATACAAAAATCAGAACTTCTTGTCGACACTCAGTTAATAATATACCCAATCATAATTTTTGTTCAAGCGTCTTAGAATGCTGCTTAATGTATGTACAATACAAAAATCACTCTCGTAACGATCTATCTAGCTAGATGAAGTTACAAACTGATCTCTCGTTGATAACATCCAATTCCAATCTTCACTTAAGATCATTAAAGAAGCATCTCCGATATATTTTTTCAGTTTATCCATTCCATATCTCGTTAACTGTCAGAGCCACTAGTCGTGTATTTGACTTTGTTCCTTTTATCTTATGCTATATCTTGCTTTTCTATGCGGCAAGAAAATATTCTCATAAATCTTTTTTGTATCATAGATAGAATATAACTGATACCGGTAAGATGAGGAATATTTCTTAAAATGATCTTAGTATCGTATTTGTTATTCGATTGTTGTATTTCTTTTGGAGCACAGTGCTACGATTTGTAATAAATACATCTTGTATATTGGATAGATAAACGATTTTTATTATTGATTGCGCTTATTATTTATTTACTACATCATTTCTTCTCGATATGATCGTATGTTCTGAAAACGGAATTAATTGTTGGAAAAATTGAATATATTTAAAATCATTTAAGATAACGTTTTATTAAATTATACAGTTTTTAAATAAACATTTACTGTTGATATTGTATAAAATATCAATTATTGTATCCCCATATTTAATATTTTCAGAAAATGGTTAAATATTAACACTTTATTTTTAATTTTCAAAAGCTAGTTTTTACAGAACCAAGTGCCACTTATTCAACGCGTACATTCTAACGGTGCTGCTTTACAGTTGCGAGTCATGGTACCTCACCAAGGCACGGGGTAACCGTATACTGTGTTTTAAAAACAGATGCTTGCGGCGAATACTAGAGGTATGGTGGTTTGATTTTGTCAGGAACTCGGTGGTAAGAGAGCGGGATGGACCAGCCTCTTATTACATTCAAAATAAAAAAGCGGTGCCCCAAGGGAGCCTGAATCCTGCCTGTCTCTTCTACCAACGATTGATTCCGTCGCCCTGGAAGGGCGCTGATAACCATCCATAGGATGTATTCGGCGGAGCTACGGGGTGCTGGGATGACCTGGGAGGAAACGAAGAGACTGGCGAGGGATAGAGAAACTTGGAGGAACCACAAGATAGCCATGTGCTCCAAATAGGGAGTCGAAATGGTTTAAAAAAAAGTTTTAATTCTTGTTGTCATTAGTGATATTATTCCGATTAATCGTGGAAAATCTAGTACAAAAACCCTTTCTTGTATTTTTACATTGCACAAATGAGTATCAATGAATTCAAACCAGTGAAATGTTTTTCATACTTTAAATATTTGTACGCAATTACTTGCTGTAAAAGCATCACGGGTAAAAAGTTGCAACAGCGATATTATAATCCTTAGATCAGGTTAGTTTAACTCCGTCGCTTTTTACATCCCCATAATCCGCAGTACAAAACCAAAAGTTGCCGCGAACAAGCGAGAAATGGCTTTCTCTGTAGGTTGTGTGAGCGGAAAAGCTCGGCGGTGTGCAAATGTGGGTTGTTTCTATTATGCCTGAGAGCGGGTGACCGCCCAACCCCCCCGCCGTCCTGTGGCTCGTAGACGCCGGCGTAGCTTTCGCGTAGATAGACCGTAGACATCTACACACAACTCACTCGTTCGTTCCCGCCTCGTAAAATGAAATGTCCCCAACAATGGAAGTGACTACTTGTACGTGCTATACTGAATGAAGTCGTCCTGCTCTGGGGGTGGTATACAGGAATTGCACGCGTAATAAACATGGTTGAATTGCTTGTATTATACTGATTTAAATTTCTTCGCTACTTTACTACTTAGACACGAGTACATTAACATGATTATGTATAATCTTCTATAAAGTTTTGTTTGAAATTTTTATACTGCCGAATTTTTTTTTTAGAATCTCTTAAATTGTATATTTATAGTCGTCGTCGATTGTAAGCGCATCAACATACAGCGAATCTTACTACATTGCTTATTAGGTGATCAGTATAATAGTTCACACTAAAGATTGCTCGATATGTTTTCAAGATTTTTTATTTAATGCAAATCGTATCTATTTTGTCGCCTGTTTGAGTATATTCGTCTAAATTACTAAAGTACGAGTCATTTCGTATACCTACTTTGCTAAATAAAGCTAATCTTTTTTGTAGAAAGTATTCGGTTGTAAGTTTAATTAATATTATTTAGCCTTTAACTATTGTTTTATAAGTGCAGTTATATACAATTTATAAGTCACGATCTATTAAACTGTACGAGATAAGAGGAAAACCTTTCCATTACATCGTTAAATTATCACCAGTAAATCTGGCCGAAACGGCACCCTTCAAAACATCTCAATAAAAAGGCGGCGCAATAAATCCTTTAATAAAATAAGCAAAGTCCGATAGAGACAACTTGTAGAACCCAACATTAAGTGCTTATTCACTTTCCATTAAACTAGAGTTCCACAACCTAAATGCTTAGTCAATAAATTATGGAACAAAGCTCGTTCTGTGAACATCCTCGCACTAAAACATCTCCCGCCCTCGCGGAGGCTTCTTTTTACGACTGGATAAAGGAAATATGGCGGTGCTGAGGGCGGGATTCTTCCCATTCTTTCCATCCGCCTTACACCCAGTATTCGCCCACACAATGTTATACTCTACGAAGGCAGTTTTCCTCAAACTGTGAATTTTCGTCAGAAAGTAATGTTTAATTTTAACTACTCACGGAATAATAAACAACCTAATATACGAATAATCCAACGTTTACAATGTTGGTGTATTTTGACGTCAACTCTCGTTTAGTAATTGTAAATGAACAATGGTTTTTTTTTATCTTAAATCTACGTTCAAAAATCAATAGTTTCACGTTAGTAAACCTGTTTAAATGAAAAAAAAAATACGCAACATGCATATGTCGTACAAAATTTAAAATTATTTTATGCTCAGAATCCAGTTCCGGACTTTGGAAGTTAGTTTGATTACACAATATTTTTTTTGGTTTAAAATAAAAAATATGATTTACTCAATGTTATTTGAATGCAATCGAATGAGTATTATTATTACTATTTTTGATCACTATTTGCATATAGAATATCAATACCATTTATTTAAAATAATAATTTGACGAATTCGAACTAGAGCTTTTGTTACTCGCGAATATATTGTTAAGGAGTGGCGCTAAACAAAAACTTCACGAAGCACTGAGGTAAGGTTTTATGAGATTGACGGAATATTACGCGAAAAGACGTGTGATTTTCGAGATGATTTTGTACGCCGTCGCTCACACTCACGATACGATCGATCGCTTTTGAAGTTTTATGAGGATTACATAATATTATTTCTCCTTCTACGTCACTGCTTTATGCGAAAAATGAAAAGCGTATTTTCTTTTACGGCTATGAGAAAAGACATAATATATTTTATAAGTCAAACATTGTAACTTTTCGCATTAGGCATTTAGGAATTTTGTTAAACGAATAATATTTTTTAACTTATTGTAAGAAAATTAAACTAAATTATTTTCACTTTTTTCACTACCAACTATATAATAACAAGTTTTTGATATTTATACTAACATATTGTGTTTTCTCTATGTCATGAGATTGATTTTACAGTGTCGTTGCTTAAAATTTTAAAGTTGAGTAACTATTACTGGGTGCTGGAGGTAGCTGTAATATTCCATGCTAATTTTATTATATTAACTATTCATAATATTATCACTTCAACAAATGCTGGAGTTAGCAATATTAATTAGTTCGTGACATTTATGAGCGTCAAGTCAATTTGTATTAGCAGCCTTCACCGCCGTCCACAGTGTTGAAATACAAATTGCAACAAAGTTACCCGGTTTATCCACCCTTGCATTGCAACCCCTTTCTTTAATTGTTGAGCCACAGCATCTTTTGTAACGCGCGTTTAATTCTCTTTGTTATTCGTTAAATTAGCAATTCCATTATTACATCTCCGCTGTGGCAGTACCATTGCCTGACTCCCCCTTTTACAAAGCTACAAGCCCTTCTGTTTTTCGCTCAGCTGGAAATTGCGAGTCGATGCACTTATACCGCAGTACTGCGGTAACTCAAAGTTAATGAATGTACACGTATTCTATTTGACTATTTATATGTCTATAATACACGTAAAAGATAATTTCTTAAATATAATATAGACCTGCACGGCACTTATGCTGTTGTTCTTCGCTTTTATACATATTTATGTCGAGACACCGCCAGCTGAAGATTGCACATGTTGTTGTGTTTATAAATATTTTTTGTATCCAAGTACATTCATATGGCAATGGGTATATTCACTCCTTCCTTGCCTACCCTCTTGCCACCGCGGAGCGATCATAAATTACGCAATTGAATGAGTCACCTGGAAAAGGTTTTATCCAACAAAATGGTCTAATCACTTTTAAGGTGTTAACTGTCAATTCTTGGTGGAGAGAAACTGATGATGCTCGTTGATAATGCTCGTGATGAGCGAAACCGGTCCTGATCATTATAAATATGTGGAAGTAGTACAAATGAATTGTGTTTTATTTTTTAAAATAAAATGGTCTAAGTTGACTGTTTAACCTTCAGAGACACTTATGCCATGAATAACAATCCTAGAGTAATTTTTTATAGTTTAAACTGTTCGTAAGCTTCAGTGAAACAGTTTTCGATTGAAAACTCATCTCGGACCATTTTATTGGTTACTAACGTTCTCCAAAAAGAAATCATGGCTTGTTATATACATTTCACATTTTTAGTAAGTTGGAAATAATTTTTTTTTTTGTGTATCATATCGCTTTTAAAATATTATGCTTTCAAAGCTCTGGGGATGTGACTTTACACATTCGAATCAAATCTAATATGCAAATAAAAAAACAGCGGCCGAAAGTCTTTTTTCACACAGCGTTTTAGACTTGTTGCAACACTGCGCATAGTGAATTGGATTTTTTTATTACCGACGGTTCGCTGAATCCGCCCGTCTGGCTCCACTTTGACTTTTTGCCCATGCCGAATTGCAATTTTCAAACGAGAGTAGCAGCACATTATCCCTCTCCCGGTCCGCTCCTGCGAACACTCGTCTCTTTGTCACTGTCTGCCCCACGCCTGTGCTATCTCTGCCCGTCCCACTCGCTTGCTCCTGCGATCGGCATGTTTCGAAGTTTGCTGGAATATTCGCCCCTGTCTGTTTCAATTGTTCAATTAGTACACGGTGGCAAAGGTTCATTTTGATTTACAACATATCAAAGTTTTATGTTCCGCTGTCAATTGCATTAGTATGTGTTTTCTATGTTTATAAGACGTTTTTATCAGTATCTCAGATTTATAAATACATATTCAACCTTATCTGAGTATTTTAGGTACGATTACTTTTGCACGGTTTCGAAATTACTCGGTCCAATGTAATGAAACCTTTATTTAATTTGTCTATGTCCACTCCATCTTTTCACGCATGTTTTTTTTTGGACGGCTGTTTTGCATGAATCTTATCCCACGTGTAAAAAGAACATTGAGTGTATTGCCGTCAGTAAAAGTCGTAAAAAATAGCTAGCTATCTGGTTTCTCGTCCACTGCGTTCCACTATGCAGTTTTCTCAATAAATATCTAAATGCTTGCGATTTGTTGTCAAGCCTTATTCAGCACTCAAAAATGTATCGTATTTTTTTACTAATTGGTATATGTATACAATTGAATTCTGTCAAGTCAAGGACTTCCCTCATACTTGGATTCCTGTTCACAGAATGTCATCATCAATCCATTAACGCCGTCGACAAGATTCATATCTACTTACATTCAGCTTATACGAATTCAAACCCATTCAAAGCCGCGTTCATAATTCACATGTGTGTAGTTGATTCAGAAGCCTAGTCTTCCGTGCGGCTTTCAACGAGGCAATCCCGCCAACCTCAATTATCAATAACATTAGTTTGCATAATCACGCACAATTACATACATTGAGTTCGTACTGTAACCAGCCAACCAAACATTTCGATTAATTCCTATTCATTCGAGCGTAGCACCCTGCTCCCACAATCTGTGATTCACTCACAGGACGGCCAAAAATGCGTCCGATTGTACCGCATTATATTATTTTTTTGAAATAATTTACTTCCCATTTATACCTTTCGAACGAAGTATTATAATATTTGAAAATCATACAAATTAATGGCAGCAATTATGAAGTAAATAAACTTTCTCTTTTTAAAAAATGCAATCATATTTTAACAGAACTTGACAAAACATCGTTATTTTTCATTCGCGCTTTCAAAAAATTAGTTTTGTTATGAATTAAAAACTATTTCATAGTATAAATAGATATAAATAGATATTTTGAATGAACTTTAAAAATGTAGATTAATCAGCCTGTTTTGAATGAATTATAATGACGCTGTATAATAGTCACGTTTTATGCGCCTGTGTACTGATTATTAAAGGTGTTTATCTGATCATATACTCTTGCTGTATTATTTCAGTTTAGACGGGCATACATTTTGGCTATATCTGTATAACACGACCGCAGGGCTGATACCGAGTTACTCCGAGCAATTTACATTAATTCGAATGAGGGGCGGCTCATCGGGAATATGAAATCGAGTCTGGCGGCAAATAGACAAACACATCTGCGGTCTCCTCACGTCGCCTGTCACTTTTTGACGTGATTGGCGTGAACATCGCGATAGACGCTACATCCGGGCTTCCCTTGTGCAAAGTATAAGGGTGAATCGGCTATACCTACCCCGACAGGGAATGAATAATTCGCGCGTATAGTACATTATTCACTACAAGTTTGCCAAGTCGCTTTGTAAATGCAATACCCGTCTTATTATTTCGAATTTCGCATGCATTCGACGCGGATTTGATTTAAATTTATTGAATGCCCATTATTCATTGTAAAAGTTATTCGCGCAGTTGACACAATGATTGTAATGTTGTCAGTAAAAGTAATTCATAATCCGTATTCAAATGAATTGAATTGTCGGTTTTAAAGCTCCATTCAACACGGGAGATTTGACGATATTTTTATTTTAGAAGTTCATTAATTATTGAGATCCCCTTATCATTATGAAACTGTATATATACGTCCAAATATTATTTTTATTTACAAAAAGGTTCCTAAATAAAACAAATATTACACGAAAACTCTGTAAATATAAATATTTGTACTATAATAATAAAAACGAATCGGCTTAAAATATTGTTACTACAGTTTATTTAATATACTAATGGGATTATCTATTTGCGGTCGGTCGGAAATGGATAATATTTACACCATTTTAATGTAATATTTTCAGAAACGCAGAATAATTTCGTAATAAAATAAATATAACGTAGTTTCGTGTAATTCGTATGTCAATAGATACAAACACATCGTTTTTATTACCTCTGGTAGCGCTTTGGGCGTTTTCACTTTGTAAATATTTAAATTTTGATTTATGATTTCGTTTTTATCTCCTAAATGAATTTTAAATCACGAAAGAATTACTCGCTTTTATTATCACGTTTCAATCTATTATGACTGATATTCGTGCTAGTAATCACCTTTTAAATAGTTCAAATAAATATGATGAAAATATTTACACTTACTAATTATTATTGTTATTCAATTTGGGAGAGGTAATTGAAATATATACAAATTTTCAAATCAATACATTATATCTATTAACAACGCAAGATTAAAGTGGCGTTCTTCGTATTAAAATTATAATGAAATATTTATTGGCCTTACTAATAGAGATATATTATAATTAGAGGGATGCCCGTCATAGTTGACGGTATTGAAATGGAAATACTGAATGTCTTAAGTAGCTAGTAATAAATAAATGTATTATGTGTGTGCATTGCATACCATACCAACATGTGATAAAAATAAAACGCCTACAGACCGATCTGGTACATCTGATAAATAGTAGTACATATAAAGAATAAAATCAATCTTTATAAAACCGTGAGTATACTAGTGCGTTTTGAAGGATAGTTAAGCTATAACTTTATTTAAATTACACGCGCTTTTGTATATAATTTCTTTACTCTGGTGTATAAATAATTTAATCGGTATAATTAAGTATAGTGGCATGTTTTTGTTCTTTATTTCTGCGCGAACCTTAATACACGTTGTGCCAAATATGGAACCGCTTTACCCTTTACCGATTATTTATAACGAGCCGCGAATGTTTTCATTCATCCTGGAGTTCCCTCGGGCGCTTTATCTTTGTTGTTCTGTCCGGGGATTCATCACGTACATTTTGCCTCGGGTGTGTAGTGCATGACCCCCGGTCGGATCAGACGGTGGTCTTCCCTGGGGACGGTTAGTTCGTCATCCACTGCCGCTGCACGCCCCCGGTTTCTTTTTTCTCATCCATTTCCCAACCCCTCCGCACGGTGTCGCACTTTAGCGCATTTTGTCGTCTGCCTTTTGTATTATTTGAAGAGGTTTTTTACGCTTCGTTCTTTTTATTCGCTCTCTGGAGTGTCACTGTTTTATGGATCGTGCATTTCTGTGCCAGAGCGCCGCTTTAAAAACACGTTTTTGAATTGCTTTCGTCTTTATTATTTTACACGCCTTTTCCTTTGTCGCTTTTGCATGTTAGTGAATGCGATTTAAAAAGTCATAAACTTCTAAAAAAGCCCACACGCGAGCCTTTTTATTATGTTAACGTTGAAGATTCAATTTAATAACTGAATTACGTGTGTAAAATTACATCCAAGGACTCGAGAACGAAACGAACTCCAACCCACTCCCTCTATTGAAAAAAAATGTATTATTTTCTCGCACTTTACAACTTTCTTCGATAAAAGTGGTAGTTTTTATACAATTGAATATTATTTGTACTATTGTGCGTGATAAAATAAAAATTAAAGAACTCTACTATCTTTCTACTATAACTCAAATTCTATTTTGTATACTAAAAACAATGTGATAAAATAATAATAATAGTGGCATCACTAACGTCAGCGTACCATTTATAATTTATCCTCTCAGTACTTTCCACAAATGTTTTGAAAACGAACATCCACCATGCGTTGTTAGTAAATCTGCGTTTAATTCAATCGCGCAAACATTCTTTTATAATAACATTTAGAATTTAGTCCAATGATGGATGCAAAATCTAAATAATAGACATTTTAAATTATGTCATTATTGGAATGAAATCGCAAAATATTTTCTGAGTTCGATGCGGCTTCGTCGGAAACCAACCACTTATCCAACTGCACTGCGGTGCAATCACCATTATGACCGCACGGATTGTGTGTATATATGCAACGACTCCGCATGCATTTCTGAATTTCACGCCACTCTACGTTTATTTCAGGAAAATTTAAATGCTAAACTCTACGCCTCGAGCTCTCCTCGCCAACTCTTGATTAAATTTTATGCACTCGTTATAATTTATGTCTTTCCGTTAACAGCTGTTGGAAATTATACACAAACAGTTAAAACGCGCTCAAGGAATTTTCCACTTTACGACCGGTATGATTTTAACGATTAAAACACACATTTTTGACTTAATATTTTTTTATTCAGTAAGAATCGCCAATGCATAAAATTTCCCATTTGTTATATAATGTATCTCGTATTCTGACAAATTATGATTTGATCTTTTTACAAGTCTCTTTTTAGTTTCTAGACTATTGAAAATTATGTGTCATAAAATGATTCCAGAATATAAAAATTATTTAAATTTAATTAATCCAAATTGCTGAGAGAAATTATGCGCATACAAAAAAAAGTGTTTTTACACTGATTTGTCATAATCCTATAATCCTTATATATATATAAAAATACCAATCTTTTCTTATTGTAAAATGTAAAACTATTTTATCGCGTTTATTTTAATGTTTACGACCTCCACAGTGTTCCAATGTAATCAATTTTCATTCGCGTCACTAAGTAACACACAATCAAAAAAAACCTGTGTTAAAAAAGCGCTGTACTAAATTTTATTGAGTTGTTTTATATTCCTCTCCTTATTACATTTTTAATGGCGTCGATGTTGTGCAAAGATTACGCAAAGAATTACCTTTTTTTGTATCGTCAACTGATGGAAATAACAGCATATTAACATAATTACTGCGTAAACCTTTCGAAGTACCAGATTGCGAAATATGCGAAAAAAAATATACACGCTTTTTATTATAAATGGTTATCTCTTTTTTTTGGAGTCGTGGTTTTCGACAAGATAATATTTGAATAAACCCGTTATATCCAGTGAATTTTTTTTTTTTTTTTTGTTATTACATACAGTGAGCCTATGTAGCGCGGTTTAATAGTAATAACTTTACTATCAGAAGTTTCTGATCCAATCCAAAGTCTTTTTTTTGTATCATAACATTTATAGGGGCCGCAGTGATTTAAAAATATTTCTCTTATTTGTAATTGCTGTAGTTCCTATGGGTATGTTTAATAAATTAATATCGTCTTTTCGTAATACTTTGTTTTGTGATTTGCTGATTTTTGTTTTTTTTTTAACCAAACATATTAAGTATAATCTTCCATTAGCCTTGGTAGGATTGTGAATATTACCAGTAACTTGTACTGAAAACTTTTACATAAATAGTTTCTCAATTGATAAGGATCTTATACGTGTAAAAAACTCTTGTATCAAGAATCAGCCGACGACTTGGAACAATAACATGCGTAGGTCAGCGACTTCAGTACTCTCCACAAATCCCAGTCTAAATGTATTTATTATGATGTGATGATTTGTACCCCACACTTAAAAACCCATTGTAAATGAAGAGTAGAGTTAGAAGATCTAGAGTTTCTGCTGGTTTTCATGTGATAGAAGTATCAACATTTTATATTTATAAATTCAATTGGTTGCCAATAAAAAAACATACATAAATCACTGCAACATTATATTTTAATATTGTTCGCTTTCATGCCTTATAATATATTTCTTCACATGTATTCTCTTATTATCCTTTTAAATAACATTGTTAAATTCAACAACAACCAAAAATTTTTAATGTTATTAACATCATTATGTATTCTTGATTCTCGTTCGTTGTGTCCATTTCTCCCCGCGGTCGTTTGTGTACGGATGCAAGTTTCACCACGGGGCATAATCATTATATGTACCGGTTTTGGCGAGGTAAAAAATAAGGCAGGTGAGACCCCAACACATTCCATACCATTGCATACTAACTACTGTTGCATACACATTGTTTTTTGGGGACAGGTATTTTAAAGCCCTTAGGCTTTGCTAACCATCAACAGTACTGTCCGGTTCAAAGCCTGGACTGAACTAGTACTGAGGGATGTTGGTGTTTACCCCAAGGCGCCGAGTCTTTTTCCATTTGACCTTTTCTTGCATTTATTTATGAGTAAATTTTGCCGTGCCAGATCATAGTATATTGCAACATCCAAAAGATAACAGGAGTTTTTGTAGCCATCAATAAAATATTTTTATAAATGTATATGCAATATCTTGACGCTAACTTGGTTTACTTGCATTGGAAAAAATACTAACTCACGGTAATTAATCACTATTTTACTATTCTGAAATCTCTTAACGCCTCATCAAAATACTTAATTAACAATTTAACGCAGCTGCTATTTACATTTTTGTGCTCTTCATATTTATATGACTATATCGTTTGGTTTGGACTGTATAATTTGTTCGAAAAGTCGTATCTGATGCAACACGTAATGGAGGAAAGTAAGGTAGCTCCGTAATTCCACGCAGCCGCTCAATAATTTCAGACCTTACGGCGTCTCTGAGGATTCGGATTACAGTGATGAGATGATGGAGATACCGGTCGTGAGTAGAAGCTGAGAAGCAAGCTTCAGTTAATTTGTTTGCCCACACGCGGCGGTGATAATATTTCTCCTTCACCGTGCAATTATTCGATGTATGCTGATAAGCGATGAAAATAATCGACGGTCGATTTCATCGTGATTAATCGCTGAAATTTCAGGCTATTTAGTCGTGGCATTTTAAAAAATCATGCAAGCACAACTGAGCATGTTGGGTGAATTTTCTTCGTAAAATAGATAAACTACTCTTTACAAATGATAATCGTGATGATGCATATTTATGGCGGTTGGGAAAGAAATGGTTCACCAATTATGATCATAAATCGTCATCTACGGGTGTTTTATGAAGTTTCAATTTAATATTTCAATTGCTAATAGCTTTTGTTCCATTCGATAAGTTTTATAAAATACTGCACCGTTTCAATAACTAAACGGCATTATACGAAGGCGGATGCACTTGTACTTAATTAAGCTTTGTATTATTTTAAAATCGATGAACTGCCATAGGCTACAAGTTAAATGTCACTAATGGGATATCAACTCTAAAAAAATAGTGCTCATTTTAAATAGTAACAATATGCTTGATTGCAAAAGTGTATTTTATTTTTTCGTAACCATAATACACTCATAAATTAAGCAAAATGGTTATTTAAATATTACAAACAAGTTTATGGCATTATTTCACCTATTGAACAATGTCCGAGTTCTGTTTGATAAAGAAATTATACTTTTTATTACTCGTTCTATAAACTTGTTTTAATAATCTAATAAAGTTCAGGTAAATTTATAGTCTAAATATTTTAAATAATTCATCTAAAAGAAACAATAAATCTTCAAACAGGTAGTCCGCACACAAAAATCTATTATTATTTGCAGTATTGAAAAAATAAATTAATAACTTATGTATTCTCTTCTCGCCGTTATTGTTATACGCTGACATTATGATGTGTAATCAGACGCTTCATTCCCAAAATTAAATTTTTTATGTACGCTTTCCAACCTATAGCTTTGTCCGCATCGAAAAAATCTCTGTTGTAATATGTTTATTTTAAATTTACGCTGTGTATGTATTATATAATGTTTTGCAACGCCATTGTACGCTAGATCCCTGATCAGGTTTTTGATCTCCCTTTTAAACACCGCGCTTCGCTTAAATGATGTTTGTTTGCGTCTCTTACGTCAAGTGTGGTGCGGGGCTTAATCATCTCATCATGCGTATCGACAGTTTGTCGAAAGTAATAACGCCTTGGATCCAATATGTTGATAACTCGTGTGTACAATAATCCCTGGCGCGTAATAATACGATCGATTAAAATAAATCCAAATTATTGCTCCATAAATGTACAACATTAATAACTTCTGACGTGAATTAAAATTTATCGTATATCGTACAAGGCTACTTAACAATAACTTAATATTTAACTTTCACTGATTTATAATACTACTGATCGCAAAATTATTTATTGTAATGACACGAAATTAACTCGAGTAGAAATTTCAACAACAATCTCAAATTTACATTGAAATAGTCTAAATTTATAATTGAAGTTATCGACTAAAGGTGCTTGATGGAATTTCAATATCAAATTCGAATTGACCTTGCCTGGGACTTGATCCCAGACTCATCTGATCGCTAGAATAGAGCTCTTGTCACTAGTTCACAGAGGCTGATGTATTCTTTTCAAACGATAAGAATAAATATACATTTATTCTTATCGTTTCGATCTTTGAGTATATTACATTTGTTGCGATACAATTCACACAAAAAAACAGTGACGTGTCATTTTGTTGTGTATAAGGCAACACTGTCACCTGGATGATAATCGCTTGTCAAAACACTCCTGTCGCATAGCTGTCACTTTAACCCCGTATCAATATATTCAATCTAACCGTTGGGTCCCTGCCCTACACTCTACAACTGGAATAATAAATATTTGTCATCAATCGATTTCTTAACAGATTATTTCTTTTTTATTATTTCGCTGAATTTATTTTGTATCGAGAATAAATATTTAACTACTACTTCTGTAACATACAATCGCATTTAAAACATTTATTCATCATTTGCAAACGGTCAATCATCATATGTCTATTTTTGAAGTATTTTTCATTTGGTTACCGTGGTATTACAACCCTTCATATGCTTATCCTGTTGACATCGCGACATTGCAGGAGCGGCTAAAAAAACTCATCCAAACCTCGTCATACTCTTCATCTGTGCACAAGTAAGTTCTATAATTGATTCAATATAATTACACGCGGCAATATTTAATAATGAAATATCTACTCGATTTAGTCACTATAATAGTTGAAATAATACAATAAAATGTATCCTGTTGATGCCTTTGATTCGCATTCAAGATAACTTTTACTTGGATATTTGTGCTAAAATCGCAGGCGACAATCTACCTCCACAATTGAATTAATCATTATGACCCATAATAAAATCCGTTGTTCATTTCCAAGAAATAATCTTAATTAACGAATCTCAAATTTTAAACTATCTCATATTTCATTTTGGGTATATAATACAAAATTACCTTATTACTTTATCTACTTTATGACAGGTATTCCCTGTAATATTATGAATAATAGGTTCAAATGGACCAATTTATATTACACCTTGGATCGTATTTTATACTAACGGACGCCCTTAGGCAATTACTATTACATTTCCAACTGACAACATAATTTCTTCATTTAAGAGTATGATATGGAGTGGGAAACCAAGTATTCGTCTAGTCTCTGTGCTGGGAACTTTTGAATTTAGAATTGCAATATTTTTTCGAAGAAATTTCCGCCTCCTTTGTCGGAAAAAAAATGTTATTCTAAATTGGTATAATGGTTTCGTTTATAAAAATTGTGTTCCCTTTGGAAATAGGATGTATATGATATGTAATCGGGTTATATTTTAAATGTTTTTTTTTTCATTCTAGTTTGTTGATAGTAATTTACTTTTCCCATTGCGTGCCATTGTCCCGTTCGTGTTTCGGCTGTTCCGACGCGAAGAAAAAGTTAACAGCGAATTCGCAGATGTCTATCTTATCGTTTCGAGAGAGCTTTTACATCTAGAACTTGTAAAGCACTCTCTCTCTCCCTCTCGACATTAAATTATTTCGGCGTGTAGTGAACATTTTTGAATTCGCCTTAATCGGACCTTAACAGGTTATTTAAAACAATTTACGATTGCCGGCGATGTCAAATATAAGCGCAGTTCTTTTTAATTAATGGTTTCTTTGCATGCCAGAATGATTCATGTTAAATTTATACAGTATACTATGGAAACGTTCTAGAAAATTTTCTTTTACACAATTTCATTTTGCCTGCTATGGTTTAATAAATATAAAACATGTCAATCAATACGCAACATAACCTTGGCGGTATTTTAATACAAGAGGCACTACCGGATCGACTTCATTTTATTAAAATCATCTACATTTGGGCCTCGTATAAATGGACATAGATTTCCACAAAATGAGGGTATGCATTCCAAAAAGTATCGAAGTTTGTTAATATCCTATATTTTTTTAAATAAACATTTATAACAGATTATGATATAGATCATTCATCCATCTTCACTATCACTTTATCACATCCAATTCTATATGTTCAACTCTTTTACTGTTATATTTGGATTTAGACTTTAAAAGTTCTGTAATGTGCGATTGTTTGCTTTTAACGTATAAATCTTTACGTATTTCGTGATAAGGGGCCAAGATCTGTTGTAATTCCCTCTTGAACTTCAAACTTCTTTCCATTATAGGATCGTTTTTTATAAAAAAATGTTGAAAGCGTGTTGTACAAAGATATGTCACAATTTATCAGCCGTGCTATACGATGCCCAAGTGTATAATATTTGAAATATTGAAATTCCACCAATCCCGCTCAGTCGATATCTTAAATTAAATAATATTATTATCACTATTAAGGTGTTCTTGGTGGAAAGACATTGTATTTTAAAAATTAAGAGGTCCTTAACATTTTAATTGTAAACTATGTTATTTGGTTTATGTATAATTTATTTGATAATCAGTAATTTCTTGTCTTAGTTGATGAACCAATTGTTTTATATATCTGGCTTTATTTAATAGCTTTTTCAAAAAAAGAATGTTTATAAGATATATTAATAACGCTGTGATATATCACGCGATACCACAGATGGCCGAGCTGTTTGTCCGACCGCTATCGTGAAAATCAATTTAGCCTTTATGTATTAGCAATGTAAATATTTTATTTATTGTAGCTATTATCGCGCTAAAAATCACATTGTTCCGATTGTTATCGATTCGGCCGTCACGTTCGTTCTATAATGATAAACACGTCGGCGACCATATTTTTTTTAAATATTGTCTGTCCCAATTTACAGCAATTATAACACTACATTTTATTACGTGTTATGAAATATGATTGCTTTTAATTTGTTTTAAATTTGATGTTTTTTTTTTATAAAGAAATAGTGTTGTTAATTTTCTACAATACAAATTAGTACGTTTTGTCTGATACATTAATGGAGGTTTAATTTGAAAAAAATGGTAACGAACACACAGATTATTAAATGTTTGTTTGAAAAATAATATGTTAACAGTCTTTTGCATCTTCTCTAAACCTAGTTTTTAATTGATACGAAATACATTCAAAGCATTGTCGATATGTAATTTAAAATTAAAATTATTTTTCGTTTACAAATTATTGATTAATTAAGGGTACACTTGTTTGAATGTATTTTTATTTATTAATGGTTGCAAACGGGCTGTAATCCTGAAGAAAAAATTGTCTACTGAAATACCCTGAGAAATAGATCCAAGGATGTCTACCATGCAGAAACCACATAAATATTATAAACAATGTATAATCACTAATTAAATGATTAGATCGGTCGTTTTATCGTGTTGTAAGTTTCACCGCCGATAACTCACTTAATTATTCAATTATTAAATATCCAGTTGCTTACACAAGTAGGTTTTTTATCACAATAAACAACTTTTGATTGTGAAGTCTGAAAGTGTGAAGCCAGGTATCATGCAATATTAAGCCCACAGCGAGCACACCAATTTACGATTGTAACTTGTGATATTCGTTTTTTTTCACCTGCGGTGGTGTGTGGTTATTTTATTACGCCGCGATAATTTAATATCGCTTGTTAATGTGGATATGCCGGCTTTCGTTTCGTACGTTTCGATTCAGCCGACACTTACCACCTACATACACAGTGATCCAAAAGAAAGGTAACGTTTTACCTTCCTACCCTTTTTTTTGATTGAAGAATTAGAATCATTGTTCACTTTGGAAGTAAATATCCTTGCGATATAGTGAGTCCGAAGATGTTTTTTAAAGAAGCAAAACACTTGTCACGTTTAGTAACACAGCCAGTGAAATAACTATGTTATCAATTTTAATTTTATATTGATAACGCTTTCATTAACATTTTTTTATTATTTATTTGAAGCCTGCGAAATTTTCTTGTAATAATTGTCTTACTAAAAATTCTGTTGTCTTAATGCTTTCACTACGAAAACTCCTTACGAATACTGATTACGGTTGTTCACTCAACAAAAATGTTCAATTTAATATAGTATCTCAATATAACGTTATTGCATTAACACTTGCACTCCATTAGTTGTGATTTATTATATGTATTTTTGCATTGCTGGAAAATAACCTTCATTTATTGTAATTTTCCCTCAGTTGTTCATTCGTCGTTATTGCTATAATTTGAACCAGGTACACTATTTACGATCTTTTTCCCAATTTTCCTGATAAAATAATGAAATACGACTCTTAAAGATATTGGAAAATGTTTCATAAATGATTTAACGTGTCATTCTTCAAGTTAGATTAACGCTATTTCATTTGTTCAACCCTTCGTTCTAACTTCTGGAGTTTACAATGCCCCACAATGAATACTGGATGGAATATTTGAAGACTAAAAATTATCAATTTCGTCACCATTCTTCTTAAAACATTATCCTCTTTAAATGTGAGTATTTTAAATACTGTGCAGTAATTGTATTATCATGTATTCCGTCATTTGCACAGGGCTGGTCTAGCCGATATACCGGTAGCTAGTTTCGATTTGACTAAATGTAACCATAGTCAAAACTGTGTAACAATCTTCAATGTATCCATGAAAATGAGGTTTGTCCTATGATAGATTGCAAATACACTTGGTTCAATCATACAAGTGACATCAAACGATTTTAAATAACTGACAAAATTGCGCCATTTTGTGTACCCTGTTCCTGAGCGTTATTAATATTTTATTACACCAGTCTGTATCTGTAACTCGATAAACAATTTTATTATTTTCTATTAGCAATAAAGCCACGTAGTGTTTCTTTTGCTATTTATCGTTCAGTGGTTAACGACTACATGTGACCATTACGGTTTCTATTAGTGTACTAAAAGTAGTTTATTTAACTTAACAAGCACTTAGGATACTTGTTATAAAATGTATTTTTTCATCCTCTTATCATGTAACACCAATTTTTTATATAATGTTTATTAATGTGACAACGAGGAAAAACCGTATTAACACAAACAATTAGTTACCCATTAGGACACGCGAGTTTATTTATACTGGGCGCTTTTGAAAAATACGTGCTATAAAATAGTGTTTATCCGTCCACCATACAATTATCACCCTTATATCGTTATTGGCGTAATGACTATTTTAACTCAAACCTAGAGTTAAGCTTAAAATAATAAGTGCATCCTTACAAGATAAACCGACATAATGGAAACGAAAAAATATTTAATTTAAGTTGTACATAAAATAGTTTTTTGATTGCAAGCTGAATTAATTGATTAAATGAATTATTGATATTTAAATTTATTTTATAGTATTATAATGTATTTTTTTATTTTCAGGTATGTTCCAATCACCATAAACAAACAAATCGCCAATCGGTCAACCTTTCGCGTGACGTAAGCTATAAGTTTCTAATATATCAATAAACATATTATAATAGGAGAAACTTTCGAATTTAACGTTCTCACGACCGTAAACGAATTTAAAAGCTGTCCTACATATTTGACTTACAGTTCATACGATCAGATTAATATCGTTAAATCGTTAATTCTTACCAGTCGTTCGGAAATGTAGAGTCGAGAGAATGTTCACAATTGATTTTTAAAATATATTATATGTATTTTACTACAGCTTTCTCACCACATAATTACATTGCCTTGCTCAACACAAATGGATAACTCACCAGCGTCAGGGTGGGTCATCAGTGGGTCATTGTTTTAAATAAGAGTTCTCGCGCGCCCTACATTTTATTTAAATATTTATTTTTCAGAAATAAGGGGTACATAAAATTACTAGCGTCTTATCGAAATTCTGATTGATTAAACGTTTTCTCACACCATTGTGTATACAACCTGATGAGCTCAGCCAAAGCAACCTTAAGTTAAAAGCAGTGCTATAATAAAATTTGCAATTTACGAATAGTCCTGGGGCTTTGGCTCAGCATGTCTTTATTTATATAAAAATGATAATATACGGTATATAATAGTAATTTCTTGTGATGAAAAATGTTTTAAAATTTTCCTAGAAGGCTTTTTATTCTCCAGACTGAGAAACCGATTCTTTCTTAAAATACTCTGCATTTGACATGTAACCATTATTTACACAACTCACTAAAGTATATTGAAGTAACTTCGTCATCACATAGCGTAAAAACATACATACTCATGATTTGTATGATTTTTAATGCAAAATGCTGTTCATGTCACCATGTCTGCGATAACTATAATGGTGTGTTTTTTAGAGAAGAATGGAGCTTACGGATTTAGTCAGTATTCAGGATCGAATTCTGAAATGCAACTGGGTGTATTGAATAATTTCTCCCGTTTATTTTGACTCACCGACTCTTATTCCAACTAAGTTCATGTAAAATCAGCCACTGCTTAAATGCGCGCGGATGATTAAGAGGACAACAAAATTATCGGAACAATTTGAGGAAGACTGATAAGTGCAATAATACTAATATAGATTCGTATATTGCGTTAGGTTTCGTATAGCAGTCGTAAAATAAAAGCGAATTCAATTAACGCTTTTACTGCCGCGCCCTACTTCAGCCTCGCACCTTACCAATAAACGCTGGCTCGGCGAGGTTTATTGCACCATCATTCACGTATTGTGCACACACACTCGCTGCTTTGTCCCACACTTGCTATATGCCTCCGACACTTGCATCTGTACTTACGTGTGTATAATACAGGTACAGCTCACCGCTGTCGGAGTAAGTTAGATTAGCCATGGTACGATATTGTTCTTTATAATGTTTATTATATAGACAAAAAAACAGTTAATTCATATCAAAATATTTTACTTAGGATTTTTATAATTTACGAACTTTACGTTAATGTCTTAAAAAGGATTATTTTGAAACGACATCTTTTAAAAGAAGGCACATATTATATATTAAGCGATATAAACTTTGCTGTTGGCCATGTTTGATTCCACGTGTTATTATTATCCATAGAGAATTCTATTGTTTTTTCAATAAAATGATTATTAATTCATTTTCAAGTTTCGTGCAATGTTTGATCGTCTTAAAAACTAGCCCTATAATAATATCCGAGAAATCTTTATCATTCATTTTGGTTTTGAGTACAGTTGTCACTCAAATTTGATCAAACGTGAATCAGATTTATTGTAAGCTTTATCACCCTTAAACCATGACGCTTATTTAATTTATTTTAATTCATAACTAAATTATGCAACATTTGCATGTTATCAAGAACAAAAAAGAGTAAAAGATGTCAGACCACAGAAGCAATATCTCTCTCGAGCCCGGGGCGAGATGGCAGCGCTACCGATTCGCCGTAACTCTTGCAGTTTACACGCCCGGGGCTAAGAGGTTAATTAATAACAAGTAAACAGGGGGGCGAGGAGCACCCAGCAGCATCCGTTCCTAATTAACTTTGCTCTCTCGTATTGGAGGAGAGCCGTCTCGGAGCAAGTGAACGTATAATCACTGCGGAAGGACTTTGTAATGTGCCCCCCCTGCGCTCGACTTCTGGGTGACTTTTAGCAAATTTACCTTTGAACATTTAGCGAATAGTTATTCACCTCGCTTTCCAATGACTCGTGACTTTGCCGAATCCAGTGCTGCTTGACTGCTTGATTTCGGATTCAAAACTTTTGAACGTAATTCAACTGTACTGTACTATTCGTATTTTATAGAACAACAACTTGGTATTAATACTGCTCTGAATTATTTAATATCGACACGATACATGATTTCAGCTTTGATGCGAATTTTTATTTTAAGCGAAAAAATTTTGAGACTGAAAAGTTCTTAAAAATGACGACCTCAAATTTATGAATCTATTAATGACAAAATATACACTTTCAAGTAATAATTTATAAAATAATATAACACTTTAATTTGCATATAATTTATAGTTTGTAAGACACGCTTAATAAACATGTTAAACAATGTATTGATTAAATTTTCTTTGTGGTTTTCTTTTAAAAAATTTAAATATTTAAGTTTATAGTCATTCTCCCAGTGGAGGCTATGCATTTATTTCCCCAAAGTAAATATTTGTAAATTTAATTTTTCGTTCGCACTGTTGCGGGCTAGAGGCGAATGTTTATATCAGGCGGTAAACAATAACCCAGCGCCGTGTTCGCAAATCGTCCTCGCGGGGGCGCGGAACGCGAGAAACGGCAAAAAAAGTATAAAATTTCGTGGAAATCGGGAAAACCTTGTTATTTTTTTTTCGCCCCACAACGGCTAATATTTTGCGGCGACGTGTAGGGGAATTCCTACAGTGTCTGCCCAGTCATAAAACCACTCAGATTTATTTTTAACCAAAGTAAATTCATCTTAGATTATTTGAATATTTCTTACACTTCGTTGTCGATGAAATTAATAAAAGCTTGATGAACTTATAAACGAAAGGATAATGAAGTTGTTCACTGATTGATAACACATTGTAGTTGAAGTAATGTGGGCTAAGTCCGGCCGACTTCAAATGGAACAAACGCAACTAAGTATGTCGGAGAAAAAAAAATATACGAAGGGATCTGTATAAATATTCGATATATCTCCCATCTACGAAATCTTCGTCAGTGACTATCGTTCACTTTATTTTTCACAAATAGATTTAAAATCGACCGATTTCTCAATTCGATTTATTGTAATTTTACCGTCGTCATGAAACGTTATTAAAACACGTGTATAGCAGATATTACACCTTCCACTCATTTAACACCACACGAGTTGGCAATTTGCAAACTGATAATTGTAAAATCACTCGGAACAAGATTACCCATTGCACCGTGAAAGTTATGGCAATTTATATTATTTCGATCTAGAAAATATTAAATCTGCGGCATTTCAATTAAAACAATGTAGTGAAAATTGTAATAGGATGTCTTCAATATAATTACGGAATATATATATAGGATTATTTATATTATTATAGATAAAGGAGTGTTTCTGCCGACCACATACTGGATGGATTGAATATATTATTGCGTCTTTATTCAAATGAATAAAGATTCCATTTTTTTTTAAATATTTTCTTTTCTTATTTTTGTTTTCCTCAAAGCCACATCTGTAGACAAAAATAATATTATACACGAAAATCTTTCCACCAATATGCCTGACTTCGCTTTTCTTATTTTCGTACGCTGTCTTCGTTTCCGTATGTATTTTTTTTTGTTTCATTCACGTTACTCACGTAGATAGGTATGCCTGTTCGCCGTGTAATGAATAATGTAAAATTCTTCTCGGAAAATCGTTCCCTCTTCCCCCTTTTTCCGTATATTTCTTTCAGTGGAATCTTGATTTTTCGTACGCTCTTAGTTTTTCTTGCCGGCGTATCAAATATGCTAAATATTCCCATTACATTGCTCTCCTTTGCGTTGTTTTTCTAGCTTTCACGTCAAATGTACGTAAAAGCAAGCCTACGCATGAACTTGGCTTTTAAAATTGTCAGACGAAATTTATTAACTTAGTTTCGTATATAAATACCTTAACCAAGTTATTATTCCGAATTCATCCTTAATGTTCCTTCCCACATGTATTTAAGATGTGGAATCTGCAACTATGAAGTCATTATTTTCAATATTTCTTTATGAAAAATTCATATGATTTTCTGCAGTAGACCGTATTGAAAAACTCAACAATATTACCGAAAATTTATTGTAATGCTTTTACAATTGAATTAGCAGTGCCCTGCCATCTAAACAAACAGGCAAGTCAAATTATGAATCCTTGAAAAGACAATGTTTCCTGGAAGAGTTTTTATTATCCTGATTTTTTTTATATGAAATAATTTTCGACAGTCGATTTGCAAAATTTTTGGAAAATTTACAACTTTTCGTCTAATTTACAACGGATAAAACATGACTCGGAAGTGTTTTTTTATTAATTATAATTATGCGCTGTCATATTCTTAATATTACTGTCTTTAAACACCAGCTGATTTTAAATATGCAATAACATTGAATATAAAAGGGAAGACTTCAATTGTCATCCACTCAAATTATCCCAACCCTTCTCTTCATTTGAATGCTGAATTATATGCGTCATAAGCGATGTTAAAACAAGCGCTTTATCCGAGAGATAATTAATCACGCGATTGTATAAAGCCAGCTGGCAGCCACCGCGAAACTGCCCACTCTACTCGTCCGCCGTCTCGTTAACTATTAAAGGGGACAATATGAGATTTGGAGGGCTGTCGACGGTTAACTATTCACACCGCCCCCGCCCACTGCGAGGCCGCTATAATTACTACTGCCTGCTCTGTTAATAGGCACTCTCTCGGCTAATTTTACCTGTATCGCTGTGCCCTTTCGACTGGGAAGGGGTACTTTGTGCACGTGTTTTAATGATAGCTTTTGTAGCCTTATACGCCCTTGATAGATACTATGAATTATTAATAATTACTCTTCATCATTATATTCCCGAATAAAATATGATTGCAATCAAGAATGTGAAGACATAGTTTGTCAGTAGCACCTACGAACATTGACGACTCGATAAGCAAATATAATTCTAAATCAATAATATAATGTATATTTTTTTATCTAATTTTATTCGATACAATTTTACGATTCCTTTGCGGTGATGGCACTATTGCGAAAATGTGGCTATTGTTTTTGCTGAAAAACAATGCACAGATTTGAGTCCTGCTTTAGATACTTCACATGATAAACATGCACCTTTATATCCTTTAAAAATCTACAATGCTATGAGATTACCTATTTGCGTATTCTGTCTTTCTCGTTATATGTTCGCATACGTCTCGGTATGCGTTTCCCTTTCACTGTATTATTCTCGTTGTGTATTTCAACATTTGTTACTTAATTAAACATAAAATTATTCTTATGTGATATTGAATCGCTTGGCAAGTCTGATAAATATATCGTAAGTTGTATAAAATCAACGGTTAATATGCAAAAAATATAATAAAATGCTATTTTAATTCTGTCATTCTATTATGAATTTTATAATACATTTTTTAGTGACACGAAAATGCTCTCGGCAATATCTTCAATATCAAATACCTGTATAAGCTTTATGTTCCTGTACAGTCAAAAAGCTCATAAAATAGATAATATGCCGTCACGAGCCGTGATGCGGGGTGAAGCTTAAAGCTCGTGTATTGTATTTGAATATTACGTACACAGACTCGTCACTGTTTGCGTGCTTAGTCCCAGTGCAATATGTTTGTCGCATAAGCCGGCTTTCATCGTCACACTGTGTCATACCGACTCTTCGAGATACAATGAAGGATTGCCGGATGATAAATCTTGAAAGTAAACGAATGATATTGTAGTCGACAATATCTAAATGCCCTCGCACGGTGACAAGCAAGCTTTTGTAGTTACGCTATGTCGTATCAGTGCAACTTCTGTGAAACTCGTGAAATTTTCCTCATAATATTGGTTAGTCGCATCAGTTTTATGAAGTTCATATTAATATAAAACGGTATTTTAAAAGGTCATTAATATTAGTGAATTTTGCATCAATCAAATAACACTGGTCAGACGCGTGCTCTCGTTAAACAATCATTTTTTTATATGTAGTACACCAAGAATGTCATTATAGCTATTTCACTTAGGAAATGGCTCTGTAAATGGAATTATTACCCGATGATCCTTAATTTACCCAACTTCGATGTAATTACCCGGATAAAAAAATGTACATGTTTCATTGTACATATAGTTTTAACGTTCACTTAACGATGTGAATTAGAATAATTTATCACGTTTTCATTCGATTAACGACCATTTATTCTCATCTCATACAGTATAATGTTTATCATTTAAAATAAAAAGAGAACCCCTCCGCCTCCCGAGGATGTTCCTAAACGGTATGTGACAAGGCAACACGACGATAAAAAGAGAAAAAATCCACATCCATACATTAACCTAACCCATAAAAGTGTCATTTGTCGACGCTCTTATCCACTTTAAACCGCGCCGTCTCGCATCTTCTTTTTTCGTTCGGTCTTTCGCCTAGACTTTCGTTAATTTAGCCCGCTGACAGACAGACACATACGGTGGCGCTCTCGTGAATCTCACCCGCCCACTCCGAGTGAATACGTTGCGAAAGAGTTGATTTACTTACAAAGTATCAAAAAGCTCTTCAGTCATCAGTTTTATAATTAAGTCGTCTAGCTATGCTCGGCGATCTCTACAAATGATTGTCAATGAAATATTTAAAAATGAATATAATTATACCGATCATATTGTTTTTTTTTTTTATCTAGAATTATTTATAAACAACGATTTTAATATTGAAAACGAATGACCAGTCTTCTTATTCTAATAATTTATTTATTTTTTTAATTTATACATTCACTCGACTGTAAATGCTGTCAAAGCTTTCCCTCGTGAATTTTAAAACTCTTTAATTTCAATGAAATGCTTTGTCCGATAAGTTAGACAACATTTTATTGTGTTTTATCGTTAACAATAGCTTCTAAAATTTTATAGAGATACTCTTATAAGTTATAGTATATGCGAAAGTAAATATTAAATAAGGTTGTAAATTGCCTAAATTTTGTATTTTCTCACCCATATAAATACGTCATCTGCAGACTTATAGTACAGCGCTGATAATGTTAATTAATTCCGTATGAGTTTAGGATTCCTGCCATAAATAAGCTGCTCTTCTAGCCGCAAAGGGAAACCGAACGTAATCCGTAATATGTCAAAGACTCGCGGTCGACATAAATGCTAACCTCTCACGAGGAAGTCGGGGTAATGTATGGCGATAAATTATTTCACGAGGGATAGGACTAACGAACCTCGGATCCTGTATTAGTGCGCGACAAAGCTCTCAGGGCCTTGTGCTTTTGACGGCCTTTTAGCCTCCGTCGCATTCTTTGAATTGTTTGACACTTTTGTATCGTACTGTGGCAGTGACCCAAGACATTATTGTAAATATTACTCTAAAAAATTAAATACTCATGTTTATATTTAGATGCTTTTTCCGCAAATATTGCAAATCGATTATTCAATTACATGGCGGGCAAAAATTCTTCCCGAAAGATAAACTAAAAGACGATAATGTTTTCTATCGAATATTGAACCTTACAAATATTATTCAAACGTACTTTTTTATTAAATGAAAATTTATCTAAAACTATTTTTTAGTGCTCGCAACGATAGGGTATCAATCATGATAGTTTAATGGTTTTAATATGATAGCTTTTGTGATTGCTTAGCTATTCATTCACATTGAGACTTCATACAATGAAATATGATACTCATGTAGTACAGACAATCTTTACCCTAAATAGTCAATTAACACGAAATGTTATAATATTGCCTGGTATTTACATTAATAAACTGCAAGATTACTTTTAAGGTGTTCACTGTCAATTCTTGGTGGAAAGACATTATATTTTAAAAAATAAAACACAATTTGTTTGTACTACTTCCACATATTTATAATGATCAGAACCGGTTTCGCTCATCACGAGCATTGATAATGCATCATCAGTTGATAATGCTCTTGATGAGCGAAACCGGTCCTGATCATTATAAATATGTGGAAGTAGTACAAACAAATTGTGTTTTATTTTTTAAAACTGCAAGATATTTGAAGAAATCGTGTTGGTACGAGCAGGACGATTTTACTAAAAAAATTGCTATCTTAAAATACTCAATTTTATAACATGAAATATTTCAATGTTTCCGCTGCAAACATTGAAGCAGTAACGGTTTGTTAAAAATCCTTTGTTGTATTATTTTTTTCCAAAAACCGAATGCGGGAGGACCGCCTAGGGAGTGAGTGCATTCGGTCTCTAAAAATGCATCAAACCAACTGGAAGAGCTCTCCCGCTGCCTCTGGTCTGTATCTTGATGTCTGCCCCACGCTGGGACTTCGCTTTGTGTTTCTTTATTCGGGACATCTAATTATTATTATCTGGTCCCCACTTACGGTACGATCAGTCTTTTTTTATTTGATGCCCTCTAACAAAATAAAATGTTTTTATTAGTAATTGAATAATTTGTAAAACCTCCTCTTACGATATCAATTAAATTTTCCACGTCACAGGCCATCTACAAGATGAATAGATAATGCTTTATTGCTTCAATCGAGATACCTAATCCATCATATCTCTGGGTTAATATTATGTACTTAATTAAATTATCAAAAGTATTTGTCCACGCAGTAAGGTATAGTGAGTGCATTATGGCAAAATATTAAATGAATTAATTGAACACAAATATGTTTAAGGGTGATTAAATATATTTAAAATTGTTATCATTATTATTCGACTTTCGTAACTATTTGTACTAACCTTTTTGATGAGCATCATCACCACAATAAATTTGTGCAATACAGTGTCCACGTTACAAATGTTATATATGTTGAATGTTTAAACATCGTTGAAGCCCTTTCATTTGTGACTCGAGCGTCGCAACTCGCAACATTGTCTTCTACAATTGTACAACTTACGTAAGTACATGTCTAAGTGTTTCGCGAGCGCCTTTCTGCGTGTTTTATTTCAATATTTCACGCGTCGAACGCTCTCCATTGCCGAAATCCCCGCTTTCCGGAATCCGCATTAAAATCCCCGATATAAATTTTACGATCGTAACTTCTCGCATTAAGCGTATTGTCGTAAAATATTCCGGGCACTTGTCGGCCGAGAGAAAGGAGGAAATAGAAGGAGGCAGGGCCTCTACCCCAAAGTGGCGCTGGGGAAATTGCAGCGCCCCGACGCCACAGCAAAGTTCGCGTAGCGTTTTACGACCGCGGAATAATAAAACTCGCCTGCGATGGCGGTTCGGTCCCGCGCAACAAAACTGCGCTGCACCCTGTTAAGTGCATACTAATCTTCCTTTTGCATTTTGTGATAGCAGCGATAGCTTGCGGTAAGAATTTAACCGATAGATTCTATTTTATTACACCCTTGATAAATTTAAAAATTGCCTAACGCACACGCTTCAGTCAAAAGCGAATCAATAATTTGTCTGAAAATGCATGTTTTTATTATCGTTGGACATATTGCAATTGACCACTGTACTACATAGATTTGTATAATACAGCTGTAGAAAGTTCCTTTCTATATTCTTACGGTGTCTTTTATATAATCGGATTACCTTGAAACTTATTTTTCTTATCAGACGGGATTCCAGCAGTTATCCAATTCATTGTCAAGTCTCAAACTTTCGCGAAAGTGTCATTGATACTGAATTCTTTCCAAAGTTAAAACAAGTCTTAGACAACGTATATGTACTGTGTTACCATCTCGCACAATGGGGAACAGTTTCACAGTGGAGGTGTTTTTGCTTACATGCAATAGGGAAGAAGCTTTGCTAGTAGGTACTTACCTAAGTGGAAAGTGCTTATTGAATTAGCTACGTGGCATATTTCCGCCCTCCTCTCGCTAGGTAGAAATATTGAACGCTCATTTTATAATCAAAGTGTTATTACTGCATTATAAATGGTTTCAAATGGAAAACTTTGCATAGCAATAAATGCAGCTTCTTCTCTTATAAGTTATATTTATTTATTGTAAATTTAAAAAAATTGAAATGCAAGGCATTACAGCTGACGCCAATGCGCCATGCATTCCACAAACATAATAACAGTAACAACAATAATAATAATTATTAAATATTGATATATAACCGATACGAGGAAGTTTATTGTTCACGTAGTTGATAATGTAGCTAATCTTGTGCCTAATGTATCTGTCCTGAAAATTACTAAACACAATATTATGCGCTTCGACTTATCTTCGATCTAAATTTGCCTTACGTTAATTTCCCTGGAACCATTATTTTTTTAAACCATGCTCGCTTCCAATGGGTGGACTATTTTTCTTAATTCCTATCCTTAGTAAATCTTCATACACAAACCAAATCGTCTGCTAGGTAAGTATTCTTTAGTGAGTATTTGTAGGTATGTTATTTTGAAAAATATTTTACAATTCAATATTATTTTACTTGATAAAATATTATAGTAAAAAAAACCAACATTACTTGTTGCAATTTTAGTAACATGTGCAATATTGTCATAGCCAAAATAATATCCCTTTAATTTAAGAAGAACTGAGGGTGCTTGATGGAATTTAAATATCAAAATTAAATTGTTACGTTTTTTACATCTCCATGTATTTCTTCACTCGTGTACTCGAACGCTTGAAAATGCCGAAAGAGCGAAACCTGGGTGACGAAATACATGGAAATGTACACAATTTTAAAAATTCAATACTAATTATTTGTCCTCTATTCCGGAATTTATTAACATCAATGGCAGCGGGTATTTGCTGTGAGCAGTTTTGATTTGCGACTGTACTAATCGTGCAAGGTGTTCCATTTGCGTGTCGCGGACAAGTTCCTCGCGTGATTGTTTTATTATTTGTATAATAAATACGTCCAATCGACAGTAAATCATTAAATCGTAAAGGCGAACCGACGAGGGGGTCAATCTTGTAATAAATTCCTACCAGATTTCTATCGCGCTAGTAATTGGTTGCGATTTCTCTAAAACGTTAAGTTAATTACGGGCCGTATAAATTTTCTAAATCGTAAATTGCTGCCGGATATTATGCAAGCGTTGTTCGGATTTAAATGTGAATAAATTAAGATCATGGATACCACTTGTCCACAGCATTGGTTAAATAAATTCATGTGTTGGTTTAATTAGAGCAATCATTATTTTAATAATACTGTTTTTTATTTATTGCATACTCCATCACAATGCAGTCGTAGAGATACTAATTTAAATGATTTTGTGGCTTTTATGGCGACAATTCTGTAAATGCATTATCGTCTTAAAATCGATCATGTATGTCTTTTATCGAAGAATTTTCGCAATGTCCAAGTGCTTCTTATACCATTAAATTTTCCTACGATCAGATTTTCCGAAAAATTAAAAAAGTAATTTTGAATTAAAAGCTTAGCCCATTGTGTGTATCATGTCCGATAGAAAGATTCCTTCTTTCATTTACCTTTAAAATTCTTAGATTAATCATCTCCTTAATGAAGTACTCGTTCATTCAAAATGCCTAAGAGCTTACTTACTTACGTTCAGCTTAAAAACCCAATATTGTTTCATTAATACAGCGTCAACTAGATGCATCTTTAATATTTCTTAATGTTTCCTGAACATTCGTTCAGTGCTAGTAATTTAGAATATTAATTTTCCAATAAATCATCTCTAATAAATGATTAAACTTAATAACTTATTAAATATCTATTTCCAAACTCAATCAATGTTAATAACGCTATAAATCTGACAATTCCATCCGCTTATGTGCTTCATATTTCAATCATATTACTTGCGCTAGTAACGCTTTCAACACATCACTCATAATTACTTTAAAGTTGTGTGCTAAAATTTTTAATTTCTTTCGGAGCCGAGCATTAAAACTTCACTGTTTTGACAGGGGAGGGGGCGGCATTTTGCATCCGGCAAGCAATAATATTTTTATGAACAAACTGCGGCAATAAAGAAGGCCGTAAACTCATTTCGGCAGGAGGAGGTCATATCGACAATGATACGGCAGCTATAAATTCATAGAGTTTACACGTAGTCTTTTATGCCCCGTGTCACCTACAAATTTTCTCGTAAAAGTTATACTTTGAAGACATTAAATTTATGTTATATTTTGATGGTGATTCTTTTTCATAGTAAAGCGCTACGTTTCCAATGGCCCATGTTAGCTTTTCCAATTATCGTTTATGTCTATAAAAGATGTCTACTTTGTAGCGATAAACTTGATGTGTTTTTATATTGCCCCTTTTTATATTACACTTTAATGGCAACATTATTGCTTACTTGTTTATTTACTGTGTTTTTTTCCCGCTGTATACAATGTTAGAGTAATTGATTTTTATTCAACAGTTGTATATGGATTCGTAATAATTATGCGTAATAAATATCATCTTTTAATATCGACGCCATAACAAGCGTACTTACAAATTTATTATAGATGATCATATAACCATTGTTGTAACGTAGTGCATGTATTATATTGTCTTATTGTCTTTTCTTAATAAAGGTATTAAAATGAATAGCTTAGAATTTTTAGATACCAATAAAACCGTTAACAGTAATGGAGGATTAGTAAATAAAATTTTAAACAGAACAGGCGGCTCGCCATTATTCAATTTATTCCCCTTTGGTTTTTCACATCCAGGTGCCAGTAATTGATTTGTTTATAGTGTAACAGTGTTTATACCTTACCCCCCTCCACACGTCCAGTAGAATGTAATAAAACCCACCCACACCCTTTTAAAAATTAAAATAATCGTTTACCTTAGAAATAAATAACCTTGCGATACGGTTAGTCTGAAGATGCTTCTTAAAGAGGCGAAACGCGTCACGTTATTGATAAACCAAGTGGAATAACTAAGTTATCAATTCTTAATTTAATTTTATATCACAATTTGTTTGTATATACTACTTCCACATGTTTATAAAGACTGTTTTATGTGACTTGATTGTTAATATTCATCTTCATATAAATAGCCCTGTTATGATTATATTTTTATCAGTTGATAGCGTTGGACAGGTTGAGCGAAACCGGTCCTGATCATCATACGCATGTGGAAGTACAAACAAATTGTGTTTTTTTTTTTTTAAATCATAATGCAGTAAACTATATTATTACTAGTAACCGTACCCGTCATAGATGACGGTATTGAAATACTGAATGTCTAAAGTAGCTAGCACGTCGGAACTGTGTGTGCATTGTTTATACCGCGAACGCTTAGGTCATGAGAAAATTTCATACCTACATGTGATAATAATAAAACGTCTACAGAGCTGCCTGGGCTCTTATATTTTTTGATTTATTATTTTTTGACATTTAATTTATGATTGTTATTTCGTGTTGTCATGATATAAACCGACAACAATAATATGATAAAATCACGTATGTCAGGTAATGTAAGTTAAGGGCATGTGTACGAGTATGAGCATAGTTGATAATGCTCGCGATGAGCGAAACCGATCCTGATCATCATTAAAATTTGTAAGCAATAAAAAGCAAGTTGTGCTCTATTTTGAAAACACAACTTAAATACTTTGATTTTTTTACTTTATTATAATGCAGTTCTACCAAGTAAATGCCAATTCAATCAATAATTAATTTTATTAAAACTATGCTTCATCTATTAATATATTCTTTGAAACTATCACAATTTGTTTTTTTTTAATAAATAGGTTCAAAAAAAAAATCGGGCAATACACTTTCTTTTTTGACAAGAGCGATCCGAAAATTAAAATCAAGCCTTGGTGTACGCCATTTTTTCTTTTCGACTTAGTCATATATAATATAGATTTGTATACAATTTTCTACCCCCGTCGTGTCAGTGAATCCATCTTGATCCTTTGTTTCTCAATGCTTCATTGACATATTGCCGTATTTCAATCAGTCCAATACTCCCAACCAGTACAGGTGGGTATTCGGGTGCGACCCCCCGGCCCTCTATTGTGATCACCGTTTTGTGTGTAAATATATGGATATCCTCGTGTCAAAGGAGGACATTCATCAGTTTTCATTAGCTTGTGGGATCTGGCCAAACTTCCCCGCGGCGGATAGATATGTCAGAGGGTTCCAACAGCGGCGTACCAGACCGTAGATTGTGGGCTATTTATAACTATTCGACCCTATTCTAACACTACGTAGGCTATTAGATAGTAATCCGATTTTGATATATCTTAACAACAATGTTTATTCGTTCTTCTTTGACATCATCATTTCATAATTTGACTTCTTCTCTTCTTCGCTACGTTTCCTATCGAAGATTGGTGGCCAAAATGCATTTATTTATATTTCCTCTTTAAATAGTTGTGAAAATGCCGTGCAGACGTAATAACAACCAACCAAATCCAATAATTCTTTTAGAACTGAAGAAAAAAATATGTTGATCTACCGATATTTATTCGTCCAAATCAAAACAACCGAACAATTTTCATTTTAAATTTGGATTATTGAGATTTTGTACACTTCCATGTATTTTGTCACTAACGACCCGGGTTTCGCCTTTCGGCATCTTCAGGCATTCGAGCACACGAATGGACTCGAACTGAGTCCATTCGTGTGCTCGAATGCCTGAAGATGCCGAAAGGCGAAACCCGGGTCGTTAGTGACAAAATACATGGAAGTGTACAAAATCTCAATAATCCAAATTTAATATTGAAATTCCATCAAGCACCCTCAGTCGATGTCTTAAATTATACGAACAATTTTCGTCTTGCAACTTGCTTCACTAACATGGAAGAAAACGCCATTATCTAAATAAATTGACTGTGCCGTATTTTAATTGATTGGCATGGCACGCCAATGAAGGGTTTACTGCCTACTCCGATCGCTTTGTTTGTTTGAATAGGGGTTGTTATTACCCCTAACCCGCAACCCCATCGTTTGTCCTCACAATTCGTGTCCTCATAAAGTCACCGCATGTTGTCCGATACAGAGATGAAGTTGAACTTTGCGGTTCGCGTTCGTGGCTTCGCCTTAATTGCGCAACCAAATGATGTGTCCGTAATTGTTTGACCTTTCGGGTGTTTGTTTACATTTGAACTTCGTATTTTAGGATTTAATTTGATACCTTTTTTAATCATTTTTTATTTCATTCATCATTGAGCGTGTTATTAATTGAAAAATAATACGTATAAAGGTTTCAATTTAAATAATGACTTGACCCTAGGTAGATTTGTTATTTTTATATTCTCTTAACTACACATGAGACTCTGGCAATCCTTTTCGAATATTATGTCAACTCTACTAGACTTTTTCATTTCATTTCATAACATTACTTGGCAATTTTTTTGTCGCAAGAAAAGCAAAATGGTTTGTTCCTTTTTGCTACTGACGTATTCTACGTTTAATGAATTTAGCATTTTAAAATATATAATCGACTGTGTTTTGGCCAATTGATACGAAAATGAGTTAATGATTGGATCTCATCTCAAAGACGAGAGAGCAGGTCTCGGCCAAATGATATAAATTAGAAAAATTAATATACCACTTTATGGAAGGGAACGTCATTTTACTTTGGTTTTAGGTTTAAAGATTCTGACCCGGTCACTCTATGTAAGCCACTATTATATCGACACTCTATACGTAAAATCCCGTATCTGCAAACACGAGAATTATCAGGAGTGCATTTCAAAGATTCGTAACTTAATTCACCATATAATGTTTTCGATAAAAACAGTTTTTACTCTCTTGAACAATTTCAATTTTTAAGGTTACATCAAATGGCCATAACACCGTCGATATTTTAAAACCAAAATGATTAAAAAATATTCTATTCATTGATAAAATGGTTTTTTTTTTTTGCCAATAGATTAAAACGTTAATAATGCAGACATTTAGTGTTAATTTACACTAAAATGTTTAGTTTATTTTATATTCCTCGACGAAACTAGTTACATACTAAATAATGTTGATTGATATTTGTACAAGTGAACCAGTTCGGGCATAAATATTTTACAGTTAAGCATCAATTGAAATTAAGCTTTCGCATCGTTCCAATAAAATTATTTTATGTTTGTTTCCCAAGTTACGAGATGTTATATAAATTATTGTTATTACTGGCACTGTGCTTCTATAAAATAATGAAATTGATGTAAATTTTTATTAACTGGAAGATAGTGACGCGCTAAAAATTTATGAGCGTGCAGTTAACCGTTTTATTCTATCGATGTATTAGTGTTACTCTATTGCGCTGTTGGATTTGTTTTTAATGTGAGATCATTATTTTAATCGGGCACTGTAGATTTGTATGTTTTCAATTAACTTCTCTCTTTATTTATCCTTTTGGGTTATATATAATATTTTTTGACAGTATCTTTCTTAACCTGTCGTGCATTTTTCAATATTGAGTGTATAACTACACTGACCGAAAGGTGTCTAAATAAATTAAATGTGTCACTCAGAATAGTAATGGTGTAACTCCAAAATTACTAAAAATGAGTTTATACCTCAAGCACGTTCAAAAGATGTTATTCTATTAGTTTAATAATGGTGCACTTCCATATATACTCCTAATTTCTTTCAAAAACTGTTTTTGTTTTATATTCCCATATTTAACGATATTTTTCAGAATAATCGTGAAGTACCTGCAATATCAGAATAGGAGTGAAGTGTCCGGACAGACTTCACTACTACACTAACGTTTAAGTTCTAGAGTTGATTGACCAACAGTTATTAATGGTTGTTATTTGATCCTAAGAACATTTTACAAAACCTTGATTTTCACAAAACTTCAAAACTGGAGTTACACCATTACTATTCTAAGTGACACAAATAAAAATGTCCTATCTCAACGAACCAAAATGACGAATTTACTTACATAGTTACATCAAATATCTTCATCACTCTATTGCAAATTTGGTGATGATATTATTTATGTTATTATAATAGCGGATATGATATGATCATGAAAATGCATGGTTCATTATTGTTGTGATGGAGCAGTAAGCAATGTAAATATTAATAAATTTATCAGATCACATAATTGACTTCGCGCTCCTTGCTGCATATGTGTACAATATTAAAGTATTTTAAATACGATAAAATTATTCTTGTTTTGTTCTTTTCAAATAATTTGACAGCGTGCCAACTGGCAACAAAATGCCAGTAACCAACCGTGCGACAAAATATATATTTACTTTGACTTGACACAATTGATCCCCAAATGTAACTCATTATGAGAGTTTGCTTACATCTCGCCATCTTCGAGTCGACGACAAATTTATATGACAAATCGAGTCACTGTTTCAGGGCTATGATACTAAAAATCAGTAATTTCTGAATTATTATTTTTTCAATTGTTTTACTGACGTTTGAATAATTCAAATTTTGTCCGCTTCTATACCAGGGGTCGACGATTTATTTCATTCTGTAAATTATGACACGTATTGGAGGCGATCACCCAAAATTTACAGCTAAGCAACAACAATATTGATATAATTTAAGACATCGACTGAGGGTGCTTGATGGAATTTCAATATCAAATTTGGATTATTGAGATTTTGTACACTTCCATGTATTTTATCACTAACGTTAGACACTGTTTACTGTCTGTCAGTTCGAGTCCATTCGTGTGCTCGAATGCCTGAAGATGCCGAAAGGTGAATCCCGGGTCGTTAGTGACAAAATACATGAAAGTGTACAAAATGTCAATAATCCAAACAACAATATTGTTAAATAAAATTATGTCTTCATCAATCCAAAGTGTAAATAATGAAAAATATAATTTACTTTGACTTCGAAATACTAAACTGTGCGTGACATATGACATAGCGAATGAAAGAATGGAAATTAAAGCCTCTTTTTTTAAATAAAACACAATTTGTTTTGTACTACTTCCATATTTTTATAATGTTCATTATCAACTAATCAGTTGATAACTTATATTATATATCCTTACTGCCGAAGTGCGAAGTTAATATTTAGAAGTTGGTGAATTTCCATATGTCAAGTTTTTTTTATCGTGTAATTAGGCAGTCATTTGAAATATTCTACTGTCGTTTATGTTAGCGTAATTATTTTTAGAATTATTTCGACCCTGAATAAATCTGCTCCAGTTTACAATTGCCGTTTGGCATACGATTGATTGTTCGTGATTGATTGATTCGAACACATGTCGTTCGAAATGGGAGCATTTTTTTGTCGGAGTGTATTTTGATACCGTCCGCCATTGTGTCAATGTTTCTTTGATAAATTGCCTTTTGATTGACGTCTTATAGCCGGGCTGTAGCATACTTTGGATACCAATCGGATATGTTTATACTTTTTATAATAATACAATGTGAATCACATTAGCCGTATTGTGCAGGGGTAACCAGTGAAACGGGCGATCATAAAGCAGAATTATAAATTATACCAGAACATATCGTATTTGTTATAGCCTGGCGATATGAGGCACTTGTTCTCCATTGCTCTGCGAACATTCCTCACATGGACGCTATATTGCATATTATTATTTTAGTTTATATTTTACGTCTTGTTTGATTTTAGGTATTGCTTATACTCTTCCTTGATTGTCGTACCTGCTCTATTATTTGTTCCTTCTTGATTTCCTTGATATTGGTAATTCAGTCTTTGTTACTCTACTCTCACACCCATCAGAATATTCGGGTGGATCATTGTCACCAATTCGACTAGCATGGCGACGAGCAGAAAGATGACACTGAACATCATCGTTTTTGGCCAACAAATCCTTGTCTATTTCGTTGGCGTCCCCTGTGTTTTTCGATTTGCTATAACGACACTAGAATTTAATCAATACCGAGTATTTTTTGTACCCGTTCTTTTGTGCCGCATATTAATTGAGTACGCTATTTTTATTTAGTGTATAGCCGGGAGCATGTAAACCCTATACTCTTTTTTAATTATCTGTGAAATAGTATTTCATTGTGCCATTGTGGGCTATTTGGAATTGAATTTGATTATTTTATAATGACGTAAATGAATAATAACGCCGAGAACTATTATACTGTGTATTTTTTTTATCCTACACCTTGCTATTCTGATTCAATGAATGCCTTTGACTCTGCACACTTTTGGAAACGTTTATAAAATAAGGTTTAATTATATACTGAATAATAGATTAGGTCTTGTGAATTTTGATTGATGAAATATTTTACAATTGTATATTTTAATGTTGGCCATAGCGTCACTTCGTCTAAGAGAATAATTGCAACTTGCGAGACTATAATTTTTTCATAAATATTAAATTATAGACTTATTGCGATGTTAAACGTTTAACACTAATGCCTTATGATATTAAATAATATAAGTTTAATATTTGCCGCAGTTTTATGATTTTCGAAATAAACACACAATATTATTGCAGATTATATGATTTATTTGTCGTGATTGGTTTCAGATAGTTTATACTCGTAGTGAATAGTTATATAATTTAAAACATATCGTATCGTTAATACAAAACGTGTAGATGACTATTTTTAAATTGGTTAACATTAACAGCTTTTGAATTTTTAGTGACTCGTTTAATTATTCACCTGATTGATTAATATTATGTCTCAACTCTGTCATTTTTATCTTTTGGAATCCATTTAAATATTCATATATTTTTACATCTATTTTAGAATCTTCAAAATTTTTATCCGTCAAATGTTTTTTTATGAAATGATGTTTTTAATAAACGTCTTGTATATTTATAAATTCTTCTCATCCTTTTTTAAACAGGTCATCAATCATAAAATACAACATTAAAAAAATAAACGATGAATAATATTTTTTTCGTATATTTGTAAAAATATTGTTTTTGCTTCTTGGCAGTCTGGCAACCCTCAGACTCGTCGAAGCATTCCTGAGATGAAATAAAAAATAAATAAAATTCTCAACTGTTAATATTTTATTATCTCGGCGGTGGATATTATTATTTTAATATTTCTCAAATTAAATCTCGAATAACGTTTAAATTTATATCGCTTTACTAATTGAATATTCAAGATGAGTTTTGTTCAATTCGTTTTGGCGTGTCGCTCCGCAATAAATAGCCGGCATTACGTAATAAAAATAATTTATTCAGCAGTGAATAAATCCACATTTAAATAAATATATTTTATTTTCATTTCGTGTTTAGGATTTTGTTGCCAACATAATAATGATTGTGTTGTTTTTATTGCCCGATCGAATTTCTTATTCAGACTCGAATAATTTTATTCGCCTGCGATATTTATTGTTTTCAAAGCGCCATAAGCCATCAAATATTTGCTTTTTTGAGATTTTATCTCCTAAGCGCGGGCTCACAATTAATATACTTTTTTCTTTTATTCCTTTTAAACGAATTTATGGCTCCGAAGTGAGTTATTTTTATCACTCCGTGTTTGAGGTTTGAATTAATATGCTAAATCGTGATATTTTTTTATGTTTTTTTAACATTCATTATACAAATCAAATAACGTTATTGCTTGTATTTGTTTTTTATTTTTCTTTATTGTGCTATTAGCTAACATTGGTAATTTTTTTACAAAGATTTTTTTCTTTTATTACTGAGTGGTAAAATGGTCAGTTTCTTTCCAGTCGCCATTTCGTACCTTGGACATTTCTTGTTTAGTATTAATTTTTGATTGTAATGGCTTACCTGGAACAACTCGGATGAAACATACCTCGACTCTTTTCTCGATTTTGAGGATTAGATGCTTTTTTACCGTTCCCGCCCCCAATATGAAGTTAGTTAGTCTACAGCTCTCTTCTACAGCATATTCCGCAGTAGTTTCCACGCGCGATTGGGAGGTGTTGTGTGCTACACTTTTTCTCGTTTTAGAGCAGACAAACCTCGCAATCGCGCGGAAGCGCCCTTGTGTTAACCTTTATCTGCCCAGCGGTCCGGTACGTGACGGGACCGTTGATGATGACACATTTCGCGATCGGAATACACTGGTTTATTATTTAAGACATCGACGGAGGGTGCTTGGTGGAATTTCAATATGAAATTTGAATTGTTGAGATTTTGTATAGTGAACATTTTTCCAAAATACATGAAAATGTACAAAATCTCAATAATTCAAATTTGTCACTGATTTATGATAAAAGTATTCGAAATATAAATATTACCTTACATAAATAATGATTGAGATACCGAATCTTAATTTTATTTTCGCATTCAATACATATTTTTCTCATAATAAGTAATGCAAACATCTGCGTTTCGGGGTCGTCGATATTCACATGCCAGAAGTTTAAAGATGGTCCATATATAGACAACTGTTTTAAAAATTTGGTGTAAGGTTTTAATTGTAATTTTATAGATTGATTCGCTATTTTTTTTAGTAATTTTACAGTTCCTCATTTAATTTTAGTATAATTTTTATAGTTTTAATTCTTTAACTTTAATTTAAAAATATGTGAATTGTGGAAATATTGAATAAAGTTTTTGTAAAATTTAAGCAATCATTTATTTTAATAATGCTTTTTACTTTACCCAAATAAATTTACTAGTTAAAGAGATATAGTTATTTTAATGACAGCTTACGCTCATGCAGTAATTGCGCAATAAATGGTCGGGCGGATAAAGGTCAAACCAGCTATTTTCAGAATTGGGTATGGGATTTTATGATAATGCAACAAATATCGAACCCTTTTGATACAAATCCATAAATCAATGCATGAATGTTTCAATTTCGGGATTCGAATCCTTGACCCTGCAACGTGGACGTCCTAACAGCGTAGACCACTCATGTCCAGTCTTACATTGCGTTATTTAGGTTATGTGTCAATAAATAATTTCTTAACACGTAAATGGTTAGTCGTATAAAATTCTCATATATGCAATGTCAAAATACATATTGACAGATTGTTTAAAATATATCTTTTCTAAGAAAACTAACACCACACTGTCATCGACTTGCGAAATACTGCAGCATTATTATTGTGTCATATAAGATTTTCTTAATGTCACTTCGCGTGCCTTCATTCTTCATCAATCCGAAGACCTGTGTTGATGGCGAGTCACATTAATGATAGATAGTAAATGTGCAATCGATGGGATCATATTACCTTTCTTTATCTTCCCACTAATTTCCCCATGGGGTTGATTTATTTATTGATGTTTTATAATGTTTAAATTACTCCACATTATTTTCGCAGTCGGGTGATTTTCCGCGAAAGCGAGACATCAAAAACACATTACCCGCCGCTTTCCTTTGCTGTCTTTTTTTAACAAAGTCTCGTTTACATTATCTTGAAATATTTTATTTATTTTTCCATCTCGACATTTCGTAGCGGAATTCGTAATCAGTCTCGAAAAAACTTTTCTGTTTATCCCATTTGGCAGAGTCGTCCCATAAATAATACGACCCCCGCGCCCGCCTTGGACCCCCTTCTTTTTCTCCGCCCCGTTCATTGATATTCAACGAATATGATAATGACTACAAGATAAAAAGTCCCAACCAGTGCACATTCAATCAGGATTCGCGGTCGAAATTCAGTATATCGTACATATAATAATATATCATTTTAATAAAATAAACCAACGCGTTTTAAATTTTATGTTTGATTGTGTATTGTTTCCACTAATTGTCATCATATTTAAGTTTGCAAAATACACATTGGTATATTCGAAACAGCATTACTTTATGACACGCGCTGGTTTTTGTTTGTTGAGTTTAAGTTTTAAAATCATCCAGAACTGCCCACGAACAGCCTTAATGACAATGATTCTTGGTATCTAATTATCTAGCCGTATCGATTTATGGTCGTTTAACCCATTCACTGCTACACTAATCACCTAGATATCAGTGCCCTATCGATTATCACGTAGTTGCTAATTACCGACGACACGCATCGCGTGTCGTTAGCACTGAATGTTTTAAAATAAATCTGTTGTCGACCGACCGACGGGCTAAGCTGAAATCAGAAATCAGATGCTTGTTAATAGCCTCGGCTGCCTGACAACAGTTGACAAAAGGGAGGGAGTCTGCAATTTTGAAGTTTTTATTTTGAATTCTGCAGGCAGTCTGTTTCGAGAGGCCTCGGCCGTTGGTTCAGCTGGCTGAGGCGTCGGCCACATCGGTGTCATTATAAATTGTTTTGGTTCGTTTTGAAATTGGATTTAATTTAAAGTTAAAATCATTTGTTTGTGTCAATTGTGTTAAAATTTAAATTTTAAGTGTAAATGTAGACTCAATTTTACTAGTTATTTTTATGTACTAAACCACTGTATCTTCAATAAATAGGAGATTAACCGGACTGGAGTGATGTTCTGATTTCGATCCTATACTTCCTGGATAGTAATAACCAAGCATTCGCCCCTCTTCGACCGGGCATTCTCATTTAATAAGAAAACCATGGGTATTTTCCTACCCATGGTTTAAAGATTTTCCTACCATGGGGTAAGAAAATTACATTTTGTATTTTTATACGAAAAATTAATTAGTCTTGTACTGAAATTTTAAAGTTTGTTTTAAAAAATTCATTTTAATGTCTAATTAGTTGTTTTATATAAAATAACTTAATTACCTTAATTCTAAAAACACGTTTTGAAATTAGATATTTAATAGGAATCTGTCATATACATGAATATATAAATGAAATCACCGGTTTATGAACATATAACTAATATTATGCTATCTTATCAATCGCTGAACGTTAAAAAAAGTTAATTTTTTCCTTGTATATGTATGTTGGCAGTCACTTTTTTTACAGATTTATTTCAAATTCTCGGCGTATATCTCTCACGCTCGCATTTTTCGCCTCCCTATTATGCTGCAGATAAGATCTCTTTTAAATAATATTTTCGTAATATGAACAGCCGCCCATTTTTTTGTAACTCATCTTCTCATACAGGTTGTACATTTTCGAAATTCGACATCGATACATAAAAACGAACATCAAATAACACAACAAAACCTACTGTTTGTTTTGACCCACTGGATACACAAAAATTTTTATTCATTGCATTAAGTCACTGTATTATTTTGATTTTGGTTGCATTCAATTGGAACAGGTCCCTTAATCTTTTCTTGTTTTAGTCTTTCCAACACGAATCCAAAAATGTCTTCACAAGTAGTCTAAGCACAATTGCAAGCGAGACAAACTTCATTCCTGCAAGCTAGTCATCGCTCAGTCTGTGACGTCAATTGTTCCACGGAACTCGTATGTTTATCAATAATGATCTTAAAGATCATCTAGATTTTTCATATTAGTTTTAAATCTTCACGGTTTAAATACAAGCACTACATACTAACTTTTAAATATATATATATATATGTATATAAATGCGCATAATTTAAATCTAAATTATTGCTATGTTGACTACAGTAAATTAATCCTCACAGATGAATTTATAGCTGCCATTAAAACTTATTTGTAACTCTATTTTACTATGAAGGCATTTTAATTTACGGCCAAATAGCTTCGTGTTTTTTCCCTCATTTTTTTTGCTGATTCTAAATTATAATATGTCGCTTTTTTATCTGTAGTAGTGTGCGCACAGTCGAGCTGTATCAGTGTATCACATAGCTATTTTATTATTAGGTGACCACGCAATTTATTCGTAAAAAGATATTTTATCAATTTCCGACTTATGTACCTATTAATATTATTTTACTTTTCTCTTTTTCAGGTATGTTCCGACGACTCCTCACAAAATCGCCAAGCTGTTCTGTCTCTCCGAGTAAGTTTTTCAATTAATCTTACTCAAATTTATTACTATAAACTTTTTGACTTTTATGAGTTGACCAACAGATTTAGATATTATCTTATATCAAACCATTTTATTTACATACTTGTTTGACATGTCTGACTACAAAATAAAAATGATTTAGTAATAGTTTTATTATGCATTTTCAACATCTCCATGGCTCTATATTTATAAACAAATCATAAATATTTTAGTTTGGAATATTACTGGTAATTACTTTCATGAATATTTATAAATGTATTCAAAATTTACGCCAAATCAATAGAGCCTGTATTGGACTATTTAATATTTGTGTAACTTTATAAGCGATTGAAATTAATGCATATTTCTTCTTTTTTTTAAAGTGATTCTCACTATTCGTTAATAGATATTTTTGCTTCTTTGGTTAAGTTAATGTAAACTGAAAAAATATTTAGCTCCTTGTCTATACCATTCTTAAGTAATTGTATCAATCGTACACTGAGAACTGTTTGGCAATGGGCGATATGCTTACAATATAATATTCTTCCGTATGTTTTTGAATGCGTCTTCCCAAAAATATCCACATCACAGACACCCTACAAATTTCGTCGGTATTTAAATTATTTCTTGTCGATAATTGGTACTTCGCACAAGCCCACATAATGAATTCAGGAGATTTAGCGTTTTTTGTACTTCGCTGCTTTTTTTTCTCTTTTGCAAATTTACATTATAGACATTTTCCTATTTATATCAATCGTTATCTGGAACACGGGTAATTAATTCTTTTCAATATTTAATTTATTTACTTTGCTTTTTATCGGCTTAAAATTTGGCATGTTAAATTGAAAACGTTCTTTGAATTATTATTATAATAAATTCATATTTTTTTGTGTGACTGGCCTAATCTGATATTAAAACATTTCTTAATTTATATAATATATATTATAGTATTAACTTATGTCTACATATATATTTATCTTTCAATGACTTTCGCATGAACTGATTTTAAACCATAAGTATAAAATCGCTTTTACGAATCTGTATGGTATAAAAGTAGCACTACAGTTAGCTCTACTCAAGATCAATGTTTAGTCTGTTTTTGAAAATCAATTGTTCTTCGTAATAAAATCATGTTTTGTTATTTATGTAATCTGAATCTTAGATATTTAAATAAATATGTTTCTTCTGTTCGAAGTTAAGATAGTTTCATTTATGATAAAATGCATACCAGAAGCACTAAAATCAAACCCGTTCCATCCATATACGTTACCCTTCCCAGCAGCTGTATCCGTCAGCGAAAGAAATTAACTGATTTTATATTGCGATAGTATATAATAAATTGTAGTGGGGACTTCATATTTTCATGTATTTTTATTAATAATAATATCATTAATTCATGCCCGACCGTGCGTCAAAAGCCTTTCAATGTTTTTCATAAATTTATACCTCGTGCAAACGTTTTTTGTTGGATTTTTTTATCCGTCCATTTTATTATAAGCCCGTCAGCTGTTTTTTTGGTTCGTTTTAATAAACAGGTGCTGTTGCGATAGTTTTTACTTTATTATTTATTTCTCTGTTTTTTTTTTGTTAGCCATTTTTTTATATCATAATTAATTTATTACGCTACCGAATGATATTATCGTATAAAATTTGCTTTAAATTTTGTTTAAAATTTCACAAAGGTTTTTTTTAAATTTAATACTGTACAAACGAGTAAAAAAATCTTGATTTAAATTAATTTGACCTGTTGAATTAGTTGTTTCCGTTATCCAATATATATTTTTTTGCTATCCACTATTTCGATGCTTAATTTAGTGTACAATATTTATTTTGGGGGGTCCCCTCAGTTTATTCTCTTCCCTTAAAGTAATCAGTGAATGGATAGCATCTAGTACGTACATGTCAGCAGACGTATGATTGCCAATATAACCAATTTCCCGCCAAAAACGCCCGAGTCTGAAACATCGTTTTAAATATTTCATTTCAAAAGATTATTTGCGCCTACACAATTTCATTTTTATTTTTTGACTTCACAAAATTTATCCGTTTTAATTTTTAATAAAAACAACGGATTCAATTCTCTATTAAGTAATTAAGATATTCATAGCGTTTTGAATCATTTTTAATCTAAAAGAAATAAAGGAAGAATCCACTTCACAGATGTTTTCATTTTTCCCTAATTGCTTTTTTCTCCGCCGCTGTTTGAGCAAAACATTTTTATGTCTTTCAAAATGTAGGCTTTGCAAAAACATTTTTATTTATTACAGCAGCAAGCATAATTTATTTTTGTTTTCTAATATCAATTAAATAGGCATTTAAATCTCCTCTTCTAAGACTTGGTATGTGCTGATGAACAAAATATACTTTCAACTATCGAATAAATTTATATCGGTATATTTAACACTGTTTGCTTAATCTTTTTTCATCCTTATAATTACTAAATGGAGTGACAAAGTGCTGTATCCGGTACCTTAACTTGTTTAATTTCATCGGTTTGTATATTACTCTGTTTTCTTTATCTTCGTATAGCACCATCCCAATGATACTTGTAAACAGTGCAGGTGTATAAAGACATGGATTTTTTTGTATCACTCTACGTTGCCGAACTCTTAACAGATAGTTTTTGAAGGTATACTGTAATCTTGTATTTTTATCTGCGTTGTTAAATCTCATATATAATAGTCCAGAGAACTCTGTAGACGCTTTAAGATAAAATGTTATGCAATCGACATATTGTTCCGATGTACTAGCTACTTTAGACATTCAGTATTTCAATACCATCATCTATGACGGGTACGGTTATACTAGTATTATAATATAAACAATTTTTTAATTTCATTCATAGATTTCTTGTCATATTCATGTTACTTATTATAAAATCATGTCTCCATCCAAATGTAAAAGTTACCCCAGTCTTGTAAGTTTAAAGATACTTTACTTTTCGGGAGAAGAGGCAGGACACGTGGCAGTCCAACTTAATTATCATCCGCTCCTTGCTTCCTCCTTTCCTACGCCACGCTTTATCATTTTAGCTTTTTATTATTAAGTTTTAACGATTTCGTAATTCCAAAGTTTAATGCCGGCTCCGTACACTCGCCACCATCCCCATCTCATTTTTTGCTTCCCTCTGGCTGCGCCCCTGTAAATTTTTCTCTCACCCCATTCGTGAGAGTCGTTCGTCTCTTCGTTTTCCTCCGTGTCGGATTTTTGAATAACCCACCGTCGGCGGTGTGGCGAAAATCCCTGGAAATAATTCTACGTTGATTTTTCCGTGATGTATATTTTTTTACTCCCTTGTAACGGAAGAAAACGAAAAGATAACTTTAATCACAAAGTAGAATATTATTGCAAGAGTCTTTCCAGTGTTTTAAAAGATTTTATATTTTCTGGATTTCAATGGTTTCAATACTTTTTACTATTGAAATTAAAAACTTACAATTATGTTAAATTGATAATTTAAACGCCTAGATTTCATTATAACTGCATAATTGTTTTGTAAATTATCAGTGTAATTCGCTTCTTATTATCTCAATTATTTTACTTTTTGTGTTTCATGTATTGTTACTTTAGATGATTCGTTCATTTAAGAATATCGGTTGTAAGCCACACTTGTTGCATTGTACGCGAAGCATTTAATAAAAAAAAAACAGTGATGACTATATAAGTCGTAGGGTAAAAATAACATCGTTTTCAGTTGAACAAACTTTTAAAATTCATATAGAACTGAATAATTTTATTTATTACTACTCTATTATAATGGGATTCTACCGAGTAAATGCCATTTGAATCAATTAACTTTGTAAGTCAAGTCTCAAATTAATCATATGTACTTGGTATTGTACCTCACAACTGCCGAGTAACTTGGAGAATAATTCATCCCACATGCACTGCCACTTTACAATAGTCTTAGTTGCATTCATTTGTAAATTGATTTATAAATTGGAAAATATTATGAATAATTAATAACAAATAATATTACCGGCTCTAGCAGCACAGCCCTAGTCCTGAGGCTGTTTCATAAATAAAATATTCACTCACGAATTATAAACGAGGAAGATTTATTGACCGTACCGCTGAAATCCCGGGAGTCCCTTGGTCTAACAGCCCGATAATTATTATTACCGCGGAGCACTTTTATTTACTACCCTTAAACTAATTAATATTGGTCACTGCTAAGTTCTTTCATTTACCTTTTTATGTGGTATCTATCACTCGTTATTCAATATATATAATTCAATAAAAACAAGTTGCTTAAAAATCTTGTATATATTAATTGTGAATCTCTTGTTTGTAATTACTTAAAAAATTTCTTATTAAATTTTGCTATGATCCTTTCTTTATTACCTACTACAGACACGGCTTGTGCCCTATTGCAATAATACGTTGATGAAACATAAATAATTTATAATTTTAATTATATTTTTTCTTTGATTATATATTTTAACAATACTATGGAACGTTTTAAAGATGTAAACGGCTAATTCTTGGTGGATGGGCATTATATTATAGCGAAACTGCTCTTCATCATTTTATAATATTGGGGAAGAATGCATTCCAACCAAATTACTTTTTTTTATAAATATTGTCGATGTCGTTATCGTAAATACTTGTTATATATTCACGATCGTGTAATTTAAATGAAAAAAAGAGCAATATTTAAATGGATGCCGAATGTGTGAGGTGAGCAAGTCAAAATTATTTAGAAAGTAATCAAAAGTTTTATGAAAGCTGGTTAAATTAATCAGTTAAAACTGGCAGATTTACAGACTAATACGATATTTTAATATCGCTAATCTGTGAATAATAAATACTCCTCGATGTACATACTTTGTATTCATGACGAAAATCTCAAGTTAAACGAACTGATAAAATATTTCTGTCGTGTATTATTTATTCGGAATTGAATTACCCCGTAGTGGGGAAAGGAGAGACGTCTCCATCTCCACTGACACTGCTAATATAAATGCTAAAGTAGAAATTGTAATTAATTGAAACGACGAGACTGGAAAACCTTTAGAGCATTTCCCCTGTCAAACTCCAGTTATTTTATTATAATTGTATTCAATTTTCCGCCTTCCTTTCCGGACACAAATACGACACTTGTATTGATTAATGACCGTTTGTATTTAAATGTCAAGTTATATTAAAAAGGTAAATTGTATTGCTTTCAGTACTTAAAATGGCCCATACCTAATTGAATCGTTGTTTAAATAATATTACAATTCAATTATCTCGTAGTGCAACCGATATATATATATTTTTATTTTAAAAAATAAAACACAATTCATTTGTACTACTTCCACATATTTATAATGATCAGGACCGGTTTCGCTCATCACGAGCATTATCAGTTGATAATGCTCGCGATGAGCGAAACCGGTCCTGATTATTATAAATATGTGGAAGTAGTACAAATGAATTGTGTTTTATTTTTTTAAATATAATGTCTTTCCACCAAGAATTGACAGTTAACACCTTAAAAGTGATATATTTTTATATAAAATATTTTCACCTTTATAGTGCCAACTGTTTATTCTTAGTAGAAAGCCATTATACAATTTTTACAATGATCAGCAATATTATAAACTCAAATAAATTCAAACAGGGCCATTTATATTATTTTAAGTATGGCTAATGACAAGGTATACAAGACAATTGGTGCAAGAATCATTTAAAAAAATCTGAATAGTTTATTTCTTTATCCATGAAATCGCAGTTTCAACATGGTTAGTATTTTTTTTTTCAGTTGATAATGCTCGTGATTAGCGAAACCGGTCCTGATCATTATAAATATGTGGAAGTAGTACAAATGAATTGTGTTTTATTATTAAAAATATAATGTCTTTCCACCAAGAATTGACAGTTAACACCTTAAAAGTGATGGTTAGTATCCCTTCCTTTCTTACAATAGTGAATTGGATTTTTAAATACTAAAAATCTCCATAAAGTTATGCATTTTTCATCAAAATGCTTTTATATGTGACTATTTATTGTTTATTCCGTCGTTAAAAATCTACACTGAACAAAATTAGAGTATTCAATCAGCTCTCCAGCTTCGTACGTTTACCGTTCCTTATTACAAGAGTTGAGCGTCTTATTTGACAATGGGATTCGTAAGATAATAAATATTCCGTAGATAATGCAATGGATGTAAGCAAAACTAATTTTTAAATAATCGCTTTCTAAAATGTCTAGATTTCCGAAAATTACACGGAATCACATTTCATACAGCATTGCCTTTTAAAATGTATACATTAAAAAATCTCTTCACACTCAATCAAGATGTTCCTTTTAATGTCATCCTTTTCTGAAGAAATGTTTATCTTATTAATATTATGTGACGTCTTCGTTTTGGTTATTTTATTTCCAAGTATGGCAGAGAAGAGATAGCGGGGCATATAATAACAATGTAAAATTAATAATAAATCATACAGAATGTGTTCGTGCACTGTAAAAGGCTGCAAACTTTATTACGTAATACACAATATCCCTTTCCCGCGAATAAATTATGGATGGAAAAACTTTTGCATTCTCCGACTACTTGGCTCCCATAGTTAGTAGGAGTATGTACGCCACTGCCTGGCTCCGCTATTACTTTGTCCAACTTTCCAACATCGTGTACAGCATGACTATAATTCGCTTTTTCATATTTATATTACCATAAATTTTATCTGAAGAAAAAAATATTCATGATATTTATGCTTAATACATTCTTGTCGCAAGTATCTGGGACTTTATTTAGTATTCAGTTTTACCAAGTAAATACCAATTCTATGGATTCGGCGGTAACTTTGTGGAAGTTCATTTTTTATATAAAATTAAATTAAAAATTGATAACTTAGTTATTCCACTTAGTTCATACCAATTCAATCAATATATCTAGGAGTTACTTACTTGTTCTATTTATTAGACACAGTATCCATAGCCTGTAAGAGATATAATTATTCTTTTACTATACTTTCTACTATAAATTCTACTATAAAACAAAGTTCTTAAGAATTTAAGTATGTAATCTCTTAATTTCTTCTTTTAATCAACATATTTTCTAGTTACAGATATGGTAAACTGCTGCACAAAATTGATGATTTTACTTGGTAGAACTCCATTATAATAGGATAAAATAACAAAGTATTTAGTTCTACAATTTTTTTATTGGGTAGTTGATAGCTATTTCGCCTTTACGCCATCGTCAAAACTATACTTAGTTCTGATGATGGCGTAATTATTCTATTTGATGATTATTACTAATAATATCTTTTTTTTTAAACCATATCTAGCGACAATTCCTAGTAACAATACTCGCTTAATTCTTTTTATGTCTAAACTCTTCCAGGAAACTGACTCATTAAATGTAACGGATCAATATTTATATAATACGTTGTAAGAGATAAGCTTGAAAAGAATTTATCTTCGTTACTTATATATTATATAGCTATAGATAATAATGAATCATCCCAAACTACCAGCGTATGTTATGCGAAAACGTAATTCAAGCATATTTATTATTGTCGTATTTTTTTGCTTCTGTTTATTCATATCGTTTTCTCGATCTTATATGAATTTTCTCAAGCACTTTTATAAAGAAAAACATTCCTCTTCTACAGCAGTCGGAGAGAACACCCTCCACTCCACACTCACCCTTCAGCACGAGTAGTTAAATATTGAATATGCTCCCATCTTTCTTTATGCTGAATAAACGGGCAGAAGTTGTGATGTTATGCGGGTGAGTAATAGGGATGACAAACTACTCGACTTTTTAACACTCGGGTATTTAGGTACTACAAATTTATTCATAACATCATCGACCTAGTAGCTAGGCTTAATATTAAGATGCACTGAAAAAAATGTCTTAATAAATAAATCAACTTTGGAAAGGCAAAAGGACGTAACCCACATAGAACAAATATTGTGTATAACACACATAAAATGCGTATTAAATTATGTAAATTGTGATTATCGAAAAAAAATATTTTGAAAAAAAACCGAGGGAAACGTCCTTTTGCCTTTCTACAGTCGATATAATATATATATATAAATACATGTACAAATGTAGTGTATTAACACGTTTTATGTGAGTTATACATAATATTTTTTGGTGTGGGTTACGTTATTTTGCCTTTCCACATTCGATATATTAATCAACCGGTGATTTAGAAATATTTACAACTGTCAGGTAATCTCTTCATTATGGACAATTATTCTAACAATAAAACAAATATATTGAAGTAAAATAACTAATAAACACCCTTACGTATACTGATTGTTGGTGTTCATTAAACAGGAGTGCTAAATTCTCGCTAGGGGTTTATCGTTATGTAATTTTAAACTTGAAGATAGAAGAGGCATGCTCACTAAACTTACACGATTTTTTGTGCCGTTAATCGTCATATATTATTTCTTTTCATGATTTCCATTATTTTTATGAGTAAAATGCGTTCACACGAAGTATTTGATTTGGAGTTACTCGTTACTAGAGTTGACACCACTAAAACTTGCAGACCACTCGACTCCGCTACGACAAAGAAAATAAATTTCTGTTGATTTGCAAAATCGCCCTCCGAAAAACGAGCGACTTTAAGAAATGGGCTTCAGTTAGCGAAAGAAAAATAATACTTTTTTTTCGCTTCTCCTCCCTTTGCTTTATCTCGAAAACGAATTTTCTTTTCGCTCCGCCTGTAAATGTTTCTGCCTACTTTTATATTATTAAATGTCTACTCATGACAAAACGTTTTTCTACCGCCTACTTGGCGCAAAATTTATTCCGTCTGTGGAAATATTATGACGTAGAGTACAGTCTACTTTCGAATTTATTCTCGAGAAGAAAATGAATTTAACGAGTATATCGATTTATCTATGGGAAGGAGCGCGAAGGTGGGTACATTTTCATTTGATTCTTTTTTTAAATAATTTGTTGTATTTTTCCAAGGGTTTCGTTCGCATTGCTATATTTGAATATTTTTGCAAGTCAGTGTCATATAATATGATAAATAATGTTATCCTTTTATTTCACATGTTGAATCAAAATCAGTGTTTACTTTAATATTATATTGAAAAATATCATATAAACAATATATGCACTTTTATTAACGGTTTCCGTGATTTGAAATATTATCACCTATTTTCTGTTCGTCATCATAATTTATCTTAAATATGCTCATTAGTTAATGCATTTTTTAATAAAATATAATATTTCATTTTTACTGTTTTCTTTGGTGTCGTTCTTGACTATCAACATCAATATAAAGCTAATAGAAAATCATATGCGAGTGAACTCCTATAATATTGCCACACAGTTGACGTTGTCGAAAAAGGTTTATTTAATAATAAAACCTCCAGAACTCGCTACCTTATAAGTGCTTACGCGGAAAAGCTCTATTTTAGCTTTCGATATAGGATCCCGGTACATTTTATAAAGCTTTCCTTCAAACTTCCCACATTGCGCATTAAGCATTTTTATCCCCCAATAATGTTATTGGCGGAGCGACATCTTGCACCACATATTCTTTCCGAAGCTTCTTTCGCTTTTATTGCTGCCACCCTGCCTCGTCCCATTCCCCTATATATTCTCCAGTCTTCCTCGATAAATCTCCGTTTCTCGGGAAACACGTGATGCTCTTTTCAAATCACATTTTCTACACTTGCGAGATATCGCTTCACACCGAGGTAAGCAAATACTGCTGTAGGAACATCCAATTGAAAGGAACTTTGTACGAATGAAATGCTCATTTATACATATAAGTTCAAGCCTTTTTAATATCAATGTCTGTCTTTATTGTAAAATTTTAATATTATTGAGAATTGTGAATAGAAACGTATTCATATTATTCGACAAAATTGCTGTTTGTAGTTGTAGTTAAATGAATCTGAAATTAGAATGTTTATCGAAACGTTTCGTTCAAGAAATCATCAATTAATTGGTAATTGTTTTATCATACGTATAATTCTAACTACTATTTTAAGCATCAGAACTGTATTTGAGTTGGGTATGTTATCTGCGAATTATCAGTTTCGAATACGTACATATTATGTTGTCTGCTAATTGATATTTCAACTATGTAGAAAATATAATTGTTTAATTTCATGCTTAACTTAATTTTGAAAAGTTATAACTTCAGTAAGATCATTCTTGAAGTCAAAGAATCAACAGTATTGTGAACAAGTTCTGAGCTACTGGCGCTTTTTAAGCACTGCTGTTTGCTGTACGCATTCGTCTTATTTATTATTTAGACCTCAGGGAAAGAGTGGTGAAGGTCACCATTTGATCGAAAGTGCTTGTGATCTAAATTATTCATCACACCATATCGCCAAGAAAACGCGCGTTCTATTTATTTATGGGAAACACCCGCCGAACTCTTTCAATGAAGAATACTCGACATTTCGAGATCTTGAAAACTTTGGTATTTATTTTTGAAAAGTTTATTTAAATCAATAAAAACATTGATTTATCAATTTAATATCACTATATTATTAGAGTAAAGCGTCAACTAAATGCCTATCTCTATAACTCCGAAATCATCGCCCTTGACCTCAGTTTGTGGATAATCATATCCAGTAGACGGAACACGGAGCACAATTCTTACTTGGACAAGCTAAAAATGCATTTATGGATCGGCGAAGGGAGATCTATAATACAATACTGTATTTGTTTCAATTCCAATCAAATATTAAGCATGTAATTAATATTAACAATAAACAGTCATCTTAAGTGGAGAAAGCAGAGCAGCTATGAGTATCCATTAAATTTTTAATATCTGAAAAACAAAAATTACAGAGGCAGAGTCAATTCTTAAAGTTAAAAATAACCTTACAGGTATAATACAAATTAATGAATCGGATATTACAAAGGAGAGGGTGCTAAGACGGTTTGCTCATTCAATAAATTTGAATTGGGCAAAAATTTATATCTATTTATTTCTAAAATCTCTTGTTTATCTGTTGTTGTATACATATACAGTTGAAACTATTTTTTATCAATTAAAATTAGATATTTATAAAGCTTGTTTGCTCGCTGAAAATGTTAACCTCGACCTTCTTTCTCGGAGCTAAAATCAGAACAATCAAATTGGAAGACTAACCGGCTCTCATTTAGGTAGCTTAATAGTGTGTTACTATAAATTAACTTAGCATTCCCGTTGTCCTTTCGTGTTGGTTTATTATTATGTGGTCGATGCGGTTTTCTTATCTATTAGCGTACTTACTAGCGTTATTCACGTTCATCTGATTTATCTCTCAGGATTTACTTGTTAGCTTCTGTTTGTGAAATTTCCTAAATTATCCGGGATGTACGCCGCTTATGTTCTCCTCAAAGTAAGGCGATATCTACGAAAGTCCTACGCGAGCTTTTCCCTTCTTTGGCATAATAATATCCCCGGCACATTTGCTGGCGCCGTGACGCTTATCCGACGAGGCGTCGATTTTATCAGGCTTTTACGCCAGAATCGACTCATTTCTGCGCTTCAAATATTTGTATATTATCTTTGATGTACCGTTTTTGTTATCGCTCAGCCAATGCTGCAATAAACACCTTCCGCTTCACTCTGCTCCGTCGTAAATTTCTCGTATCTCTTACGCCCGTTTCTACTTACATACGTTATCAACATTCCACCCCTACTGTGAAATATAACAAGGGGAGTCAATATACAAGACTGATATACTTCTTGAATTCCCAAATTAATCGTTAAATATCATCTTATAGTGTTTAGTGTTAGTAGATTTTACGTGCTTAAAATTTGTGCATGATTTTATTACTTTATTTTACACTCAAAAAAATACACAAATATTTGACATGGAAGCATTTAAAACACTATTGTAAATTGTCGACTCGTTTCCTAGTGGTAACGCTACTACTCGGTTGCACGAAGACCTTGAACACCCTGATGTGTATTTATTATAATATTTTCATCCCATGCTAATGGGGAGGGGCGATTTTATAACTATTAGTTACCGTCCCAGTTCTAACTACTTGTGAAACCAGTTCTTGTAGAACACTTTGTATTGATTATTCTATTCGGAAATAATATATTGATTCATTTAACATGGCAGTTTATTAATAAATCAGTATTTGTAATTTCAAATTAAATATGCAATGTTAAAACCCATATTAGGTATACTTTGAACAACAGCACACTCAGGATATTATATCCTACACAAATTTAAATGTATGGGCAGTAAATTCAGCTAATACTGATAAAAACTATTGATTTATCAGTTTTTTTTACATTATTTTAGTGCCGCTATTTTTTTTAATGGCGATAAAAAAATGTTTAATACGCAATAAATTATAATATCGTAATAATTATAAATACGATTTTGGCACATAAATCCATCTCGAACAAATTTTATTGCATCCGAAAGGTCAATATTGCTGGCTATTTATCAATGTTGTGTTGCTGAAATATGCCGTGCCAGAATAAATATTTTAAACGTAATTTACTTGTATTTATACAAAATACCTTTTAGTTATTTGAATCTTTCAACTTTTCGTTTTCATGTTTTTCGTAACATTTTCAATTATTTCTTATTTATGAAAGTAAAATAATGAATACAGTCTGGTTTATTCAAATGTATTTATATAAATCTACTGTTGAACCTTGGATATCCAATTATTTTAATATATCTATATCTCTTCCATTGTTAGCTAAGACAGGTTTTTCTGTAGATTTTCAAATGTTACTCAAAATATGTGTGTTTTTTATAAAACATATCGACGTTGAACAACATCGGGGGTGTAGGTATTAAATTTTCTTTTAAGTTTGTGCCGCTACTGCCGAGTTTTCCCACTTCAGGAATATAATAGACATTTCCTTCTGAGCTTAGTTTCCTTACGAGATTTTCCCCTCGTTTTCTATTTGCGCTCTTGAGTTTTTCTTTTTAAAACTTTTCCGTTTCGAATTATACGGCTCTTTGTTCTCTCTTTTTTATGTGTGTTATTTTCTTGAATTTATTAGAGTCGCGGTTCCTGGCATAGCGGCCGTTATTAATTTGTCCGCTTAGCAAAGCCAACAATGTCACATCTTTAGTTTGATATTCATTTTTAATCCCTCATTAAAACATATATATATATATGTATATATTAATTAAAGCTTTACAATTTCATGAATTTATCTAGACACTTGCAATATTCAATGTGAAATCTCTAATTTATGGTACATGACTGAATATAATGTGATCCTCATTTTTAAACATTTTCCATTAATATTAATAGATAGATAATTTAAAATCAATGATAATTTTTGCTATACAACAATTATTTAGGTGGTGGAAATAATAAGCTCTTATAAAACCGGTCCTGACCGTTTTAAAAAAATGGAATACGTACAAAAAATGTGTTTTATATTATAAATATAATTCCTTATAGGCTTTTCAACCGTTTGACGATTAAATGTTGATTAAACTTCAATTTATGATTCCGTCTACAAGAAACTTGAGTGTTCTTTTTAATTTTATGTGTTTTAACTAATACGAATATTAATTTCTAAAAAAATCTTTTACACTTATGCTATTTTTATGGAGTGACGAGCGATCTCATCGCAGTATAATTTTTTAAGTGCATCTTTTGAAAAATAGATGACTCTCCATTTTTATGACCCATCGACACTAAATAATCGCAACAGATTGCAGCGGGGTGGATGCTCGAAGTACTCGTAAAATAAACTTGAGTGAAAACGATGCAATATTGGCTGCGAATAAAATCCCCATAAAGTTCGCCCATTTAATAAATTCCCCGAGCGAACGACCGCCATCATCATTCGATATTGCCGAAGATCCGTTTCATTACTGTGAGAGTATCTTATTTATCTATCAGAGAGAACCTCGGCAATCTCGTTTCGCGATCATATTTCAACTACCTAACTCTCGAGAAACATATTTACCGTTTTTCCCCGTTGTTATTTTTGCGAAAGCGATTTTCGCAGGGCGGCAGGGGAGACTACCCGTTTCTGGTAGAGCGGGATAAACGTAAATGGAGAGGGTTTCAGTTGCCACCCTTCTTTTATTCTTGATCAGTGACATAGGAAAACTTTTTTGTATACTTGCTTTAAAAATACTTTTTAATTTATATAATTAATTATATTCACCATATTTTCACTGTGTAATTAAATAAATTCTGTATTTATTTCTTCATTTACTTTGCAGCTATGTAGAGGAATCGTTTTAGGCTAATCTGAACGTGAATACGTATACTGTACAATTTGCAGATTCATTTTCTCTCGATAGTAATGACCTATCAAATAAGCTTGTAATGTAACACTTCACTCACAATACTACCACGCTTTATCGGTCCTATCTTATACCCGGTCGATTAATTTCTATGAATCAATGTTGCAAGACAATAAGACAATTTTTACGTTGAGTTCCGAGAATTTCGTTTGTAAATTTCAACCAAATTTATTCTTTTTTTTTTTAGTGTTCTTGCTTAAGGCAGCTACCACTGCATCGCATGAGAGTCTACTAGTCGGCATGTCGTTGACTTAACCAATGGTTTTGAATAAAATAAAAAATGGTGGATAAGCAACGACTGAATTCGCCCCCCTGCAGTCGATGCAGTTTCAGTTAGGAATTGAACGAACAGCGTCTACATAAAAATTTAAATCATAAATTTAATATATTTTTTTTTTGCTGAAAAATACTAATGACAGTAAAATATATATCGAATATTGTTTACATACTGTCGTAGTTATTAGCCGAACTATTAAGAGCTTTAATAATCAATAATTGACTTTACAAAATATCGATTCATTTATTACTTTTAAGGTGTTAACTGTCAATTCTTGGTGGAAAGACATTATATTTTAAAAAATAAAACACAATTTGTTTGTACTACTTCCACATATTTATAATGATCAGGACCGGTTTCGCTCATCACGAGCATTATCAACTGATTTTGAGTTGATAATGCTCGTGATGAGCGAAACCGGTCCTGATCATTATAAATATGTGGAAGTAGTACAAACAAATTGTGTTTTATTTTTTTAAAAAAATTCATTTATTATTCTGAAAATGTCTTCAAATAGAAACTCATAGCTTTATAATGTATGATCTCTAAAATTTGCTTATGATTGTAAATATATCAGGATTTTTACATATAAAGAAATCTTGTTCTAATGGCGAATGCTAATATTTACATTCAGTACACCACTTTATCTGTAGTGAGTCTTTCTCTGTAGGAAGCAAAATTGATATTTATATATTTTTCTTGATTTTGCACAACATTTTATTATTGGTGAGTTACTTTCAAGTTATGTATATTTTTATGCTTGACAACTGACAATTTTGACCACAAAGCAAACGGAACCATTATTATTACAAAATTATAAATAAGATCTCTTGTTATAGTGATGAAAGGAATGACGTTGATACAATTATTATTCCTACAGTATATTTTATTTATCTGTGTGTGTACAGAGAAAGTATTATTTTACCTTCCCACTTTATTAATTCTGATTGAAAACTTCTGTAAAAGCCTTGCGAGAAAATCCCTTAGTCTTTGCTTTTAGATTGTACGCTGCATTTCCCAATGAACATATTTATATACTATTTTGCGAGAGCTTTTTAGTATCTACAGGCCTCGAAATGATTTCTCTGTGTTTGACGCTTGAGTTCAGATAAAAGTTTGAATTTGATTCATTTAATAATGTTGTTTTAGATTGTTAGATAGAATTAATAGCGATGTTTTTATTAAATGTATCCATATTATTATCATATATTATAATAGTGTTGGACATAACAACACGCATATCAACATATTTATATAAAGCTTAATTAATGTGTTTACTTTTTATATTGCATACACTGATTTACTTATGCACCCACCAAACGCTTTTTTCTATACATATATATTTTATTTAGATTATAGTATAGAAGGTATTTCCGTGAATAGTATTTTAACGATAATTTTTTGATAAACTTTTCGATAGGATCGTTTGCCAAATATTGCATTACTATCAACACCTCAGTGATTCAATAATAAGATCACATATATAAATAACCTTATTATTGAATCACTTTTCAGAGAAAAAGCGGCTGTGCAAAGTTTCTTTGATGCATTTAATTATACTTGTGATGTTGCTGCGGTACAACGGCGCAGCGTTTCTTAGAATTAAATATCTGATTTTAAAGCTGGTAAAGTCTGGCAGCCTTTTCAAGTTCCGGCTGACTATAAATTGTGTTACTATGGATTTCTGAAACTTCTGAAAGAGTTTATGTGTGAACTGCATCGTCCAAACGGAGATAGTTGAATAATGACGAAGGCCTATACATTTTCTTCAATTTATTAAATTAAACTTCAATGATCATAGATACCATAAAGGAAGAGTAATATTTTGACATCATTTACAGAATACTCCGATCGTTTTTTTATAATTCTATTCATACACATTTTACATTTAATGATTGTATTTTAAATGATATTTTTCTATGCCGAGGTCCGTCAATCATCAATTGGCTTGTTTCTACACCTATAATTACTATTAATAAGGAACTGCGGCGAGAGAAGGTAATATGAATTTGTCGTGTGATATTTGAGAAAGTTATTTCATAATTAAAAAAAAACTAAAGTTTAGTTATTATATAATGGACTCGGCTTTTCCCTGATCTGGTATGTATTTTCTCGTTGTTTAAGCTTTATAATTTGCATATCTTTACGCTATTCATTGTAAGGGTGTTAGATAGAATTTAAATATCAAAATTGAATCGTTAACATTTTTTACATACATTTGTCACTAACGACCCGGGTTTCGCCTTTAGGCATCTTCGGGAATTCGAGTCAACGGATGAACTCGAACTGACAGTGAATAGTATTACAAAAAAATTAAAAAAAGTTATCACTCAATCTAGAAATTACATTGATATATTAATTAATTTTAATACTGATTTGATAATGCGGTTTACCCCACATAAAAGTGCTGGCAGTCTCTACATTGTACTTTATAAATGACATATTTATTCTGATTTTTACAGTATCTGTCGTTCTTTTATATAGGTAAATGCCACGAAAAGTTACTGTTTAATAATTGAATAACTATTGCACAAAAAAAGTGTTTTATATTATTTTTGACTTCATACAATGATTTAAATATTTTTTTGTGCTAAGAAAATATCAATAATGAAAACATTCGATTTGTATGTCATATTAGCTCTTTCTATTATTTCATTCGTGTGGACATAGTTTCACTGCTTGTTTAACTCACAAAGCGAAGCAGCGCCCGCCTTAACTTCACCGCTTATCTACTTCCATTAGCCGGGTAATTTAATTAAATTGTAACTTTTAATGCACTCCTCCCTCCTCGGGCTCGGTTTGTATTCTAAGATTTACCTCCTCTCCATAGTAGCAGCGATGCACGCCTCTGATAAATATTATTCCAGCGCATTCGTGGATCGAAATTTCCACAATGGTTTTATTCTACGTTGCATTTTTAACAGATCTCTTCTTTCTCTAGTTGTCAGAACAATAAAGTTTGTAACTACCTGCTATTTATAAACCTTGATGAATATAATGTATTTCATTGTATGTAAATTATAATATACTTAATTAATTATTAAAAAATTGTGTAAAAGTAAACTGAAAAAATAAAACATACACATTCTTAAATTAGCCATTGAATATGTTAATTAAATTATTCAGTCCTTAAATGAAATTCTTTGAAGGACGATAAACATATATCCACTTTTTTAATTGAATATATAATATATTCATATTACCATGGTACTCTTTCAGAGCCTAGCAAATCCATGTAAACTATTATGTCTTCTATCTCCTATGACTGACCTATTTGTCCAAATTCAATTTAATTGTATACAAAAGATTTAAAAAACTGTTTTATAACTTTGTGATTTAGAACAGTGCTTCCTAAACTTTTTCATTCTACTGCCCCATATCCTGAAAATTAAATTAATTTAGTTATTGAAAGATAAAATTGTAATAAAATCACGAATGATGTGTTACAATATAAAGATTATGTAAATATGAAATGTATAATTAAATACTTGAAGACTGGAACATTTTGCTGCCTCCCGTAGAAGCCCTTCGGCCCACAGCTTGGGAAGCACTGATTTAGAAAATAGTTGCTACAGAGTAAGATCGTACTGTTGAATTAATGTTATTTAAATGTACGGTTATAAAATCAAAAGTGTCCCGCGTTACTAATATCACATTTTTAATGCATTAATACACGAATTTGTTTTGCACCAATTTTCGGTATCAGTAGAACTTATTCCTCTAGTAGTCGTTCTCTCCATTCGTGAATTATAAAACCGCTAATTACAAGCGGGAGAGGGCGACATTTTAAAGTAAGCAAAAGAGAACTCGTATTTTACTTATGAGAAATTGCTCCGCGGCGTTAGCACAACATGTGCACGGGGAGTAATAATTATTCCCATTTCGCCTCTGGCACAATGCTCTCCTCCCACTCTTCGTCTTCTTCGCATCCATGCCGGAGCGGGACTGCTTTATTTGCACCGCTTTGTGTGCACACTAATGAATGTTTATTACTTTTTACGAGATAATTTAAATGACACAATGTTAGTAAACGCTTTTTACTGCGCGCGCGGTTAACGAGTCTTAAAACAAAATTAACCAGATTTGCGGCCGAATTAATTTGACATTTTGTTTATATTTTTATTCACTTTGACTCAATTCAAAGGCTTTATTTCTTGGCAGTAGTAATGCGCTAAACAGCGCAACGTTATAGTGTACTAGTAATGGATGATATTATTCAATGTTGTGTAGAGAAAAAAGCTCACAGTCTGGCCTAAAAGTATTTGATTCAGTCCTACGACTTGAACTTCTTTTGTCCTTTCGACAATAAATTTGGTTGATCGTTGCATGAATTTTGCTTTCTTTTCTTGCTTTTCATCACTACTTATCTGTGGGAAAAACTATGGCGGGCCGTAGTTTGGAGACCCCTGTTTTAATATATTCTTTATACTCGTCTCGGATCTTTGAATACTCCCTCACGACATAATATATTCTTGAACAAGTGTATCTAATTTATGAACCGGACTTGTACAGAAATTATAGACCTGGCAGGTTGAATAGGATGTCATTATTATAAATTTAATCACCGTGAAATCTAAGATGGATGCTGCTGATAGTATTTTATTGCAATGCATTGAGTCGTTCCAAAGATATATAATCCTCGGCTTATCTCGATCTATAAGTTAATCGTTTATAATTAAGTGCCCATTATCGTGGGTAGTATCAAAAGGCGTAATATCATGCAGAATGACCGATGGAATTACTTCGGCTAATTGTATACAGTAGACTCATGGCAATTCAACAGATTAAATTAACACATTTTAAATACAGTTCAATTATTACATAGATCCAGGATGTTGTTTTAATTAATCTTTGTTAGTTTTCCGCGTAATCCAACGATTTCCATTTCAATTCGTCACGGATTGTTTGCAATTTTATAGCTTAGAATTCGGATACCGGACCCTTATACGAAAGTGAATGTGTCATTCTCGTTAATCTGCAAGAACTTTATATCACCCATACATATAACCAAAATCAACCAGTTTTATTATCATTCGTACTATAACACGCGAAATGACATCACATTTATTTTATAAAAAAAATATTAATGCATCTGCCAATTGAAATCAATTTTTTTTACACCTCTACGCCGTAGAGGGCTTATAACATAACTTGATGCCAACTTTTCTTCCACCTACTTTTCTCTGTCTACATATAAATAAACATATACCGTGAGCATTTACGATTCACCGTACGTTCTCTGCGGGGACGCGTACGGAATAAACGCTAAAATCGCGTGCAACCTTCAATCGTAGTTATTACCCTTTGTGCGAGAGCTTCCACCGTCCGCCTTTTATGCCACTGGGAAACGGCACTTGTTTGCTTTTTCACGGTTGGAAAAATTCCAGACTCGTTTCTCGGGAAAATCACCTGTAATATATAAACGTACGTTTCTCTTCGCATTAATAATGTAAAGATGTGTTTCTCTCGCGCCTCTGGCTGTGCAAAACATTCCTCGGCCGTTCAGTATCGACTGTAAAATATAAAGAAGATGATTTTCCTGATCATAAAAATGTGTTTTATACGCAGTGTTTATCAGCTTTTAGATGGTGCAACCAAAATTCAGAATTTGTCAATACACAAATAATATTTTAAAAAATAAAACACAATTCATACGTACTACTTCCACATATTTGTAATGATCAGGACTGGTTTCGCTCATCACGAGCATTGTCAACTGATAAAAATACAAACATAACAGGCTTATTTATATAAATATGAGTGTAAAAATGAACGTATATAAAACTGATGGTTTATGAACTAAGACAAGAAAATACTGATTAGCAAACAAATTATACATAAGTGAAATAAAAGAGTCTACAATTAAAATGTTATGGACCTCTTACAAATCAATAAAAACTAATATGAAATCACAAATATAGCTATATTAAAAGTCCATTAGCTGTGCAAATTTATATAGCTATAGTGATTGAGAAATAGGTTTTACTCAAATACTCTCAAAACCGTAGTCGATATCAATCAAAAAAGCATCTGAATTATTTTGTTATAATAGACTCAATGGGCTAATAGACGAATGGTGGTCAAAATACCGTCCTGGGTTTCTATGAAGGAACACACTTTAAGTTGTGCGGAAATAAGTAGATTACGATATTGAAAGTATGTTTTCCAGCACTTATGGAAGGGCTTATCTTATATATACAAATATAAAGAATAACTTAATTTTATTTAATGATGTGCGACTGAAAGCGAATATGACCATTCTTTTCGATAATAGAAGCACATTGATCGAATGATTAACCTCTAATCAGCCCTATCAGACATTAATCAAAGCTTTCTGTGCCCAAACACCGCAGCTCTGCGTGCTGTTTGACTTTCCGGTTTCCCGTCCCGGCTTCCGTTTCCTCGCGTCGCGTGCCTTCGGAAAAGCTGCCCCTAATAATAATACGGCCACTTGTGTCGCATTACTTCACACAAGTTTGGCTCGACCGCGCTTATTGCGCCGTAAATCGTAAAGCCCTTTGCCTTATTTTTTGGCTCGCCTTTATGAGCTTTTTCGTAATTGTCTCAAGTTGTTTCGGTACAACACCCTGCTTTTTATCGGCATTAAAACACAGGTTTTTTTATTAATAGGTGGATTGCTTTTACGCACGCACTTTCTTCATATGATAACGATGCCTAGTTGTTTGATTCGTAGCTCAGTATACTTTTTGTTCATTCGTAATTACATTATGTTGTAATATGAGTCTTCTAAATTGTCAGGCTTTAACTTTTTATTCTCTTGAGCGTTTTATGGACAATTCAATAAATATAGTTATTTTTTAATAAGAAAAATAATGACAATTTCTAACAGTGTATAACTGTCATTTCAGTCCATAATCATCGTAGACCTTATTATTTTTAGTAGAACTCATCCAAATGGAATAATGAAATATTTATTTTCGTTCGGCTTCGTATGTTTCAATTTATTATTTTATTCTCTTTTGATACAACACATGGAACAATTCATTTCTTAATCAATTCGGATTGGAAAATTATTATTTCGTTCCTTATTTCACGCAAAATTTTATATTTATGCCCCTTCGTCACGGGTCTTTAATATTCCATTTTATATTTCAAACATGAAATACTCAAAAAATAGACTTACATTATAATCTTAATTGTAGGTAATTGTGAATATATTTCTAATGTCTGTGACGTGATTGTTAAAACGAATCTAACAGAACATGCAATAAAATACTTCGTGTGTTTGAAAAGTTGAATTTGTGGGATCAGTGAGTGCAGCGTGGTTTTTAAACGGGGCGGCCATTAAACGGTACCGTGTAACGAAAATGTCGTTATTCCGTTATAAAATAGCACGATATTCGTTTAACGACCAATAAAAAAGTATTACGGCCTCTTCGTACTGCGCAGTAATTCTGAATATGAACTGGCGATGCATTAAACTTTAACATGTACTTAAGGGGCGACTGAAAATGATTGAAACCCCCTCTCTCGGGCGCTTTAATTCTCTACGAAATATTCCAATATTTAATTTAGCATATCTCGAAATGGATAATAAACTTGCAAAGATGTACAGCTAATGTTAAGAGCTGTAAAAAACATCTGAGTATAAATTATGAAGCTATTTATGAATTTGTCATTGCTTATAATGAATGTAACCTGTCTACTTATTTTGTAACTGCTAGCATGATCTCAGCTCCGACGACCATTATTATCATCGTAATTTTTCTTTACCTCCCTTTAAAAATGTTTCTTTTAGCCATAACTGTAAGTTAAAAGGATAATTATTTATCCAGATAAATAACGATATATTGGACGGAGAATTCAATCAATAATAGGTTTATTGGTTTCCAAGGAATATCAAATATTATCTATAGCTATTTTAACAACACGCCATCGTAAAACTATTCCTAAACAGATATTAATTCGCATATATATAAATACATAAAAGAGTTATACAACACACCAGGTTACTTACTCTTGTACATTTAGTTTAATTTAAATGTTATTCACCTAAATGCTACTGCATTTATGTAATTTTAATGTGTTTCTTTTAATTACATTTTTTTTATTAATTAAGTGTGATCAATAGAACAAGCAATAGTAAATCGGTGTCCCCCGGTAAAAAAAACTGCAAGGAAAAATATTTGTAACGAAATAATTTTAATAAATATTTAGGAACGCACTGTTTGTCATAAAACGTTTGTACAGCATAATAACGCTGCTTCAGATGTATTTTTCTGTTCTTTTCTGTATGTACGTTTTGTTGCAGCTGACTGTTTTATATGACGTAGATTGTAGCATTATTTTTCATTCTCCCTGCAAATACAGCAGTATGGCTTTCCCGCGTATACTGAACCGTGTTCGGGGTTTTTTAAAGCGGAAAATACATAAGAGACGACGATCGTATCAGTGTCGATGAACACGGAGGGGTCGAAAATATTATTATCGGGGTACCGGCGGTGTCAGTACGTACGGGTAACAAAATAAGCAATAACAGCGTTTCGCTAAGTGAATAAAGCCCCTGTAAACGCGACAAGTATGCACTTATTGTAATAATGGGTAGATAAAACACAATTTATCACGTGAAAGTGTTATATTACACACGTACACAATTCGTAAGCATAGAGAAATTGTTGGAAATATATATTTGTCTATTGTAAACATTTTGCAAGTCTCACATAGGTTTAGAACGCTCTGCTTTTGCAATTTTTTAATACACATATATAATCATTGCAAAATGTGTTTTTTATATACATTGTATGATAAAATATTTTCTCACTTAAAACTTATCAATCAAAACACTTTTCTTCACTTCTGACTTCTGGCCGAGTTCTGTATTTATTCTTATGTTTGTCTTTATCATCCTGTGCGTGCTTGGAAATCCCTACAGCATATACAGGCCGCTGTTGTAACAGCATCGAATGGCAAGTTAATCGGCATCCGCGGGGTTGCTTAAAAAACAACTCAGCCGGCATGCTCTTCTCTGCTTGTTCAATCAAATCGTCATTCTAGTTAAAAACTACTTCATCTCAAATCTAAAATCCTGATACGTGTTTTTTTCGTTACGAATACATAATTATAATGTAGATACCCACAATATGTACAATGTTACATGAAGGCACTCGGAGAGTAGATATAAATATACGTTTCTCTATTTAACACGGGGTTTAATAAAACAAACAATAGTGTCACGGCGTGGTTATTATTAGGGGCATTTATATCAATATCATCAGAATAAAATAACTTAATTCTTGGGCGTAGCATAAGATTATCCTATATCCTAAATGTTTTAACGTTGAAATGCGCATTTCTAACGTGCTACAAATGCGTTCTAGTTCGTCTAAAATTACGGAGCTAATAAAATAATTTATGATTAGTGCTGGTTTCAGAGTAATGTGCGACACCTGTAATTATTGTAAGTTGACGACTTGCAATGAAGTACTCAGTCACCGCGAGAGCTTTACAACCACAATCCGTGCAAACGGTTAGGATTATTTTATTTTTACTGCAAACTGCAAGCACTTGAGAGATAAATAAATTATTTTAGCAGGAAGTCATGGGTGTGACGAAGACATTAATAATAACAAACATGACGTGTGTTACAAAACAGTACGACTTGACAGGACGTAGGGATGGATGTTATATTCGATCGCTATATCCATTAGCTACATACGGTTTAAATATCCGTTTATAATATTAAATGCAGCAAAAGATACATCACTTTCCGATGTGAATGTTGTAGTATAGTCCTCAAAAAATACCCATGCTTATTCTGCAATAAACAAAGTATTGAAAAACAAACACGATACAATGTTACAACAATTCGTACATATTGCAGTAGAATTTTCTCTTAGAATTATCACGGCCACTTGAATTCATATGCAAGTATCTATGAATGTTGGTAGTGCTATAAAATTAATATTAAAATTTCAGCCGACTACAAAAACTACCGCTCTTTATCCCTACTATGCATTTCGTACAAGTTTATGGAGCGGGTGATATTACCGAGACTTTCCACAATACTTGAAGAAAAATTGCCAAAAGATAAAACTTGATTTAGATTTAAAAAATAGCAGAAACAGCTTTCCTAGATTTATCATGCGCATAACACACAATCATGAAAACTTTCTTGCCTTTTGAATCGTTAACTTCGATTTCTATCTACCTGATATCGGGTGTCGAATACTTGTCGCGACCTCATCCCTACAAATAATATAAGTGACATTCGCGAGAAGCAAAATGAAAAAAATACTCAACACGAAATAAACCAGTTAGTGGGACATTAACATAATGATTGAAAGGCCAGCGAGAAGCGTTAGGGCTCGGCAATAAATATTATTAACTGCACGTACTTGCTGTAAAAGTGCTATTATGATAAGGATAAAATGTGTGTATATATGGCCACAAGTTTACTTTTAATGGCTCCCAATACGACTTTTCAACTTTACGAGTGGGGATATTAATAAACGCGATGTTGTCGTTCGGAAAAATGGCCGGCGAAAGAAATTAGCTTGCAAAAGTTTCTGAGGATTTCAATAGCCGTAAAGATTTTTTCTTACCCTTTAACGGTCAGTCAACACTTGGAATATCTTTCTACCATCACCTATCCCTATTTTTCTTGTCTCGAAACGTGAAATTGAGGATTCATGGGACTAAATTCGTATCGAAATATCTTTGCAATTGAAATAAAACTCAGAAAATCGACAAATGTCTTTAACATTTGAAGATTTTTATTTATGGCTTGACAGAAAATTAATTTCATTTATTGATCTACAATTTCAAAACAGTTATTTCACCTAAAAATTTGCAGTGGTCTACAAAAATAACTGTAAGCCTGAATTCTTTGAACTGTTGCTGTTCTATCTGCGTAGTCAATAACAACTTTATGTAAACGACATATTATGTAATAGTTCTTGTTTAACCATAATGGCGAAAAAATACAATGATTTAAATTCTTTTCATATACATCCTTTTTGTGTTTGTATCTGCGGTAATTATTTATTGTAATTTTCACTCGTTCGTAATAAATATACCTTGAAGTATAGAAGATATATTCGTGTTTGTGCAGGCTAATGTTCGCCCACTTGGTAGGCGGGCTGCGGGGTTGCCTTGCGACAACCGGATCAATGTAAAAAGTTGTGTAAATTGTTCTGAAACAAGAGTTCGGCTCGCGACGTGACCGTGCCATATTAATACTGCAGTGGCAGTCGTGGCGTGGCGCCTTTTCCAATTCATGTTTAACCTCACATTATGCAATATATTCGCAGCGAAACATGTCCAACATTTTGTAATCAAAGTCATTTCCTGCTGATTAAAATACATCATCAGAACCACTTATGTTCTGTTATATATCACATTTTAAACCAATTATTAAATTTTACAATACGAAATGTCTTCCTATCGAAAATTCGATATGACAATATAGCGAAAAAATTGCTCAATATATATCCTTGGAGTAAGCTTTTGTTATTTAAATTAGTTGCAAATCATGCCAAAATTTGGTTTTTATCCATAAAACTATATTTATTTTTTTAATATCAATAACTGTTTCGAGTTCGATTAGAGGAAACGTCTGCCGGTATAAAAGTTTTTGAAGATATTCACTGAGTGAATCATTGTTTCAAGGAAATGAAATGACTTTCAACAAAATGCACATAAAACATCAAATTGATTTCAACGAATACTAAAAAGCTGCTTATAAAATTTTACTGTTTCATATTTTATCGATCTTTCCCAGTTTTCACGTACAATTTACTTTTTTTTTTTTTTAAATAAAACACAATTTGTTTGTACTACTTCCACATATTTATAATGATCAGGACCGGTTTCGCTCATCACGAGCATTATCAACAAATTGTGTTTTATTTTTTAAAATATAATGTCTTTCCACCAAGAATTGACAGTTATCAAACACCTTAAAAGTGAACATTATTTCTATTCGAATGCATAACGTATAATTGTTGCAGTGATGTAACTTATAATAACATATTATGATTCAGAATTGGAAGGCAGACAATGTTTGTATTACCGCTTGGCTGGTTATTTTGCCTACTAAAATGAACAACATCAAAGTAAAACACTCGCGTAAATAAACGATAAAATGTTTATCGCAGCATTCGCTTCAGATATAATCAAATATTTAGCTTTTTATTAGCCTTAACAGATCGATCATCTTTTCTCCATGCAATCGATTCACAAAGATTTCCATTTGTATTATTTATGAAGATGTACGAAATATAAACATGGCTTCATTCCGATCGTAAACTCTTCTTTGATATTTCAAATGTATAAATCGTATTAAAAGGTTTTTATTTTTACTCGCTATAAAAATAAAAAAATGTGTGCAGTATTTTACGTAACTTTTAATTTGACTTTGTACCCAATATATACCGATTAATTAAACGAAATTTCGTTTTAATTATGTGATTTTATCTTAAGTAAATTCCAGAACGGCTACTCATTGATCCTACGTATTAGCTAATCATTCTGCTAATATCCATATTTTTGTAAGTTATCAGATGAAAATATTGTTTTGCACTTTATAAACGTATTAAATATGAAATATTAGTCAGTGACATTGAGTTTCAATATATAATAATATATCTCGTCTAGGATATTTTTACGTTAGCGATGATCAATCCGGATGTATATAGACGTAACGATGGCGTGATGCCGAAATAGCCATGTTTATATTTTAAATCATTTTATAATAAAAATACTGTAATTTTTCTTTAAATATTTACTTTGTCGATTGACACACACAATGATCTTTTTCATCTGACGGATAAAAGCAGTATTTGAGTCTGGAACTAAATCATTTTATGTTATTAACTCGTTTTTTTTTTTTTTACTTTTATTTATATGTTAATAAAATTAATAGAACTGGAAATGTGTGCTATAGATGAAAAGTCGGTTAATGTTTTTTTAATCAAAACATTAATAAATAGACTGGACGTAATCTTATTTATCCGACACGCCACTTCACTGTAAATGGCGATTATCTTGTAAATTTATCGTTAATGATCATGATTCGTTTCCGAAGACTTTAATAGCCTCTTCAACTAGTGTTTATGACACAGGTAATTTATTTCTAATAACACTTCATCTAACTACATGTAATTATTCGGACGCCGCAAATGTGCACTGCGGACTTTAATCATTAATGCGTTACGTTTTATTTTTGCGAAATATTTAATTCATTTAAAATTCAAAGGTCTTTTATTATCGTTGTTATGTCCTCGTATCATTTTTCCTGACTATCGTTTTGTTTCATTGCCATAATACAAAATTATGGCTATAGACCGAATAAAGCTGTCCCATTAGTGTGTGGAGGGATGCAAGAAAAGGAATATGGTATGTACGCCTTAAATTATGGTCATCCAGCGCCATAAGAATTCATATACTATATTATCCGTCGACAAAAAATAAATGATGATAATTTGTCTTCCATCTAAACAAAAAAATAAAAATGCGATCGGTCGATTTTATTTTTTGGAATTCTTCGAGATTCGGACGTTTTGATCGCACGTCACTGGCGCCATCTCATATGTATTAATTAGAGCTGTCACATGCAAGCCAAACCGTGATGTAAATATCGCATTATTCGTGTAAATATTATTTTTTCCGCTTCGCGTTCCGTTATGAAAATTAATTGTTTCTACATACACATTAAATATTAATTAATAACGTCGACGAAAGCAGCACTCGCAGAGCGTATTCGATTAATTTGTTTTCTGCGTGGGGGGAAAGGGGAGAAAGCAACACTACACGATTAAAACGTAGACAGTTTTTTACTCGCCGACATTTTAATTTATAGTTACTATTTTCGATATGAAATTTAAAATTATACCGTGTGTGTATGCTTTAGTTAATAGCCGTGGGTTTGGTTTGATTATTGCTTATTATCTTCGTAATAGCACCTTTTTATAAGAGAATATATTGCCTATTTGTCTTCATTTAGTGAAGAGCCATGAATAAATTATTAAACTTGTTTATTTTCTCTATTCGATTTGGACATTTTGTTTTTTTTTCAAGATATCATTATCGGTATTATTATGTTAAATTATAAGTAACCTGCCTGCTGCTTTTTAAATTAATTAATACACATCCGCCTATAAAACGATCTCATCGTACATAATAATTATGAAACTCTTACATAGTATTTTTAATATCCACATTCCAGTCGGCGCAAATCAAAACTGGACATTGAATCCCAGTTCGAAATAATTTTGAAAAAAAAACTTTATATTGTAAATTCATATCATCACAGTTCTCTTTCACAACCACTTAAATATCACTTTTGACACAATAGGTCAGGGTTCTCAAACTTTGTTTTTCTGAGACACACGACATATACGACGCCTACCATTGCGTTACACGTACATTATTTTATTAAAATTGATACATACCTGATGTAATTCAGATAATGTATCAATTCGATAGTGAATAGTAACTTGGCTCACACACATCCCTCTGTCTTGAGTGATATTATTTCATCCAATAATAAGATGACTATGTTTTATTTACATCGACTCTTATTTAGATACGATACCTTGTAGCACGACTTTTAATGTGAGTTTGAAAAAAATATTTTTAAATTACTGAACGTCGCTTACGACACGTTTCAGAAATTGAATCAATCAAAATTTCTCTTTAAACTTCAGTGTTAACTGTTTTGTTTCTATTACGAACGGCCCCGGCAGTCATACATCATAAAAATAAATAGTGCTCACGGTAAAAAAAAAATCGGTTCGCAATCAAATACGGCCGGGGGCATAAAAAGTAATTAAAGCAATAAACGTGTAATGTTGAGAAACTAGTTCCACCGTAATTTATTTCACCTCAGTTTATTTGAATTAATTACCATTCAATTTAATACTTGCATAAAACGTTTTGATACTCATTAAATGAAATAGTTACATGTTGCCGGACAGGTATGCATATTTTATGCCTCATTTTAATTATTATAATGACTAATGACAAATGTTTATTTTATTACGAACTGGATAAAGATAGCCGGCTAATCTATTCCATGCATGCCTTTTGAATCTTACTTGTATTATCAATAAACATTATATAAAATGTTGATTTTGTTTTCTCTTCATTTTTATGATAGTATTTATTACACCTCGTAATCGAGAGCTTTTATCCAATATTTGATGCTACGTTTAATAACAAGCTTGTATGAATTTAGATCTACTCGTGTGAGAACGCCGGTTGTATAGTAATACCTCCGGCATCAATGAACATATTTTTTATTTATGTATTTAATTCCACAAGTTGCAATCAATACTAATTGCAATTTCAGCATCACGTCGTAGCCAGGACAAGGTGTGTGATGCGGACGTCAGATATCGATAAATTAATCGTTGAATTCAATACATTGATGTCGGATAAAAGCTCTAATAATAATGAAATTGTATCGAATACGCCATTTCAAATCACTTTCCAAAACTATCCATATGATTTTCAATACGTCAGCTTATGGAACAAATCTCAATGATACATAATTAACTGAATAAGCAAAGCGTCAATTAAAATACTATATAACATGTATCTAGGTAGCAATGATAAAATCATTTTTTTTAAACTTACAAATGGTACGCAATTTAATATTGAAAAATGGTACTTTCATATCTGCTGCTTGCTAAATAAGTGATTTACTGAAGCCATAAACAAAAAATATAAATAACATCAGTTATTCTATCTTTAAAACGTACTTTTTTGTAGTAATTATTTCTGCTATTTATAAGTCAATCAATTTTGAATTACGTATCAATTGCTGGTCAAGAAATAATTAATTATAGTACAGTCAATAAAATTATCGTGTGAACAACTATTAGTAGCTTTTTTTCCTCAGTTCGGATTTGAAAGTCTTTTTTTCTCGCGGTCAGCATGACCTGGATAATATAAAGTATTTATAAATATTTCACATATCTAAATTATGTTTCTTCAGTGCAGATTTATTAGAGAATAATTTCGCTTTATTAACGTGATTCTTGATGACGTAATGTTTTTTTAGATCAATTGCTTTTTTTGAGATTATTTATTTGTCATAAATTGATATTTTAACACGAGTTACGTCCTATCTATATTGACTACACATTATTTTTCAAACAATCTTCTTAAAACTGTACGTTAATTATTATTATAATTGAACGTTCCCGAAAAATTTGATCACACCTATCAGTTTTGGAAATCTGCGTATAAATCATACACTTTTCAAGCTGATTTTTTATTTAATTTATCTTATTGAAATACACGGTAGTATGTCTGTGATGTTTTCAACCCTTTTTCCTATCTTTTCCTATTAGTTTGTTGTAAAAAGGGAAACATGTCCTCGTTAAATGAAGGTAACTCTTGTTGTAATAATGGATTTGTCTGCAAATTTAAGGAAGCTGATTTGACAAGCATATATTATTTTTTATTAGTCTTCATTATTATTCTTTATATGATTTCGTGTAGTATCTGACCGGGTAATTTTCTGTTGTTCCAGGGCTCCGATGGTGGTGCATCAGCGGTGTTCGCGGCCAGCGGGGGCGTCGGCGTAGGCCCCGTCGGTGGCGGCGAGTTCCCGTGCGGCGGCAGCGCGCCCCTGGGCGGCGGCGGTGGGGTCGCGGGCGGCGGCGGATTGGCGGGCAGCGGGGGTGCTGCGGTGGGCGGCGGCGCCAGCCCTGCGCCCGCACCCCTACCGCAGCCCGCGCCCTCACCTGCTCCCGCTGCCTTGCCGCCGCCGCCCTACACGACTTCTTCAATGCAGGTAAGAAATTTATTGTCAATTCCCCAATATGCTAAATCTTCTCACATAGAAACCCCAATGGCCCGTCACTTGGTATTATGTTTGCTTCCAAGATTTTGCTTTTCGTACTGTCAGTCTGTCTCAATATTTGACAGAATGATTTAGATTTTGAGAAAGCCAATTCAATCATTCTCCAATCGCACTTCTAACATATTATCTCAGAAATAAGCATACAAATTGTCTGCTTCATTTTCCTCATATTGTTCGCCATTAAATTTATTGATATAAATTATAACCGGAGAACTCTATTTTATATAAAAATAGTATAGCAAATAAAAATCATCGTATACCTGACTTGTTGCGGAAAATTGTGAGTGTTTTTGTCTATGTTTAATTACCATCACAAGACGCCCCATGGTGTATATCAATATCAAGGCGTGTTTCGCAGCATTGAAAATCTCTTTAGCAATAAATATTTAGCAACACGATCAAGTGTTGTATTAAGCCGTCGTAGCGTTTCGATAATCCGCCAATTTTGATTAATTCGATTCATAAACCGCTCCGTTGACTCTCCGGTAGTAAGTCCGGTGTTTACACGCTGCTGAGATTAATTTTCCCGCAATTTATTTGCCCGGTGTGTATCTGCCGTTTCGGAAAAGGGCAGGATGCGCCGATTTATCGGTTGGTATTTTTACGCTTCGGCGGTAGCCAAAATACATCAATTCGAAGTGTTTCGCACAGTTTTTGTGAATTCTTTGCTGATTGATATTATTCACTAATAACGATGTTGATTTAGAAACAATATTGCTGGCTCAATTACATTTTAATAGTATTGCTCGTGATATAGTGATCAGTTTTAATGGAACTATTTTTGAGCTATGGTTTTGTCTTTCAATTGATTTTTTACTATTGTCAAAGACGCGTTCTGAGTTGCCAAATTTTTTATAATGGTGTGTCCACATCTGAGCATTTTTGTGCGCTGTGAGTCATGATTTGCTCAGGCGTGGAGTTTAATAACTTATTTTCGCGCGTGGTCACAGCTCAAGAGTTCGCGTAAACAAGTCATTAAACCCCACACCTGAGCAAATTATAACTCATAGCGCGCACAAATGCTCAGATGTGGACACACCATAATATAGTGCAGTTTTTACACTCCACTTTTCAAGAACTAAAACCAAATATTTGGTAATAGGAGGCGTCAACCAAGGTTCACTCGAAAGGCAGCATTACTCAAAAAATGGCTGGGAAGCCCTGTATCTGGATATGATTTTTTAGTGTTTTCGACTATTGGTTGACAATATTGTTGGGGGTCGCGATTTGATAAAGGTTGAGAACCATCAGTCGACACTTTTTTCGCCTTTTTATTTTAGTATTATTAAATATAACCAATGATTGTCAGATACTAGCACTATTTTTTTAACATAACGCAATTCATTTTTCTGTTGTTTTCATTAATACTAAAGACTAGGATTAAAACGTTACCATTATTATCGCTATAACGATTTAAAAACTGGCAGTCAATCAAATATGAATTCCACGCCATTCTGCGGGTAAATAAATAACAAAAGCTGCTCAATATCTTCCGCCCAAACAACCTGTGTTTCGGCTTGTGTTCGTAACGAATGAGAAGGTCTGCATTGTACACAATGCGCCGCATCGTATTATCAATCATTATTAGCAAACACGCGATTCGTTTGCACAACTAACAGTAGTGTGCAATTGACAGCATAATTATTATGCATTGATTACATGGTGCACGCATTCGGACGAGCGCATGCGATGCCGCAATGTGATGCGATGTTGCACCCGCGTAAAGCAACGAGATCCGGCAGACCAATTTACCTATACACATAAACAAGCAGTAATTACACCCGTTTTGTCTAATTGTTTATCATTATTAATTAGTCAGCGATTATTAACGATTACGCAGGTGAAGTCCATTTTAGGACGTAAATAAATTCAGCATTGTTTTTTTGACAGTAAATAATAAAGCAGCTAATTGGTATTAATGGGTTAACTTTATATTGAAACTGAAAAGTATCCGCTGTCGTTATAATCGTACGATTGTGATCTTTTCGATATTATAACCTTAGGACACATTTTCATATTGACTACCGTGAATTCACCTTAATTTACTTCAATATTTTCCCATATCTGTTACAATATAATCAATAATACATGTTATTTACTACACTTAGTTTTAATACCCACAATACTCTTCAAAATAATGTAAAAAAGAGTAATTCTTTAATTTCGTATTTTGAATAACCGTATCCTAAACGCTAAACTGAATTCGGAATGACAGTGCAGCATGAAATCATTTAATTTAAATATTCTTTTCATTGTTTGCTATCGGGAGTCGCTATTCACTGTAACGATTAGACTAATTTAAGTATAATTTAAGACATCGACTGAGGGTGCTTGATGGAATTTCAATATTAAATTTGGATTATTGAGATTTTACTAATGTTTTTAATTCAGCCTTGTTCTTTTTTTGAAACTGTTATGGATGCACTAAAATGTATCACGTGCTGACAGTTTTTTTATGTCTAATGATGCTTATCTCACTGGTATATATTTACCTCTCGACGTTTACTTTTTCATGATGTTTATCTCGCTGTGTAATCAAAAAATTTGCATTGAATGCCGCTTTAATTGACTCAATGTTATAATTATACGTGTAAGATTTAATTATCTGTTAGCTTGTTTTGTTGTTTTATATTGCTGATGCATAATGATACAAAGAAATTAATTATGATCTTACTCATACATTCATATATTATTTAGATTAAATTATCCTCCATATTTATGTTAACCGGTTCCAATCTAGTAATTACAATTTTGTATTTACATCGACATTGTTTAAATAATAAACCACTATTAAATTTTTTTGGATATCAATATAAATATCCATATTTCAGCCGATATGTGTGGTCAAATACGAAAGAAAACAATGCGGTTTTTATAATACAAATAATTTTCCTTTATGTTTTATTTATGTATGAGTTGGCAGTTCTGCAATGAATTCATTTTTTGTTATTATCAATAAGACAATTATAGTTTGTATTAAATATTGCAGTGGCTTCTTGAATCGATTAAAATCGTATTCAATTAAAAAATAAACGATGCAAAATGATGTTTATGTAGTTATAAAAATAATATTTACATTAATGATAATAAAGTCTACAATAAACATAAAAGTTAAGCATTGTGGTCAGTGCCGTTGGTACCTCTTTAGAGAAGACGGTTAAGCAATTAAAACAATAAAGATCAGAGATTTACACTATATCAATCATGTAAAAAATGTATGCCGATTTATATTTTCGGAAACTACATTATAACCTCGAATTTACAATAAAATGTGGAATTTTAAAAAACATGTAAATCTTATACATATTGAAATCTAACAGTCACCGCTTGTAAAAAATGTTCTGCGCATGTACCAGTTTTAACGCCTGCCGGCCGATAATGTATATGAGGTTACCCACATCCCTTCCGCAGATTACATATTCCCATTATTTAAATCAAATAATATTTTCTACTCATTTATTGAAACTTCGTTGGCCTTGTGTATTTATTTATTGCGTCGTTCATTTTTTAAATATTAGAACGCGCTCGGTAAATATACTTTATTATACAACGGACTACCTTATCCACATTAGTTCTTTGACATATTGAGACTTTGCTGTATCTTACTTACTCCTCATGAAGTCGCCGTACGAGTCAACTCAGATGGACAGATATTAGGAATTTTTGAAAGACATTCACACATGTTTTTACAGTGTGTAATTAATGTCATAAACAAGCGCCCTACGGTCTGTGGAGTTTTTTTTTAATTCCTGCTAATATATTTTAAATACCACAACCTGCCCATTAACGCCTAAGTTAGATAATTATATTAATCTATAGCGATATCACCAACCCATAAAACCTACAATAATTCACTTGTAGTTGCATTGAAACATTTATTAATTCCACATTGTGTTGCCGGTTAATTAACAATGTTTATTCCAATATCTCTATTGATGTTAATCATTCAGCCTGTCGGAACATATTAACACAAATCTGATTAAATATTTAAGTATTGATAATTGCCCCATAAAATAAATATCACTGATTATTCGTTCGCGCCGGGCTTATTTGCTGGCCTGTCACTTTTGTGTAATGCACCGTTATGTTTTAATGCGATTATTGTAATCTGTTTCGAGTCTGGTGCGCCATTAAATCAACTAATGCGTAAATATTCGATTGCAACATGTCGAATGTTGTTTTAATTTCCGTGTCCGTTTATTATAAACAGTAATCTGTAACCAGTCCATTAAAAAACTCGTTGGCATTTACTACTACGACTTTAAAAATCGCGCGTGAATATCACTGATAATTTTCCAGTATTTTTTTGTCTATTCTTTAATAATTATGATTTATCGTTGTGATGCTCTTTAACTGATCACTAGATGTATCAGTGCATAATCTAGTTTTATTTGATAGAAATAATTAGGTCTTTGGTGCAGATTATTTTTACTGTTAGCGGTTTTATTTTTGTACATTTAAACATTCTTTTAGGTTTAAATGAAACTTAATTCATCTTTTATTTATATTGAATTTTACCAAATTCACAGTCAATATTGGTTGACTTTTACCCAGTTCTATGTTCGATCGATCGATCCGGCGGTAAAATTGTGGAAATTTATTTTGTATATAAAATTTATATTCGTATATTTTATACGGCGTCCGTGGTGCGGACAGTTTTCATAAATTGATATTACTGTTCGTAGTCTGAGTTTTTGTGTTGTCTAAAGCTCCCTCCTCACCACCCATTCGATCCTCACGGGGCGTAGCGAGAGCGATCAGCTAACCACTAGTCCTGTCCTAGCCCTATCCTTCTATCCCTGCTCTCTTCGATAAAGAGAGATTGAGCAACTAAGTAAGAAACAGTTCTCAAAAAAAAAAAAAACTCCATTATGAGACCATATGTTCCACATTGGGAGCGGACATGGGGGGAAAATATTTTTTATTTTACTGTCTACAAATACGGATGACACGAACTTTGTCTCCCTGTGAAGCGTCCTTAGACTAAATCTTGACACTTCAAATAAATCTGATATGGATTTGTATACAAACTACCTATATAAAAAAATTTAATTTATGGATATGTCTAATTCATCACTCGTCTGAAGGTATGATATAATAATTAACCGGATTTATTCGCATTCGCAAAAACGGTGTTTCAAACTTTTAGTTTGAAAAGTTACATCCGAATACGATTTTTCTGAGGGGTCATAATCTCGACGATTGAATTTTTTCTACCTCCTAGCCTTTTACAAAAGTGTTAATGTCTTTTGATGTTTGATTATGACAGCTTATCATATCTATATGAAATGACATTATTTGTATGGACGCCTTTTTTATGGTTGGTAGTGTTCGATATTAAGAATTTCCAGACAATGTCTACACAATCAATCACTTAATATTCACGGCCGATGGATTTCGTTGAATAAATTAACCGCATTTTTGATCACCTAATAAATGTACAGCGATATTTGGTTGACATAAGAGTTGTAAACTCAATTAAAAATGTCACAACACCTTCTAGAATAAAACCGCTTTTTTATATTCGGTTTGTTAACACGCTGGTATATTTGTATGCATATTTTTTTCGTTTTAAAGATCGTGATTATTTTTTTATTTCTATCAAACGTTCGTAAATAGAAACCTGTTTGTGGGATTGATACTTTTGTATAGCTGAGGACAAAGCGGTTATTTAAAATGAGGATAAAAAATGCACACAAAGAGATTTTTTGCTTTCAAAATCGGATGTTTAAATCTGTTTCTACGTCACGGCAACACTAATAAAAATTATTCATTTTAATAAAATTTTAAAATAAAAACATTGTTTGCATTTGAAACCTTTTCTGGTAGATAATATAATTTTTGAGTATCAATTACATCTTTAATTACATTTCAATATTTAGAACAGATTCTATTAGAATAGTTCTTCGATTCAATGTCAATCTTTCCCAATTGACATTGTAATTATCAGTCACCGGTCCTTTAGCCGAGTTATCAAAGCTCTCGGAGTTTCGCTATACTTGCGCTGTCAAGAGTTGAAATCCCCTTACAGAAACTGTCATTTTCAAATCGATTAATGGATTTTTATTCAGAAACTTTGTTTGTTTCATGTGATGGGGCATATAGAGAGCGATTAGCTTACTACTGGTTGTTTTCTAACTTCGTGCCTATTTCCTTACCCTTCGAAGATAATTTAAGTGACTCATTTATAACTCCCTTTAAGTTATTCCACCTGGGCTGTGGTTTACATACGAAGCAATAATGAATTAAAATGCTTAACTTTTCGCGCCCCATGGTTAATGAAATATGTACGTTAAAATGTTTTTTATGTAATTATAAATTACGTCTTTAATTAAAAAATCATACGAGCGTACATAATCAAAACCTGCCTACAAAGTCAATGAGATTCAGCCACAATGATAATTACAGAGTAAGCCGTAATTAACAAAATAATAACCATCGATTATACATTGGGCGCATTCATTTTCGCCCGGCCTCGCCAATACACACACCGCGTTGCACAAATGCGTTTACTTTGTTTGCGGAGGTTAATAAAAGCTGCAGCGTGCGCTCAAATACTGGCTGCAGATATTATTGAATGTCTGACCGCAAATGCAATTTATTAAATTATATGTGAAACGGATAGCCGTGCGGTTGCCGATGCATCTGTACGTATGCTGTCTGTACCTGCGTCATGTCGAATGCACAATAGTGCAGTATTTCGCCATCCGTGGCATTGTTTTACTATGTGCCGTAGTAATTCCAACGAGATTGTCGGATTATTTGTGTATTAGTATTTCAAATATATTTTGTATGGCATAATACGTGCTTGAATTTTTTAATATCACGCACTGGAACAATTTTAGTGCAGATAAAAACACTTGAATGATGTTAACTATCAATTCTTGGTAGAATCGATATAATTTTCATAAAATTAGAACAGAATTTGTAGTTTTTATGCCAAGATTTTATCAATTTACTATTTGAGTGTTTCCGTATAATTACTTTTAGGAAGTGTTTCCTTTAATAATCCGTAAATCTCTGCCACACTCATAAAACAAATATTTTCTCTTCTCATTAGTCATAAATATTTTTTTTAAATAACCATGTTCATTGTATTATAATTAAAATCAGTCAAAAATGCTCACTCGCTAAAAGAAAAAAAACTAGTGCTGATCACATTATAGAATTTCATATTGCTGAGACGTATTTTCTGGCAGTAAACCTCGACTTGATCGAAATTTATCGAAATCCCACTAAATTTATAAAAAATGATTTGATGAAATGTTTTCAATGTCTCATTATCACACATCTTTCCGACTATGAACCCTCTTTGATAGATTAGGGTGAACGGTTTTCAATTTACCAATTCTTTTACAAATGTAATGAAATAAATCACAGCTGTATTCTAAGCCAGATTAGTATTTCTAATATAATTAGCATTTTCAAATAAAAAATGAAGATAATTGCAAAACAAATTCGACTGGCAATTTCAAATTTCCGATAATGTTTTATGCGACAGCGCGCTTGATGGAAATTAAGTTATTTTCATTGCTAAACCGCGCATGGTAATATTAAAATAAACAAACAATTACATGCCTCTCTTCAACGACTACATTATTTATTTTATTTGTACGGGAAAAAATATCAAATTTAATATTACTTTTATTCAACATGTCTATTTTCAAATGAATGAATCAATGCCATTTATAATATGGCAATATTATCTATTATTAAATTTGTTTATATGTTTTTTATGTCTATATATAAACGGGTTGATACTTTCGTTTCATTGTTAATTTATTTGAATTCGTTTGAATGCCGTAATGTTATTTAAACTGTGTTTTCATATTCTAGAAACGTAATCATAAGAGAGAGGTAGGTATTATGTTTTATTAATATTAAAAAGTGTTGAATATAGTTTCGCTTTTTCTATTCGTTATTATCCGCCACTCAAAGAGTGATTATTCCTATAATTATTATTAGTGAGCCTGCGGTGATTCGCCTTTTATAACAACTATGCAACAAACTCGTACAATATACAGCAACTCGCGAAACACATTTGAATTTTTTTTCACCCGTATCCATACCGTAGAGCTGATTTTATTATATATTATTTAGAATGTAACATGCAATTAAGGAGGCGACCTAATAGACGCTGTATTTTATGGCACAAATGACTTTGATATTTTTTTTAAATGATTGAGAAATGTTGATATAATAACTGTGTTATTATTATGTTTATTAAACATCAAAAACCTTGTACTATTATTATTTATGTGTTGAGTTTCTATTTCGATACTTTGTCATTCATCTATTCTTAGTATATTTACTACATTTGATTATTGAATTCGTATATTTTAATTGATTTTTTTTACACAAATGTACTTCACAGTAGCTATTTTTTGTATCGTTTAAAAATCTGACAACGACGCTAAATGAACGTTTCCCGAGTTGTTTGTTTATATAGCGAGTAGACACATAATGACGCTTATCGAATGGATAGTATCATGTAGTACGAAACACCTATAAATATATAAGTAGGTTTATGAAGAGAAAATGCTGACGCCATGAATTTGATTTGTCAAGCGCTTTCCGTGAGTCTACTTACGCTATTAAAACTGGGTCAATGATTTCATTCAACATAGCCAAATAATGTTGCCAACATGTTTTTTTTTTATTTGGTCATTTAATTTTTCTTTACAGCCAGCCGACATGCGAAATATCAACAAAAATGTAGAACGCTGCTTTGCTATATTAGAGTAGGTTATGTACAGCTGTAAGGCTGCGACTAAAATATTTTTGTTTTGCCTCGATTTAACAGCTTAATTAAGATGCAAACAGAATGCATAATCACCTTGTCGGATTTAAACCAGTTCACGCTGAATTATTTCAGTTTTGATATTTAAAATCTTTATCTTTGATTCGTACTTTCGAGGCACTTTGCTCATACATTATTCATGGCATAACGACGAGTATACTTTACCTCGCGGTAATAAATTGTCGAAAGCATTAACCTGCATAATATGTTGGTAATTAGCGGGGCAATGCAACACGGCACATCGTGGCGTAACTGGTTTTATTAACGCTGTCATTAAAATAGTACCTCTCAACTTACCATCCATCGTTTGTTCTTCGTTGTGGCTTTTAACACTCAAAAGACAACCGAAACAGTCGTTTTGAAGTGTCATTTTATTACACCCAATTTTAGTTATATATTATGTATAATGAAAAGAATTGTCACTTCATTTTCCATGTAGGTGAATAAATGACGATTCATTTGACTCTTCAATCGTACAGCTGATGTTCTTTTAGACAACCCTCAATTATCATTTATTTATTCCAAATATTCTTGACCTAATTTGCAGATATAAAGAGTTGCATTTATTACCTCTCCATTATTTATAAATTATAGTGATTTGAAATGATTGCTCACTTAATTTTATTCGCATCTTTCAAAAGATACAGAAAATTATTTTCTACCATATAGGTATTTGGTCAATGAAAAACGTATTAAATTAGTCTATAATTTGTTAATGAATGGCCGGTATTTAACGTAGTCAATCGTGCCCTTGACTTGAGTCGATCAAAAATATTACTTAATTTCGATTAGTAGATACTGGTATTATTCTAATCAATAAATAATTTATGAAAACTGTATTATATTCAACACAATACGGAGTAATCCTAAAATTCCAAAAATACAAACGTAACAGTTTTTAGTATAAATGTATATTGTAAGCATATTCGTACCCCGCTTCTACGGAAATCGTTTATTTTTTCTCTCTCCTAAAATGGTTACGGAGAACGTTGAATAGAATTAATTATATGTACACATTTTTTTCGTGATGTTATCGTAGTGAAAATATGCTTCGTTGTATAATGCATTTGAAATGAGCATACTTTTTTACTATTATTATGTAACCGCTTTTTATGATACGAATGGCGAAAATTCCATTTACTTTTATAGTATCCACATGATAAAATGATTAGTTTAATAGCTTTAGTAGTTAATTATGCTAACAGAGTTTGCGTTCACAATATAAATTTCTGTAATAACATCATTTTATTGGCGATGACCTATAGTCGCCATAATAATAAAAATCTTTTTACGATCGAAATGTTTATTTTCAACGTTTGGACACTTAACGTTTTTTTATTGTAATTTTTACGATGTCGTTATAAAAATTATGAATTGATAAATATCGCTTTCCATGTTAATTCGTGAACACTGCGTTTATAATAATTATTATTCAGTATCTGGTGGGCTTGTATTTGAATTAATTAAAATGCATCAATAATATAATTTACATAATCAAAACGCCGATCTTATTACTTGTTGCGGATACTGTTTATTAATTGTTTTTACATACCTTTTTCTCGTATGGATCAATGTATATTTCTGTGTGCGAAATGAAAACGGAGCTAAATATTCTAAGATTACTACAATTAGATTAATACATGCATGCATATAATATATCGTCAATATCTACACTAATACTGTGTAAAAAAAGATTAAACTTTAATATATGACCTTTGTGAAATCTATTGTGTGTTTGTTAATAACAAATAAATAATATGATGTGATGTATCCTACATACGTATTTATTTAATAAAACCGAAGATGGCTTCAACCTTTCGCGTGCTTGATTTATAGCGACTGTCGGCGTTCTCGGTGTTAACTATACTAATGTATTAAATTTATTAATAGCCATAATTTATGAGGAATAAAACGGATTTAGCGCGCAATCGGGGTCGTTTGTTTTTACGCCTTACCACATTGCCTTTCGAGGCCTTTGATCGCGCTTACTTCACGTCATTCTCGCAGGAAATTGTTGCACCAAATTTCCCTCCATAACGAGTGAAACTCTCGTGTGTCTTCATTTTAATGTGGATTCCATCATAATTTATACAACATGTCGTATTAAATTACAGATCGGCTTATAAATAACATTATTATACTATAAGATTTTCTCATTTAATCTCTTAATATTTATCATTATACTTATTCGTAATTGATCGACGTACGTGTAGCTATTCAAACATTTAAAAAAATGTATGTTTATGAAGTAATATTCACTCGGAGAAATGCATTCTTCAAACTCTAAAGCATTCGAGTATTTCTAATGTGCGTTGTCATTGATGAAAATACAATGAAATAAAATCATTTCCGAAACTTCAACTTCAGATCCAAATTTTTCATGGACGATTTAATCTCGCAGATAATTGGTTCTACTCGGAAAATTTTATCGTTCTTTGAGATTTAATTTCGAATTTTCAAAGTTTGTCCTGCGAGTCATGAACAAAACAAATACCTGGCAGAGCTAGCTGTTTGGGTATTTTGAATTTTAAATTATTAGGATTGACTCTTACTTGGTGATGTGTAATTTTATTTGAAAAAAATTAAACAATGCCATTTGGAACATTGTTTACTCTCATATGTATATTTATTTCAACTTTTCGTTTCTTTTCAGGTTTCAAATGGTCCTGTGACAACGCACATAACTCCGATTTCGAACCACGTGCCTCACAACAATCACCCGCCGCAGCCTAGACCCGCGTCCGCCAAGACGCAGAATACGCCTCCGGTGACGAAGATTCCGCCGCTTCAGACTAGCAAACCGATGATAATAACTAGTAATAATAATAGTAATGTGAATAGTAATAATGCGGGAAGCGTGACGGAACCCCCGATACCGACGCACATGCATCACCCCCTCGGAGGATACCACGCCGCCAACTACGCTCCGCATCATCTCATGCCTCCCGTGCCGCTCGCGCACGACTACAGGCATCCCGGCCACCCCGCGCATCCCTCTCACCCGTCGCATCCGTCGCACCCTTCGCATCCCGCCCACCTTCCCCATCATCCTCCTCACCCTCCTTCGATGCAGAACCACGGCGCTCCTCATCACCAGACGTCGCAGCCTCATCCTCCTCATCCGCAGAGCGCCCCAAACCACGCACCCCATCCGCAGAGTCAGAACCCCCAGAATCATGGCGCCCATCCGCCGCCGCTGCAGAACCACAGCATGCACCCGCTCGGTATCCAAAATCACGGGTCGCACCCTTCGGTCTCGCAGAACCACAACCCGCACTCCCATCCTTCTCCCCATGTATCTCACCCCTCTGGAATGCCGCCTCATTCGCAGCACCACCAGAACCACGGACACCCTTCTCTCGCGAACCTCGGCCAGCATCCCAACGGAACGTCGAGCCGCGGACCTCACGCGCCGGCGGTTCCTGGCCACGGGCAGCACTCGAACCACGGCGCTCACCCGGGAGTCCCGAACCACGGCCAACATCCCGGGGTTCCGAATCACGTTCAACACCCTGGAATGCCCAACCACAACCAGCACCCGGGAATGCCGAATCACAGTCAACACCTCGGGATGCCGAATCACAACCAGCACCCGGGGAGCGTTCCCAATCACAGCCAGCACCCTGCCGGTGTGCCCAACCACGGCCCCTACTCGAGTCACGTTCCTGCGGCGCACGGTCAGGGTCCGGCTCCTCCGGCTGGCGGAGGACACGCGGCTTTGCCCGTCGGTTCGGCGGCCGGTCAGCAGCAGCAGCAACAACAACAACAGCAGCAGCCCACTCCGGCGGATCCCGGAGGGGGAGGCGGAGGCGGAGGATTGTCGACGGTAGCGGGTCTCGGGGTGGGAGTGAGAGCGGTGAGTCCCGCCGTGGGTACCGCTCCAGGCCATGCTGCCGCGCCTCCTCCCGCAGCTTATGCTCCCGGATACCCCCCTGCCCTTTATGCGCCTTACGCTCCCGTTATGCATCACTCTCCTTATGTGCCTGCAGCAGCCTCTCCCAGTGCGGCGTCGCCGAGGAACACGGACACCACGGTGAGTTCTTATCATGTTCTTTGGACACATTTAAGATGTTGATAGAATCTTTTTATATTGTCGCATATTTCACAAATCTTTCATATTTATTTTTGAAGATTTATCACTCACCTTAAGAAGTAACTCGTGTGTTGTGTTATGTTTTTGAAACCAATAAAATTAAATAATATTTCAAATTTCAGCAGAGATCGAGCCTGACGTCACCTCTGGTAACACCGAAAAGTGTTCGATCGCAAACTCCCGGAACCAATGCTCCTCCTCTCACGGCGACCGCTCATTCGCCGCGGGGGCATAGCCCTACCAGAGAAAGAGATAGTTATGGGTAAGAAAGACTTATTAACTTCTTAAAAATTAAAAGTATCATTCTGTATTCATTATTTTGAAATTCCACACATTATTAATCATATTGTGATTTTGCCATTCATATTATTTGTCCAGTTAGGGAGGGGAGTTGATTTCCTACATTCCCAAATATTCTCTTGTCCATTTGCATATTCAGAATGCAAATGAAATATGGATATGTTTGCGAAATGGATTTGGATATCACATTATAATTTGCAGCGGTTTGAATATCTGCTACATTGTCAGTGCTCATAATGTTAACAGGAGCAGGAACATAATTAATGCCAAGTAAATAACTTTACTCCAGCTACCTTTGAACAATCATTTAAATTGATTACAATTTAAATTTGGATTATTGAGATTTAAATTAAATTTAAAAGGATTTAAATTAGATTACAATTTAAATATAATTATGTTTGCAGTGGATAATTCAATGCTTATGATGATTATTTATTTCTACTATTTAGTGCAATAGATAGTGGGCAGTGTATTAAGCGGCAATTAATTTTCATTCAATAATATAATGAGAACACTTTTCCCGGTTTCTTTCTTGGATAAAATATTATAGTCTTTTTTATATACAAGAAAAATTACTAATTGACAGATTTGCAATATTGTTTACTTCTATTTAATGAGTATTTAAATAGAATACAATAAATAGAGTTATATACACAGACAATAATAAGTTCACAATGGTTAGTGATCATAAATAGTCAGCATTTCATTGGTAAATTGAATAGTTTATAGTAAAAATCCGGTGAATCCGGATATTATTTTGGCAACAACTAATTTGCTGCGACATATCTTTAACGCTTCCAATGACTTTATTGAATTGTGTTTTCTCTAATTTTTCAGAAGTAACGTGAGCAGTTTATCGAGGGCGAGCGTGGGTACCCCCGTTTCAGGTACCGGCCCGTCGCCCGCCCTTCCGCCTGTGATGCCTCCTACCACGCATTCCGTGATGGCGCCTTCCCTTCAGCAGCCGAGCATGGCGTCCAGTTTGCCGCCGAGCTTATCGTCCGGCCTGGTTCCCGGCTTAGCACCCTCCATCCCCCCTGGAATGTCTCCCAGTTTAGCACCTAGTTTAGCCCCCGTCGTTCCCACAGCGGTTCCAGTTATTTCTGCGCCTTCGGTGGCACCTAAACCACCTCCACACCAGTGGGGACTGAGGTAAGTGTCGTGTATAATAATTTTATTTTACAATAAGTAATATTTTAACATATTTCTAAAAAAATGTAAATTCAATAAGTTTTCTCTATGTTCTTTTATTAATTTTTTTTTTTTTATGTTTCAGTCCTTCAAGTGTCGGAGGTCCTCCTGCCCCAGTGGTGGTCGGTTCTCGTAGTGTCGGTGCAGGCTTTGTTGCTCCGTCTGCAGCACCGCCTCTCTTTGCTGCGCCTCTTCCTCCTCCCGCTGCCCCACCCCCCACGCAACCCCTATCCAATCCCAATCCCTTCTCTGCTGAATCACTTTTCCAAACGAGTAAGTTTTCATACTATTTATTTATTTAAATATCATTATATCTCAAATATTAGTTGAAAGAGTTATTAGATAGCGGTCAATTTCAATTGTCTTACTGAAACATATCTATCAATTAATACTATATCTTTATGATACCTGTATGAATAACATTGTCATTTGATTTAGGTCCATCAGCAGATCTCCTCCGTCGCGAACTGGACAGCAGATTCTTGGCGTCTTCCGGAGGTGCCCCCGGAGCGAACAATCCGCCGGGCGGCGCTAACCCTCCTCCGGCTCCTCCGGCAGGCTTTGCGCTTCGCACCGAGATGCATCATCACCAACATCAACACACCCATGTACACCAACACCAGCTGCCTCCTCACCCCCAACATCCGCATCCCGCTCACCCTGCGCAACCCCCGCATCCTCATCAACATCCGCACCCTCATCCCCATCCGCATCCTCACCATCAACAGCTCTTCGCTCCGCCGCCGCCTCCTCTGGTAATTACTTTGCTTACTTATTTTTTAGGTCTAATGTTCTTAGGTCTTATGGCTTAATTAAAGCCATGAAATATTATAAAAATATCGTTCAAGTAGGTCTCCAATATCTGATTCTCTGCAGCTATGAAATGGCATAGAAATGCAGAAAATGCACTGTCAAGCGAGTAGCATGTTCAAGCTACAGAAGATTAATTATGTGAATGAGAACCTGGTCGTTTACTTGCTTTCACATAAAGTGGAAAATACCCGACACCAATTAAATTCACACTAAGAATTTTTTTCGAAGTTAAGGTGAAAACAATTTTGATTAGTCATATCGCACATTCCGAAGAAAAATGTAGTAAATGAAAAAAAGTAAATTTTACAGGAGAGCGAAAACAAAATTAAAAAAACATAAAATCTTCGAACAAACAGTCCCGTAGAAAAGAGAAACTAGTGCCTCATTGGGGTGATTTAGTGAACTGACTATTATACGGCTTTAAAGGGGTGTAGATTATCATGTTTACTATACTATTCCGAAAAACGTATGTAAAAATTTTTTGGTTTACTACACTTTTTTTTGGGATGTGCGATATATGTTATTTGATGTTATCTTGATTTTATTTTCAACTCGTTTTTTTGTTATACCATTTGAACGGTTTCAGCTGTCAACTCTCGTTGAAAAGAAATTGCATTTATAAAATAAAACAGACAGGCGCATTCACTGAGCCAAACTGGCTCTGATATACATATTATATGAACATATTTTTATAATCTCAACTTACTTCCTTATAATTGATTGTTCTGTTTTTTCAGTTCAAAGACATCACGAAAATGGACTCTCTGTACAGACAAGGACTTGGTTTGGCGTTTCCCGGTTACAGTCCAGGACTGCTTCATCCGGGACTTGGCGGAGCGACTCCCTTCGTTCCTCCCAGCGCTCTTCCGACATTCACACCAAAGGTTCGTAATCTGTGCCAACATTTTTTCCTTTTGGTTTGTTTTGCTTCAGTTCCTCCGAATTTCTCGAATAGTTCTCTGCTCGTATTTAATCAAAGCTTATTGAATCCTATTAAGTTGCTTTTAACATTTTCTATTCTCATTATCAATCATTACATACATGTTTTTATAACTGAGCAGTCTTATAAAAATAAATTCTTAACATCAGTTTATTAATTTATTTGTCATCCAGAGGACACATCTGTTGCTTAATTATTTTATATGATAGTATCTGAAATGTCTCCTAACTAAAATTATTATTTAATATACATAACAGAATTACGCTTCTTATAAGTTTCATTTTGTAAACCTGCAATTTATAATTATTTTTTTATTTAACTTATTTCATGATCAGTATAAACAAAATTCCAGTTTCAAATTTAATTCAGTGTTTTTGACAATGTTTTTATTAAACTCCCTGGATTCTTGGTTTTTTTTTAAACCTTTTATAAAGATTAATAAATATGTCACATTTAATATATTATATATCATTAACATAACATACATTTTTAGCAATCATCATTGTCGTTAACATCCATTTTGATTATTATTCCCTACCGTTTTGTTTATGTTTTGTTTTTTAACCTTGGGGTGTTTGTTTATGTTGCGGTTCTTCAGGCGCTGATACCACCCGATCATACTAACAAGCTCCCGAGGCCCGCACAAGTGGTAGGTTTTATTATTAATACAATACAACCCGTTAGAATATCATCTGTTAAATTTACAGTATTGATATTTTTTCCAATAAGAATTTAAATAAATATTTTCTTTCTTTTGTATGTCGTCTTGTGGGTTAAGTAATGAAGTAAAGCAATTGGCTGCAATTGGCTGCAATCTAATTATTTACATTCAATTTGATAAGATAAGTCTTTTTAAATTTCATACTTTGACAGTTGAGATGATGCAAAAATATCTAATTTTATCTATAGTAATTATTAATACATGTTTAGAGTGTCCTTTTTTTTTGCCTCACTTCACCTCAAACATATTGTGTCCTTAAAACAATCAAGGGACAGTATATATGCTTATTTTCGCTTGCAATATTTATTATATGACTCATTTACTAATTAAAAGTGTTAACATAATACCCAAGCAGACAAATAATACCAGCTGTATTTACTAACTAGCTTTTTAACCTTTGTGAGACATATACCATTATTTCATGTTCCTCATATTGATCATTCATTTAATCCCATTTTTCAATACCAACAGATATTTACTGCTTAGTTATATAAGTACATTTATTGTTATCAACTGTTTTAATATTTTTTTTTATGAATGGAATATGGTTTACTTATTAATGCAGTTATTGTTTACTAAGAAGAATATACCTGTCATGTTCTGCTTCAGTTTCAATACAAGAATAAGTTTGTCTCAAAGTACCTATTTATTACCAAATATTGTAAATTTAAGTACTTTAATGCTCCATGAAAAATTTACATAGGCCATTGTTCAAATTAAATAAAACAAAATAAAATAAATTAATGAATGTGTTAAATATCCTAGCATTAATTTAGCAAGTCATGTCATAGTACAGTCAAGTACTTGCGAAGATTGGAAAAAATTCAAATATAAATACATACTTACGTTGAAGACCCATGGCAAGAATGTGTTTAATTACACAATTCATAAAAGAGTTTGTAAACAAGTTTTCTACTTATTTTCAATGGCCAATAAGAGCTTGTCAAGATAGAATATCCAAAGAATGGATAAAATCAAGTATGTTCTTGCATTTGGCTTTTCCACTATAAGATATTATATTATATTATAGATTATAAGATATGAACAATTTTTGAATTTGAATTTATCATTTCGGTTATTTGTTTATTTAGAAAACCGGCAAATGGAATGCAATGCACGTGCGCATAGCGTGGGAGATTTATAATCATCAGCAGAAAGCGGGAGGAGGCGAAGGAGGCAAGGCGGTGCTGGCAGGGGCTGGCGTTGGAGGCGTTCTAGGAAACCCTTCCAAAGACCTGTTGAGACCACCGTCACACTCGTTCCCGCCTCCACCACCCCCTCACGCCTTTCCTCCGAGGACACCTTATGACACACTCGTTCCGCCATCGCCTTACCTCAACGCGCAGCATTTGGGTATGTATAAAACTTCATCTAGAATATATTACTGATTCAATTTGTTATTCAATATCATTCCAATTAGGTGCATTTTTATATCATTATATGACAATTTAATTTTGGTAAACTATGCTCCCGCTGATGTTTTTATGATTCTTTTGTTATTATTTTTTCCCGTTTTGTTGACAGGCATGTCGCCGTTTGCTCGTTATGGAGGAGGTTACCCCGGAGGGCCTTCACCATTCAGCCTGTCGCCTTTCCCGCAGAGAGATCTCGGCTTAGGAGGTCCTTTAGCACCTGTTCACGATCCATGGAGAAGGTAACTGTTTGTTTTCTAACTTAAAAGTAATGTTAAATCATATAAATGAAAGTATCGTAATGATATAACCGACATGAGAGACAAATTATGAAGAGATTTCACATGTTCATTAATTTTACTTTTTTTTTTTCAGTCTCCAGAGATCTGCGGGAGGATTCCCTGGCCCCCCTGGACCTGGAACGTGGACGTTAAAACCTGACCCAGCGGCTGCAGAAAGAAGAGAACAAGAAGAGCGGGAACGAGAAAGAGAGCGAGAGAGAGAACGAGAGAGGGAGAGGGAGCGAGAAAGAGAAATGAGGGAGCGAGAGAGGCAGAGGCGCGAGAGAGAAGAGAGGGAAAAGCGAGAGAGGGAAGAGAAAGCCCGGAAGCAACAGCAGCAACAGCAACAGCAGCAAATGGAGCAGGACAGAAGAGACAAGGAAAGAAGAGAGATGGAAAGGATGAGGCAGAGGGAGAGAGAAAGAGAGCGAGAGAGGTCGCCGCTGCGCAACGGAGCACCCGAAGGTGTGGTGAAAGAAGAACCGCGCAAAGAAGACATCTACCGACTCGCGCCCTTACCCCGCCTTTTGCCTCCCGCCATGAGCTACCCCCCACCCTGGGATCCGTATCGGTCTTACGATCTTCGCTTCAGTCCATTGGTTGAGGCCGCTTTCCGAGCGGAAGAAGAGCGAGCGAAGATGCTCAGCGCATACGCGGCGCATCTCAAGCCTCGTCCGCCTCCTCCTCCTCACCTGCTACCGCACTCCCTTCCGCCCAAAGAGGAACCCCGATGATACCCCGCCCCCGAATCCCTGCTCGACCGTCCCCGCCCGGTTCCCAATCCCCAAACTGCCTCCGCCACCGTAACCGCCGCCAATGCCGGTGCCCCGCCTCGTCTTCCGTCTCCCTCGCGCAAGGAGCAACGGTGATGTCTCCCACTCGCTCAGTAAACTCATACAATGGATCCTCGTAGCGAACCGCCGAGGTCATTCGTTTGTCTCTCTGTATCACCCCGCATTATCTGTTATTTCTTTTCCTTCAATTCAAAAACTGTTCTTAATTATAAATTGGCCCTACAAAGATGGCTCCTCTACATTTCAACATATTTTTTGTTGGGCATCCCCTTTGTTCTTCCAAACGTGATTTGTTAACAAATGCCTTATTTGATTTTTCGAATATACAGAGGGACAGTTTCTGCATTTCAAGACGGAGAAACGATGGATTTCAAGAGATACCCAAGAATGAAAGCGATCACTGCATTCGAGTGTGGGAATCGTGCGGCTTTAGGTAAACCCTCGTATTATCCCCTTATGACCGTTAACCAATAAGAAAAACGATATCTAATATAAATATATAAATAAAATATAGTCATAATGAAATCTATTTATTCTCGTATAGTGACGAATGAAGTATTGTGTATGATATTAGTTTTTAATTGTGTCGATAGTGTCGAGTTAATTTTGCATATAAAATGTTAAACGAATCGTTTTCCCCCTCCTCCCGCTCTGTAAATTGTTAAGGCGTGCGAGGCCTCCTCCTGTAAATATCGCTCTTATTTTTAAAATTAACAATTAAGACAGACGAGATATTTTAATTACAAGTAGGGAATTGAAATGCGAATACGAGCGATTTCCGAACAGATGGAAATTTTTGTTATTCGTCATTTAGGCGTAATATTTATTTTGTCCGTCTCATCTCCGTTTTCATTCTTACACTGAATATCAATCGAGTTATCTCAGATTTCCACCGTTGTGCATTTTTTATCACAATGAATATTCCTATTTCGGATCGATTATCATTGCAGATCTGCCGTAATGCATCGTCTAATTTGATTTCAATAGCAGTGCGATGAATTTACGTGGACCCGCTCAATATAATGTAAAATATTGTGATTTTAATTCTACGCAGTGTAAAGATCATATTGTATATTACGATATACACCTTCTGATGTACATATTTATGGATTTATTACAGAAGCGCTACAATCAATTAATGAATTTGCGTTTTCGCACGCTCGGTCAATTTCTGTAAAGTGACTTTTTACAGATGAAGAGCATGTGTCTATGTCATTAGATTATGTTACCTTTGACGTCATTTGACTATTGGAAAACACAATTATTTTAAATGAGATAAAATGTTGGAACAGCTCACAGCAGTCTTATTTATGTTCCTTTATACTTCTTTTCATTTTATATGAAACTTGATGACAGATTGTGATCTAATGCTTAATATTGTGAAATATGTCAATTTATAATATTGTACGAATAAATTATTCAGACCATACTTTCAAAAGAAATCGAAACGTATTTAGTATAATATGACAAAGGCATTTAATTTTAATCTTAATTTTGTAAAATATGTGTAGCGTGTCACGTAGCTGCGTTATTTTTGTATGTTGACAAAAATAATGGACCAAGAAAATGCATTTTTGAGTTTTTTTATTTATGATTTAATAATCCAAGAAATCTAATGTGCTTTTTTAACTTAATTTTTAATGTTCTGATTAATTTTATAATCCTCCTTGTTCAGATCAAACTATCGATCGGTGAATTGATTTATGTCAATGCTGTACATAGTATTAAAATTCCATTGTCGTGTGCAATCGTCAATTTACGGTCCGATCGACTATTTTTGATTCGAAATGTTTTAATGTAGTGTTTTTATTTATACGTTTCTTACTCGGAGATGGCGGAAAATATTTTGTATGCACGTTTCTGTCATAGACATATGTTTTTCATTGCCTGAGCTGGCGAAATTTTTGTATTTTACGTGTGTAGTATTTTGAATGTTTATACACGACATATGGTACACCCTCGTTTTGCCGCAGTCCACCCTGTTGTATTCGAGTCCGCTTGGTAGGAAAACCGCTTGTATTATAAACTGTATCGGTCTATGTGAGCTGCTAAAATGTCTTCATGTCATTAATAATTCCATTTTGTATAAAAAATAACAAATAAACAAGAAAAATGTGAGTGAAATAAATCAATTGTGAGAAAAAAATGAAAAAATAAAGCCAAACTCATTTTTGTAGATAATTTGATATAATTGTGTACTGTTATCTAAAAAAATAAGTGATTTTTGTAGATAAATATGGAAATGTGGACTCTAAAGGTTCTTTTTTTGTGAAAGAGCCATTTTTTCAATGTTCGATCCTTTGTAAAAGGGTCTTAAAAAATATAATTATGTACCTATATTGTTTCTATATAAAGTAGAAACGTTCAAATATAACAAAATCGTATTTATTAAACAGACACCTTTTCTATTTTCCAATTTCCTCTATCCCAAAAAGTAAGTGTTTACTTAATCTATTTATTTATCGTCTGGAGTCCGATACCTACATCTGGTACGTAGAATGACTTCACGGTCAACATTAAGCGACTGAGAAAAAAAATCAATAGTGCTTTTCTGACATATCACAGCCAAAATACTATTTCTGATGGTGACTTTTCATACATGACCAGTCTAGTAATTAAAAATCTGAAGGTGAACTGTATGAGAATGATCATTTCCTGAGCTTACGGAAGGAGCTACCTTGATATAAAACTACATACAAAAACAAATGTAAGAAATAGGTCGAACGTTGAGAATGACATGAGGATTGGTTTTAATAAATATTCTGTGAATTTTGTTATTGACCCATATGCAAGTACAAGCATTAAATTAAATGTATAAGAGATTGGATATTACAATCTATTTGTGATGTATTTTCCATATTCTGTTGAAAATACTAATGTGGCAATAGCAGCTTATTCGGTTATCACAAAACGCATTCTAAGAACCCAGAGTATAATAGCTTTATCAGTGGTCAATGTAAAATTTCAATGTCAAACTCATCACTGCATAAATTATATATTTTTTTCAATCATTTATTTACAAAATTGCTTTTCCCTATTACAGCTATTGAAATTCTAATATATGATAAACACATAAATTTGTTAACACATAGGGGGAAACAGATATCAATAAAATTACATTGCAGTTTAACAAACCAGCAGAAGTACATCATAGCAAAACGTCTACCTCCTGTACCAAATCTGGACAGTCTTCATGCGTTTAATCTTCTTCTGAAGTTGTAGAATACCGTAGAGTAGGGCTTCTGCGCTGGGCGGGCACCCCGGAACATAGATGTCGACAGGTACAATACGGTCACACCCTCTAAAAATGATCAAAAACAAAAAAGATTCGGAGTTACAATTATATCAAAAAATCTACTATATATTCTTTTATATTTTTTTTTTAAGAAAAGTGCAAGTGAGCTTGTATGTCGGCGAGAGTAATAGAAATAAGGCAAAGATCATGATTATGATCCATGGTTCATGCCTTAAAAGAGGTTAATACTATCAAAATAATATGAGAAGACCTGGATCGAAGAGAGGCGAATGGCTGGTTATCGAACGTCCTGGAAGGGCTGGGATCTCAGACAAACACCATTTCAAATCCGGTTCAACACTTATTTATTTTCCATCGAAGATGCAGTGGTTTACAATACACAAAATATAATCTTAACACCTAAAATTGATTCTACATTTACTTAACAACTGATTTTACTTTAAGTTATAATACAAATGACAAGACAAATGATTTTAAATTAAGTCGAATGCAAACCAAACACAAACAATTCACATTGTCACCTCCGCCGCCACGAGGCCGGCAACTCGCCCGGCTCGACAGATCGTAATCCACTGTGCACACATACAATTAAAAAAACTCCCTGCATCGTCGGAGCTACACCTTTCTGTCAAAAATGGACATGCCCGCCGGCGATTGAACGAGCACCCCTCGGCAACAAGAATTATTGTCATTACCGCTGGGCGATTTCAGTTATGGACACTAATGAAACTTAAACTTAACAAAAAAACCAGGGTGTGTCAATTAATAAAGTGAAATAAATAAATATCTTTCATTAGTCTATATTCACTCCACCTATTTTTACACGTTTTTTTGCATAGCTGTTTTGCATGTCACATATCCCGGGGGTAAAGAGAATTGAGTGCATCTTCTTTTTGTCACAAAGTTTTTGAATATTGGGTGCCAACATTGATGTCCACAATTGAAGTTGATTATCTAGATGGGTATCCATCATTTGTGGTTGACTTTATGGGTGAAACGAATGGTTAAAAATCATAAAAGCGTTTTTTCGGCATGCTTTGAATATTGAACTTTCTTAGCATCAAACAATAAGTTTTTTCTATTACTGAGAATACTTGAGTAAATTGCTCTGCGTCGGGAACAGTATTGTGTTTGCAATAAAGAATTCAAACTTCATAAAAAAAAACTCAATATCCAAAACAAATGTATAGCATTTTATGGTGAAAGGGTATCTATAAGCCGTTTCAATAATAAGACAGTAAAAAATAAAGTGGAATTGAACGAACCTGACAACAGCGTAAGAATAGTGATAATATCCTCCGCCATTGGCGCAGCTTCCCATAGAGATTACCCATCGGGGTTCGGGCATTTGGTCGTAAACTTTTCGTAAGGCTGGGGCCATTTTATTAGTTAGTGTCCCAGCGACGATCATCACATCAGACTGACGAGGAGAAGCACGGAACACAACACCAAATCTGCCATGAAAGCAATATGTGCATTGAGTATTATACAAGTGACCATTATCAGAAATAGTTAGCAAATATGGCGATAGTAATCCGAGCGTTTTATTTTGTCTCTAAATATTCAAGGAGGCTTTGCTCTTCAATGTGAGTATTTAATTCTGGATTGCGGGAGAGCAGCTATTGAAAAAGACCATTAGGTGTACCTAATGATGCCTGGATCTCTTTTGCGTGTATGCATAAATGTCATCATTTCAAAGGTGATTGAATTGGCATTTACCTGGTTGAACTCGACACTTGTAGACCTAAATACTTCGAAATTTTCACATTATTATTTAGTATTCGTCAAATACTATACGTCAATAATGTATAAATGAGCTGTGTATGTTCTGTTATTACAATCACGAGAATTGTGTTAATTTTAGTAAATATTTTAACCATTGATCGCAAAACTATTTAGGAAGAATATAAAACTACGAAGCACTGTTTATTCACATTATTGTTTGTCTAAACATTAACACATTGATAAGTGAGTTATTTTTACTATTACTAAGCCCAAAAATACAAAAACTTCTAGAACAGTTTTGTTACACTAGTTCCGTAGGTTAGTGGCCAAGTATATCACATGGCACAATTGAAATAAGAAATCTTCTAAAGGCTCAAATGATAATAGTTAATTGCAGTTTTTTAACACATTTTGTAGATTCGAGAAAAAATTATTATACGCTATACGCTTTTTTGTTGAGTCAATCTGGTATATTATTTATTATTTCAAGCAGTGAATATTTTTTTAAAATTTTAAAACGCGCATTTAAAAATTTAAATGAAATAACTCATTATTACTTTCAAATAATTATATACAAGCTTTTACTTCCAATTATTCAATTGTACGTAAAAAAAAAGTGTGAATATTATTCCATATTCTGTCTTTCATTCGTTTTAGATGGTTGATAGTTTGTTGTGCCATAAAATTCATCATTACTAAGTTCAATTGTTTCGTTATACTTACCAGGATTATATCGTAGTTTATTGTAGATTTAAAAAAATGGGGTTTTTTTAGGCTGTGAAAAATAAACCAGGGCATCTTGCTTGCTTTGGGTTACAAGCGATATTAAGACTCGGACCCGGGCCGGGCAGGTTGGGCTCGGACCAGGTTATTTCATTAAATTTCGGACCATGCAGACATCTGACGGCCGTACTACTAAGGGGCATGAAGATCAATTGTATTTCGTATTTCATAATTTGGTGGCGACCCCATAATAGCATGATATTGTTGGTTGAAATATAAAATAATACCTGTCCATATCATATCGTGGAGCAGCAATGTGCATCATTTCGACAGCGCAACACGCGAGACCGAAAGTCATCGGCCACAGCGAGCCTTTGCGGCCCCAATTCAAGAGATCATCCAACCTGGCAACGGCATATTCAGCCATATTACTAGTCTTCTGAAAAGGCGAGTATTTACGAACATCTCCGGGGACTGGTGCAGGCAAATGGGTATTGCGGATTTGCATGGTCATCGGGGCGAGAGCTCCCTTCATCGCCCCCGAAGTGATAGCTTCGACGCCATTACCTAAAGCAGCGGCAGCAGTACGCAGCATCTGAAGAAAAATGCAAGTGACATCCAGTCGTATATAAAAGGTTATGTGAACCGAAGCTGTTGAACGAAATATTGTAATTATTTCTAGATAGCATATTCAGTAATACAGAAACTATTAATACCTTGATAATCTTATTTTCTACGTTTTACAGTATTAATAATACTATTGATATTTTTTAATATTTATGTAATCGTTTGATGGCTACTATAGCAGTAGACCACAAACAATAAAATTACAAGTGACAGTTAACCCTATTTTAATGTTGACATCAGCACAATAAATAATAAATTTCGAAAACATTTTTTGAAAAGCAATTTATTTTACCAGTACTCCTAAGTATTACATTTATAATCAGAGTGAATGCATGATAATCAAAATCTGTAAGTAATTTAAAACCCATAGGTAGGTACTACGGGACATAGCATATTTGTTCTTAGTATGGGCATAGATAAAAGCGCCATAGACGAATAGTGTATAAAATGATTTCTTGAGGCGTCTAACAATCGTTTAATCGAAATTATTTTATTTCACTGGAGTACTGAAGTCTACATTTAATCGCAGTTATATTCACTGATTGGCAAAATGTTGGTTTAACTTTGTAATTTTACTTAACCATTTGCACTTTATATGTATTCGAAAGAATAGCGGCGATTGTAGGTTATGCCTGGTCGCATATATTTTCAAATAACATCTTTTTGTTTTATATGATTTTAGGGCAAGAAATAGATCACCGGCAACTGAAAAAGATAAAGACAAAAAGAAACCTAAAGAAAAGAAGAAGAAGAACGAATCCGGATCGAGCAGCAGTGACAGCAGTGGAAGGTTGTGATTTTTGAAATATGTTCAATTTAATTTGTCTTCAGGTTTTTTTTATTGCTTCTGATTTACTGCATTGTCGCGGCATTTAGTAAATTTTCGGGTAGAAAACTAATAGCATGTTACACAGAATATTTACTCTTCAATGAAATGTTTACTCTGTACAATGGTGCACTAATTAATATTTCTCTTAAGCATAGTTTGTTGAGTAAATTTGCCAAATTGTGCCCGGTATGCTGATCAGATCCTGAGAGACCATTCAAAGGAAAGAATTACTCAAACTCAAGTTAGTACCTCGTGTCTACGTGGGTGATTTACTTTCCATTCAATAACTTTGCAGTTTGTATAGATAATATATCTCACGTAGCAAAACTCTCCACTATGCATTGTCATTTTTACAAGCACATTGTAGTGCATAGCTTCCAATCCATGTGAAATTCTGGTTTGTTAAAAGAAATGCCCTGTTTTAATTCTGTAGCGAATAGTGTGCGGTACAACGTTAAGTATCCTGGGTTGATAGATATCCAGATAATATAGTTTAACTAAAATAAAATACACTTCAATAATTTATTTTTTCATCAGAATACTTTATAAGACTGTAATGTAGGAAAATCAAACATTAGCTCTTTTTACTTGGTAAATGATTGGCTTAATATTTTAAAGTTGAGATTTTCACGATTTCATTAATATAATCCTCTTTACTGTTAATATTTACTGTAATGCATTCCAGCATTGGGCAACTGTATTCATTCAGTGTTTAATCAAATATTGTGGGTGCTTGATTACCATCTGATACATAGTCAATATTTAGCGATGAGAGATTTTCAGAAACAACTCCCAATCCTCTTCAGAATTGACATCAATATTATACAAACAAATTAACAATGATTTTACACAACATCCACAGTCGATTTTGCTTGTAATACGTAACGTAAGATGAAACAGATATGGTGAAAAACATGGCTTATAAGTAGTTGGGGCTGTCATCTACAAAGCAGAGATTGCTATTGTGGCATTACTCATTTCCCAGAGAATATTACAGCTACACTGATGGTTGATATGCCAAAAGGTTGTGAATACAGAATGTGCAAATTACGATAATTTTTTCAGTACTAACGTTTACAACCAGTGGTATGATTATATCAGCTTACTTCCAATGAATAAACTTTTCAATGCAAAGTTAAAAGTTAAAGAATAATTTAGCTAACTCCTACCTACTCGCTGAAAGGCTACAATAAAATATATTTCTACAGTTCGTCTGACAGCAGCTCATCTCGTTCTTCATCCCGTTCAAGCTCAAGTAGCTCAGGAGGATCTTCGTCCCGCAGCTCCTCGTCATCCTCGAGTTCTTCGAGCAGCAGCAGCGGTGGGGATCGTCAACGTCCCAAACGCAAGTAAGTTTCGTTAGGTGATTAATACAAACCGATTTAATATTTTAAAGTGTAACAATAATTTATAAAATTGTAAAGGAATATTTTTTTTGGAATTCACAGTAATTTGGTTATATCATGTGTAGGCAAGTTCAAGTCATCAGGCATTAAGCTAATCACATCATAATGACTCATTGTATGCCTCGAAAGAACAAATACTATTACTATAGTGGTATATTTTATGTAGCATATGCAAATGTATCTATAAAATCGTGTATTATGAAAGTTCTCAACTCTTTTCACATAAACATACATTAATTACATTGGTCATTTAATGCTTTCAACATTCTAAGGAATCTAGTTAGTGAGTAGATCAAATAATTTTGATATTCATCATAATACCAGATGATATTATTGAGTTTTTACAATTTAAGCAATGGAAAATATTACATATCATGTAGCCTGGTGAGATATAATAATTAAAACAAACAAGTACCTGCTGAGCTTGTTCTTATCCATGATGTAATTTTGGTACAAACAAGTGACATTGTTTTAATAGGGCAACTGATAGCAAAAGCCCTGTCAAGGATCGTAAGGAGCAAGATCGTTCCTCAGACAAGAAAAAGCTTCCAGCCTCTGGTTCTAATGATAAAGTGAAACCCAAAGGACATTCCAGGTAAACTTCTTTCATGTTTTTGATATAACAAATTACTATTACTTTATCTCATTTGGATGGTAAATTTTAGCTTCGATCCAAGAAATTTATTTGTACAAATTGCTTCTTTAAATCAGCGAATTTCATAAATATTCCACTCTAACCAACGTGGTTTGTGTATTTATTAGATCTCCATCCCCCCGAGGCGCAGGATCGAGTCGCCCAAAGCGTCGTGAACGCTCTCCTCCACCACGCCCTCTCCGAATTCACATTGGTCGACTCACACGCAATGTTTCCAAAGAACATGTCATGGAAATATTCTCCACATATGGTATTGTCAGAGCAGTTGAAATGCCTTCCGATAGGCTTCATCCGCAACACGGAAAAGGTTTCGCATACGTAGAGTTCAGCAATCCCGATGAGGCAGAGAATGCCATGAAGCATATGGATGGAGGTTAGAGTTTTATCATAATCTTCATTTGAAGCATATATACTTATCTTGATTCTGGTGATGGTGTTGATATCATAGTAAAATGGACACACTCTCAGTTGTTTTTTTTTTAATATAATTAATTTATGCGCATCATGGGGTCAGTAAGAGTTTAAACCACTCAAAATGAACTCTGGGAAATGTTTTATCATCACTCGAAATCAACTTTCGGAAAAGATGCGATTGCCCTTGTCCAAGATCTCAATTGTCAAATTGAAAAAATCAATATTGACCTTGCATGATTTGAATCAAGAAACCATCTGACCGCTGAGAAAACACTTAGCACTGGGAATAATTAGAGGAATATATGTACCAGTCATCCTTCACTTTATTCAAGAACTTTTCGGTCTGCAATATTTATTTAGTAGTTAATAATATTTTTGTAATTACTTTCACTATAAAGAGAGAACTAGTTTATTTTTTAATCTGGTGCGTGTATGATTCACAGGTCAGATTGACGGTCAAGAAATAACCGCTGCCCCAGTACTGATTCCTTCTCGACCGAGACGAATCTCTCCAAGACTGCAGCGACCCATGCGAAGACGATCACCTCCGAGGTTAGAATTCAAATAGTTTCTTTATTTGTGTTATGAATGATTTATAAAAAAATTAGATGTACAAAAGTAGATTAGAAAATATTTCAACTTGGGAATTAATTACTTTTAAGGAGGATCAGTATTATCATTATATTGAGAATGATGACCGTGTTATTTATTATCTTTTGAAGTTTACGCGAACAATTTTGTCTTTCTTTTGTAGACGAGGTAAGAAGTAACATTCTTCTTTTTTATTTTAACTTTGTAATAATTCATTTTTTTTGTCAGTTCGAGTTTGTGTACTTGAATAAAGATGCCGAAAGGCGAAACCTGGGTCGTTAGTGACAAAACGTATGGAAAAGTACAAAATTTGAACACTTCTAATTATTTGTTATGCTCATCGATCATTCTTGTTTAAGATATATGAGGAATCGCCGGAGTCCAATGGGCGGTGGAATGCGACGGCGGTCACCTCCACGTAGAAGGCCGATGCGGTCTCGCAGCCCACAGCGACCTCGGCGCCGACACTCACGGTCTTCGTCATCCAGTACCAGGTAGAAAACCACGGCTCCTTTGTTCCCTATTTTTAAATTTGAATTACAATAATTGATAGAAACTTCTTAAGCTGACTTACACACATCACATTCCTTCATATTTAGTTTATTACAGTAATCAATTGGAGTGTTTGTGACATGATGGATGTATATATTTTTTTTGACAATATGTTTTAACCGTATAGAGTGCTTGTTCCTAAAGTCAACCGTCGCCAGTGGTCGGCCTTTTGAACTTAAAACTTAAATAATAGTGGATACATTAAAACAACAGATTTTTAAAATTCTTGTAGGTAGTCTTGCCACTTGCCAATGTATATCTGCACTATACTGACCTATGTGATGCAATACGCAATTAAAAAAAGCACATTTTTACTTCGCAAGTTTCGACAAATTCATGTTGTATGGAGATCGCTAACAAAATATACTTTATATTGTCATGCTTTGCATCATTATGCTTTTTATTGTTCTGCCTACTATCAGTAAATTATTTCACGATATTCATGAAGTTTCATAGTGGTGACCGAACACTTGGCAACGAAAGGCCGACCATTGGAATTTGGGGGCCAACCACTGGGACAGTTGGCATTTTTTTTGTAAACTTCTATTATTTTATGCTTAGTACAATATTAACTATTTTATTTTTAGTTGGTTACATTACTTAATCCCTGTTTAATGGAATAACAGCGAAAAAAATATGTATTCATCATTCATTGACTCAAAATCCCCTTTGAAAGTACACCTGTCGCTTTACTGGCCGAGCACTGGCGAAACGACCCTATGATGATGAAAACATTAATTCTAATTATGATTTAGTGACAGCCATTGATTAAATTAAACACTGACAGAATTTTTATTTTTTTAGTTTACACTACATAGAGTAAATCAATAGTATTACAAATGCACTTATATTTATAGTATATAACTAATTCCATGTTACAATAATCAATTATCATTATAGTTTTGTTTTTAAGTGTTTTAAAATTATTTAACTTTTAAACCGTATTGTGTGATATAAGTAATTTTACATTTCTAATCTCGATGTATGATCTATTTTTGTAACAAATATTTGCAGTAATAACGTACCCAATGTTGTTTTTGTTCTCAGACCAAAGAAACCTAATGCCAATGTAGCAACATCCTCGTAAGCATTGCCTTGAACACCGTACTGCAAATTGGATGGATTGACAGTTTTGGATGACTCCAATGCTATATTCTACATATTAATTTATAGTGTCACGTGAAAACTATACAATGTATAAGGTAAGTTCACAATTTGGTGTCACAGTATGCCAGACGAACTGCAGTGTTTATATATTTCATCAATGTGTCAAATATAAACCTTGTGTGACCTTTTTATTTCAAACATAATTAAAAAAATTTTTATGAAAAAATGTGTTTTATTTGTTGCATAAAAAAATGTTCAATCGATTTTGCACGTCTCCCTCGATTTACACGGGAGATTCCTTGAAATTTCTGTAAATTGAGATTAGAAACAAGATTGAAAGATCATTCCAGAAAGTTTAAATCCGACCACCAGTATCCAAATATACCAATAATAATCTGAAGACCACGGTCATCGAGATAAGATGTCTGATTTAGTAAATAAAATTTATTAATTCAAGCACCTACCAAACCAGTGTGAGTTTATATAAAAAATACATGAGATTATCAGGGGGGAGACTGAATTTAACGTGGGTCGAATTAACAAGGTTCGAACCTGAAATGTCTGTATATTTCTTTTCTCTTAAAAATGCATTTTTCTTGGTCACGTGAATCGAGGGAAAGATGTTTAAAAAAATTATCTCGAAAACCTCAGCATAGTTAACTTTATATTTCTCAGCTGACCTCGTCAATAGTAAACATATCATCCTCATCGAAGCTTTCAAAATTGACAGTGGAATCGGTTGAAGAAATTATTTCACAATATGTTCTGAAGTCGGTGGCTAAAATTTTACCCTGTAACAGGCTGCCGGGATTGAACAAAGGGACATCCTTGATGGTTCTGTAAACAAAGAAAAACATTGAATTAGATCACTGCTAATTGTAATATATTTTCCCTAGAGCAATAAACATTAACCGGCGTCCGTGGCATAGCGTCGCTGGCTACCGTTACTGATGTCTCGGGGTTCAATTCCCGGTGTGGACGGTTTTCATAGATTGACCTTTCAATCGATTTATGGATCAGGTTGAGCAACTGAGTAACAAGCAGTTCTCGTAGAAAAATTCTGTAAGATACCTCCATTAGGAGACCATATGCTCCACATTGAGAGCGGACATGGATAAAAAATAAAACAAAACTTACGGATACACGATTTTCATATTTTTTGCGCCCTTCAGTGGATGCCAAGAAGATACAGGTGTTTTATTTGCTAGCATTAATCCACTGACTGCTACAGACAGCCCATAATATTTACCGTGAGTCTCCTGTAACACACAAAGTAAATTAGAAAGACAATTTTTTGTATTTTACAATCTTGTCAGTTGAGTCTAATCTAATGCAATCTAAAAACATAAGTCAACTCAACTTGTAACATGTTGCAAATAGTTTGTAATGTTACACTGAATCAGTATGTCGCTGTGAAAGTGACAGATAATGCATTTGATTTAATTATATGATATTATGTAATTTGAAACATGATATAATATTGTAGCTTTTATCGTAAAAATAGTACAATGAGCGTTTCAACAAAACTTTATCATAAACTTTTTATTACGTTGAAAATTTAACTGTTTTCTGAAAAATAATAGTCTTCTAACTATTAAAATTTTATTCAATGTGAATTATAGTGTTCCAGTGAACGTTTTCCAAACTGTTTGCAGTCAACTTTTTTTAGCAAATAGTTGGAATTTGAATTAGACGTATTCAACAGGAGAATAGACATTACAATTATGTGTTGCCATGGTAAAAAGCTGCTGTCTCTGAGGAGTAATACAGTATTACAAACACGAGGTTAAGGATAGATGACTGGGGTTAGGAAAGATATAGTAGTTAGCTAAACACTATCGGTTAGGGTGATCGATGAGATAAAAACATCACAGATACAAATCCATGCATTGATTAAAAAATATTTCAACTTCAATCATCCATAATTGTACTTGCAAGTAAGAATAGAAAATGCAATTTTATACCCTCCATTCATTCATAAAACAGTCCGCATCGCTCAGCGCATCAGTTGCTTTCTCCACATGATGTATATCAGAAAAATGGGGCAGATAATTTTCATGTATGTATCCAACAAAGGACACGGGTTGCATCAGAAAATGATCAACTATGCTCTCCGGTGAGTGGGTGAATTTCTTGTTGCCGTTTGAATCCGAATCATCGACCACTACAGATTGAAATTTCATTATTCTTATTTGATTATTTCACAATTTTATCTTTTCTTCTAACAAATATATTCATGGCTATTTTTGAAAGATACAAGGTGATCTTAACCCTGCTTAAAAATAGCACTGTGTAGAATTGGTGGCACAAGCACTAGATGGGTATGAGTCAGACATGGGGGTATTTTTGCTACTCAAAATAATACTAATTCAACAGTTGTATAGCTCTGCATATGCCAGTGCCTGACGGGTTACAAAGAAATTTATCTCGCGTTGATCTGGCCATAAATACCATGTGCAAATCACATTTTTGTCATGACTTGAGCAATAAACAGCACGAGATCAATAAGAAAAGAAGTTATACTTCATCAAAATCAAATTATTTAACGTCATTCTGCTATTGCTCTTTTGTGAAGACCTGACCAAATTATTGGAGAAATACTAACAAAGATTACGGTCTTTTCTTTTAACTATTGAAATCCACTTTTTCTGAGACAATTCACTGACATTATAAATATCAAAAGATTTATAAAAACAATTTTATGCAATTATCAAGACCACCTTTGCTTATCACGAGTATTTTCAACTGATAGTTTAGTTAAAAGTGCAATTTGTGTTGAATTTTTTAATTGTCTCGTTTAAATCGCTTGCCAGTTTAGCCTGCCCTTTGAAAAATGAATAAAAATAAAAATGTACCAACATTTTGGATTGAGAACTCTGCCAACGCCATGAAGTATTGTAAGTGTTTCATCTTTTCCGATGGAAACTAGTTTACTTCCCTTATCATCTTTCTTGCGGCGTTTCGTTCCTTTTTCAACTTTCTTATCTAAAACCTGGGGAGCTTTCTTCTGCAATAAGATGGCACAGGAGCTTTTTAAGGAAGCAAAGTGTAAATTATTCACAGCTGATCTTATGTCCCCTAATGATGAATTGATAATACTATCTATGCAGTCTTGATTTGGAATTCTGTAAAGCGAATTGAATTTTTTGTCCATCATTGCCATCGCTCTTTTCAGGGCTGCCTTCATTAAAGTTGTCGATACAGGGTTGAAACTGAAAAAATAATACAAAGTAACTTTAACCCTTAGCTAGGCAGGCTAGGGGATATATTCTTCCCAAGTGAATTTTGTTTGATTTTATCAGATTAATTGATGTTGATGTATTTTTGACAATAAATGTCAATGTTTGTAAAACTAGTTCAATTTTTTATTGCTAAGCCTTTTAGTAGTACATATTATTACTTGGAATAAATTTATTATTTTTATATAATTTAAGACATCGACTGAAGGTGCTTGATGGAATTTCAATATCAAATTTGAATTATTGAGATTTTGTGCACTTCCATGTATTTTGTCACTAACGACCCGAGTTTCGCCTTTCGGCATCTTCCGACATTCGAGCGCATGAATGGACTCAAACTGACACGACAGTAAACAGTGTCTAACGTTTATATAGAAGATACAAATTCGAAAATATTATTTACGAGATAAAATATTATAAGTCTAGGATCCACACTGATACCTGAGTTAAAATTTCGAGAATCGCCTTAATCCTTATTTTGTAAACAACCCATTAACAGAGTGGCGAATTGCCGCTTTCCAACTAATACTAGAATTACCAGTGATTTTACAATTACAATAGCATTGTGGGTTTCAACGGGATGCAATTCGACGAAAGAATAAATATATACAATCATTCCACATTTAGTGGCATCTGTTAGGTGATTCAACGAATAGGATACAGCAACGGGGAGTTTGGAAGATTTAGCTGTTCGTTCAGAATTGGCAAGGAATTTAACTGGGCTTTATTGATTTGCAAAATTTCTTGATAAAATAATTTATGATCCTCCATGTTTTGATGCAACAATTTAACCCCATCATCCGCATTCAACGTATGGTTCTCCAATAACAAGTGATTTGCAAATATCGAAGTATCTTTTTTTAATCTAAAGGCAGCTAAATGTTCTGATACTCTTATATCTAATGTACGTGTGGTTTTACCCACATAGAAATGTTGGCAATCACTGCATTGTAATTTATAAATGCCAGATTTGTTCTTAAAGTGGACTGTATCTTTATTGTTAACAAGTAATTTACCTAACGAATTTTTGCAATAGAAAACCGGTCAAACACTATCAGCGAGTTGTTTTTTAATTTTAAAGCTTGTACAACTAAATAACTAATTTTATGCCAGTTCCTAGGTTGGTCTATGTCTTTAGACAAGTTCCCGTTTTCGTTCATATGTTTAAAATGATCAGCACCGGTTTCGCTCATGACGAGCATTATCAACTGAGTCATTCAGTCTTGATCATTATAAACATGTGGAGGTAGTACAGACGAATTGTGTTTTATTTTTTTAAATATAATGTCTTTCCACCAAGAATTGACAGTTAACACTTTAAAAGTGATAATGATTACCTTATATGACTAATTCCAAACTTTTCTTGCACATCAGCGGGAAATAAATTCCACAGTATGTTGAGACCTCCGTCCCGAGTGTCAGGGCATATGAAAATTAATGGCGATTTTCCTCGCTCTCGATACTTTCTGGAACAAATAATTACGCACAAGAGTTTTAAGTCTAATGAGTTATTAATATGCTCACTGCTAATTGAACTAAGAAAGTTAACTAATTGTAATTAATGTCGCACTTAAATGCACTGATCAAGATGGCAAATAGTTTTGTGCAACGTGCAAATGTAGTAGATAACGCGCTAAGCAAGTTTTCAGCACCGCGCATTTTATAAGTACCTGGCAGGAATTAAAAATGATTTTAAAAGGTCGACCTGAAATAAATAATCGATTCCTTGAAATAATAATATTAGTAATAAACTTGTTGACCGGACACCTGTCAACAAGATTATTAAGAAATTTCAAGTCAATCTGCAGAACTTTAATTTAATATTGATGGAAAATCAAATTCAACTTTAACATTTCCAATGGATGTGGTGGTAATAAGTAAAAGTTTTCTTTACATCGATATATTTCTGTAATATAAGAAGTCTAAAATTGTCTTGTATATTCGAGATTGCGTGTCAACAATAGTAACTATTTAAATCGGAATATGACAATTTGTCAGAAGGCATACACAATAGATCATTTGGAATGAAGGCGCCACAAATGTCAGGGATAGCTTCAATTGCATGCAATTATTACAATATAGCATTTCATGAAAGAGATTAAATCAACATTGTTCGAAAAATTTCATATTTTTTATTTTTAAATGTTAGATAGTGAATATTTTAAAATTTGTTTAATAAAAAAATAAGTTTGCTTATTTAATACTTACTGTAAAACACTAGCAAACCCTGAAGAGTCTTTTATAAAACAATTGGGAAAGTCTTCTACGAGTAATATTCTTTGGGCATCACTATTTCCTAGTAATGATGGATAGCATGAAGCTTTCAACAGATAATCTGTAAATTTGTCTGATTGCTTTTCTTGAAATGAGTAACTATTTGCACCTGCAACAAAAAAAATTAGCAAACTCGCTGAGTATGTGTGAATATTTCTCTCTCGTTCCCAAAAATTGATAGGCATGAATGGCACTTGCTATTGCATCCTGCTTACACACGTGTTTAGATTAGAACAAAGATTAAGGTTGTGCAATAGAAATAGAGAGAAATTGTACGTATTACACTACCATATTTTTTTAATACCATAATAATACATGTATCATTCCACAGTGGGTATATTAGCCAGGACTGATAGTGAATTAAGGAGTTAAGTTCCAATTAATTGAAAATTAAATATCGTTATATGTCGATTATAACGTTTTGATTACAGAGTAGTCCAGTTTGCATCCGCAAAAAAATATTTTATAATTAGCTCATATATAATCTAATTCCTAGTCTAATTCCTTCCATCATTACTCCTACTGAAATAAAGGTTGAGCGACTGAATAATAAAAAGTTCATTAGGATACCTTCATTAGGAGTCCATATGCTCCATGTTTATAAGTAGTGGGCATGTTAAAAAAATCATGATAGTGTTGTCAACCAAAACAACAAATAAAATAGTTTTTTTGCTTATAATGGACACAATATATCATTGCTGTTCTGGAAGAAAACACTAAATCGAAAAAAATACATATTGAGTTAGTTATACCAAAATGTTCCTTATTTTGAACTCTACCGTATGGAATAACACACTTTTTTTTATAAATTATCTTTTACTTAAAAACAGTTTTGTACAAACAAACTAAATGAAAAAGGTATATAGCGTTTCAAACATTTGAAAAACTTCAAAGTCCAATTATTCAGAACTAATATTTTTCAGTATCTTCCAGAAGAACGACAATATAGTACTTACCCAAATCTTTGACATATTCAATGTCAATTGGAGTGACCCATTCACTTATGGTTGTGTGCATCTTTTTTGCAATCAATTGAACTGCAGCGGTTTTTCCGCTTCCTGAAGGTCCACTCAACAGCAACATAGGACCAGAGCCAGATTCCCTATTGAGAGCTCTCTTCAACCAGTCTTGTAACTCTTGAATTTTCTTATTATTCACGGCTAACTCCGACACATCTTTCGGACCAAATTTATCAATCCAATCTTCAGATTGGATCTCTTTAATGTCGTAGGTGCCTTGATTACGGATTGACTGCAGGAAGAAGATGCAGCAAAATTAATTTACTTCAAACGTTGAATTGTAATTTCAAAATAGATGGTTATGAAGCTACAAAAAATCATAGCTAAATATCCAAATGCTCTTGTCACATTCACTACATCAAGAACCACACTCTGTAGCCTAGCTCCACTCGGCGGTCAGAATTTACTAGGTTGAAGTCCTGGAAAGCTCGATATAAAATGTTGAGATCTAGGGAATGAGTGTCTGTAAAACCTTATCTCCAAAAGTTGATGTTCTTAAATTTAAGTAATTTGTTATTCAAACTATTCGACGCATTACAATAGTTCTCTATAAGTAATGCATAGGTATTATTTAAAAAAAAATACAATAAAAAAACAGACATTTCGATAACTGTCAAAATCATTGCACACTCTCATTAAGTATTCGCAGTAAACTTCATAATTATTTTATGCTTATGGAATCACAAAAGCTTGTTAATAGTCACTCACCAATTATAGAAAAAAATATTGGAGGTCCAATAAGAAATTACAGGTTTGGATACTGTAAGATAATATTTATTCAAACTCGTTTTAATTTTGGCTCAGTAATTTTAAGTATGCATACTGATGGTGCAGCTTTATGGTTTTTAAATTTTCTTGACTCATAAGTCATTTTATCATAAATATATATGCAATAAACATGTTAAAAGATACAGTCAATGATTGATTGAGAGAATTTGCAAAAACAAGTACTAATGTACTTCTAGAGAAGTGGTCTCCAAACTCAATAAGAATGTGAGCTACTTTGAGGATTGAAAATGTCTGGCGAGCTACTTATACATATTCATTCTTTCTAATTTTTTATCATCGTCCTTTATCGTACCATAAATAATATTATTAAATTAGTTAAAATAAATTATGACATCGAAACTTCCAATAAAACATAAAATGCACGCATTAATTATGTATTTATAGAAAAATAACAACTGAAAAATATCTTGTGTGAGGAAAAGTAAAAATAATTAGTGAAAAGAATGGCATTCACTTCCTTCCAAATTTCTTTCAATTTTAGGTGAGTACCTTGTCACTCCCATTCGAATGCAATTATCAAAAAGAAAATCTGTCTGTTTCTATATTTACTTTTAACCACTTTCATAGTGGAAAACTTTGATTTACATAAGTAGGTAGAACAAAACAATGCCTTCATTTTAAGCGCAATTCGACCTAAAATTAGATCCTTTTCTGTTAGGACGAAAGGCCATACGGATTCTACAGTTGAGGCAACACTCTTAAGCAGTGCTCCGCAACCTTTTGTCACCCACGGCGCACCTAAGCGCTCATTAATATTTCGCGGCACACCACAAACCAAAATATGTTAATTTCATAAAAAAAAAGATTTCTTTTCAACTATGCCCACTCCCGATGTGGAACATATGGAACAAAACAGAAGTTTTTCTACAGGAACTGCTTGTTACTCAGTTGGTCAACCTCTTTTTTTCGGAGAGAGTGAGGATAGGGTTAGGACTATAATTATGTTTTTTTTTTAAGAGACTAGGGATAGGGCTAAGACAATACTAGTAGTTAGTTAATCGATTTCGCTACTTCCCGTTTTTAGGATCGGATGGGTGGAAGGCAGTGGCGTAGCTAGGTTTGGTGCCTCTCCTCCTCTTCCATTTTTTCTCCAAAAAAGATGATTTTATATTTACAATAGTGTTTAGTGAAGGCTATTTTTTACACTCGTATTTTTTTAATCATAAATTACTACGACACAGAAGATTGCGCCGCATGCAATTTGTTTTGTATATAAATATAATTTATTGCAAAATATCTATAACACATATTTTTACAATCTTGTCATTTAGTCCCCATGGTTTGTTTTTCAAATATGTAAAAATATCTAATCATTTAAATAAATTTTATATTTATTATTAATATGGAAATACAACATTACTTATGTATGATAGTTTAATTACTTAGTTTTCATCTACATAATATTGTACCAAAAACGAATTAAAAATTGTGAATCAATTAAAACAAGATATTCAGTAGATTTGTGCGAACCGTGACTTATACCGTAACTTGACATCGGTAACCGAAGGCAGCGACGTGGACCCCTGCACTATTTTAAAGAGTTGATGATTTTCAGGCATTTAATACAATATTTGTTTCAAAAAGAATAATATCAACGGAGATCTTAGCAACCGAATGTCTTCAATTTTTTTACAATATTTTAATTCCTATTGGAGTCCAATAATAAAATTCATGAGGCAAATTTATAAATATGATAAAATATCTTACGGGAGCTATCGAAAATGCCACCGCGAGCTACTGGTAGCTTCCGAGCAACCATTTGGCGATCATTGTTCTAGAGGGTACATACGAGGTTCAAATGAACCCCGATATAGCGGGCAACATATCCGGTCAAATGTGAACATTTTTAAAACTTCCTGTTAATGTTAAATATGTTTTAGTCCAAGCCATGTCATCTTACTCATAGACTGAAAGTAGCACTGTCATATGCAACGCTGACCACTGAATCACACAGATGTAAAGCAGTTTGATTTGTTTACTCAAAGTTTAAATAGTAAATAAAAATCAAACATCGTCGATTTCCTAGCCTTATAATATGGACAAATGGAAAAGAATGAATTAAACATGCCTGAAAGTGGCAGAGCAAACAAAACTTGATTCTATTGTATATGTTTGGATATACAATATTATATCACCCGATGACGAACTAGCAAGAATCAAGGTTCTACTATAGTAATGTTTTTATAGATAACGCCATCTCACTTTCCTCGTATGAATTTGTATGTTTGTTTAATCTGTTGAAATAAAAAAATTTAAGAACGGTTTTTGTCAGAAAGGTTATATATGGGTTTCATTGTAGCAATGGAAATATAATATTGCTAAAATACCATTGAATTTTGTGAAGTGTCAGAACACGAATTGGCTGCATTTTCTGATATATTGTTTTTTGTTTCAACCAAAATAGTCTTTGTTCCCGAGTCACAGCCAAAGTTAAAGACAGGAACAAACCATTTATTATCCTAGAACATAAAATATAATTATGTACACGTAGACTCTTAAGTTAATAGTTAATTCAAACGTACAAAATAATGTTATTTTCAAATATTTGATCCTTTTTTTTCTAGGCTCAATGAAGCGTTTTGTGTAAGTTTAAAATTACCTTTTTTGTTTTAGTGACTAAATCCATTTGCTAAAATGTTGAACAGGATACCAGTCAAATGCAATTGTTATTTAGTATCAATATCAATAGCTTTCCGATAGAATAATAAGCGACATATACACTGAGTAGAATTTGAATTTAAGTAATGTCAAAATTGACGTCAATTTCCTTAGTTGCTAGTTTTTAAAATTACCATAGACAAAAATTTCTTTCACTTTTAAGGTGTTTACTGTATATTCTTGATGGAAAGACATTATATTTTAAAAAATAAAACACAATTCGTTCGTGATGAGCGAAACCGATCCTTTAAATATGTGGAGGTAGTACAAATGAATTGTGTTTTATTTTTAAAAAAATACACACACACTTCCTGCTAACCAATTAATACAACAGATGTTTCACGTAAAAAAAAAAATTACATACCTACTGCATATGTATATTCTTAGAAGCGATAATTATTTTTTATCATTATTTGCTTTTTTTTTATACAGGGCAGCATTTGTTTGGAATGACGCCAAATCAAGCCGAAATGGGAAAAATAAAATTCCTTGTAAAACTGGTTTATTCGTACAAACAGGAAAGATGATACATTTAGAAATCTCATAGATAAAAATTGTAGGTTGCTAAAAAAACATTATTGTATTCGTTATAAAGGGCCTATTTCTTGAGAGTAATATAAATAAAACATTGATAAGTAATCTACAAAATAAGTCTAAATTTCCTATAAACATATTTATTTATGAAATGTATTTTTATTCATTATTCTAATCTGAAAAAACACACTGTTTTGATGTGGAAAACTGTGAGTTAGTTTTCAGAATGTAAACCTATCTTGATAAAACCATTTTGTCCAGTCCATAAAAAAAGAGAATATTGTTCCCCAGAATTGACATATAATTCAGTTTCAGTAAGATGCACACAGCATTCACTTTGGCTATCTCTATCTAGTGTCGAGTAAACTTTGCTATCTTTTATCAATTGCACCTCAAACCATGTGACAATTGCATTCACAGTCCCTGTTTCCTTGAAGACGACTTCGAATGCCTTATCCGAACGAGGGTGCAGGCATTGGTCGAAGAGTATCAAATCATCAGACATGTTCTTATATGGGAATGTCGACATATCTCCGATAAAGTTTTGCGATACACAGTACAAATTTAAGAACTGTGAAATTTTACAACTGAACACATTCTGGTCATCTAACTTATTAATCCTATTCAATTCATCAGAGTAAATCAATCTAGCCATCATTTTGATTTTGAATGGTATCATTATACCATTCCTGTTTAACTTTTTTATTCTTAATGTTCTTCCCATATTGATCCTTTCTTCGTTCAGCTCACACATGAATTCATTATCAGAAAAATAGTTATTGACGATGATTTCAAACTTTTTATCAATTTCATTAGTCATATTTTTGAAATCATTAGTTACAAATTGAATTCGGTCACAAGATATATCGTTAATGGCGGTTATCTTCATTACTAGATTTTTATCAGCTTCGTTTGCAGGAGAGCAGGTCAAATGGTAAGCTCCACGAGCCAAAAAAAGCAATCCAAAAATGGGAAAACTTGTCATATCTAGGATTCTCAAATGTTTCAAATCGTGTGCCTGACAAATGTGAACGCAAGCAACACCAACTGTCTTATTGATAATACTAATAAAAACAAAATCATTGAGGATTTTAATTGTTTTTATAGATACAGGGCAGTCAAATTCATCAACATTATTTTGATTTAAAAGTGTGAGTTTACCAGAAACGCAACTCATATTAATTGGAATTTTATCATTTGAATCGTACTGTAGAGGAGTATTTAAATAGAATATGGCTTGTTCCCAAGCTTTAGAACGATGATTCGATCTAGGATCGGTGGTTATAGATATACTATTAGTTAATTTAAGCTCGAACCAAACAATAAATGCATCAATGATGCCTCCATTTTGACAGTTTAAAAAGATACCATTTATAGCGTCCTGATTAACAAGGAGATTCTCAATTTGTTCAAGATTCATGAAATCAACTTCCAAAAATTGTTGTACGTCCGTTGCAAACTCTAAATCTTCAAATCTCGTTATGTCTTCGGTGTCGTAAGGTTCTTGAGTTCCATGAAATATATTTATGTCACCGAATTTAAGACCGTCAAATATTTCCCCATTTCCGTGAACGAATCGATGTTTTCTTGCCAGTTTTTGACTGCGTACTCCGCAAATGAAAAGACTTGCACTTTTAGGGATGACTTTTCCTGATTCATCCAACAATTCCCTGTGGGCATGCAGTAGTGCTTGTAAGATACCCTCGCCAAAAATTGCAGCGTCAAATATCTCCGTTACAACCAATGAAACTTTACCCATCAGTTTCTCTGAGGACAAATCCGATGATCTTTCATTGTAAACTTTGATGCCGTCTATGCCGTTTTCTTTGAACACAGATTTCGCTATGTTAAACATAATTTCGTTTGAATCAGTGGCATGCAGTTCTTTGGGCATAGCTTTTGAAGTAAAGACAGATAAAATTCCTGTACCGCACCCGATGTCCAAAACGTTGTCAGTATTTTTTACTTCATTTAAAATGGCATCCATATATGCGGAGTTTCTTCTTTTATCGTTTAGCATTCTGTAATGCCAACGTTCTACGAGGGTATTCTTTAAGTCATCCGATGCCTTTTGAGCTATGCAATCAGCAGAATCAATATTGACGCATTTTTGATAAAATCCACAAGCAGTTTCGTAATGACCCATAGAAACTAATACCTCAGCCAGATTTTTGAGTATATCCGTGTTGTCAGGATAAATTTCTAATGCTTTGCTGTAGCATGTGACATATTCTTTTAAGCGTCCCGAATGCAAAAGAGTATTTCCAAAAGTCACAATCGTAGTTATGAACATGTCCCTCAAATTATCTTTCCATTCAGGAACAAGATTTAAAGCTACCAAAAAATGTGCCAATGCACGACCAGCATTGTCATTTTGTAAATGACATATCGCTTTTAATTTAGAATTTTCTGCCAGTTTTAAAATGTTTTCTCGAGTATTTGACATTTTGATAGGGATGTTTATTTCAAAGAGTTACACATTGTTGGGATACAGTCATTATCTGAAACAAATGAATTCAATACTTACAGAACACAGAATGGTAAATTTGGATAGTCGAAACATGGTCTAAAAATGATATTTTATTACCGAAAATTACACAAAATCAAATCTTTTAGGGTAGAACAATCTTTTATGAACCAAAATATATGGGAAATATTCGTGAATGACGAAAGGAAACGTTGGAATATAGGTTTAACGATGATACGTCGCAAACTTTCAAAGTACCAACCAAACAAAAACGCACAGTTCGTATGAAGAAAAAATGGCGAGTGACATGGCAGCTTGCGATTGCTTCAGAAAGTCCGCGAAATTAAATGTTTTAGGGTAGAATAAACCAAACCAGACCAACCCAAACATAACCTACTAAAACTCAACACATCATTTTGTGCAGTTTTCGGTGAAAAATATCAGCTTTAGGCCATGTTACGACTGTCCGATAATTATCCACAGCATGTATCTTCTATTGCTATAAAATTAATCATTTATTTATTTAGATGGTAATTCTTACACATGTATACCATTGAATATGGAATATTCTAAAGACATACAAGGTAAATAGAATTCATTCAAACGTTTTATTAAAGCATAGAGTGTGCTGTAATAATTTACATTACCTAATTCATTTGATTCTGTCAATAAATATGATTATTTAGGATATTTATTTAATTGACTATGTACTCCGTACATATTTTTAAATTCAATGACAGGTGACGATCACAAACAATAAAACGTAGTCATAGATTAATATATCAATGTATATTAGTCTATGAATGTAGCTTAAAAAAATAAGATTTATCATTTGTTAGAAGTAGCCAATTCAGTTAGACCATAGAGAACTATTGAGTTAGACATTAGTAGATCAAGGCGTTACCTATGTTACAATTTAAGAAAAGATCTTTTTTTAGTAGATGATGATGCTATGTACTCATTTTTTAAGAGATGAACAGGCTATTTTACTTTTTATTTTGCAGACTTACAGTTTCGGCCTTTATTAAGTTAGTGATTGAATGGGGTCGAACATGCTTATGAGCGGAATGAAAAAATGTTCAACAAATACAATCAAATGGGGTACTGTTTGTGATGGAACCATAGTATTTATCCAATTAATCGAGGAAAACAATGAATGTGGGATTATTTAACAGTGTTTAGCCGAGACATAAATCATGAACGATACATGCAATAGATCAGGGTTCCACAGTATAACGGTTGATTGAAGATATACTTTATTAATAAAACGTAGGACAGATTCTTTTTTCAATGAAATTTTCAAAAAAATGTATTGTTTTTTATGGATACTTAACATTTACAAAATATACACATAAGATTATTTTTCCGAGACAGTAGCCAAGTGGTCAAATTTACCAATTTTATTAAAATAACTTGAGTTTTATAAAGATTACCAGTTTTAGTTTTGAATACTTTTTACCGTATTTTTTTAAATCCAAATTAACCGTCAAATGATGACATTAGCATTTTTTTTGAATACTTAATTTGTAAAGATAGTAATTTTCAAATTTGATACATTCAAATGCCATAAAGAATTATGTTTATGAAAGTTATAAATATCTCAAAGTATTATTTAAATGGTGAAATGAAAATATATTCATTACTTTTTCTAATGTGTTCGGAGCTTTTTAGTGTTGCTATTTTATATAGCAACGCTAAATACCCTAGAATTAATAACCTAACCTAACCTATGAGAAGACCCCGGATCGAAGAGAGGCGAGCGGCTGGTTATCCGGAGTCCTGGAAGGGCTGATGTCAGACAAACACCATTTCAAATCCGGTTCAAAACGTATCTATTTTCCATTCAAGATGCAGTGGTTTAACATTACACAAATATATAAATCTTAACACATAAAATTGATTCTTCAAAAAAACAAACAGTTCACATCGTCACGTCACCGTCGCGACGAGACCTCGCTCGTCCGACTCGGCAGCTCGTAATCGACTGTTTTCAAATACTTAAAAAAATACTCCCTGCAAAGTTGGAGCTACCCTTTTCCGTAAAAATGGACTCGTCCAGCGGACTTAACCGTGGGCTATTTGAACGCCTGGCAACAAGAAAGAGCCTATTCTGCGAAATATTGCCGTTGCCGCAGGTCGATTTCAGTTCAGGACACTAATGACACTTATACTTAACAAAAACCAGGGTGTGTCACCTAACCACTAGTGCTGTTCTAGCCCTATCCTTCTTTGAAAAGAAAGGTTGAGTAACAAGCAGTCTATCTGTTGATATACCTCCAATAGGAATCCATATGCTCCACATTGGGAGCGCACATGGTAAAAAAGAAGCTAGCACCGGTCTGAGTAATAATTTTAAATAAAAAAACTTGACAGCCAAATTGATTGAATAAAAGTTTGCCATATAACCTATAAACCGCTATTTGCACACTGTCTACTGGTGTCAGTACTATAGAGAACTTTTGTTTCAGCAAAAGCTCAAAACCCACCATGTCCTCTTCTTAATCGAGTGCATTTCTCCCATGAATAAAGAATGGTTTTTAAGTTTTTTAACATTTTTATTGATGTATCATTTTTAATATTAGGTTAATTTTTGTTTTTGTACAGGTTATATGTGTAAATCAATACTATATACACTATTTAATGATAAAAAGAACAGCAACACATTCATTCATAGATGTTTATGTACAAACTATAACAATATAATGCCATTAACACACAAATATAACAAATAAATACTAAAGAAATAGGCACTGATTCCTTAAACTGCTACAATATTACTTGTCTTGTTATTAAGTTACGGAGTTCAGACATTGATCAAAATGAACAACATCAAAACGACAGTAGCAAAAGAATTTTTAATAAATTCAAGCCAGAGGGAAAAATTTCTCACTATATCAATGATCTAAAACTTAATTCGTAGTAAACAAGTGCAAGTATTTATAACACACACAGAACAATAATCAAAAATCTGACCAACAAATATATTTTTACGGCAAATGGAAACTTACGTATAGCACCACAGTGCTACATTACCATGGATATTATTGAACTATCCATTATTATGGAAGTATTTAGAAATGCGTGTATAAATAATTGATAATTTCCGGTCAAAATGTGTGAAAAAACTGTTGCTATTTTTTTCATTTATGCTATACATCTATTACGTGCATAATTTTCTATAATTTAGAGTGAAAAAGTTTTATTTCATAAATATTATCTATTTATTACAAAGAAATGAAACATTTAAAGGTTATATATTTAATAATTAAGTAGACGGATAACGAGTAAATATAACTGTTTTGAGAGTACATAACATTGTTACTTAAATAACATATACTTTGAAGCTCAGAAAAAGTGCAGAACAGTAATCTCATGTCAACCAGTTTATATATCATGTTATAAGATATTTTCAAATACGACACTCTTCATAAATAGTAAGCTGGCGACACCAAATCATCAGAGGAAACATTTGTTTACAAAAAAAGAAAAAACCATAGTTAGGTGCTAGACTCTTTAGCAGTGTAATTGTGATGGAACTGAGTTGACGAGTGATTACTGTTTAAACAAAAGCATGAAATAATATTCATGTCAACCGACATTGTTGAAATTGAAACATATGATATGCATTAGTTAATTATGTAAGACATTGAAATACAATTAATTAGTATATAAGCTGATTGAAAAAAGGATGATTCTTTTATAGATCTGAATGGCAATAAAGTCGAGCAAACTATCATTATATTTTTACCATTCATAATTCTGTGACAAATAGCGAAAACTGCTGTGTACGTTTTATGAATGATATAAAAAGCTATTTAAAATACAATTGTGTGAATTGATAGACTGAAGCACAAAATTTGAACAATTATTTTGACCAATGAGATAATAATAATTGATTCATTCAAAACTAATCATTTTGCATCATTTAAAACAGAAGAAAGGCTTTTTATGAAATTTCTGTTTTCCCACAGTACTTCGATAATTTAGGTTTCTTCTTTGAGATAATTTGATTCATAATGGTGAAGCTTTACATCAGTGATGCACAACACTCATGCGGGTCCACAATGACATTTTTTATGGCCTGTGTATTTTTCACCCAATGTTTCATTGAATGTAAATGTTTGATATTATGTGATCCATCTATGAGGTCGATTTCAACTGGAGTTGACCGATTTGCGGAATAGCAATCAATTGAGATCAAAATATCAGGAAGGCTCTCTGGAAAGTTTTAACAAATCGGCGGTCAAGTGCCTGATTGTTTCAACAGCAATTTCATAACTTTTCGCTAAAGCATTTTGAAATCTTGGTACTTTGTATTTGCATATTGCATCATTTCCGTAACCTCTAATTTTGTGTGTAGTACTTTGTTTAGTCACAATATTCTTGAATCTCATATACGAATATAACAATTCAATATGAAAAATGTGAAAATAACTACAGAATGCTGTTAAAACAATAAAGTACTCGGTCGACGAAATGTCTTCCTGGAGAACAGTTTTCCACCCTACGTGAGAAGCGTTTGCTTATTGAAACGAATCAAAACACAGAAAACGCTTGACCAATAATAACCTCAGTGCAATACTGAGGATGCCGACGCCATACATTGCACCCAACATCGTAATGCTTGCTGTGTCAGTGATCTTACTAGGGTTGATACGAAGTTCCATTGTACAAATATTCACGTAATACAGAGCGAGGAGTGATTGGGGTCTCTGCGTAACTAATAATAAAATGTATGTCTTGCCTAGTATAGTATGCCATTATTTTTCAACACTTTTATCCGTTGCAGCCTGTGAACAATAAAAATGTCAATTTTTTCACTTCTGTCAAATGGGATGTGCACCACTGCTTAACATGAATAGTGTTTAGATTAATGAAAAACCAAAATAATTTATGGCAAATGGGCAAATGTGCAATTTTTACAAATTTACTTTGAACAGTTTTTACATATTATTTAGAAATTTTAGGCCAAAAGATAGGTGATATTAATTTACAATTGCTTTCCTAAAGGGACCATTTACAATATATGTAACAAAACAAGAATTAAATATGTTTTGATGCATAACAAGGTTTATTAAAATAAATACAACACTTTTTTGGAAAAGTATTTTCGATTATTCTAAGAAGAAAATTTGACTATTATAATGGTCCAGTGCAAATGTATTTTCGCTAATATTATATATATACAATATGGAGATAAGTTAATGTTATTTAGGATAATTAATTTCATTATCATCAATGAAGACCCTTATAGTTAATAACTTATTGGAGACAAATAAAAGAAATAAGAACTAATCTATTATTGAATTAATCAATAAGAGTTAAGAAAAATCATAGAATGGGGCGGGTATCAGACGATGAAAGGTATTTTTCAGTGTTTTTAACTATTTCCGCTCCCAATATGGAGCATCTCATCACAAGTTGTTTTATGAGAACCAGTTTTTATTCAGTCACTCAATGTTGCAGTTGAAATTCAATTGCAATAATTTGTTTTGTAAAAGCAGGTGATGTGAATCTTAAAGAAAACACCTATTAACATGTGCAGAAAATTTCCATGGGCACAGTTCCAGCGCAAAGAAAATCTTCTGGCCAGCCGATTTTTTCTAGAACATCCTTATCATTGTATCATAGTATACAATTGAGGTATCAACGAAATTTATGTTGGGTGAAAGCAGCAGACCTTGAGTACCATATGAATAACACAGGAATGAGTTTATAATTAGTACTGTACGACATTCATTTAGCATTGATAAATTTTGTAAAATGTACTACAATTACGTAGTGTTTTTAATATCCCAGATAAAATATCTTTTATTGTGAAATAATATCCAAGATGCATAAAACAGAAAAAAACGAAATATTATAATATAAACCTCGGCGTATGTGGAATTGATGATTCAACAAAATCATCATTATAAGCTATTACTTAATGTGTATTAATTATAATAATGATAAAAAAAAACAGTTTACATTCAATTGTATTTCCAGACAAGCTTGGTGACTAGTTAGATTTGTGAATTAATATAAATCTTAATAGCTTACAGTAAGTAAAAGTAACATTAGATGTAATACATTAATTATTAGTTTCTTCCTTCTAACCTTAGATCCATCGTCCTGTGCAAGCGCAAAACTTTAAATGAAATGATGAAAGACAATAACACAGAAAACACGTTCTTAAGACATAAATTTGAACGCGTTCACTGGGTATAAAAGAATAATTCATTCGAAAATTTGTTTACACTGAATACAAAAATAAGTAACTTTAGTCACATTGAAATAATTTAATAATTTGAAAACAATAATGACACGGATTTACACAGTTAAAACCAAAGGTCATTTGATTAATTCTCGCATTCTTCGAGCGCTACTCTATGATATCGAATCGAGAACCTGGCCACAGGGTTTAATTAGCGGAACTAATGGAGGCTGCAGTGTCACGGGAGGAATCAAAGCGATTGCAAAATATTTCTTGATTTTTTTTTCATTATGATATATCAAAGTTTGCACTGACATATCTGAGGTTAGAAGGATTAATATAAATCAAAGGTTTACAGTTTATCATAACATTATTCTATAAAATTATTTTATAACAAATATGCCAGTTTATATAATTACGAAACATTTCGCAACAACTGTGCGACAGAATTGCACACTATCACATAAGTATAGCAAACGAACAATAACCTCTATAAAGAGCAAAATTACATAAATAAAATGAAACCGATATCAATCATACTGCCACAGAATCAGTAAGTAAGTGCGTGACATAATCTAATCGGCAACTAGACGTTTTGTTTATTCTATGCGAGATGAAACAGTTTCGACACAATAAATCTTTTGATTTATCATATTATAACTTATTATTGGGGGACTTATTGGTAAATATCATTGTAAATAAGTACTATTTTAATACTACTAAGGTTTCTGAATACAATATTATTTATCCTAATGACTTGCTTGTCCCACAGAAATATTTGTGCATTGGGTGATTTCGAGTCTATCATTGATACGATAGTGATTCTGTTACATACTAAGCCGAATACTTAAGGAATATTTAAATATCCATATTATACGTTTAAACCATAAAATCAAAAAGATATTGTTTGTAAGTAAGATTTCATATTATATTTTAATCGATTTTTGTATCATCCGAGTAATTTAAGACAAAGAATACTACATTACATTGGAAATGTGATTTGAGAAAAGTCACCGTAGCAGCATTGACATTGAGATTGTGACATGTGATATTGACATTTACTTGGTAGTAAATTAATATCAATAGTACCATTAATATCAGGGTAAAAAGTAGCAATCTATTTATTTCTAAACGGACAGGATAGTATCCTGAATGCTTATAAGAAAAGGCAATATATATTAATTTTGCTAGATGGGGGGAGTTGGGAACTTGAGGTGAAATCGAACATTCGAATCATGTGGGAATGCACTCACACCCTGCCATGAGTCATGAGTAACAACCACACTCATTATTCACTATTAGAGCAGGACAGCGATAAAGCTTGACTAATTAAAGAGAACGGCAACATTACAATGCTACCTGAATCTATATATTATATGTAGCAGTTTGCTGGATATTTGTCATGCTATATTTAGTATTTGTATAATTTTGATAGAAGTCGAGCAGTTTATAAAATACGTGAAGCCAAGATAGCAAACAATAATATTTGACAATCCTTGTAGAACTATACACGGTGCTATTTTTACCCAATGATAGCGGCAAACTCTTTGTGTTAGGTTGTTTAGATTTTTTGCAGAATTTCCATATTACTCTGAAAATATAATATTCCATATCAAAATTATAGTAATAATGCTAGTTTTTTTACTTCTGTTGAATTAATTTTGAGATTGGATTAGTGTTCAGTGAGATAAAACTAAATATGTCAATTTCTCTGTATAGAATGTTTTGAGTTTACATTTTTACTGTGGAACGAATACTCGTAATAATATAATTCTATTTTTGTCAATTAATACAGCAAAATAACCTTAGAGGGGGCTATAAAATCTACATATTATAATGTTAAATTAGTATTACATTAAAAATACGCATCAATAATATATCAAAAAACAAGTGAAAACACATTTAAATAGAAAATATTGTCAGTGTGGGTTTTAGTAACAAGTGACAAAAGTTTTTAACTATAAAAGAAATGTGACACATATGTAACAATATAATAGACACTATTTCATTTTTAAACAATAATCATTGAAAAAAATACCATATTTACAAATAATAAGTCATATACATTATCATTTAGAAATTATACGATTGAATCAAGGTAAGTGTTTTATGATATAGTAATTTAACTAGTTAAATGAAACATTTTTGTGATATTTTGAATATCATGTTATTCATAATAGAACTTAAACAAATTAAAGAGTTAATTGAACAGAAAAAGTAATGCTTTGTAGTTAGAAAGTTAGTTGCTATTCATATGTTACAAAATGGACTATTTCCATTCTGTCGTCACACAATTGTATTTTTTTATCTTAATAAATCAAATCACAACCATTGTCATTTCACGATGATTATGCTTCTATATCATTTGTAATATTAAATACCAAATTTACCCATATTTCTATAATAATCACTAATACTCGACAAGTAAGACATGCAATTTAAACTGGTTTATTTCCTAAATATATTACCGAAAGACGGGACATGACCGTAAATGCAAAACTTTATAAATAATTTACCCTATCCGATAACCCTCGCACGCCTGTTCAGTTTCATAACACACATATCACAAGAATAAGAGACAGCTTTAGTTTTATCTGTTCAAAAAACTGATCAGGAATCGTTAACGGAAGGTTCGACTAGACTAAAACCATTTCGTATTTTGCCATGAGGTTTTAGTTCTGTCAGGTGATAATTAATGATATCTTCATGCTTTTATATGATGCATCAGTTTTTATTTTTAGAAACACAAGCCAAAAATATGCATAGAAAGCCTCTCCATATCAATCATCAAGAGGCAAATTACACATTGTCAATTTCACGTGACTTAGCATCACTTCCATTCAGACATTTGTACTGCACAGACTTTGGCAATATCAGCCACGGATGCAACACTTGTCAATCGTATGCGGATAGCATTAACTTCACGCACCACTGCCATTTTTGTTTTCTTGTAAGAAAAAAAGATGAGGGTGCGATGATGTACGGAGCTACATGTTCCATTTGTCTTTTGATGTGACCACGCATAGGCGTCACTTCTCATCTTACGTTACTGTAAAAAAAATTTCAATGTCTAAAATAAAAAACAGCTTAAATTGCAGATAATCAAATCTTGAGGATCTTAGTAATCAATTAAAACATTGTATCAAACAATGTTTGTAATTGGAAAATGTGACATGGATACCAAGAACTACACTTCATTTAGCAAAGCTGAGACTGGCCGAATTGGAAATGGTTTTACCCTAATCTGATCTAAAATACTGCCTATTGACCAAATATTAGATTAAAATATGTTTTTATTTATCTAATTCAATGTGAATTTTGACACAAATATTATTGACTACGATGGAAATTCAGACTTATTCATTCAGCCGATTGCCCGAGATATACAATTTAACAAGATCTATATACTGTCACAAATCTATTTGTACCTACAGTTGAAAAAAAGTAATCCAAAAGTTCAAATGAGCCGTAACATTTTTTTCCGAAGTGACGAAAATCTTTCAGGCTTAGAATTATTTTAAATATTTTACAAGTCACCTTTGGTATACGTGGTAATTTCTCAAAAAACACTCAATCGTACGTTGAATGCCGTTCGTTTATACGATTGAAAAAATGCTATACCTCGTCTTCAGACTTTTTCAAAAGCCGCATAGTGTTTATATTAAAGTTATTGAACGTTTCGAATTTCATTCGCATGGCGGCCACGTGGCCTGGAGGAGGGATCTCCTCCGGCTTGGGAAGGTGACTGTCACCCGGAAGGAAACCGCCCAAATCTTCATTGGCAGAAGTCCAACTGTAACCACTGCACTGCATGATATCAGTCTGCGCATTCACCGAACTGACAGCCGGTGAAGAATCGATATCGTCTGATGTAATAAAATTATCAATGTTTAATACTAAAGTTTCCACTGTTTGATGATGCAGCGGGTTATCTGAGCAAACGTTAAACAAATTATGTTCACTTTGACCTTTGTCAGATGCCGTCGATTCAAAGTTTTCTCTGCACAAGAACGTCTCTTCCGGCGCTCGTTTGATATCCACAGGGTTTGAAGAAACGGGAGCTACGTAAAACGGTCGGTTATCACGATCCGATGACGGTTGCTCCACTATTTCCGACTGGTGAGCGTTTAAGCTTGAAAAGTCATCAGAGTAGGTGGCATTATTAGCGTTTGACATAGTATCACATAATCTGTTTATAGCCTCGATGACGTCTCTGAAGCCGTCATCATTTTCAATGTTCCACGACGGATCGTCTAAGGGCAACTCTTCTACGACGGCTGAAGTTTCATTGCTTGCATTAGATACGGGGGATTCGTTCACCTTCGCCGGTGATATGGACCGCTCTGTAGATATTTCTCTGGTATTCGATCCCATAACCTCGAACGCGTTAGTCGTCGACAATATTTCAGAGAGTAAATCATCACTCTGGAAAACGTTTAACACATCGTCCATCGGGTCTTCGGGTTGACGCCGATGATCTTGAATTTCTTCGTGCGAAACAACTGTGTGAGTTTCCAAGGCGCCGGGGGCTGATTCTGGAGTTCGATTCGCGCACGACGAATAGAAAGAAGGAATCGAGAAGGTCTGACAAGGGATGAGAGCAACGAAGGAGGAGCTCTCGCACAATAGCTTACACGGGTCCAAAAAGGCATCGCAAGTTGTGTTTTGTAATACTGGCGCGCTTATCCAAGGCATCGATCTAGCGCCGCCTTCCATGTACCCGTGGCAGTCGGGTTCCGAATCGAAAGTGTCGGAACGCGACATCAGCTCGTCTCTCAGCTTGTGAAGCAGCGAGGGCGCGGCCGAAGGCGGATGATGCTCGGGCGTGGTGGGGGCGCTGGGCGATCGTTCGGTCGAGGAGGACTCGACCGATAGTCGGTGCTAGCAATTTGAAGAATTGTTCGCCCACATCTTCGTATCCAGCTGGAGATGGGTGATCGGCGGGGGAGGGGCTTGTTGCTTATTCACTGTAAATTGGAAAATATCCACTATAATGCAAGTATAAGCTTTACATATCTCATTGTAAATGATAAACTAGATCGTAAAATAAGGACTGAATAAATATATTAATCTGATAAATGTAAATAAATTGTTTCTAAGTATGTTTTGTATTAAGGGTTAGAAATATCTAAATAACAAAGTTGAATAGAATATCAATAAAAGTAATAGTTACCGTTTGCATTTAACGCGGCATTGATACTACTGTAAGTTTTTTCTATCCTGAGGAAAGCATCGGGGAACGGAAACTGGGCTTGAGGTTGAAATCTGTCAGCAAATCTGGAATCAAGGTCACCCGGCCTCATGGATGATCCTCGAATCGGAGGTTGCGGGGGGCCCACCACGGTCTGATTCGGAGACGACTGCAAGGTTTATTAAAAGTACTTTAAATATGAATATTTACCAAAAATGGTTCTTGATATAGTCACCGTACCTACCTTACGACTATTTGAGAAATAACTGAACGATGTGGAAGATATTAATAAAGTTTACCAGTGGTTTAACTCATTCACTGCTGAACTAATTATCTAGTAATTAGTGCTATACCAGTCGCCATACACTGATGAGTTAAATTAATTGTTCATATTTACAGAGCATAATACATGATTTTACAGTATGACAATAGTTTAACATTGATTTACTCAAAATTTTTGTTTCCAGCATGAGGTTTTTTTTGCCAAGTTTAAAAGATATAGGGACTATAGTTATTATCTTTTAACCTTTAACACTCGAGCCTTTTTTTGTATGTGCCTACCGCCTACTCGAGACGTTTTTCGATGAAAATGATGCGTATTTTCAATACAAAAAATTGATTGGTGAAAAACATGCCGACAAAAAAAAAAATTGTTTTGTTATTATTTCCGTAAAATAGATTTATAATGAATATACGGCACTTATTATTTTTAAATTATTTATAATTCTTCATTACGTGGTATTTTAAATAGCAATCTCCTATGTGTAATCCTGACTTATTGATACAGGACTTGCAAAATAGTCATGTTTCTGATCTACCACATGGGATTTTTCTATTTGAACATATTGCACAGTCCTTCTTAGTCCCAGAAAGCAGGACATGTATCTTATCCGCAAATCGGTCTTCTGTAGAAACAGTTGAAGTGCGCCTTTGAGATCCACCTTGCCAAAAATCTCCTACTAATTGGTCAACCAATAATTTCACAAACTTCAAATGTAAATAATAAGTCGATACGTACTAATTTTCATAAGACTCATTAGAGTACTTCACATTAGATTTGTAAGCTTCTGAATCGGTATAATATACTAGTAAGTATTGTCAACAAAGACAATCTATTTATTCAAATAAAAAACTGTAAACTATACGAGACACCTTTGATTTTTAAACAAATAAAAGCGAGTAATAATTAGAGAAATAGACACTTCAGGTCATGCAGAGCACTGCTCACCCTCCAGTCACTAGCGCGTTCAATAAATAAGATTTATTACCCTATGCGACAAAAAAATATCGCTTGCACTGAAAGATTCAGATAAAAACACATGTTGAAATTACGTACGCCGTCTTCATTTGGCGAGTTATCTCTCAGATAAATGTAACAACCTATTATTATTATTCTAGCTTGATTGAAATCGCAATAAAAAAAATAGCTGAAAATATTAAAAAAAACACTTTATTGACACATGCCGCCATAGTGGCGACACTCGAGTAATACAAATAAACTTTCAATGCCGGTGCTATGGCGGCACTCGAGTGCAAAGAGTTAAATTTGCATATATAGACATCAAAATGCATTTAAATATCGTAAAGAATATGGTGCATTATCAATGGCTTATAATTTATAATAGTGAAAGTAAATACTTAATAAAAAATTGGTAACTTAGTTATTCCACTTGGTTTACCACTGACGTGACGCGTTTCGCCTCTTTAACCTTTCGAGGAGTAACTTATTAATTATGGCTGTGTGCTATGAGGAGTGAGTTTTTTTACATAAAAATTAAATACATTTTTTCTCAGTTGATAAAGCTCGTAATTAGCGAAACCGCTTCTGATCATTATAAACATGTGAAAGTAGTACAAATGAATTGTGTTTTATTTTTTAAAACATTTTTCTTTTATCAAATCAATGTAATGGAAAGAGAAAAGTTCACACACACATATTACCATACTGACGTACATGTACGTCCATACTACCAGAAAGGTTAAGAAGCATATTCAGAGTAACCATATCGCAAGCTTACTTATTTTTTACGTAAACAATAAAATGATTCTCATTCTTACATTAAAACTAAAGGGTGGGGTAGGTTTTATTCTATTTTACTGGACGTGGGGAGGGGGTAAGACATAAACACTGATAGACCATTTACAAATCAATTACTGGTACTTGGAGGTGAAAAACCCAAAGGAAATAAAAAAGTAAATACTTCGCTATTTTTACCTTATCATAATGGAGTCTTACCAAGTAAATGTCAATTAAATCAATATATACAATATGGTAACAGCAAAAAAATTGTGAGATTAAAAAACATATAACTTTTTTGACACTTGACCAAATGAATAATTGATTGAACAACGATAGATAGGAGTTTTACCGGGTTTCAATAGTATTAGCATGTAAGTTAATGATAGTGTAACATACTATAGATCTCGTGTGATGCTGGTGCTGTTGAGAGTTCTGTCGGTGCGGCGGAGGCGGAGGGGGCGGTAAGTGGGCAGGACGCGAAGGAGGAGGCGGTGGGCAGTGGGTCGGGGGACGGAGAGGTCCTCGACTGCCCATTCGGACTCCTGTTAAGAAATATAAATCGGTTAGGCGACTGTGTTATACAAGGACAACGATGAAACTATAAATCTTGATCTAGGCAACATAATCTCTTCAGTACATGCAATCCACTTTTTGTGCAGGTGTTGCGAACTCGAATAAAAATGACACGACAGTTTCACTTTTTACAACTCACAATTTCTAATAATTATCAAAGTATTATATTTATAGATAATAATATTCTCATTAGAAGAATATAATTAGTATAACAATATATGCATCCAGTGTACTTTCTTATAAAAATTGTGTCAGGCCTATAACCGAGTGGTCTAAGTTATCCTCTTCGGCTGCGGTATCCACAGGTTCGAATCTCAGTACAGACATTTGATTGATCACTTGATAAATTTATTTATTGATTTGTATTCAAAGGCATGGATGTCAACGATGTCTACATTCCCTCGCACCCATCCAAACATCGGTACTGTCTCAAAAACAAAGAGGTTGAGAAACTGAATAATGATCAGTTCTCGTGGAATAACTTCTATCCATATTTTTTACATCAGGAGCCGACACGGTTGAAAAAAGTCGTGTTATTTCGAAATCGTTCAAAAAGACAATCTGGTGTATTAAAGAGTTCTGAAATACAGTAGACTAGACATAATTTATGGAAAATAAGAACTGGGAGATTTCGTTTCTCATTAATCTTAAAAATTGGTTAAAAATGAAAGTTTGGTCTTCATATTGACCGAGTAATAATATTATTTACACACCTAATGGGGGTTGAGGTGCAGTGTGCTTAATGAGTCCCGGTTTTGAATCCAGAGAATCGTGAGACTGGTGAAATGCGTTGGCCCTTAATGTGTTGAATCCGTTATTTGGGAGACCTACCGGGCCGCTAAACATTCCAGGAGGACAAGGCGGGGTGACAGGTGGTGAGCTATAAAATAAAAGGTCGATTATTATTAATACTTAATGCTGCAATTACAAGAATGGGAATGGAGAAGTGTTTATAAATTTATTACTATTGTCAGTTAAAAGTATTCGGTAGCTTTTATGCTCTTCTGAGCGAAAAGTGATTATGTTTCATTTACCAATTTATGCTTCAATTGAAAAATATTTTTTAACTTTCTGCCGAATCCATCAAAATATAGCTTTCAAGCCTATGTTGAAAACTGTCTATACCAGTGGTTCTCACGGGAATTTTCTCCGTGGCCGCATTATCAACATAAGTGGTCTTATGGAATTGTCTCGTGGCCGCACCAAATTTTTCTATCGAGATTCAAAATATTAACACATTGCATTTACTTTAAAAGAGATCAACTTATAGATTTATTCAAGAAAAACATTTATTTTATTTATAACATGTTGGTATTTATTTATTTAAAAGCAATACAAATGGAAATTTCTCGATATTTCTTTCTTCCAAAGCAAGCCGCATCGCCGCTTTTAAGTTTTCATCTGTCAGTTGGTTTCTATAGTTACTTTTTATAAAGTGCATTATACTGAATGATCTTTCACAGTATACGGTTGTAGGAAAAAACGATAAAATTAGTAAAGCAATTGTTGCTAACTCTTTATATTGTCATGATTCATGGTCAATGTATAACTCCGACCAAAATTTTTGAACTGTATTATTATTAAAATGGTCTCTCAGAATTTGATCATGACTGATTTCTAATAATGCGTATTTTATGTTAGCCCAGTTAATTGAATTTAATACTGCAAACGATGTTAATCTATTTTGCAGTGCTTTGAAATTTTCATTTGTCATCATCTGAAAAGGGGAAGATGTAAAAGAAGAAGTTTTGAAAAAATTCAGTTCTTCGAACCTTCTATCAAGTTGAAGATTTAGAGATTTAATGCACTCTATTATTTTATGGTCCAGTTTTAATTTTGAAGTTGCGTCTATCAAATTATTTATAAAATCACTAAAAGAAGATAACATTGAAAAACTGTCATTTTCAGCTTCTCCCACAAGGTCTTTTCCAGTGTTTTTTTAATTTATTAATGATTAAGCTGTCTCAATTATTGTTAAATTACTCTTTTGTAGTTGTTTATTGATAGAACTAATAAGCGGCAAAAAATCTTTCAGGAATAAAATCGACCGTTTTATATAATCACTTCGAAGTTGTTCACTTAAATCTTTATGATTTAATGCCAAAGCAGTTTTTTTAAAACCATATCCGCTCCCTATTCGGAGCATATGGCCATCAAGCGGTTCCTCCAAGCTTCTCTGTCCCCTGCCAGTCTCCTCGCTTCCTCCCAGGTCATCCCAGCGTCCCGTAGCTCCGCCGAATACATTCTATAGATGGTCATCAGCGGCCTTCCAGGGTGACGGAATCCACCTCGTTGGTAGAAGAGACAGGCAAGGTTCAGGCTCTCCTGGGGCATCCGCAGCACGTTTTCAAGCCAGGTCCATCGTCGCTTTTTTATTTTGGACGTAAAAAGAGGCTGGTCCGTCCGCTCTCTTACCTCTGAGTTCCTGATAGAATCAAACCACCATACCCCTAGTATTCGCCGCAAACATCTGTTTTCAAAGCACAGTATACGGTTAGCAGATACAACGTAAATATTCAATTCACAAAGACGTTGAACACGGCTATCCAAACTTAGCCATCTAACATGGTTGTAATTGAGTAATACATTGTGTTTTTCGTCGTTGATTTCACATATACATCTAAACATGTTCGACAATTTACTACTGGTATTAATTGAATTTAATACCCATCTCACTGTCAATTCCACATCGTCCATGCATTTGATAATAGTTTTGCTAACTAGAACTTCTTGGTGCACAATACAATGCATATGAAATATTTAATTCCCACAGTCCTTTTTGAACAAATTCAATACGCCATTTCATTCGTTCTTCATAACCGCAGCTCCATCAGCAGTTACAGCACACAAGTTATCGGTTGATACGTTTAACTTCATCATATCTACTTTAAAAGCATTGAAAATATTGATTGGGCGGTTTTACAATGAAGTCTGGCACAAATTCACTTTTTTCAACGTCGAAATATCTTCCAAATACTAAAATTTGGTTCGTTTTTGTCACATCTTTACTTTCATCCAAACATTAGCTATCAAATGGGTTCTTATTGATGGATTTGCTTATTTCAAGTCCTATAAATTTTCCTATTTTGATAATTCTTCGTTGAATTGTATCATTACTAGGCGCCATATTACGAACTAGTTTATTTTGAGGATCAACTCTCAACAACACAGAATTTAGAAATTCACCTTCTGTGAAAGGTTTTCGATGCTCTCCAATAAAATAACCAACTTTAAGAGAACCGAGATATAATTCATCATTTTGTGATAGAAGTGTTTTTATTAGGTTTTTTTGTGAAGAAAGTTCAGTGGACCATTTTTTTGTACTTCATCTTGATGGGTTTTATAATGTCGTTCCATAGCATATGATTTGATTTGCTTAATTTCACTTCTACAGATCACGCACACGGCAACTATACAATCTTGTATATTCTCATTGTGCACAATCAAATACATTTCTTCCCATTCTTTGTGAAACTTTCTTTTCTCTTCCCGATAAGTACAACGTCGTTTAGCTGCATTCATTATTTTCGAATCCTTCGCACCACTGTTATTAACATTTTTGCTGGAGATAGCTACATTTTCATCCTTCTGAACATTTTTTGATAGATAACTTCTTGTATCCATTTTAACGGTGGGACTATATCAATTTCCCTTCAAAATTCAAAACATATAGAATTAAATAATATACGGATTCTTCCATATACAAACATACGTGAAACACTGACGAACAACGCTCGCCACTAACTGACCCTTAATACGGATCAGTTAGCGGTGAGGTTCTTCATAGAAGCGGCGTTCTCTTACCATAAATATGGCATACATATGGTCGCAGTAAAGGTGCGGACTTTACTTTTTACACCATGCCTAGGGTGCAGTGCACGCATAAGTACAGTGGTGGCACGGAATTCGTTGCATATCAATATTTCTTTCTACACCACTTTCTATAGAAACGCTGGTGGCTGCAGATAAATCCTCTGGTGGCCGCACATGAGAATCACTGGTCTATACCATCATGCCAAGTAATAATTTTATAAATTTATGAAATTTAGTATGCAGGAAAAAAGTATAGAAGCAATTTCACTTTACTAAATCATTAATGAATTTTTGAAAAATAGACTAAATATTTTTTTCACTTATGTCAACTAACAATTTCCGTAGATCCTAGGGGGGGCGGTATTATATTTGTCAACATACTCCGAAATTAAGTTATAAATTCAATTGAGTGCGGGAAATTATCATGGTAATAAAATATTTGTGTAAAAACTTGCAAGTTACATAAAAAACCAATTACAGAAAGACAAATCAGGAAAAACTACAATAGATAGTTGCTTTTGTGGTACTTGGCGATAAATAAAAATTATCTTGGAGTGTTGTTTTTCCCCTATTTTTTTAGCTTTACAAAATGTCTTCGAGAAGGAAAGAGGTGAAACACGTGCCACAATTATCAATTTTAATTTTGTATTCAATTTGTTAACATTAGACATGCAATACTAACCGTGGTACTCTCATGCTCTGAGCTCTCGATGCAGGTTTTCCATTCATGGAGAGCTTCTTAGGAGGAGGTGAAGGCTTGCCGTTGTTAGTATTCGATTGTCCATTAGAACCGGGCGGCATTCCCGGCGGTTTTGGAGCCAGATTTGGCTTGCCGTGACTCGCAACCTTACCCGGCATAGCGGACGGGTCAAACAGTTCTATCGAAGAGTTATGATGCAAGTTTGAAGGATTCGGACTGGGTAATGAACTCTGCGAGAGAGAGTTCATGCTTCCACCATAGCCAGTTTGCTGGGAGACGTTCAGGTTCCATGTGGCAGTGGTTTCCGTCTTCGTCACGGAATGTAAAGAGCTTTTGTTTTTGTGAAGTGTGCTGCTGTTACCAGCGAGTGCGCTCTGATTGACAGGCGTCGCTGGCAACTCGCTTTGATATGTTCGGTTGTTTGTCGCTTACGTCACTGAAGATGTAGTCGTGAGGGTGGAGTCGGATGTACTCTAAAAAGTCAAGAAAAGATATTTTAAGTAAACTAAAATATTTTTTCATCAAGATTTTAATCAGGGTTTGAGTGAAAATTTTGTTTGATTGAAGAATAATAAATTTGGATTATTGAGATTTTGTACACTTCCATGTATTTTGTCACTAACGAGCCGGGTTTTGCCTTTCGGCATCTTCAGTTTACAAAATAGGGATTAAGGCGATTCTCGAAATTTTAACTCATGTATCAGTGTGGATCCTAGATTTATAATATTTTATCTCGTAAATAATATTTGTCGAATTTGTATCTTCTATATAAACGTTTACTGTCTGTCAGTTCGAGTCCATTCATGCGCTCGAATGTTGGAAGATGCCGAAAGGCGAAACTCGGGTCGTTAGTGATAAAATACATGGAAGTGTACAAAATCTCAATAATCCAAATTTGATATTGAAATTCCATCAAGCACCCTCAGTCGATGTCTTAAATTGAAGGATAATAACTTAAATGAATGAAGATTTGCATGATAAAGTGGTGGTGAACCTCACAGGAGCCTTGACTATTATTAGCTGTAATGTTAAATACTTTTTTATTTCTTTAAAAGAAATATACATTTTCAATTTCGATTGCAAAAAATGATGAAATTTGATATTGAAATTCCATCAAGCACCCTCATTCAATATCTGAAATTATAAGAAATTATCGTTTACATGTATAGCTTTTTGGATACCGGTTCTCTTAATGACTTTTTAGTCATTAAGAAAAACACTGTTGGTCTTTGCATTTTGAATGCGTATTATTTCTTGCTACGTTTGTAAAGATTGACAGATTAAAAACACATTTTATAAAGAAATGTATTAACAGATAAACTTCTAAGAAAGAATTCATTAAAAACTCAATATATGTAAATTGAATGCACATCAAATAACGCAAATAGCACAAAGCTGAATACCAAATTCAGGACGTAAATACTCTATGCCTTGGACCACTTCAGATAAACTTTTTATGGTATAAAGTTTATATTATTTTTATATACAGTAAAAAATATTTATAAAGAATGTAAGGTGTGACAATGTTAAAAGAAGGGTTAACGATATTCATTTCCACTGATCTCTCATATGTTTTAATAATCATATTTTGTAAGTGGCAAAAAATATCATGGTGTGAAATAAATGTACAGAGATTCTAGATAGCGGTGGAACAGGATGTTTCGCAAAGGGAAATAAATTGGGATCAATTTGATAGTACAAACAGAGAGCTAAATAAATGAGCGCAACGGAAATAGCTACCTATCTCTATTTTAATAAATGGAGAGATTAACATTATTAAATATCTAAATTTATACTGAAATATTAATTTTCGGTTAGAATTTATCGATTACAGGCGGTCCTCGATTTGAGTACGTTCTGCTTTTGCCCATTTTGCTATTTCATGATAATGAAGAAACTCTAGAAATTATCACAACTGAGTTAGTCATCCTGATGGGCTTACACATCAGTAGAGAATATGTTAATAAGTATGCTTAATCTCACTCTGCCAAATGAAAGTAGAAGGCTGCCGAGGAAGAATTTGATCCCAATGATGAGCGTATATAGTAAAGTATGTAGGGAAATCAGTAAAGACAGCATGTTGTAGAGCACAAGAAAAGAACAGTATTTAACTATGCCTCGGTAAGCTTATTAAGAAAGCATCTGAGTGCTAATTTGTCTCATTAACTTTATTAATCTTATGGTTTTATTGATAAATTTTTTTTTTTAAAATGCAGTGATCTAATCCCAACATGCCTCGAATGGTTTTAGACCAAAAGATTAATAAGACATTAGCGCTATGCGATCAGCGAGATATTTTTTATTAAATTAGACTTTTTTGTATATCTTGATTATTTCTTCTACGTCTATTATGGATCAATTTGGGAAAAATGTTATTTATTATTTCAGGTAGAGAATAATTCATCATTACTTTCAAATAATTATCTAGAAGCCTTTACTTCCAATTTGGTCATAGATCTTTATTGCATTCAACCGTCGGCATGTGTTTCTCTATTGACGTTGATTCCAGGAAAGGAGTTAAACCGGAATGGATTTTTACGTTCAATATAATATGGCTACAGATTTGTTTCTAAATATTAATCTTTTAACAAAGTTCTCTCGTTGTTTTGAAACAAATAATAAAAATAATAAATAACTGATAGATATGTGTAGTATTCATATCTGAAGAAATAATAATTCAATAAAAATATGAGAATGATAATATACTACTCAAAGGGTTAATTGCCAATGTTATAAAGAATCCTACTACTTTAATTTTATAAAAAGAAAATATTCGTCTGCCTACATTACAGGTTTCTTATAATAACCTATTCACAAAGAAAACTTATTACCAGTGGATTTCCGCCAGGATTCTTAGGAAGAAGTGAATATTTCATGATATCTAATTAGGAATTTCAAAAATTAACCACTCAGTTAATGATAAGATTACATTAAAAAATACGTATCAAGAGTTTGGGTTTGTCGTAACTAAACCAAAAGATAAAATGCGGTAACACACAATTAGATAAGCAGGAAATAAAAATTTGTGTCATTTAGGGAAAACTTCAATGACAACAAGAAAATGGCGGTTAGAATTATATCACACTATCAGGCTTAGATATTAAAGGGTTAAGAGACGATAAAAGTATTGCAGATTAAGTATAACCTTGATCTATCTTTTTCATTCTGTCAAGTCTTGAAATATTGTTTCTAATCGCTTGATTTTTATTGGAGGAATATATTATGTAACGAAATTGCAATATACATTGGTAGGTCGAAGAAAATTACATTTTGGTAACAGAATGGAAACGGTTGCAGGTTTCTAAAGTTTTTATGGACAGTTATTTTGTCAAAAAGTCACGAATACATCGTCGATACTTAGGAAGAAAACACTAAACCGAAAATATGACATATTGAGTTAGTTACACCAAAATGTTTCTTTTTTTGAACTCTACCGTATGGAGGAAAACAAAATTATTTTTATAAATAACACTTTTACTTAAAAACAGTTTTGTACAAACAAACTAAATGAAAAATGTATACCATTTCAAACATTTGAAAACTTCAAAGTCCAATTACTCAGAATTAGTATATTTCAGTTAGTGTCTTTTTCCAGAACATCAACGACATGTGAGTAAATCAATAATGAAGTTTTTTTTTTATTTCATTTGATATGTATTATTTTTGCAGAGCCCCATATTTTTCAATATAGGTTTTCAAATGGATTAGTTTTATTTTTATTATATAATAAAATGTCCACTCCCAATTTAGAGCATATATATATAAATATACTTCTAAGAGAGTATCTCAATATCTTTCTTCAGATAGTGTTACAATACAAGGATGCTTTAAAGAAACAACTATTAATCGTTCTCTTAGGGAGTGTAAAGATTACATCCATAAAACACCGTATTTAAATATCTGTTTGGAGATTTGAACTCATAACTAGCACTATCAACTATATATAAAGATAGCTTGAGTTTTTTCAATTCTTGTATAAATGCAATACAATTTACAAAACTTTACTTTCATGGTCAGTTTGATGAGTTTTCTTCCAGAACTTTTTATTGAACTCATCAGTAAAAATATTCATATGGATAAGGTTAGAAAAAAAATCATTTTTAAAAAATTAAACAGTGCCAACTGTGTTCGATTCATTTAACTGCTGATAAAACGTTTCATTTGACAAGAGTAAAAGTAGAGTAACGGCTGATGAAAATTCCACATTGTGACGAATGATACGTACTGTACAAATAATTGAGCCAATTTTAGAAAACTATTTCTACCAGCGTTAGTTTCTCGTGTCAGAATTTGTCATTAGTGATTCTGGTAGTGTAATACTATGACCTAATCGAGCATTCATTATAATATGTTAATCTTGCAAATATATGTAAATGTGAGTGAAAGTAATGAATCAACATTACAGACACGTTTGTAAATAGTTTTTTCTTTATTCATCTGTTGTATGAATCAATTATAATTATTTTAATATGAAAGCTTTAATTTAATCCATTTCAAGAAATTAATCAATTTTTTTTACACTTATTTGACATCATAAATAAGATAAAGAGAATTAGTGTAGATTAAATACGGTTATCTAAAAAAAGTAATATTTAACTCTTTCCTGCCCCCTGCCAAAATTAATTAGGCAGTGATAAAAGTAGATTTTTACACTGATAACGTGGATATATATAATACAATATTATTCGAAGAATTATTTACATGCCAAATATCGGGTGATGGGTACATATACGGAATAGGCAGTGAACAGTTGAAGAGAAAAATAGTAAATACCTTATATTATAGGACAAAGTTTTTGCTTTCTCCATGTTGCAGAGAATGTTCAATCATAGTTTTAAGCCACTTTTTACTATACGTGAAGCAAAAACAGGTTAAAAAAAATTATAATGATTCATAAAAATAAATAGAAAAACGATAAATTCTTAATATACCAACTGTAGCAGACTACTAAAAATCATAGGTCACAAAACTTCGTGTTATCATATTGTACAAATAAAAAAATAGTTTTGATACATTATGAAGAAATGTCACATGTGTTTAACATAAACACAGCAATATGAAATGAAGTTATAACAAAAACGGTTCCATTTATTCAACAGAAATATGATCTCAGGGTATCAAGATCATAAACATATTTAAAAAAAAAATATAGGTCTTCAGCTTTTTGAGGATTCTGTGACTTGAAGGAGAACTGACCAATGGTATATTGACATGCAGTCTTTTTTCCACGTAGGTGGACCAGTCGTCAACCTCAAAACAATGAATTTTTCCTGTAAATATTGTTTTTAAATGCTCGGTTTAGTCGCAGAGATACATATGCTAAATGAATTTTAGCTGATGGATAAATAAAATCTGGAGTATGAAATAAGTAAACGAATGATTTCATTATATTTTGTGAGGTTTAATTACTATATTAATGAAAAACCATGCACATCAAGATAAAACAATTATTATCTATCGCTCTGAAACAAGCTCACGATAGGTTATCATTAGCAAACGGTGATAATTGATTTTCATATTATTTGGCTATAAGAGGAAATACTAGGAGTGTTGTTTGAGCATTAGTGTTATTTTTTTACCGACTGTAGTTAAATATTTGAATACCTGCCAGCTGTAATTATAGAGTTAACAATTTATGCAAGGCTTTTATATTTACCATAGACTTAGGATTTATGTTTTCATGACAATTATTATCAAATCAAAGGACGGGTTAGGTTGGAATATTCTAAGAATAGTATGGGCTGATTCTCATAGCGACTCTACTTGTAAATATGATAGATTTAAACGACGATGATTACCCTCAGAATACAGAGAACCATGTGGGACATGTATAAATAGAGGTTTTTTATACAAGAGATGTATAAATAAGTTTGTATGTTGGCTCGAAATACAAAACTGAGTATTTTGTTTAGTTCTAAAAGATTAAATGTCAGTGATGATTCTATTGAAAATTTCAATTGGAAATATATATGAGAACAAATCATTAAAAATCGCCCATTACGTGATCAGTCCTATCGTTCCAGGTGCTGACAAAAAAGTGTTAATATGCTTATTTCAAATTGAAATATGTTTCAACGCTCTTAGTCTATCATGAGATTTCCACATCCGTATCAAATATATACTATAATAATATGCCGCCTCAAAAAATTTAAATGAAATTTGTGACACGTTAAATTGGGAGATTAAATCGGTTGAATTGAGATTGAGGCCCCTCTTTTAAATGATAACTATTATCTTTTGGCAGATGTCAGATACGTAAAGAGTTGTTATATCAAAATAATATGCCTCCTCTACGATAGCATTGCGGAGACAGGTGATTACATATTTAAAAAAACTATCGATGAGATTGGGGCACAAAGAATGATATACCAGAATCAGAAAAACCCAAGATCTGAAATGCATCTTTTATTTGAAAATTATTGGATACATAAATGATTTTGTCAGGATTTCAAGCTGGAGCTCTTACCGCCAGGCTAGATACGCCGACTATACAGTGTTTATAAAATTTACTGTAGGCAACCTTTAGTAACGGTGCATGATAAAGTCATGTCATTTTTAGATGAAGCAATTTATGGGATAAAAAGGGGATATACACACATATAGAAATTCTTCTTTCTCATACATACGCTGAAAATTCATTGACTTTTACCAGCTACAGCAATCTCTTAAAAAATACAAGATTGCATGGAGCCATTTGACATAAAACCAAACTTTTCTTAGATGATGCTGCGGTTAAGAATCCATAGGCTTTTATCAAAAAAAAACACAGAAAATTGACAACATTAATCATAAACTGTTGAAAAACATGCACATTATAAAATTGTCAATTTCCTGTCTGATGGTGTCCCATAATCGATCAAATTATGATGACTAGAACAGATGTTTGTGATAGAAGTATATAATTAATATGTAATCATAAGATACATATGTATTGCCATGTTGATTGTCCATTGGAGACTGCGGGATGGATTTTAGGTCAGGAAAACATCTTGTTTTGCAATACTATTGTCAAATTAATTTTTTCAAATGTTACTGATACTTTTTTTTATCACGATCATTCCCAACGTGGATTTTACGGACTCCTAATGAAGCTTCTAACAGTAAGTTGTTCTACGAAAACTGCTAGTTAATCTGTTTGCTCAATCTCTCATTAATGGGAGTACGGGTAGAATGGTAGGAGGCTTAGACAGAACTAGCAGAACATGAGCTGTTTATGAACTTTGAAATCCGCGGAACATTGCATCTTTTCCAAACAAGCTCATTCCTGTTTAATACAGAATACATTGCTTTCTAAGAAATGTAACACCGACAAACACAACGAAATATAAGTTCTGCTGCCAAACTAACTTTATTTTGCAATTTTAGCATCACGCCACACAAGAGCAGTAGGAGAAAAAATATCACACCACCAAGTCATTGACACGATTGACAGATCCATCTAGTATATCACCGAACTCACTTTAAACAGAAAAATACATTCAGCTTTTGGTAGATATTCAAATATTTCCCTTCATACCAGATTCATTGTTTGTTGCAAACTTATCGTTTGTATAATAATAAAATTTTATACAGTTCAAACTTACCAGAGTTAAATTTGACCTGTGTGGTTGCGGGGGCTGCGGAGGAGGAGCCCTTCCTCTGGATTCCATCGCGGGACCTTTCTTCATTTGATTATTACCGAGCGCCTGTCCTAGCGCTTGAGTCAGCTGACTCACCGAGCCCGTGTTCGGGCTCATCGGGGGCGGTCTGGGCTTATCGGGTGATGACCGATGGGGCAATGTATTTGACGTTTTGGGCATTGGTGGTGGAGGTGTGTTTTGGCTGCCACCTGTTAAGACATAAAGATAAATAAATGATAATAAGCTTATTGTAAAATTACTAAAATTCTTTCATTCCATTACAATTACATATCATATATATATTTGTTTTATTAACTCGTCAAGCTCAAATACTGCTTACTATGAAAAATTATTTATAACCTTAAAAATTAACACATTGACATAACCTCATTATGTTTGGACAAAAATATGGGCTGAAATCTCTCAATATCAGTCATCTGTGGAGAATAATGCATTGTATTTTTTTACTTAATTGTTTCATCTTGACACTGGTAGTGTAGGCAACGTCTGCGACATTTGCAGGGTCACTGTTGCCAGCGTTAGCAGAAAGCGAGTTCATCTTTACTCAGAGACGATGAGTGTGCGATGAAGTTTGGACCGACTTCGTAATTCACTGTACTGCCTGGATGATCATTTCATTTGTAACCTGTAAATGCCGCTACATTCTAATAATCAATTTTACCACCACCTATTAGTCTTTTCATGTAGCTACTCTTGTTTATCGCCTCTAATCTCATGTTAATTTGCTGAATATTTTGATATAAATGCTAAAAATACGTACATAATGAAACTAGATATAAAATTTTCCTTCATTGATTATTGGCGTTGACAAATTTTCATATAACATAGGAAACTTGTGATCATGTTGATCCATCTACCGTACAAAATTGAACAGACTAGGCAATGTTCCCTTTAAGACGAAACGCTTTCAGTGCGGTCAACCAAAAGGCCGGTCAAACCAACAATCGCACAATTAAAGTGTATTTGAATGACATATTTAAAAATGTTAAGAAAATTTTCCCAACAAATCTTGTTATATTGAAATGTAACAAAAAGAATAATTCGTGGCCCAGGGGTTGAGGAAAATGATAAGCTTTTTTGTAAGTGACAGAGTAAGCTGTGAAAAAATTTATAATGAAATTATTATTGAATATATGCATCTAAAAAAATACTATCAAATATGGATGTGGTGCCATCTATCTATACATCAAAATTTCAACTTTTGAAAGCATGATTGTATCGCATGTGATCTACGAAACAAATAAAATACACTATGTAATTAGTAAGTACAGATTTATATAATATTAATATATATTACTAGTTTCGCCCGGGATAAAGGTCCCTAACATTTAGGTGTTGGCATTTTTTTGGTGCAAGCTCATGTTGAAAGTTGAAAATATAATATAGTCTATCAATTAATAATAATATTAAAATCTGAAAATAGCTCAGTTGTCTTAGAAATGGCAACCAGAACGACATGTGCAAATTTCACGTTGCTACTGTTCACAGTTTAGGAAGAGTTCTTGTGTCAGACAGACAGACGGATGTAGCCAAGTGGTCAACATTTTTAGCTTCAGTGACAGTGCCACGGGTTCAAATGAATCCCAGTACGAACAGTTTTGTGTTTGAAGGCATGGACGTCTGACGCAGAGCAGGAGCGATCAGCTATTCCTGCCATAGCCTGATCCTTTTATGCTTACTTTCTCAAAAAAAGGGAGGTTGAGCACTCAGTAACAAGTAGTATCCATACTCAAAAACTGTTTACAAATTTTCGAACAACTTAACTTACGTGAGATAAGTTTGTAAAATAATCATAAATTACTCCAGAAATAAGATGAATGAAATTCACACAATAATACGTGATCTGATATTCACCCTCACAAATCCCACCGATTTAAAATCGGTAGGTATCTCTCTATGCTATATTTATCCCCAATTACATTATAATGGTAATTGGTGAAAGTCATTATTTTCAAAACAGTATTAAAATTAACTCAATGTAGTTCCTAGACTGAGTGATAATAATGTTTCTTGAGTTGTCTCATATTTAAACTATTTACTAACTGCAAGTTCGACTTCATTCGTGTACTCGAATGCCTGAAGATGCAGAGAGGCGTAACCCGGGCTGTTAGTGACAAAATACATGGAAATGTACAAAAAATTTAACTGTTTTAATCTGAATTACGGTGTTAATTGTTGACATTTTCCTAACTGTTTGAAGTCCACTTTTTATTGCAAAGAGTTGGTATATGGTTTGAAAGCTACAATTAAATAATATACCTATTATTAAATCGATAAATTGGTTGATGAAATTGTGGAATAATTCAATCCAAGTGCTCCGTAAAAGATTGATTATAGTACAAACAAATCAATTTTTAATCAAATAAAATTTTCCATCCCGCAGCAATTTCCAGCATCATTATATTATTTTTTGTGATTATGATGCAGTGATCATATAGGAATGTTGTATAAGCCATATAGCTATAGCAACATTAATTCAGTAAATATTATTGTTGTGTGTAAGTTTTTAGGCATGCACTCATCTAAGTATTAATTAGCGAGTGTGAGAATTGGCCCATAGTATTTCCTAACACAAACAAACAAAAATGTACATGCCCATTTAATAGCTCATTGTGTTGATAAAACAATTATAACTCATATATTTTTGTAGCATTATGCAAGAGTTTTTAGGCCAAATATTAAAATACACAATTCAGTATAATTATTGACACCTAAGGCACCGTTTGAATGAGTAGGATCATATGACAATATTTTGCCACTGCTGAAGCAGAACATCGGAAATAAATTTACGTAATTTAATTAAAAACATTCACAGCTAATTGTCAAAAAATGAACAAAATTTTTTAACTATGTCTGCTCCCAAAGTGGAGCAGATGAACTGATGAATGGACCTTATTTCAACAGACCCCTGCTTTGCTCAACCCCTTTATTTTTTGGAGAGTAAGCATATGGCTATGGAAAGACCTGTGGATAGACCTAATTGTTCACCCCACAGACATTCATGTCTTCCAACACGAAACTGTTGGTACTGGGATTGAAACGGGTGGCACAGCGGTACAATAATTAAAAGGAACATTCATTACATGTGTCACGTCACATAAAAGACTTCAAGGTGGGTGGGTTATTTTTATGAAGCAATATTTTTCAATGAAGCAGTTTAATAAAGCATACGCATTATGAAAACCCTCGACTGCTTACGTGATTTAGCTTTCATAAGAAGCATTATAATATGGATGCAAAATCAATCAAGCTAAGTGTTTCCTTATTGAGGTTTTAGGTTTATTAGGGCAATATCTGTTTGCTACATAACTCTCTACATGATATCAATCAAATTTAATTTGTTTTACTACATGACGAGTCGATTTGATTATAAAGATTTTTCTTTTTGTAAATTTGTCGGCCGCATAAAAGTAGCATTCCGATTAGCAATCATAATTTCAATTGCAATTCATTCGATTTGACATCCTTCGTTGTCGTTCTGGCAAAAAACATTGAATTGGAAATACTAGTTAATCTGTGTTGTGTATTTTTGTGTCAATGACATACAAGTACACAATGTAGTGTTCAAATGTTGTGAAAATAATAACCACTGAGCAGTGAATCTAGTTAAATAATTTAAATAGGTATGTTCTTTTATTTCACTTCAAATTATTATAACTGCATGTTTTTTGGCATAGATGTTTTCAAATAGTGTTTCAATAATGAATTTTTGTGTTTCGCCAATGAATATTGGTATAAGTAGCCAAAAACATGACTTCATTCCTCAAACTTTTCCATAAATAAATTAATACAGCAATTATAAGTTATGTTTATAACGACGGATCATTCACCATTTTCACAAATTCATTCTTATAATCTCCATGCAGGATATGAGAGATAATTATTGCTAAAAATAAAGTGGACCTAAAATCATATTGTAAAATAAGTGTATGAAATTTTGGATTTAAATTTGAATCGAGCCATCTGTGGTACGATATTCTGACTGCGCATATTTAGCTCTAATTTTTATTAACTCGGTGGAAATCTATTATAATGGTGTAATAATAGGATATTGTGGATAGCCATTTTGACATTGCACAGCCTATAGGAAAACGCTAGTTTTCTAATTTAAATATAGTAACCTAGAAGAGATATTCTATATCAATAATCAATGTATAAACAATTAGGAAACTAGTATTCGAGTCAGTTGTATATATTTAAACTAAGCATGTCATTCGGTATTTGTCCAAATTCTAGCAAGGGAAAACAATATTTGTCGGTTGGCCGCACCTATCCTAAAAGATATTTGGCAATACCATTTGATTACAAAATACATTTTTATTGTTTATTATAAGAATGATACAAAATGGTGACACATAAATAATGCTCTTCACATTTATGAGCTCTTAGCACAATGAATAAGTGACATCATAATGTGTTGCCATTATCATAAATTTACATAAACACTCTTCAGGGACAAACTAATTCTCCCTTCGAGGCAGGATTGATTTTCCAGTTAATTTAATTTGAAATTATGTAGTTGCCTAAGAGAAAAAAAACTTTTAATATGTTACCTGTATTATAAAGATTACTCTTGCATTAATAATTAAGGATACTTTATCTTATGACTTCATTTTTAGAGCATGATATCATGGTAAGTACTAACTAAAATCAACTTGTTTAATAGCTAACACACCATTATGGCGATTTATCATGGAGATGGACATTTCCTTGATTTTTAACTTCTATTTTATGTTGCTATGATAACATATGTATATGAGAACCTAAAATAATTCCTAAATATGCCCCGGATAAATGGAAGACTGGATATTCTTTTGAGATGTGGTTGTATCAGTGTACAATGAAGATTTCCTGGGTTGATTATGCCGACAATTTCAAGGTTTTAAGACGAACCAATATACTGCGACATCTTGTAGCAACTAATGCAGACTTCGGTCACATTTAATGCGATGTGATGATGTATGAATTATTTTAATTCTCAATGCAAGGGGGGAAATGGGCACAGGCGTTGGTAGAAAGAGATTCTCTTAACAACATAATCTCAGCAAGTGGCATAATATTCAATCTTTTGGTGATTTAATACGACTGGCTCAGGGATAGAGAGACGTAATTCACCAAGATTTTAAGAGAAACAAGATTGAACAATTTTGTGGGACTTAAAAACCTAACAGTGAAAATAACTACTTACTGAATTGTTAAAAGAAGAAAATGTCAATTTTTTAAGGAAAGAATGATTTTGACAATAACTCTACAGCCTGCCTATAATGGAAAAAGATAATTTTAATTTGTATTCAACTATATTGAAGCAAAAAAAAAACAAAAGAATGGGTTTTTTTTCAAATTTTCCACTGTCATTTGTGTACTGGGATTGTCACTTAACAAGTAAATCTAGTGCATTCAAATTTATTTAATAATAGAGCTATACATAAAGTAAAACTAATCGGATTTGGTTATTTGTTAAAATGTATAGATATCTTACCAATGCCTCTGCCAGTGGGCCGCAACTTGGGGATTCCGCCAGCAAAAAGCCCACCTAGAGCCATCATGCCTCCGTTTTGCACTGGAGCATTTGAACCTTTGGGAATTACTCCGTTGCCGACGGGGGCCGAGGGCGCCGCGACCACTGACGATTTCCCTCCCAAAATCGGCACACTCTTGTCAACGGTCACAGTCTTTTTCAATGCCTTTCCTTGTCTGATAGAGTCTAATAACATGTTTCTTCCGTCCCCGGATGCGGCCTTAGTGGGGCGGAATTGTTGAGCGGGAGGAGCAGGAGGAGGAGGCCCCGGAGGGGGCGGAGGCGGAGGGCCTGGCATTGTTATCAATGTAGCCTCACTTCTCTTAGACGAGAAACTCTTCAATTATCGATAGTATCGAAGCGCTTTTCTTCATGATGCACAGTATAAATCACGATGCACAGTATAATCTTTTTATTATTATTATTATGTTGCCTAAATATTTACACTGAACACAGTTTTGAATACAGAATGCTGAAATATAAAAATGAAATGTCAAAAGCTAAATAAGAACCAATGTTCGAAATATGTGTTATGACAGCTATTCTGAGTAAGAAGGTAAACTATCAATGAATACAAGAGTTTATTAACCAAAGTAAAAATAAACGAGTATACATCGAGAGGTTAATATATACGCTGAAATTGCTAAATGTTTAAACATATTTTTTTTGAAATCATTATGATTGAAGGAATTGATGTGTGTCCACAGTGAATTGAACAGCTGAATTAAATGTCTCCGTCAAAGAATGGTGAGTGAACTGTTATTAGAGCAAGCAGGGCCAACCCGTGTGAATCAGACATTAATCATATCGGAACTGAGAGATAATAATATGTAAATGCTATTTGCAAAGAGATTCGACCGCCTCCTGGGTGACTCACTCGGATGACCATACAAAAAGGTCACAGCGTGGATATCTCGTCAACTCGCACGACACTTGTTTTCTTTTTGATTTTTCTTCGCACGGTTTGTTGCCAAACATGGTAAGAGTCAAACGCTACGTGCGATGCACTTGTCATTTTTAATTTTCATTTGGCAGGTGTCACCCAAGGACGGGAATCAGAATTCGGACGTTATTATGATTTAATACTTAAATTTACTAACAGGAGGGGGTCGCGCGCGATGTTTACTTAAAATTCAAGAACACTGCCCATTTTCAACTATGTGTAGGTTTACCGAGGGTTTGTCAATGTCTATCGGATTTTCATTAATAATCGCGAAAGGAAAAAAAATACAAAATTTAGACACGCACTCGCTCAGAGAAATATACATATAACTACATAATAAGGTAAATATATCGACGGACACACTACTGATACGTCAAATAATATTACGAACGAGTTTTCACAACTTTCTATAACTCCACCTCGCACTAAACATGGCCGATTTTTGACTGATGTGATGACATTGCGCAGCGACCAACGCGCAGGCAGGTAGGAGGCGCAGATGATCTCCCGCGATGCCGCCTATATTTAAAATTCCAAAACGATCTTACCTCTGCGAAGGTTATATTTATTTGGTTTGAATCACAACGACTGTTTTAAAATTTAGATGTCTTTCATATACATGTTTATTTTTGGTTGAACACTATGTGTCTAAATATGTTGGGATTAGCGACTATAGTCAATTTATAAAACTTGAAGTGCTTCAAAATACGAATAAATTTTGTTACATATATACCTACTTTGTTTTTTTTAATTATCGAAATTAATTGCAACGAAGTCTGAAAGAAATTGATATCAACCAATATTCCTTAAATTGACCATACATTTTATAGATTAAAATGCTATATATTATAATGTACTCTTACGACAAAAAATCAAATAAAATGTTACGGAAAAAATATTTGATAATAATTAAATTTTACATAATTGCAACACTTTAAGATAGAAATTTTTTATGGCTTGAAATTTTTATTTTTCATGTTTTTTGAAGATTTACTCTTGAATATAGGTAAATAGGGATCTTAAGAGATTCATTTATTTTTATTGACCATCAGATGACGTCTGCGGGCGAAAGGAAGAGAGCATTAAGTCTCAAAAATTAAAAAATGAACCGAATATATTGTAACTTCTGCTTTCCCCATCTATGTGGAGCATATGGCCACCATGATTCCCTGTCATCCGCCAATTGCTTTGCTTCCTTCCATGACATGCCAGAAACCCTCAGCTCAGTCAAGTGCATCCTGTGGATAGTATCCGACAGTCGTCCAGGACGCTGGAATTCTACTGGTCAGAAGAGGCAAGCGGGATTCAAGCTCTCCGGTAGCCTCCGCAGCAAGTGGCCAAGCCAGTTGCAACGTCTCTCCATGACCACTGACGTAACACGGAGCTGCTTGGTACGTTCCCTAATCTCCGAGTTCCTCACAAAGTCAAGCCGATGCAAGCATTTATTCTTGAAGCACAGTATATGTTTTTTATGAGTCTTACGTGTCATGATTCGCTACCGAAAAGCATAACTGGTAGAATACAAGCTTTCAACAAAGGGCATTTGGTTTTAATCGTGTACAGGTGCGTGTCCCAGATGGTCTGCATTGAGTTAAATGTGGTTCTAGCTAGTTCTAAGCGAATACCAAGCTCTTACTTTGTGTTACTGTTTTCTGGGATGTGTACATCAAGGTACTTGAAGCTGTCGACCTTGTCGATGATCTGTCCCTGACCAGTCAGGGGCCTATTAGAGTCGACTGGTTTGGTTACATATCACATTGGTCTTACTTGCGTTTATTTTCAGACCAATGCGACCTGTCAATAGTCTGCTGGATGCCCTTAACAGATTAATCAAATATAACAGCATCGTCGGCGTATTTGCAGTTTCACAGCTTCAGACCGGGAGGAACCACAATACATCGATCAGCCGGAATTGACTTCGAAGTATGAAATCGAAAATAATAATAAACAGGAATGGAGCAAGAACACACCCTGTCTCACTTCACTGTCCTTCGTTGCTTTTAAAATAACTACGATGCATAAATGCATGAAGAAGAGACCAGTTGAAACAACGTTGCTGAATTAGTAAATTTCACTTTTCTTTTTTTCTTGATAAAATTGGAAAATTATAATAAATAGGTAGAATACCTATCCAACAAGAATTGACAGTTAACACCTAGTAAATTTCACATTTCTTTTTTTCTTGATAAAATTGGAAAATTATAATAAATAGATAGAATACCTATCCAACAAGAATTGACAGTTAACACCTAAAGAGTGAGTAAATTTCACATTGATACATCTCATTTTCTAGAAACTTTTCAACAACGTATATCTTATTTGGATTATTGAGATTTTGTACACTTCCATGTATTTTGTCACTAACGACCCGGGTTTCGCCTTTCGGCATCTTCAGGCATTCGAGCACACGAATGGACTCGTGACTCGTGTGCTCGAATGCCTGAAGATGCCGAAAGGCGAAACCCGGGTCATTAGTGACAAAATACATGGAAGTGTACAAAATCTCAATAATCCAAATTTGATATTGAAATTCCATCAAGCACCCTCAGTCGATGTCTTAAATTATAACGTATATCTTGTTTTGGCTGAATAACTTGTGAAGCTATTGATCAATAAAAGGCAAAGTGATTGTCATAAATAAGTAAATTTATTATTTTTCTCATGTCAATAAATTTTACTGACACTACAAATAAATCATCATTATAATAATGGATACAAAACATAAAACATTTCTGTAAAGCAAACCATACAAATATAAATCTGAAAAGTACCAAGGTGGTAAAAAGCCTATAAAACATTCTAATTATTTCCAACACTGAATACACAGTACTGAAGACTTTTCATAGTCAACCCAGCATAATTTATAATGAGTAGCAGGATAATTTTATAACATATTGTAACATATTGCTTTCGAGTACTGATTATAAAAGTAAGGAAGAGCTTTTGTGTTTGGAATTAAGGTTTACTTATTTAGTTTACAATATGTATTAATAACTATCAATAGTACATAAGAAATAATTATTAAATCTGTTATATTGTTCACTATTTAATAATTGAATTAACTTAAAAAACGAATGATTACAAATATGATCTATTGGTGACATTATATTTGATAGATAAATGTAATGATCTATCACACATAGATGACACTATATGAAATAGTGAAAATTGTTGTGTTTCGATGTAAAAATGAGCTTGTATTGCTATTGTTAAATATAGTACAGTACAGAGAGCTCTTGCAAATATTACAGTTTTTTTTGTACTTGCCAAAACATTTAATGTCGTATTCAGTGTATTCTTGATTAATATTTGTTGTATGGGTGTGTGAAAATCAAATAGAAAATGCAGAACTAAGTTTTTTTAATGTGTATATTAACAAATCTTCGATACTTTTAACATTTAAGTATGAATAGTTTCAATAATTATTTTGATAAAACAAGAGGTTTCGTGACACATGATTTCACACTAGCTACTTCAATCTTATCGGTGTTATTGAAGGGGGAAGGATGAATTGCAAAATGTTCTATTTTTAGACGGTAGCGTAAACAGGACAACTTACTGTTTTTAATTAACAGTTTATTTAACAATATATCTTTACATATACAAAATAATGACACACTCACAAAAATCAGAATGATACTATTATCATTGGTGTTAATATACATGATAGGAAATCAGAAGTTTCTGAAAAAAAATCCAAATAATATCGGACTTTTCATGGCTCATAGTTGACTAATTTTTCACATAGTGTCATAGTGTCCCTTGATGTTCAAGTGATCCAATAATGTTTGATTCATGAATCAATGTTTTTGATTTTTGTCCATAAACAAACAATGCGGGAAAACAAGAGGATTCGGAAATGTCAATCTGATCAATATATTTTTCGATTAACGAAAAAAATATTTATAAATCTGTCTTTTTTGCTGTTTTAGAGAGGGCTCTCTCTCATACTTTTCCGCAGTAGATATTATAAAATGAATCGATATAGTGCAGCTGTGTAAGAAAAACAATTTTGTGTGACAATTCGCTTGACCAAATTGTACACGAGGCATATGAAAAAAAACTGAACAGTCCAAATGCTAAAAAATATTTAATTACGATACAACCAGTCATCAAAAAAATAATATGCAACACTCGAGCAACACGGCTTCCGATTAGAAATTTTCCTTACGGTATCGTATATATTTGGTTTTTAAAATTGAACCTCAATAGTGTGACAGACTTGTAAAATCTCAAAATAAAATGGTCTAATTGAACAGACTGCTCCGGCAGTAAATATTGAAATGCATTACAATAAAATCAATGCAGAATAACTCATATTACATAAACAATTATTAGTGCTTACAATTTATTTATATAAAAGAAAAACAAAGTCTCCCACTTATATTACCTTAAGAGTATCACATTGCAATTAGATAAGCAAATATTTTCTATCAAGCATGTTAGAGTTGATATAAGATTTATTATACTTAAATAAGTGATAGCGAGGTAAATATTATATACAACAGATTTTTATAGAGTAAAAAACAATCATATCTTTTTTAGACATCCTTCTTTAAAAAAAATTATGTTTCAAATAAATTGAAATATACATTGTGTATATATTTAATATAATATTAAAAAGGGTGACTCAATGAAGGCATAGGTAGGGTATGGAAGAAATGTGAAAAGCTTCATATCGTAGTTTTGCTAAAATGGAACATGTGATGTATTTGTTCTTCGCACGGCTTGCTTCTTAATACAGTTTTTCTTAACAAATAATTTACGACTCAAGTGGTGATTATATAAATGTAGCAATATAAAACAAAAATTTAATCAGCATTATTTCATCCAATTCGAGGTGTCTGTATGTATTTTCAATGGATAAAAATATTGCTATACAAAAATACCTGCGAAAGTTGTGGACAAGATTCGAACTGCCATAATATTTATCATAGAATTGCAGTAGACCCTGAAAAATTGATAAAGGTTCTTTTTGACTGTATATGATCGTCTTGTTGTTAAAAATAGTCAAGAAGTACTATTTAAGCATGACTTCGAAATATTCTTTTTGTAATTTTTCCTATATTCAAATATCCCTAGAGATTCGCCATGTTCAAGTAGCAGCAATTATCTAAATTGAAACAAATCCTACGTTCGAGTTGAAATCTTCCTATGCAATATTTTTTATTTCTTTAATTGGTAAGATGTTTTTCGCCAAGTACTATTAATATATTATATACATTATAGCGGTCACAGTGTAAGAATTCTCCGACGGAGATAGAGAGAGTATATTTCTCAGCACACTTTTGTGTTTGAGACCACAGAAACATTACAATTATTAAATTATTACATATCCAATGAATTAGCAACAACAATTACTTTAAAAATTACTCTATCGTAGAAATTAGTTCTCATCGTGAAGGGGAGTGGCGTCACCGAGAGACATGGACCTGGGGGACGTGTTGGTGTGAGGAGTGCTCCTGGCTGACCTCGGAGATCTCGTCGTGCTGAGGTGGCTGGACTGACGAGACGATCGGCCTCCCGGCGAGGCCATCGGGTTCCTACTGTCCATGTATTGGGGAGTCTTTCTGCCAACGCTCGAATCATCGTAGCGTGGCGCTCTATTCGAGCTGAAAGGTATACAAAAAGTCAGTAAATATGCAGTGGCTGAACCATTTCTTTCTCTACTCGAGGCCTTTACCATTTGTAGATGATTTCTTCATATGGATATGCAATCAAGCTGTATGTATAATCAAGATTTGATAATATATAATATATAGCTTTTTAGGTGTGATTATTTTAAAAGTCAAATTTAATAATTATTCAAACTTAAGTAAAAAATGAAAGCAGCCCAAGATAGTTTTTTTGCGATATTTATTTATATTATGATTGTAAATAAGTGGGTTTTATAAATCATTTAACCTGCTAACTATTTCTAAGCTGTTGATCAGTTTAAAAGTAACTTTTTGCTAATCGCACATAAGTGATCTGTGAATCCGTGATCCGAGGAAGGCTATATAAAACAACAATTATTGTAAAAGCATAAAACACAAATATTTTTTGTTGTATTGATTTTTTGATTGTACCCATATGATTGCACATCTGATAAAATAGAGCCATAACTCAATAATGTAGATTTTTCTGTGGAGGTATAAAACTATTCTACAATGGTAATATGTTTTTCAAAAGAATCCTTGATTCTCTTTAGAGAAATGTCCATGTTTCATATATATATATATCATCGGCCTGCGGTGGATGTGCGATACATCAAAATGAATTGATTTGCACAAGACAATATGTGTGACAAAATTTCACTGCAATTGCCTTCCTCGCGGTGTGTTCCTTCCATCACTTCTTGGTGTTCCAGAGGGGTCCTTAGTTTTGAGTTTAGCCCAAGCTTCTGCGGCTTTCTGCCAATCCATTGGGTCATTTGTAAAGGATGCCGCAGGTCTGAAATATCGACAGCAAAATTATATTCACGGGCTTCTGAATTCTCTGCATCTTGTGACTGAAGCCAATTCAATAACAATGAACTTTTATCCCTAGTAAGAACTCAAAATAAAAAAAAATTATAGCTATCAGCTATATTTTTTTGTTATTTTGAGTTTTTAAATATTTGAAACAAGTAGAGTATATATAGACATCTGAAGAAGTATCTCAATAAACTTAGTTTAATAAGAGCTGGTTGAAACTCAGTCACTTGACCTCTCTCTTCAGACAGTTTCATGATATAAGGATGGGGTTAGGAAAGGGTTAGGAATCGTTAGGGTTAGGAGTCCTGTTTTCAGAGGTATGATGGAGAGAATGTGAACATCACCGACATCTGTGCCTTTGAATACAAATCCATAAATATATCGAAAAATCAATGCATGTACGTGTCTATTTGGGGATCGAAGTCCTTGACTGCCCAACCAAGTGAAACTAAAGGCCAAGTGTGTTTTACCACTCAGCTACGTTGCTGGTAATATAAATAATCAATTAGATATTTTAATCTCTTTTGAGGTGTTTACTCTCAATTTTTGGTGGAAACGCGTATTATAAAAATAAAACACAATTTTTTTGTACTAATTCCACATTTTTATAGTGATTAGGGTCAGTTTCGCTCACCGCAAGCAGTTTCAACTTTTAATAGATATTTTCACTAGGATAAATTAAGAAATCAAAATTGATTCAAGGCTCAGTAGGTTCTTCAACGATCAATGTCGGAGTAATTACCTGGAGGCAGATGAACTGTTGTGTCCGTGCGGTGGATAATGTTGCTGGGGGTAATGATGATGGGGACTGGGAGGCTGCTGAGGTTGATGCCGTCTCGGAGTGATGGCACCTGGGTGAAGGAAAACATTTGAAGAGTCGGCAGCTCCACCGCTAGCGTGTTGGTGATAGCGGGGTGTCGTCGACGAGTGATGAGGTGTACCGTAAGGTGTCATGTACGGGGTCTGAGCCGAAGGCGTGTACGGCTGAAAAACAAAACATTGGCATTAATAATTAATAATAATATAGAAATTTTTCTCGTAAAGAATGTTTGACTTTGTGTCTAATTTTCTTCTCGTATACTATTAATATATTAAATAATATTTCTGGGTCACTAGCAGAGCGGTCGACATTGTCTTTTTTGGTTGAGGTGTCTATGAGTACGAACACTAGATTTAAACAGTATATGGCCGTGAACAAATAACAAAGAATTTTGAACTAGCTTTGTGGCACATGCTCGCTAATCCAATAACTTGCCAAGCACACTTTGGCAGACGGTTAGTTATGCTTTCAATGTCGCAAAATAATAAAATAACTGGGATTGTTACACTTACAGTATTGATGTACATATTGGCAGGGGTGTGTGGATAGGTGGCAGCCTGCGACAACGAATGTAACATGTGAGAAGGCATTGTCTGCGCCACTCTTTGGATAGCTTCCGAGGACATTCCTGAAATTTTTTCAAGAGTTCAGTTAATTCAATAACATGTAAGATGAATAATTGGGAACATAAAAATATTTTCTGTGCATAGAATAAATGTACAAAATAGTAGTTAATAATACATTGTTAGATTATCATTAGTTGCAATTAGAAAAGATCCTGATAATTGGTCCTTAGTTATTGATACTCCAAAATGTTTGAAGTCTATGTGGTTATTCTGTTTACTTTTCCACCAGTTCAACTATAATAACCATATATCCGATGGTCTAAAAATGTTTTCTAATAGCATTGGCGGCGTACAAAACGAAGCTTTGAGGTTGATTTATATCATGAGACAAACCATTTTGTTGTAATCGAGTTTCTATTGTTGTAAGGAGGACGAAAAACATGACAATAAGCTTAATTTTTAGTCTGTTTCTTTCTGGACCACTGATGCTTTTGTTAGTTTATTATTACAACAAAGACTATGAATAGTTAATTAAAAAAAATAATAGCTTTTTGGAGAGGCTTCTAATTTGGAATGAAAATAGTGATGGATGACTTTAATAAACTTGTCTATTTCACTTTAATATATTTTATTTTTAGATTGATACTGAGAGCATGGAAATATATGTTTACCTCCTGCAGGAGTGTGGGGTTGGTATGGAGTTCGGCCGCTGGTTGTGCTTCCACGAGGTGTCGATGGGGTCGCTCCGGGGACAGGATCCTTGAAGTGCTCTTTGAACCATCTCAGAAGGCTCCCCACTGACTCAAATATTTGTTGTCGAAATCTAAAGCCATCCGGAATGACAGTCACGAATTCGTGACGACATCTCTGGACTGGCAAATATGACAGCAAAAACTTTCCTGGGTAACTCTGTGGATAAAATGAAATAAAATTACAGTGGAATCTCGATTGATCATGCATTTATTATTTAAGCGGTCGCTTCGACATGTAAACAGATAGTTAGACTGCAACATTATAAAACTAATTGATTATTAAACTCAACTTAAAATGTGAGGACTATTTGAAAATTAGAATAAAATATTGTACTTTGTTTTAATCACCAATTTATTTAATGAATGGTTTTAAAGGAAAATTTAGTGAAGTCAAAGGAAACAAAATTTTTTTACTACGTGTCTAAAACTATCAACTGCTATACATTAGAATTTAATATATTTTCAAAACGTTCACCTTTGCCGCAGCTATGAAATAGTGGATTTTATTTGAGTTCTTCTTTTTCTCTTCTTTCAGGGCTTCCTCTGCCTTATCCTTAATTCCTCCAAGATCTCTGTAGTATTTGTAAGAAAGCAAATCTCTGGCATGGCTGGCCATCGGGGTGACGTGCCTAGCTATTATTTCATCCAAGTCTTCAAATTCTTCATTCCCGATCCACAAGCTACGACCTAAAAGGAAGTGGTCAGCCACATTGTCATAAAAAAGGTCATTGGTACGGATGAATCATTATAAGTTGGCCGTTTAGCAAAGGCCCTTAGTGTCATGTGAGGAATATTGTTGCGTTGCGCTACGTTACCTGTCACGGCCGCCACAGGATCCACAGCGATATCGATTGGAATTATCAATTCTTTTAGACAATTCTTCGCCTTTTCTCATGTTTTTGGGCAACTGTCCCGATTCGTGATTTTAGAAATCTGAAAACCCTGCTCAAGGGGTTAAGCAGCATGCAAAAAATCTTAATGCATAACATACCTAAAGAGAAGGCATTTTCTTTTCCCTCTTCACGGACATCTATGTGTTGAATAATGCCATCTGCCACTTTCCATGTCACCGTCAAATGGTCCGCTCCCTGTAAATAAAAAAAAATGCTTTTAACACATTCTGTGTAGAATCTACAAATTCAATCCACAGGATGTACAGACATAGAGCGTCTGTGTGTGTGCTGTGCATACCTTTGCCGTTAAAGACTGATAAATGAAGACAAATATACATATAATGTAATTATCATTTTCACATGATTTCAGTGTGGTAAAAATTACATTTTATATTATGCGCCAGCATGGCTACAAGACTTATCAGTCGTCAATTGGAATCAAAAGAATATTTTTTTGATATTCACCTTACTGCTCGGCCTAACTATAGCTTCTCCTTGGTCCATATTGGTCATAACCTTTTCAGCTTCAGTGAAAGATATATTGTGGAAGGCGGGATGAACAATGACCCTCTTCACATATTGCTGTCTATGTTTCACCTGTTTGGCGTCAGTCTCTTTTTTCGATTCCTTGTCTTCAGCTTCCTGATCATAGAAGGGATCTTTCGTTGGTCTAAAATACAATTAAAGGCAAACGGTTAGTTAGAGTGTTGATCACCCTTTCTGAGAATTGTATAAAGCGACCACTATGAACTTTACCGCAGATAAATTTTTCAAACCCAGGTTAAAACAAAATTTCTAAAGCAATGGATTTACTGGTATAAATAAATGATTATGATAAAACAATGTATCACAATAATAGATTTTAATAATATTTATTCACAATAATATTTATTTATAACAAGTAATATGTATAAACAACGAATTTTATCAATATAATATTAAAAAAAAATTGTAATAGATACAGTAGGACATCTATATTGAACCAATTCTAAATGCATATCGATTCAGATACACTGACAAAAATAAATTAATGCTTTTTAAGGTGTCAACTGTCAATTCTTGGTGGAAAGGCATTATGTTTTAAAAATAAAACACAATTTCATTGTACTACTTCCACATGTTTGTAAACAGGACTGGTTTCGCTCATTGCGAGCATTATCAACTGATTTTTTCGCATTTATTTGTTTAAAAAAAACAAATTAATGCGATCGTCTCACAAGGATTGACAGAGATAATTGCACCCCCAAAATGCACAAGGTAGCATTTACGTCTCCATTAAGAGACATTGGTTTAGAGTCTAGAATTAGATGTACTCAGAAAAATGTGTACTAGATCACATAGGACTTTCATGGGAAAGTCTTATTCAGCATTTTCTTTTTGTGGTGTATTCATCAAAATACATTAATGATAGAGTCCGAAATTACATTTCTTAAGCAGTTAACTGAAATTGTTTTGAGCTACACACCTCCAATCGTGATTTTTATCCAAAAGATCAGAGCTCTTTGAAGAACATTCCACAGAGAAGCGTTCAACATCAATTTTGGTCACTCTGCAGTGGATGGTTTGGCTGGGCCTAACTCTTTCTGCAGGGTCATCGACATGTTTGTCGGAGAGGTTTTTGACGTGGATGTACCCCTGGAGGCCGTTGTCCAGTCGAATTCTAACACCGGTGGCTTGACCAGGACAGGCTCCAGCGTCAAAATGATTCCACACCTATGACGAATTAATAAAACCAGAATTATAGAAGTAATTATATTGGATATAAGCGAGAATACAAACCGACTGTGGAAAGGAAAAAAGGACGTAACCCGCACCAAAAAATATTGTGTATAACTCACACAAAACGTGCTTATATGCTATATTTATATACAAATATATAATATACACAATATTTTTTGGTTGTGGATTACGTCCTTTTTCCTTGCTACAATCGAAATATTAAAAAAATAAAAAAGACTTAACTTCCTATGAAAAGTTGGAGATATGTCTACATAATTTTCTAAAAATGCATAAAACAGTGTGTTCAAATAAACTAAATAATTTTTTTTATGAAAATTATTAGTGACCAAAACAGGGAACCCCCAAATTTAGAATACTCACGCACGTTCACTACTAAATATTGATATACAACAGAGCAACTTCACTTTACTGGAACCAATTATTTATTTGACGCATTGCATTAAGAAGAGACTTAACTGTATAATCAAATTACCTCAGATAATTCAGGAAAATCATTTTTCCTACAAAATTGACACTGCCACATTCCAGTTTCATCATTCCTAACGGGATTAGCTTGGTCCAATTGTTCTCGTGGGGGTTTTTTATGAGTGATCCCGGCCACAGTCGCAAGAACCATTTTTCCTGATGATAAAAAAGGAAATAACAATTTTAATCGATAAAAATAAATAACCTGTGCATTAAAATTCTGAAGGGTAATATAATCAACTTACCTATGTAGAAAGTATCTGGAGTTTCTTTGGTGAGCATGTCGAACAATTCGCCAGGGTTGGGCGATCGAAATTGTACTCTCAGATCTTTATAGCGGCAGTTCAATTCGGCTCGGATATCATACAGAGTGATACTTTTATTGCCAAAGTTCTGAAAGAAAATTTTTCATCAGCTGTGCAAGTAATGATTTGTGAAGAAACATTTTTCTTGCATGTTCATTGTAGACACCTTCTTATTCTTATGGAAAGAAAAATGATTTAAAGCAATAACACTTCGAGGGGAGTGCAGTGTTGACGTTTTTACCATAGTGACTTTTATTGATAAGAATACGTACTAATAAAATGTGTGTTATTGCTAGAAACCAGTTTACTAGAATGTTGTGAAGGTTAGTGATTACCATACGTTTGGAGAAATACTATTTTATTATTCCCCTAGGGTTTTATTTTTTTTAAATATAATATCTTTCCACCAAGAATTGACAGTTAACACCTTAAAAGTGAAAAAAATGATGTTTTCATATAAAAGAGATACTAAAAATATGTAAAATTTGAATAATTGAGATTTTGTACACTTCCATGTATTTTGTCACTAACGACCTGGATTTCGCCTTTTGGCATCTTCAGGCATTCGTGCGCTCGAATGAGAAATGTGTAGAAATGGGGCAATAAAGATTAATTTTTTTTTAGCTACATTTCTCTTCAAGGTGGTGATTGTAAAGTATGAAAAAATCTACTTAGAAAGATAACAATGATGTATTTTTTATAATAAGGTTAGAAATATAACCTGTCTTTCTAATTCTTCCGCAAAGGCATCTAAATCTAAGTCTTTCAGTCTTTCTGGGGCATCTAGAATTTCTTCAAGTGCACCAGCCGGATTAGCGTCCTCGTCCTCATACTCCAAAGCATCTACAGCCATCTTACGAGCCCATTCATAAGTTTCCGGATGAACACGGGACCCGTCCAACACTTCTACGTATGCCTCTGTACTGTAATCGGAATACAAAAATGTCATAATTTCTTTCTACGACTACTAAGAAAAAATAATATACAGTGGTAAGCGTTACTGGTAGGCATTACCTGTCTCCCAAGCTGTTTGTATCGATTTTGATGAATCCGGAGCAATTGATGAAGACTTTGGGTCCCATATGACAAACAGTTACAAGCTGAGTCCTGTTTTCCAACCGTTGGTTGGTCTGCTTCAACATTTTAATAAGAGCTTGACCTTTTCTAGGACCCAGCCCGCACACGAATTGGATTAGATTAACGGTGAGGCCGGTTTGCACAGCCGTGTTGATATCTACGCCCACTTCGTTGGTGCGGTTCACAAACTCCAGGTAGAGATTTTCAATCAGTTCTTCACGTGGAATTTGATCCTAAAATAAATGAAATATTAGTGTTGTGTAGAATTATTAAAACAAAATGCTATATTGTTTGTTGTAGACAATGTACATTTTATGGAGTGATCCGGATGTAACACATATCATGTGGTTTTATCTAGGGTGTTCAGAACCGGTGGGAATAAAGGGAGTGCTTGATCAAATAACAATGTATCCGATTCAAAGTACACTTTTCTTAATAAGCTATAATATATGGATATTTATTTTTACCTGCAGAGGATGATAGCGCAGACATAAGATTTCCTCATCTACGGTGCACAGTTGAGAATATTCCACAAGAGGATCTTGCAAAAGTCTCGCCAGAGAAACAGCCTGCCTCAATATTTCTGGATACTCTCTGAAATCACTCTGAATAGGAAAAAAATATATTAACTCTTATGGAATAGTTTTGTTACACAGACCCCGTAGGTTAGGACCCAGATATATCACATGTCACCATTAAAATAAGAAGTCTTCTCAGTAAAGTTGACAAAGGGTTAAACCGTAACGATTAACTCTCGTAGCGAGATTGGCCCTGAGATGGTTTCGATCGTTTGGTATTCGTAGGATGTTACTAATCGGGAACCGATCTAACTGAGGATGCAGTGCTATAGCAGAGATGGTTTCGAATGCTTAGAATCCGTATTTCACTTATTAGCAACCGATCTAACTGAGGATTCAGTGTCCAGCAGAGATGCTTTTGATAGGAATGAATCCGGAGGTTTACCAAAGTGGCTAGGATGCTTAGACACCAGAGGAACACTAGTAGTCAGTAGCTTCCAAGCAGAGTGACGTTTGTGGGAAGAGATAGGGTATATATATATATAATTCCAAGAACACAGTACATGTGCCTTTTAATATACGACAATGGCGCCATCTATTATATACACCGAAAAGGTGGTAAATTAAATAATATTATCAAAACTTGCATGCTATATTCTACTATTATGGATATGAATTTAAAAAATATCATTATCCTCATTTTCAGATGTAATTTAAGATTTCATATTCTAATTTTTTTTTCATTCTATGGATTCGGCGGTAACTTTGTGGAAGTTCATTTTTAATACAAAAATAATTTAAAAATTTACCCCCATCCACACGTCCAGTAGAATGTAATAAAACTCACCCTTTAAAGAATTAAAATCATCGTTTACCTTAGAAATAAATAACCTTGCGATACGGTTAGTCTGAAGATGCTTCTTAAAGAGGCGAAACGTGTCACGTTAGTGGTAAACCAAGTGGAATAACTAAGTTATCAATTTTTAATTTAATTTAATATTAATAACAGTTGTCAGTTATCTGTGTATTAAAAAAAAATGATATTAGCGGCAACCAGGTGTTGTTATCATTACCACGTACTAAATACTACGTTTATTATAGGAAAGAAAAATTAGCAAAAAAAACAATTCTATTGCTGGGGGTGGACAACCACAAGTCAAAAAAAAAACCAATTTTTTCAGTTTTTAAGAAAGCTTTGCTAAAATTTGAGAATCAAGCTTTAAATTGTGGCATAATCACATAAGTCAGACTTATGTGTTAATTCACCTTAATTTTAAGAAATTAAATTTATACTAGAACACTTTCTAACTAGCATTTGACTTACGTACTTATACAGAAATGTGTAGAATCAAGTCAAGCAGTAAAACGAAAAACTGATTTTCTTTACTCATCTACATAGAATTTCAGACGTGATAAAAAAACGAATTGGACAAAAGACATTGTAATCAGTGCAATACAAAAAAATAGTTGATACTATAATAAATGAAAAGAATTTCTACAACTTTCTCGGTCACGCTTTATGATACATTGTATTTAATTGATAAATGAATCCTCACCACACCCTTATTTGAATTGGCATAAATCTTAGACAGCTGATTGTCAATGATTTCGATGGGAATCCTCGGGAACTGTTCATCTTCGACAAGCTGAGATATGACATCGGCTAAGTCTTGCTTCACCATGATGGCGTCTCGACACTCTCCACCTACTACAATCGCGTGAGGCTTCTTGGCCATTATGAAATTGCGGAGGGCTGTGAGATCCATTTCCTGAAAAAAAAGAAGCAATTCAATTAAAGTTTTGAGATTTTCATGCAATGCACATTTTGCCTATATAGACAGCGATGGCCTGACAGGCAATTGCTTTCAAAACGATTCAATAAGAGAAAATTTGGTATCAATTTGCATTTCTTACCTTGTTGTACTTTTCGGAATTGTTGTATGAATTCTTTCTTTTCAGTATATGAGGAAGCCTTAGATGGTCGACGACATCACTGTCCGGATCGATGATACAACAAAACGCTGCCTGAGAAAAATCGGGGACAAAAGCCAAACCCATGATTCTGAGACCCTTGTTGGTATCCCAATCATCATCGTCTTCATCGGGAAAATCAACAGAATATGGCGCAACCTGAAACATGATAATATAAATCCATTGATTATTAATCTCTGAGCAGCTATAAACAATATGGTCAGAGATAGAACAGATGACATGACAATGCATGGCCACAGAGCTGATCACCAATATTTGGGTAAATGAATATTACCAACCTTGATCCAATTGTAAAGCTTCCTGCAGCAGGCTTTGAGAATCGACTCTCTGGCCTCAGATAACAGCTGGGCATGAAGTTCTTTTCGGAGATCCGGCAGAACCATCCTATTCAATGCGAGCGATACGCATTCGGCTCTCAAATTATTCCAGTCTTGAACATTTTTGGCAAATTCATCCTAAAATAGACAGTCATTAATTTGCAACAAATTAAACAAATCACAAATTTTCATGCATAATGAAAGTGGTTATTTACGAAAAATTTTCATATCAAAGCAAATATTAATTTATTTCTATATGGTAGAAGAAAAATGACAAACAGCAAATTTATCAATCCATTTCGGTTTCTTGATTATATGCCGATAATGAAAACCAGAGATTAGACTGCCAATTACCTTTTGAAACAGTTGCTTGACTTCTTCCAAGTATGAAGATGATGTGTTTCCTTCAATGTTGTCACTTAGAGTTACTGTTAAAACTTTGTCCTCTTCTGCCATAACTAATTTGAGGAATTGTTCTCCAGACAAATCACGGACAGGTTTGTTTTTGATGAATTTCATTCTGCAAAATCAAATTAAATTTAAAAAACACCAGACGAAGGTTATTAGATGGATAAGAATTTTGACAAAATAGTGTATACTGACGAGTAGCATGGGTGATTTTCGTCGATTTCCTTCAATCCCTTTTTGGTGGGTGCCACAGTGATCTTGGAACGTTCATAGAACACTTCCCTGACGCTGGACCTTAGAAGCGGTTCGCTGGCCAGTTGGGCAGCAGCCATATACTTGGCAGCGTGCAGCACGTCATGGACAGTGGTAAACTTGTCCGAGATGAATTGTTCAGCTGTAACGGAGGGTTCGTTGGGATCCTGTTCAACTTCATGGCGCTGATAATTATCTCGCAAGTTCTCAGCGAATTGCTCTGGTGAGAGACCAAACTTTTTGACAAAACCATCTGAAATGAATGAATCCCTTATAATGCTTTGTGAATATAAAATGTTTTTAGCGGCTTAGATATTGTAGAGGAATTTGAATTTTTATATGAAATAAGATTTATATAGTATGTATATACAAGTCATTCATGCATAGCATACCGAGTCCAGCTTTTCGGCACATAGCATAAGGACCTCCTCGGACGGCTTGTTTTAAGCCTTCTGTTGGTGTTTCTTCCACTGGTTCTTCTTCTTCTTCGGGTTCCTCAAGAAGCTCCAGATCATCTTGTCCCTCTTCTGCTCTTTGAGCATTTGCTAATCGGCGAGCGGCTCTGTAAACAAATTTATCTTATATTGCGGAGATCCTGAAAAGTCCATTTTACACAATGATAGCTAAACTTCCCTTTTTAGAGGATCAAGATAGAAGAGGACGGTTTATTGGTCAATATTTGTATGCTACGTTTTAAAAGGTAATATCAAATGGATATTTGTGTTTCTAATTGCAGAAACCAAGATTAGACTGTGACCAATATCGTATGCATCACACAGCCTTGTCTTGTAACTCACTGAAGATAGCAGTCTCAAATCAGTACTCACTTCTTGGCTTCCCGTGCCTTCTCCTTCTCTTTCGCCTTCCAGGCTTCTTGCATTTTGGGGATGTCTGGTGAATAATATAGCAAAAAGTGGGCATGGACATCCTTCAATTCCTCGGTAGTTTGAACACCCTTCAATCTAAAAAATAATATAGTTTGTAGCACATACAAGATACTCGCGACTCAAGTTGTTCTCCTTAGATAATGTAACGTAATTATTATTATTGTTCTATAATTTTCTTCATTACCCAATTTTGAATTGCGTAACAAAATTTCAGTCTTACCATCATAAAAAGGAGGATAAATAAGTACCTGTCAATGTCATCATCCTTAATGACACGAACATTTTCTGGAATGGGAGCGTCCGGGTTCAGCATCAACTGATCCAGTTGGTAATTGCGCATCTTCTCAAACAAGTTCATCAGATTTTCCTTGCGTGACTTTAGCTGGCACCACTGAAAAATAAAGAAACTCAAACTCTTAATTATATCGTTAACAGAACAGTTTATTAAGTTTTTTATAGATGCCCTACTAAAATGGTGTATCAAATCATCACTTTGGCACAGCTGTTATTTTTGACAATATTGAATAATATTTTTAACCCTTTACTGCTGAGCTTTACACCCAGAATATCAAGAATTAATTTTACAATTCTCATACTTAAAAATTGTTTAATTTGGGTATCAACACACCATAATCAGCCGTCTTGCATGTGATATGTTGGCAGGAGCTGGGTTAAGGATTTTTCGCAAAATTTAATGCTGATTATGTACCACCAGTAGATTGAAAATATATTTCGAACATTTTAAAATTTTAAAAATGGATAATATGGATACTCATATGACATACCATTTATGGTTGCTGCAGCTTCCATATTAGTTATGACCCTCGCTCTTATAATTACCAAAGCATCCCAAATAGTGAAATGTTATTCAATTGATATACCTTGGCATCGAAACGGTAGATTTTCCACAGGTCATTGATATTCAACTCCGGCTGGACGTACTCCTTTCGGTAGAAGGCAATGAATGGAACCTCCAGTGTTTGATTTCGCATATAATCGAGAGCAGTGCGAATCTTTCCGACAGTTTGCGGGCCTTTTCGATTTCTTTCTCTGGATTCGCTGCCTTCCTGTGAAATTTAAATATATTTTAGAACATAATCAAACAATATCTGACGTCAGTTGATAATGTTTATTTCATAAGCGTAAGCAGCTCTAGTTATATATCTGAAGTTATTATAAAATTGAAATATAACATTGTAAACTCAAGCACTGGCTGTATAATAAAATAATTTAATGCACCTGCTGTGAGATTGAAGGTTTAGTGAACGCCTGTCGATAAATCCATTCAGCCTCATCTTCCAATTCATTTGAATCTTCAGCGGTGGGAGTCACGGGTACTTCTCGAATCTGCATTCGCTCAGGGATATCCGTATTACGTATCTACAAAAAAATTTTTGATTACAAATATGTACCCAGTTTATGAATTTTGAATTAACTATTGGCACATACGAATCGCGCATACCTCATTATCTAAATCGGTGAAATGCCCTCTCTTCAATTCGCTCGGTTCATATATTTCGAAAATTGATTTGGTTGTAGGACGTTTGCCTTTGGTCTTTTTTGCCTTGCGAGCGCGTGCTTCACCTATTTATGAAAATAATTAAATAATCAGCCATGCACGGTTGAAAGGAATACAGACGTAATTATAAAGTAGAATCTTAATCAAATATTTTTGAAAAAATCGTTTGGGATTTTTCTTTACTTTATTCTTACGACATCTTCTCTTCTAAAATGGTAGACGGAGATACATGCATATTTAAACAGAAGATATGCTATAACTTGTGTATTGGCAGTATTATTACCTCCATCGTCATCATCTTCGATATAATCGTCCTCTTCATCTTCTTCTTCATATTCATCATCATCATGTTTCTCAAACTCGTCATAATCAAAGTCAACACCGAAAATATCTTGTCCTTCTTGCAGCGACCTATGAAATAAATCTAAGTATTATAGTCTTACAGTAAATGTGTCAAAGCATGGTCATCTATTCAGTGGCAGAGCTGATTCATGAGAAATGTATACAAGACGAATGGAAATTATGTGCAGAAAATCAGTGAAATTCTTTATTTACGTGTTTAATTACATTTTAGTGTAATACTTTTGTCGGATTTCTTACAAACTGTTTTGTCATTTTTTACAAATAAACTTACGCATCTGTGAAGATCGGTTTTCTTTTCTTCTTTTTTTCAGCGATGGGCCTTCCGTCGTCGTCGACAATGAAATCATCCGCATCAGAATACTCCCCGTCCGATGCTTCTTCATCGAACGCCTCGGGTTCTTTGGGATGCGAGCGTTCAGATCGCCGTTCCTCTTCCTGAGACGTAACACAAATAACAATGACTATTCGCAAAACAAATCAGACATTTTGACTTTAAAAATCTGTGAAACACAAGCTATATTATTCGAATCAATAGAGAATTTATGCCAAAATCAATTGAATGGATTCTTGGATATCAATAACATTTACTTTTGAAGTCTTACAGAGGAAAAGATTCACACTCACCACTGGGTCTCGCTCCTTTCCGAAGGTAGGATGTTAAAATTAATATGAATTCAATATCAGATCATAAGTAGTCAAACAATATCACGGGTTTAGGATTATAGAGGTGTGACAACAAAAACACAGTTTGGAGTTGATTGAAAAAATGTTTGTTCATATTTTCAGACAACTTTTCAATAATACGTTTTGTTCAAGGATAGCTTGTTTATAAGATTGATCAATAAACTATTTTGCTGATAATTCAGGACCAATATTTCTGTAGTTACATCCTAACAACTCTCCCTCCGATATAAGATACTGTTGTCAAGAAAAGCATAATTTGCACGAGTGAGAGTGATTTTGATGAGCATTATGGTATCTGCATGTAGGAACAAAATAAGCGAGACTAAAAATGAAAAGTGAGATAGATATAAAGAAATACAAATTATATTTTTTGTATCCTTACAATTAGACTACGGGCAATGATAATAGACAACTAGAATAGTGCACTTTTTTATATTCAGTAAGATATAAATAATTAATTCCTTTATTTGTTATATTTTACAGATAAAGAATTTTTTTATCAGAAGCTAAATAGATGTGACCATAATCTTTTTACCAATCGGAACGGAAAATATAATCTAGAACTTAAAAATTCATGACTTAATAAGTTACCCATTTACAGTACACTGCTGTCCTAAGTAATAAACCGTGAACAGCACGTAGCACATTCCGAGCAATAAAACACAAACATACTGGGATTCAAACCCGTGAGCACTGTAACCGAGGCCAACGACATTAGCCACTCGAACACGGACCCTACACTTTATTGGTTCCGTACGATTTTTTTTGGTTGCCTTTGTTAATAATATTGCAATGAATTGAAACACTATAGTTGATATTACCTTTTAGGTGTCATAGCTCGAAATATAACTTTTAATGTAAGCTGTCTTTCTAATGATGGTGGTATGTCAGTATAGAATATTGGTCATGAAATATATGATTATATGCATTATACACTACTGAATTTCATCAAATCTACAATATATTACGTGTAAATGCGTAATTACAGCTTATCTTAAAACTAAACTAAAGGACTGAATTATTAAGATAAACTTAACTAGGAGGTGCCCATAAGTAGGCATGTTAAATATTACTATGTAAACGGTGCTAAAAATGAAGAATCTACTGTATAAGGGTTCATAAGAAACATACATCATCAGAGCCTCCGACAAACAGTTGATCTGCGATGACTTCTCGGTCCAGCCCATCATCAGTTTGTTGTTCACCGTCACTCTCATCGTCTATCACTTTACGAAGGCGTTTGAATTTTTTCTGAAATTAAAATTATATATTCTCTAACGGTAAACTCAACAAGTGATTTCATTGATTATATCAAATTGATATTATTATATTATATCAAATAGATTGCTTGGATAATGCAATAATATATATTTCTTCAATACCCTTTCCAATTTGACCCCGAGATTTTCTTCAAGGAGATCATAGTCTTCATCTTCTAAGCGGTCGTCCAGTTCATCATCACTTTTTTTTCGTTTCTTTGCGTTTCCTGAGGCGTCCGAGTCTTCACCCTCGCTCCCCGATTCATCTATTGGAGCATCGTCTATGAGGTCCTTCAGTTCCTCCCTCAATCGCTCCTCGTCATCTACGATTCATAAATTACAATTTTACAATGTATTGTTAGAATCCATTTATTTTTTGAGAATTCCATAGTTGGCTTTGGAGAAAAAGCAACAATTTAAACATTGCTTTTAAGAAATCTTTGCAGTGAGATCAATACTTTATAATTCCAACAAATAACGGTAGGATTAACCGGGAATAATTTATCACCATGCATCCCAATCAAGTGGCAGTCAACTAAAAGTAGTTTTGAAAAGCAAAATAATACCTTCTTCCTCTTCATCATCATCACTCTGCACAGCTTTGCGTTTGGCTTTCTTCTTTTCTGGCTTTTCAATTTCATCTTCAGATCCCTGCTAAAAATGTGAAAATATACAAGATCTTGGAAAATTCTTAGCAAAAAAATCAACTCTACAAAATGATACGAATTGTAACATGAATTTATAAAAATGAAAGAATACATGAACCAGATGACATTAAATTGACAAAATCAAATTCACTGAATAAGTATATTTTTGGATATAATCAATGTGAAATATATTCAATATGGACAGTATAATAATACTCAATAAGTAAACTACTTGAAAAACAGTTTACCAAAGATTCAGAACAGTTTTACCCGGAATGGGGAAAAGTGGCTTGCTTCAAACCAGTTATTGTATGACGAAATGAGATCAAAAAAATTCTAGGTTATTTCAATGTTGTACCTATAAAATACCAATCTAAAAAGGATTAACAGTAACTGATATCAATTTATAATGTTTTTTAATTTAATTTAATCTAAAACTTAATAAAAAGTCAAGTTTGGTATGAGAATGAAAGTATAAATTATGTTAAAATGTTTATAATAAAATAAATATATGAAATCCGACCATTTCGCACATAATTGGATAGTCAAATACCATGCTCAATTATTTTATCATAAAATAACTGTAAAATCTTGTGATAATCGTGGTGAAGTAATGTAGTCTATGGCAGTTAGATATATTAGTATAAAATGACCATGTGGATATTAAAGACAGAAATCCTCAAAACAAATGTAAATAATCACTCACTGACTGGTTTCTCATAATTTTTAAATGGTTACATATTAATAAATTGTACAGAGACAAATAAATCATTGCACACGCAGAGGAACATGTCTATCTTATTGGTAAATAGTGATGGAAAAATAGTCACCGTATCATTTTATACTAACACAAGATGTTGAATTAAATAAAAAAATCTTTTTATGATTTCGTGTGTATAATTTTAATAACGTCAAAGACGTGCTACCAGATCTGACAGAAATTTACAACTATAATCTATGTAAAATAAACAAAATCAGTATGCATTTCAATTGGTCTCATTCTTGTAGTTAGTGTGAAATGCAAGATTGATATAAATAATAAAGAAATCTGCAGATTACAATATCACTTGGAGATGTCAATGTTGAAACAAAATTATGAACGGCTGATAATTGTTGGAGCAGACTATCGTGTTAAGTATGACATCACAATGTCTGAAGCTTTGGAATACTGGTTTATGTGTTCAATTCTGATTACTATTATGTTACAATGTATTTTGCATTCAGAATAAACGCGATTGGCGTCATGTGCCACGGCATGACTGCGAAAAGTTATTGAAATCGCTGTCATTTTTCAAGTTTTTGCTTGTGCGTGGTAATCTTGGAGGAATGTTACAACAGATACTTTTTATCAAATATGTTGGACAAATTCACCGTACATCGCTTTCTTCGGCCTCTGAATCTAGAAAATCAGCCATCTATCCCTGCTGTATGGTGCAAAATTAAACTAACTAAATAAAACTACAACATTTAACGTGAATGCAAAAGTAATTTTTAAAATCTATCAGTGGCCGACAGCCATAGACGTACGTCTTGGCATTCGGCGCTACATTCACATGTATCAAATCACAGATTGCAACATAAAAATAATATTTTTGTCATTATGGAAATTGTCTATGAATAATTTATTCCATTTAGTTCGTATGAAACTACTTCAATTAATTCAACACATGATATTTTATAGATTGCAAATATTGAGAGTAAGTATGCTTTAGTGCTATTTTCACACCACTAGCAAGTAGTTTTTAAATCTGTTTACATTTAAATATTGGATATTTTTTGTGACAATGATATAAAAAATAAATAATAGATTGAAATTTACTCTAAAAAAGAGGGAACGAAAAAGGTAATAAAGTTAGAAAACTTGCTGAATAGATCTAAAGTGTTATAGCGTAACTAATTACTTACCTTATACCTTTGTCCGTGTCTACAATGTTGCACCAAGTATAAGACTATCTAGTGTTGATGCCAAAAACGATTGGAATGAATGTTACTTATAATTTGATCCCACTGCAATATAATTAACATAAATAAAGTAAAAGCATCTTATTCAAAAATTATAAAACATTGTTACCTACTTGAATGAATACGATGTGTACCAAAAATATTTTTTTTAACAGTATACCATTTACCAACCCCCGATAATCGACATCATAATTTATTTAAGATGTCTAAGAAAGTTAAAATTATGATCGATTAACTTAGGTTACTTAGGTACAAATTAAATTATTTCATTTTATAGATGACATAATTATCCATGATTATTAAAATAAGCTGGCAGATATAAGTTGAGTGCTATACGCCTTTACTGTAGTTTTTTGAGGATTGCTTACAAAGTTCTACTTTGCAATTAGCTCAATAAATATTTTGTTATAATATACCTCCAAGTAAAAAATATGCTACTAAGGGCTGGTGCTAGGTGGCATCAGCATGTTCTCTGGAACTCGGCCCCCGCTTCAATATACCTAACGCTTGGCAAACAAAATCCAAGTAAACTCTCCATTCCTTATTTAGGGACTGAAGTATAGGCATATTTTCCGAAAATATGTACGTGTGTACAGTTAACGAAGGATCTTTTTTTTTTTTTTCCATGTCCGCTCCCAATGTGGAGCATATGGTCTCCTAATGGAGGTATCTTGACAGATTTTTTTTCTACGAAAACTGCTTGTCACTCAGTTGCTCAACCTCTCTTTTCTTTTTTTTGAAGAGAGTAGGGATAGAAGGATAGGGCTATGACAGGACTAGTGGTTAGCTAATCGCTCTCGTTACGCCCCGTGAGGATGGGATTGGTGGGAGGGAGGACTCAGACTACGAACAGAAATCCATAAATCGATTGAAAGATCAATCTATGAAAACCGTCCGCACCGGGAATTGAACCCGAGACATCCGTAACCGTAGCCAGCGACGAAACCAACTGCGCCACGGACGCCGACAACGAAGGATCTTATCAATCATAATTGTTGAAAGCCCAAAACGAAATTCATATACGTACAATTATTGTATATTTATTAGATATAAAGCCCTTTCACAATGTAGTATGTTGCTTCAGCAAAGAACTTGTTCCTGTTAGACTTCGAAAGTTATGGCTTCAAATAACACATTTTTAATTGACAGGTTTAATTATTGGTTCATCAGAGCCTCCGACAAACAGTTGATCTGCGATGACTTCTCGGTCCAGCCCATCATCAGTTTGTTGTTCACCGTCTCGCTCATCGTAGATCACTTTGCGAAAGCGTTTAATTTTTTTCTGAAATTGAAATTACATATTCTCTAACGATAAACTCAACAAGTGATTTCATTGATTATATCAAATTGATATTAATATATTCCTTGGATAATAGCGATAATATATATTTCTTCAATACCCTTTCCACTGTGACAATTTTTTAACTTAGTATAGATTATTGACTCACTAGTATGTTAATATAAAATCAAAATTGATAACTTAGTTATTCCACTTAGTTTATCACTGACGTGACGCGTTTTGTTTCTTTAAGAAGTATCTTCAGACTAACCATTTCGAGAGGTTATTCATATCTAAGATAAGCAATGATTCTAATTCTTGCATTAAAAATAAAGGGTGGGGGTGGGTTTTATTCCATTCTACTGGATGTGGGGAAAGGGTAAGACATAAACACTGATAGATTATTTACAAATCAATGGCTGGTACTTGGAGGTGAGAAACCTAAGGGAAATAAATTTAATAATGGTGAGCCGCATGTTCTATTTAAAATGTTATTTCCTTTTTAAATGTTATTTAAATCAAAATATCCGTTAATTAAAAAAAATAAAATGGTATCGTTATGTCGACGATATCTTTTGCATTTGGACAGGCACGGATGACAACTTCACGCCTTCCTGCAGTATATTAACTCGATACACAACGACATTAAATTCACTTTAGAAGTCGAACATCAAAAAATGCTAAATTTTCTGGACATTACTTTAAAAATTAATAATAAATCGATTATATCGATTAATTACACAAAAAAATATATATGGAAAAAGAGTTGTAGTCGGCCAAAAACTACAACTCTGACAAAATTACTGTTTTAATAACTGACTGTTCGAAACGAAAGAAAAATATAATCGTTTATGACGCTCAACCTTGCTTAAAATACATCAGAAAGTTTCAAAAGACAATCATAAACGTTATATATTATTAGCGTTATTCAAGTTAAATGATAGATAATTCTTATTTAAAAGTGTACAAATTTTTAAAGAAAATTTCATTTCCCTTTAGTTCATAGCACGAGAAATACATTGTGCGTAAATTGTTTTTATGTATTATGGAGAATATTAATAAAAGAAACGGTTTCTTTTCTCGTGTTAATTCATTATCTGGTTTAAATTTGAGCATAGCGTACATTCAAATTGCCGGTTATTGGAAGCCTGATTCATTTCATGGATGGAAAGCCTCCCTGTATCATCTCTACACCTTTTTAATATTTTCATCAGGCTTAGGTGGGTAAAAACAATTTGAAGAAACAAAGGAGAAGAGTAAAGTTGGAAATTATACGATAGTTTTTGATGAGAATAATTATTTTTATAAATTTATATATCTATCTGACCAGGATATTGCAGGACGTTGATTGGGGCATTAATCAGAGTACTCTTTCCACAAGCATCCACAGTATAATGAATGACGCCTTAGGAAAAGAGTGGGGGACCTTCTCTTTGTTAGAAGACCGCTTTCGTTTATCCGAAATCAAATAGAGCCGCATTCAGGAAACTTCGATTACATTAAATTAAATTGCATGTATGTATGAAATTAACAATGAGTCCAACTCAGTCAAAAGGCCGTATTTCATAAGCTGCAGGTTCCCCACCCATATATAGTAAAATTACATATTTTATCTTAAAAACTGAATTTCATATAATTATTATACAATTCTGTCATTATATGATAATTGAATCGGGTATCTTATATATAGTAGTGCAGATCGCTCTGTAGACGTTGTATTATTATCACATATCACATGTAGGTATAAAATTTTCTAATGACCTAAGCGTTCACGTTCCATATATAAAATAAAATGTTATGCGATCCACACACAGTTCTGACGTACTAGCTACTTTAGACATTCAGTATTTCAATTTCAATACCGTCATCTATGACGGGTACGATTATACTAGTTAAGTAAATACTGATTAATAAATAAAATATTATCTTATTTAGGAGCACTGCTTGTGATACAATGTATTGATTTCTGTTTTATCTGGGGAGATATTACATTGGTCGCGTCAAACAGCCTTCTTTTTTTCACAAATGTCATCCAATTTGTCAAAATAGTCAATCTGGTCTGGAATGAAAACAATATTCGCGGTATCTACAATAAATGCAAAAGTTTTATGAAGAAAACTGACGATCCGGAGAAAAATGAAATCATCTTGAGGTACTAGTTAATTTGTCTTTTACACCGACTGTGTTTTACTTCGTATATGAATTTGTATATACGGTATGATGTCAACGATATGTATCCCAATTCTAAAGCCTCAAACTATTTGGACATTAAATTGTTGTGGCTGATTAGAGAGCAAAATATATTATCAAATCTATATTATCAACACTGGCAAGAATTTATATCAATATTAAAGTAACAAACTAAACAAGAATTTGGACCAATTTATGATGAATAAAAGCGACGATCGACCTGGCTTGGACATGTGCTGCGGATGCCCCAGGAGAGCCTGAATCCTGCCTGTCTCTTCTTCCAACCGGTAGATTCCGTCGCCCTGGAAGACCGCCGATGACCATCCATAGAATATATTCGACGTAGCTACCGGACGCTGGGATGACCTGGGAGGAAACAAAAAGACTGGCGGGGGACAGAGAGGCTTGGAGGAACCGCGTGATGGCCATGTACTCCGAGTAGGGAGCGGATATGGTTTTAAGAAGAATACAAAAAAATGATGACTAATATTTTATTTACTTCTGAATTAACCTCCAATCGATAAAAGTTGTGACGCATCACTTATTCCAAAATCTGAAATATGACAACATGGCTACGTGGCTCAGATTCACAAAATGCTGACCGTATCCTATGGGAGGGAGCATCAATGTCTTAAAGGTCAAATGTTCGATTGAATGCTTTTAGACATCGAAGAGAGCAAAAAGACCTTAAATTGAACAATCTTTGCTATTGTGACAGGGAATGAATTTCTGCTAAAGTGAAGTGTAAGCTACAAAATTTGTGGAGTGGTCTCTCAGACACTCCATTTGACGAAAAACTGAAGATACGCTTAACAATTTTAACACCATTGGATACATTCTCGAGGAAAATCCGATGTCAAATTGTAACGGGTGGGAGTGGTCGAACGATTTCGAAAGAATACCTTACGTTATACATATATTTACCGTGGACTTATTCATTTTGGATCAATACATAATACATTACTTATATTATATCTCAAATAGCATTATTTCATGCATGATTGCTATACAATTAATAAAACATTCATTAACTAATTTTAGATACGCCATAAAATCTGTTAAAGAGGTCATATACTACGGTGCCTTGACTATGTTCACTGTAACTATTTGGACAGTCTCTCCAATATTGGATCCACAGCCAGGAGATAAAAGAGATTTTCCTCTTAAAGTTTGGTGAGTAAGCGGCATATAGACTAAACATATGCCGGTAAAATTTGCCAACTTGTGTGGCGCACAATCCTAAGGTTCTTCAGATAAAATTTGGGGTTCCCCAATATTTTTTTCGAATTGATAAGAATTTGAAAATAGTCATAATTTTTATCGTACGTCGTTAATAGTGTGATATTTTTTCTTGTTCATTAGAGACACAAGTTGCAATGGCACTCCAGCTGATGATAAATGCTTTGCTTAGAGACATGGTCATATTTAGCGATGAGCTTTATCCGTGGATTTTTTCAATTTATCTTTTCTCGCGTGAATTTATAAATGGATTTTTTTCAGTTTTTTTTCAGTATTAATATGTTAAAATATTATACCATTATTGAAGGAAGGTATATTCAAAGAAAATATGAGGATTGGGACATCTAATATTTTTGAGGCTCAACCTATCAAAATTTAAAACGACAAAAGAGGAACTATTTAATGACAGTTTCTATTTATAGTGTTTTATATGTTTTGTCTTTCAAAACGTATTCAAGCAAACTAAGATTGGATATCACATTCAGACCGTAAATTTACAACTTGATTATTTTCTGATATGGTGCCACATGGCGCCACTGGCCTTAGCTTTGTACTATGTATTGTCTTTTGCCCAAAAGATTAATAGGATAATTTTTGTTTTTGATTACTAATTAAAATAATTATGAGTGAATGAATATATTTTCTGTTTGGAGTTGATGTGTATATGTTTTAACCCTATCAATCGTATTACAATTACAATAGACGTGCAGTCTTTATAACTTAATATATTTTCCAGGTACTCGCAAGGGATGGCGTCTCCATTTTTTGAAATGGCCTACTTGCATCAGTCAACGTCTGTCATTTATTTAGCATCGCTAAACGTAGCCAAGGATACATTGTTCACAGGGCTGGTGAATCAGGTGGAATGCCAGCTGGCTCTGTTAAAATATTCCTTGTCTCATCTGACTGATGGCATAGAACAAGAGTCTGCCAAGCTAACTCACGTATTGGAAGATATGCCAAGAAAACGTTACCAACGAAAGAAACACAATAATAATTACCGTATTGTGAAATGCGACTTAGAACTCTCAGAAAGGGTGAATATAGCATTAAAGACATAATAAATGTACCCAGTACGCGTATTAGAGGGTCTGCGTAGTCCACCATTCTATAAAACTACTGGGCGTTAACGATTTAATTAAATTGCTCTCGTGTTTAATTATTGACATCGCGATGAACTTTCCATTCAATGAATTGTCGGCAATAAAATCTGTATACGTTAAAATAGTTTATCTCTTATTTCCTGACACTCGTGATGTATGAAAAATTCATTGTTTTATTAATCCGTCAAAATACGTTGCGATCTTACGACTTGCGTAACATCTACATAGTTTTATGACCAAATTTAACATACGAGCCATATAATTATATTAATGTCAACTGTTATTTTTTTAGAATCTGGCGCATCACCAAAATGATTTGAACATTGTATCGGATGAAATAGTTTACGAGAGGCTGAAGGAGTGTATTGTTCATCATCAGGAAGTGATGAACATAGTTTATAGGATTGAAGAAAATTTTTACTTGACGACTTTGGCCCAGTTCACGCTGTCTCTACTAATATTTTGTTTTACAACTTATCAATTAGCTGTGGTAAGGCATAATGCTTTTTAATGAATGCACTCGATAACAAAATTATTTCAAATGATTTTCCCAGTAATCACGGCTAAATAAATCAATATGCATAAGCGTATCCAAGCGGGTGACCATGGTCCACGTCGCCACCCGATTGAACGATTAATGTGATATAAATATATATGTACATAGATATGAAAAAAGAAAACATTATAACTGGGAAAACTATTGCTCGCGGTATACAGCCCCGAACCGATTCGACGGATGGTGAGTAATGCGATTTTAAAAAATAAAAAACAATTTGTTAGTACTACTTCCACATGTTTATAATGATCAGGACCAATTTTGCTCATCACGAGCATTATCAACTGACTATAAACATGTGAAAGTAGTGCAAACAAGTTGTGTTTTATTTTCTAAAATATAATGCCTTTCCACCAAGCATTGACGGTTAACACCTTAAAAGTGAGTAATGCGATTATATGACAACAATGTGAGACAACAGCGAGCGCAATCATGACTCAAATTCAGGATTGTGTAGCGCGAGCCTAATATTATCACTACTTACCTATCTACCAAGTACTTAACTTCAGGTCGTGTTAAGTCCTAAGTCCTGACAATTTTTGAAAATGGCTGTCGGTCTACATAATATGTATATTTTTCATCGTATTGATTGAACGAAATGATATATTTTGTTTTAGATGATAAATATAAATTTAATGAGGGTTGCAGCGATGTGTTTGTACCTTTCAACAATGATGGTTCAACTCTACATTTACTGCTGGCATGGAAATGAAATTGCTATTCTGGTAAGCATTTTATGTATTTGTAAAATTTATAGCTCCATAATTAAAGATGGAATTTCAATATGAAATTTGAATTGTTGAGATTTTGTACATTTTCATGTATTTTGTCACTAACGACTCGGGCTTCGCCTTCAGGCATTCGAGTACACGAGTGAACTCGGACTGACACAAGTAAACAGTTTATAACATTTATATACATTGGTAGTGAGCATGGTTGAAAAAATGATTGCATTAATATCTATTTTTACTATAAATAAAACAGAGACTGATTAAGACCCAGCTTCTAATATCTTAAATATTGCATTAGATAAAAAAATATAACTAAGAAATCGGTTTTTTACAAATTTTAAATAAAAGTGATTCAGCAAAGTTAAGTATACTTTATGATTTGAATAACTAACTATTCGAGGATATACTGACAGAACGCATTAAGTCAGTTTTTGATGTTTTTAAATGCCAAATTATGTGAAATTTATTGCTCTATATACTGATAGAACGCATGTAGTCATAGGATATAATTTGAAAAAAAAACAGTATTTAGTCGATAAATTAGTTATTTCACTGGCTGTGTTACAAAATATGAAGCGTTTCGTTTCTTTAAGAAGCATCTTAATTAAAAATGAAGAGTAGAGTGGGTTTGTTTTCTTCTACTGGACGTGGGGAGGGGTAAAAGCCAAACAATGGTAGTACTAATTATAAAATTAACTACTAGTGTTTGAAGGTGATATGGTTAGTTATGGTTCGATATAGTAAGTCTGAAGATGCTTCTTAAAGAAGCGAAACGCGTTACATCTAGTTACACAGCCAGTGGAATAACTAAGTTATCAATTTTAATTTCAAATTAGGAATAAAATTGTTTGCTTAGATTGAAAGAGTATAATTATAAAGCCTATTCGTAATCAATGATTGTAATTAATGGACGATTCAAAGTGTTCATTTTGCGATAAATTACGATTCTTATAAATCTACCCTGCCACACATCGCATTTTGTGCCATCCACTACATATATTATGACGACTGTACAATATAATTTATTGAGACGATTTAATTATTACTTAACATGCATATATGTTGGTTTTTGATGAATCTTAAATTACATAATGATTATAGTAAAGAGACACTGAATAAACTCACAAGAAATCTTTTCAAATATATGTTATATTCGACGAGAAACGGAGTTGAGAGACGATCTTCGTACAACCGCCATACAATTTGTTTGTAGAGACTGAGACTCCTAGGACTACTCGTAAATTGCAATTGATTGTAACTTAATGTTGCTTTGCTTCTGTCAATATACGGTCGTATTATTGTGATCATTTGTTTTAAGATATAATACAAACAATTATTTAACTCATTTAACCCCGTCATCATTAATCGAACTTCGTTTAAAGGGGATATGCCATGATTAAATATATTAGTAATTGATTCACGAAAACGTGCTTTATTACAGAGTACAGACGTCATCGGAGCTGCGTATGAATGCAAATGGTACATAACGTCTTTTAAATTTCGAACATCGTTGACCACGCTAATGGCTCGAAGTTTTCAACCGGCTCGACTTTCTGCAGGTGGATTTGTTACTATATCAGTGGAAACCTTTGTTTCAGTAAGGGATTTAATAATTGATTATCATTTTACATAATTGCTTGATTGCTTGATTGCTTGAAACGACGCATCGTAGCGTCTCTTTTCGTAATAATTAAAAAATCCATGTTCGTAAACTATCAAAAATGTTTAAAATTGTGGTTCAATTGCCGAAAAGAATACGGACAGAATTGATAAAAAAAACTTGTGGACATTTTTTATATTATCAAGGCTCCGGTTCACGAAATTTTCAAGTTTAAACGATGCTATGCAAACTTTTTCTCTTCACAGCCCCCTACCCCCGAAAATTAAATTAATTTAGTTATCAAAATCTTTATTTGACATCATATAATAATATATTTTTAATATTCAGTATTTTTAAAAATGGAAAAAGAACCTAACTTCACTGGCAAAACTAAAAAAAGAGATGCGGCATAAAGTGTTATGTTGTTATTTAAAATATGTTACGCGAAATAAGCCCTAAGACTTTTATGTATGTAGGTATATGATATTTGTTCCAGATTGTGAAGGCATCATACTCCTTCTTCACTGTGCTAAAACAATTGCAGGACCCTCTGAAAAACAATTGAATTCTGGATTATTTGAAAAAAAAATATATGTTTTGCACGTGTGCACATTCTGAGTCGACATAACCATGCTGAGCTTGAAAAGTTTTATTCTATTGAAAATAAATCAATAATTGTGCACCATTAGAAATCTGCAAAGATAATTATCTAATCATAGATTTTAAGTAGCTTCATGTTGTGCATAGTTTAGACGATCTTTATGTAATCCTTCAATAATATTACTGCATTAACTGTGGCATGGTGAAAAAATAAACATTTCAACTAACTTATGCGAATACTTTAATTTTACTACTGTCTATCCCACATGACGTATGCGACCAATTTTACACCCCCTTTTCTGGTGATATGTATTCATTAATTGTGTATAGTGAAGTGTTAATCCTTGGTCAAAAGGCTTCATAAGATAAAATGAAAAAAAATATGAAAAGAGCATTGCACTATGTAACGGTCAGAGCAAAAAAAATGGTTAAATTAATATATATATTACAGTATATATAATTTGTTTCATAATGTTATACGAATTCATTTTATTTATAAAACAATCTAGATCGTTAATTTTCAAAATCGGTGTTCTCTTCTGTATTATATTACCCAATCGCTTAACCCCTTAACTTCCAGCGCGATATTATTCATTTAGCGCCATACGCCAGCGATTTTAGCAAAAAATGGATAAAACAATAGATTTCGTAAATTGAATATAACTTTTAAACCTATTTATCGATTTTAATAAAAATTTAAATATAGATTCCTAACAATATTTCTAAACTTTTTAATTTGCAAAATAGTATTTTTAGACAGGGGTCGTCAATATTTGTATGCACAAAAATCAAAAAAGGTAAAAACCAAACATTAGAACGAGATAAAATTCTCAAAATATTTGCGCATACTTTAGTTCATGGAACATTTAAAATCTCAAAATATGAGAATTTTCTAGACAGTGGTTCCCAATCTTTTTATATAAAATATTTCTTTTAAATGAGATTAAATTCTCAAAATATTTCCTCATACTTTAGTTTATGTAACGTTGAACTTCTCAATATATATATATATATTTTGGACAGGGGTTGTCAATTTGTTTGCACAAAAAGCTAAAAAAGTGAAAAACTAAACATTAGAAAGAGATAACATTCTCAAAATATTTACGCATACTTTAGTTCATGGAACATTTAAAATCTCAAAATATGAGAATTTTCTGGACAGGGGATCCCAACCTTTTTATATCAAATGTTTCTTTTAAAATGAGATTAAATTCTCAAAATATTTCCTCATACTTAACTTTATGTAGCGTTGAACTTTTCAATATATATATATATTTTGGACAGGCGATGTCAATTTTTTTGCACAAAAGGTTAAAAGGGTAAAAAACTAAACATTGAAACGAGATAAAATTCTTAAAATATTTCCTCATACTTTCGGTTATGCAACGTTGAACTTCCCAATACGTATATTTTTTTGGACAGGGGTTGTCAATTTTTTTATAACAACTTTGTTAGAAATAGGTAAAATGCTAAAATATTCCAATCGCCAATGATAATTTTATTCTGAACGTTTGAGAATCATATGTAGATATGTCATATCACTTAACTGCCAGCGCGATATATTCATTTAGTGTCCAACGCCAGCGATTTTAGGAACAATAGTAATTGCATAAAAAGTGTTTTGACTTACATAATTTATAGTCTAAAGATATTCTAGTTTGTCCGGGCATATGTGTAATTAGCATACGCTGTGCTGCTGACTCATTTATGGGTTAAGTCCATTTTTTGCTAGGGTTGTCACAAACGTAATAAATATTTATTCTAAATTAAACTTTTTATTATGTTATTTTTAGCCAATAATATATGCACTGATTGAAACGTTGTTATTATAATTGATTGTTTTTCCAGGGCTGTCCAAATTTATATATATACATATGAACATATATATGTATATATATTATTTGTTTTATTATTATATTTTGAAAAATAGTTCATACACCAATTGAAACATGATTTTTTATACTATGACTGTTTTAAAATATTACTCTAGTATGATATATTTCAAAACAGGGTTGAACACATAACGGCACATCACATTGAATACAGATGTATTTTGTATCTGTTCTTTTTTCGAGAAGAAAGAATTCGTCACACTGCTAAGGGTGAAACCATTCAATTTTACCCGGAGAACCGCCATAAATCATTATATCTCGGAAGACACCGTCCGAATTCGTGAAACACATATGGCATGAATAACAAGAAAAAAGGAATTTACTATGTAAATAAAATGATAATAAATAGATTGCATTTGACGACCCTGAACCCGTTTTTGAAATTCCCCTATAAGTTATAAGCAGATAGTATTTTTTTTACGAGGTATTGTGACACAAACATCTCGAAATTCGTTACGTAATACGAAACGCGCATAAAGATAAAATATGTAAGGCAGCCCCAGCGAAATTTGTTAAATTTATTTATAAATAGTACCGATGAACCAAGATTTTTCAAAATTTGTAAACATTATTGTGTTTAATAAGAGATGTCCATAGCACAGTAATTTTAACACATCGAAAATGTTTTATTTTCAACGAAAAAATATCGCGACGCAGCGGTGAGTCGCTTGCGTATGGAGTGAATAGGCATGTGACGCACCAGTGAGTCGCTGGCGTCCTAGTGGCGTCTCTTTGTCTTTGTCATTGAATCAAAAATGGTAGTTAGCCAGATATTTTTAATGATGAAGACTGTTTTTAAGATAGGTGATCAATTTAATGTGATTTCGGAAGTTCTTTTCATAAAGCTTGCAGCTTCTATATTGATTAATCACAATATTGCCTGGCCTCAAAGATATTTTTGTAAATACGAGTTGTAGCTGAAAACAGCGAAAACCGTCAAATTTCAAGTTATGTACCTATAAAAAATAATGATACCAAAAAAAGGGATACTTCACGTCTGGAAGAAAATAAGGTACAAGTAGACCAAATAACATATTTTGAATAATAGTCGATATTCATTAGTTAGAATTTTCCTTTGCCACAGCTGCATCAAATTACTATGTGCTGCGGCTCGAGAGATGGCGATGATTATTTTATAGGATCTGATAAAATAAATGAAAAAGAGCCCGACCTCATTAAGTAACTTAAAAAGGGGTGTGACATACATGTAAAAACATATCACGAAATAACTATAAAGGTTTCAGTATACATACTATAGTTGCCCGGTACTGTTCCCTACGGGATCACAGTACATCACCTTATACAGCTGTTTTATAATAGTCAAACTGAGAACCACAACCTTTGGAACTGGGCTTGGAGAACACTGTCAGATGACTGGAGGCTGATTCATATACAGGCAACCAACAGAAGCATTATTTGTATAACCCGTAGCTGTATGCCCTATACGCCCTAAAGTCATATAATGTGACATCTATGATGTCGTCGTAACAGCACAAACTATTGTATGTCTAAGTCGTTTAGCAACCAAAAGTACTATGATCATAATATAAATGTCCGAAATAATATATTGATAAGATCAAGAATTTCGTTAGCATTCTTTATGCATTAACTTTTTATCTTCCTCGATTCAAAAGATATATCGAAAAACTATCCATCGTTAAAAATTAAAAAAAAAAGCTTAATAGGCTTAAAACCCCATGTTGATATTCAAAAAATCTGTGTGGCGTGTGACACATATCACAAAATACCCCTTACGATTTTAATATATGAGGTGTTTAAAAACAAAAATCGGAAATTTCCACTTTTAAAGATAGTTTATTTTTTTCGCCGTATTGTATTTTCAATCAAGGAATAGAAATATTATTGTTAGAAGCCAGGCAACCACTAATTGCAATAAATATAAGCAAAATAAAATTGAACATATCGGCATTTGATTCTTACTTATCGGAATGTGCATGTCATTAAAAGTTAAAATATTTTATTTTCGTATGCTTCTGCCAGGTTTTGCTTGTTAAGTTATTTGTCATTGCATATTGCAGTACGTATTTATTGTGCATTATTTTACAATATTATAAATACCAATATTAGATATAGATTTACTGAAAACTAGTATTTACAACTAGTTTTATTGTTAGAACGACGACGGCCGCATATCGAAGTAAAACTGTTTTATAATTTAAGACATCGACTGAGGGTGCTTGATGGAATTTCAATATCAAATTTGGATTATTGAGATTTTGATTATAGAGCCACACTGATACCTGAGTTAAAATTTCGGGAATCTCCCTAATCCTTATTTTGTAAACACCATATTAACAGAGTGGCGAATTGCCGCTTTTCAACTTCTTTTAGAAATACCAGTGATTTTACAATTATAATAGTATTGTGGGTTTTGACGGGATGTAATTCGACGAATGGGTAAATATATACAATCATTCCACATTTAGTGACATCTGTTAGGTGTTTCAACGTATCGGATATAATAGTGGAGAATTAGGAAGGTTCAGCTGCTCATTCAAGATTGGCAAGGAATTTAACTGGGCTCTATTAATTTCCAAAATTTCTTGATAAAATAATTTATGATCCCCCATGTTTTTATGCAACAGTTTAACCCCATCATCCGCATTAAACGTATGTTTCTCCATTAGCAAGTGATTTGCGAATGTCGAAGTTTCTTTTTTTAATCTAAAGGCAGCTAAATGTTCTGATACCCTTATATCTAATGTACGTGTGGTTTTACCCACATAGAAATGTTGGTAATCATTGCATTGTAATTTATAAATACCAGATTTGTTCTTAAAGTTTACTCTATCTTTATTGTTAATAAGTAATTTGCCTAGAGAGTTTTTGCAATAGAACGCCGGTCTAACACTATCAGCGAGTTGTTTTTTAATTTTAAAGCTTGTGCAACCTAAATAACTAATTCTATGCCAGATTCTAGGGTGGTCTATGTCTTTCTATGTATGTGGAATGATTGCATATATTTACCCATTCGTCGAATTACATCCCGTCAAAACCCACAATACTATTATAATTGTAAAATCACTGGTATTTGTCAAGTACACCATGACATTATGATGAACTAATAAACTATTATCTATTGAGTTATATCCATTTCAATGTATTATATTTGTTATCACGAATAGCAATCAAATCCAATGAACTCTAACGCGATAATTCTCTATTAAATACATTTGTGAAGGTAAGTATGATTCTTTTTTTTTATACTACATGTTTATCGGAACAAAGTCGCATGCGAATAAAAAATCGCACTGGCGTATAAAATCAAAAAATGACAAATAGCATCATAAATCACATTGTGCGAAAATGCATTTCTGGCGGTCCCGCGTAGTCATTCGTGGCCTTGCGTCATACAATGTACTCGATCGCGTGGCTATAAGTCGAATCACCAAATGAACTGATTAATTTTTCGATTTGAGGGTTCGCAACCAGAGACATGGATTTCTGTGATTTTTTCATTACTTCCCACCCACCTCTATGTTTCCAAAGTCTCTGCCAGCGGAGCTATTTGCAAAGTGTGAATTAACGAAATGCCCAAACATGCGTATATATCAATTTGTTTTTTTTAGTTCGGTTTCGCCCGCCACTACTTTTTTAAATCTACAATTGGGCTGAAAATCCTTGCTCTATCTGATCTTGAAAATGGGGTGAAGAACAAGTGAAGTTAGCTACACGTATTTTCTTTTTTCAGATCTTCTCCGAAGAGACAAATTGTTTTCGGCTTTCGTTTTTTTTTCTCATTTATAATCAAATATGTTTTTTCTTTAGTAAAACTATGTACTGTTTTTATATAAATATCTATTAATTAACAATTTTTATTATTATTATATTATTTATAAAAACATATATATTTAAATTCCTGTATAATAAATAATTCATGCCAATTAACTGATTAAACCTTACGCTTGGTGATGACTTAAAAGCGCAGCTGTTGTGTTAGAATGATACACTCAGTAAATCCAGGGCTTAAATCTGTAGCATATTCTGTAGGATTATACATTAAAGTATTATATACTGGGAGATATATTATTTTCTCTTCTTTCAGAAATAGTCTTGATGGTCCTATCGGACTTACCAGATTTAGTTTCGTGAGCTACAAACCATCATAAATTTATAATATATGCGAATTTATTGTGTTTACTCTGAGATTATGTTATTTATTCAAAAAAATGATTTTATTTTAATGTTTCATGAGCGTTGAGGAAATTTAATCTTGAAGTGTGATGCCTAAAGTGTTTTGAATAATAGTAAAAAAATAGTGAGTATCTTGGGACTATACAGATTCGGAAACAAAAAGATACTTATAGGAAGAAAATTGATACGCTACTGTGAAGTACCGATTCATGAGATAAAAAATAAACAGCGGGCAATATAAAACGTAAATGGCATTTTATTACCAGTATGAATTACACGCCTTTATAATATTGAATCAATCATTTCACGATCATAAAACTCGCAATATTTTTTAAACGACTAAAACTTTAATAAAAGTGTATTTTCTATAAATTTTTAATAATCCCCATTAAGGTGGCAATTTGACCGATCGATATGTCTTTGTTTAAAAGAGAATTATAACTTTGTGGCCGATGACTTTTAATAATTATGTTGGATTTACGGGGTAAAACGATATCACTTTTAAAATGTGTTTTAATTGTGTGTTGTTTAAAAAATTACAGTAAGTACATTTAAAGGTATTTTTATAATTTTTGTAAGTGTACCAGTTCTAGCACAGAACAAAAACATACTTTTTCAGTGAAATGAAAAAACTTTCAAATATGAATCTTGTAGCAAAATTCACTTGTTTTACACATTTTTAGTAGTATTTATTTTACACTTAAATATTCGCCATACATACATATATAATACTATTTTAGATGTTAAACATACATTTTTTGGAGTAGTCGAATTCAAAAATCAATTAGGAATCATTAAGTTAAAATTGATGATTGTTTTGTGCTATCCAGCGAAACATGTGTTTAGGTTTATTGAGTCAATTTTATATTGAAAATAATGGCTCACTCTATACATACAGGCGTTTTTTTAATTTGTTAACTGTCATATTTTTCACTATAAACACATTCAGCTATTTCGATATGTACACGCTACACACGCACAACAACGACACCGGCGCCGCGCCATTCGCAAAAGCCGGTGAAATGACAGTTTTATTTTTCTGAGGGGGCTTTAAACCCTCAAAAACGGCAATGAATACGAGAAAACGACAAAAATCAAATATTTATTTTATGAATCGAAATACTAAATAAATGATTGCTACGCAGTACACGGCATACAGAAAAATAAAACTGTCATTTCACCGGCGTTTGCGAATGGCGCGGCGCCGGTGTCATTGTTGTGCGTGTGTAGTGAAAAATATGTGTAAGGAGTGAGGAGAAGTAGGGAGTTTGTCGAAGATGTATTGATTGCTCCGATAGGTAAATTATGAAAAAAAAAATGATTTTTCCTTTAGTTTCTCCAAAATAATATGGTATTCGTAACTATAAATAATTTGACTGTGTATTGGCTTTGAATTAATAATTGTGATACCTGATTGGTTATAATTTTGACTGTTTTCACACAAAGAGTTAAAGTAATGATAGAATGCTACTAGATTTATTTAATGACGTCTCTTAGCATTCATTGGTGATAATAAATTATTATGGAATACCAATTGTTTTTTTTTACTTTCTAAACATTTCAGACATCTACACGAGTGCGTATGCTGATGAAGACTATGCTCCAAAGTCTATTGGAAGATCTGAAAATGAAGATGTCAATTATATTCTTTATACAAGGTAAGGCACAAAAAAATGGAATGATTCAAATAATTATTATTTGCTGATTTACAGGAAAACGCTGTTGCTGGGAGGCATGGATTATTTATGTTAATAATATTAGGTGAGATTAGGGCTACCAGGCGTCCTAATTTCGGCGGGAGTGTGTAATTGAATATAGAACAGTGTACACTTGTTCTATGTATCAATTCACTATTATTGCATTGTATAGAGTAACCAGTAACATTACACATATATGAATGATTAGAAATATTTCTGCTAGTCAATGCATACACTAACTATACAGACGTCATTAACGAATGAATAATAACCTAACCTAACCCATACCGTAACATGTAACATGTTTAATTTGTTATCATTATTGATTGTGCAAAATAATCACCTTCATAGTTTGCCTATTTTCGCTAGTAATAATTCCATTAGGTATTGGGCATACTTGATGGCAAAGTTGTTATAAATAAATTTTTTAAAATTGTCAAATTTTTTTTGTGTTCGCTCCGCATGTGGAACATATGGTCTCCTAATGGAGGAGAACTGCTTGTTACTCAGTTGCTCAACTTCTCTTTTTTTTTGAAGAGAGTAGGGATAGAAGAATAGAGCTAGGACAGGACTAGTGGTTAACTAATCGCTCTCGCTACGCCCCGTGAGGATCGGATGGGTGGGAGGGGGTTTTAGACATCAAAGACACTACGTACAGAAATCCATAAATCGATTGAAAGATCAATTTATGAAAACTCTTCGCACCGGGAATTGAACCCGACACATCTGTAGCCGTAGCCAACGACACTACCAACTACGCCACAGACGCCGACAAATAATTATAGTACCAAGTATGATATTTTTTAATGATAGAATTAATAACGATGATCGGTTGATTAAAAAAATACATTAAAAGAATTTATGAAGCAGTGGAGCAGTGAAAATTTCGCAAACTCTGACTCCGCTCCTGCTCCGGGTAAAGCCCCATTTCTCCAACGATGCGTGTTCCAGCTCTGGGTTTTGCTCCGACGCTCTGAGTTTAAATATCGATAGTATAAAAACAAAATGCCTCTTTATTCAGATATGCCGCTTTGAATATTTGTCAACCTTGCGTATGTATACTGTAAAAACAAACTTTTTATTGGTTTCGCACAATCGAAGATAAATTTGAAGCATTACGTTTTTTCTAAATATACTCGATTCATCACAGTTATATTTGAATATCAGTGCCACTATGTCTATCTGAAAAAATTACGAGCTTTTACTCAAGGCTTAAATACAATTATTATTCCATAATACAAAAGAATATCGGTGGCCAAGAGCGCAATTTTCATAATTATATATATATATTTTTTTTTCCATGTCCGCTCCCAATGTGGAGCATATTGTCTCCTAATGGAGGTATCTTGACAGAATTTTTTCTACGAGAACTGCTTGTCACTCAGTTGCTCAACCTCTCTTTTCTTTTTCGAATAGAGTAGGGATAGAAGGATAGGGCTATGACAGGACTAGTGGTTAGCTAATCGCTCTCGTTACGCCCCGCGAGGATGGGATTGGTGGGAGGGAGGACTCAGACTACGAACAGAAATCCATAAATCGATTGAAAGATCAATCTATGAAAACCGTCCGCACCGGGAATTGAACCCGAGACATCCGTAACCGTAGCCAGCGACGAAACCAACTGCGCCACGGACGCCTATACATTAACTTATTTAATGAATTGGTATCGTATTGATAGGACTCTTTTATATTAAGGTAAACATAGAAACGAATTTAGTTCCACATTATAATTTAATATTGTCCAATAGTACTGACGATGGCAAGACGTCTAAATAACAGGGGTGTGGAGTCGTCCAAAAAAAATGCGACTCCGACTCCAACTCCGACATTGACCAACAACCCGACTCCGACTCAGATTACAATTAAAAAAAGTCTAATTTTGTCAGGTTTTTTTCCTACCTTTAATATTTATGTGTAATTGGTCTTCAAATTAAACACCAACCAACTAATCCGGCAAATAACCGATTTTTTCATATTATACATATAATATACACGTATATTGCATAACAAGAAGATGTTATAGGCATACATAAAAATGAACTTAATAAATACATTAATATACGTAGAAATGCAAAAATGCACTAAATTGAAAAAGCAATCGGAGTCGCTCGTTTTTTACGACTCCGGCCAAAACAGCACGACTCCACGATTCTGACTCCGACTCCACAGCCTTGCTAAATAATAATCGATATTGTTACTGTTATAATAGTAATTCTCGTGGAATGAAACACTTTGTTATTTTTTACCTTATTTTACTAACTTATATTTAAGCAAAGCTAACCTAAAGAGTTTTAAAAAATACGAAAACAACAAAACATAAAAAGCATGCTACATATTTTAATGATCAGTCAAAATTAAATTAAAAATAATCAATACACACATCGTTAAGTCTGGAAATGATAATATATTACGGAGCTTTGAGACATTTACTGAAATTAGTTTTGTACCTTTATACTATGGCAGCGAGGAAATAGTCTATATTGTGTTGTGTTGTGTTAAAATGTATCTTACGATTAATCAATCATTTCTTTGTTTTTATCTAGATCCAATGTTGACAAACCGCATTACATGGTTATTGGAGAATCTGAAAATGCCTACAAGTCATCATTTGATCCAGCCATTCCAACTAAGGTCATAATCCATGGTTACCAGAGTAGCTGTAGAGAACCAATATTTACAGCCACTAAATATGGTAAGATTCAGAATTTTGGATAATAATTTAAGTACTTCACATTCTCAAACATTCTCTTGCATAAAATTTAAGGATCTACCCATCGTTTGAATAAAATAATGCAAAATGATTTTCAACATCACCGAGACTTCGTAAAATCCTGTGGTCATAGTTAATATTTTTAAATTATAAAAAGTAAAATTATTTAAGACTATCAAAACTATAAACATACACGCATTATGCATCTTTTAAAAACCATCTCCGCTTGAAATGTGGCGTATGGAACATATTTCAACATGAGTTCTTCTAAAAGAACAGTTTGTTATTTAGTCGCCGCGCCTCTCTTGTCGGAGAGATAAGGGATAGAAGGATGGGGCTAGGACAGAACTAGCAAGTCGCTCTTGTTACACCCTGTTTTTAAAATCGGGTGGGTGAGAAGGATTTTGACATCACAGACATCCATGCCTTCGAATACAACCCATAAATCAATTTATGAAGGTACTAAGGAAGGTCCAAACTAGAATTTGAGCCCGCAGAAACCGCAATCGAAGACAACAATTTTGACCACTCGGCTACAGGCGCTTAATAGTCCAACCTAAATAAGTTTAATGGGAAATTGTCTATTTTCAAAGGTGATATAAAAAGGCATATAATATTAAAATGTAAATATCTTAAAATGTACAACCGATTATGTTTTTTTTTTTGAAATTGCACTTTCTCCTTGGCTTTTAGTAAATATTTAAATACCACCAATAAAATTTACTGACGGCAACTGACAGTATATTTAATATATTTTCAGTTGCCGTCGTTTTTTTGATTATTACGATATGTAAATTTAAAATTTAACGATTCATTTTCATCTCTAATACAAATACCCGATACCTATATTTTGGTGTGTATCAACAATACCATTTTTTCAGTTATATTGAAAAAATGGATTATACATATTTTAAAAATTTCAGTGACGTATCAATGTTTCGATGCTTTTCCGTTTTCAGCGTCAAAGTCAATGAATTGTGGAGTACATTTTAAAATGAAAGTTATGTCACGTTTTCTTTTGGAGGCATTTCTGCAGCTAATAGCTATTCATCCGCTTCTCGCTAGTTATGTATTTTTAGCATCTATTTTTATTAATTTTAGCGTTTTAAATGTTTAATTTTAGAATGTACTTTCATAAAATACAAATTTAAAATCATTTTCGATTTCAATAGATTTCAAAACAATTATTATGTACCTACATACAATTAAAAGATATAACAATAAAAAATAATCTAAAACGATCATTAAAATATAACAATAAAAAAATACTTAGACAAACACACGTATTTTAAAATAAAATATAGTAAACGACTTAAAAAATATTTAAATTAAGCATGGGACATGTTTCAACAGATAATTCTTTCAAATTAGCTTAACAAACACCCTCAGTTCGTTTTTTCTCACGTAACATTGATTATTATGTATTAAGCTGATATATATTTGAATATTTCCTTTACTACGCTAAACTAATTTTACATTCATATCTTAGCATCTCTTCTAATATTTTGCTATTTTTGAAACTATTGTCAATTTTGCATCTATCGCAAAATGCTCAAAATTCGAGTCTCGCTATTACCCAATTAAATAATCATGAATCATTTCGTATGGCTAATATACCAAGCCATCAATGACTGCAAGCATACTTCGTTGACCCTATGATGTCGATCAGATCGGAGGTTGTATTATTTGGTTAATGCGGCAGGAGTGACGATGTTTTATTGATAATATTGAATTCTAGAAATGGCCAGATGCAGGGCCACCTGTCAACGTTCTTGTATGCGGCTTAGTCCTGAAACTTATTCTTACATATATGAAATTATTTTGATTAAAATCACATTTAAACTTCATTTAATTAATACACGTTGCTTAAATTTGCTTATACAATAGAAAATAGACTATTAGCACCAAATAAATTTGTAAATTTCTGGAACTGCTATCTTTTTGATAATAAGTTCAGCATTTTATTGAATCACAATTATTTTACATATAAGAATATAAAACCGTATAATAAAACTAATTCAAATTTATTACAATATTTCAATCAGCTTGTTTGTCATATTTCACAGTTTTATACAAACAATATAAATGCGTTTATTTAATTTAACCCTCTTTTCAGCATATTTAACAACTGGAAATTATAACATCTTCTGCATCGACTGGGCAAAAATTGCAACTAAGCCATATTTAGAAGCCATTGAGCTATCTATGATGATAGGCTGGGAAGTGGCAAGGCTTCTTGATTGGCTGGTAATATTGAGTGGAATGAATCTGGAGGAAGTCCACCTGATCGGTCATAGTCTTGGAGCACAAATTGCAGGAATTGCAGGGTCTAATGTTCAGACGGGAATTGTTGGTCGCATAACTGGTATGTCGATTACTATATAATATAGATATAGTAATCCCTGCATATTATTGAAGACAATTAGAGATGCATTTTAAAATTTAAAACTAAATTCAATTTTTGAAACGGTTTCAATATAGAAAAATTAGCGGTTATAATAACACACACAAAACCAGATGTTACCTAATTACGATCTTCGTTGGATTTTCCTTACCGATGTTGTAATGATTATCTCTTTGAAGCAAATGTGGATTGGTTTGCTGAAACTGACATGGTAATATTTTGTCGTAAAACTAAAGAACCGCTACCAATTAACATTATTAACCAATGTACTTTTGTTTCACTAGATAAACGTTTTTTTAAGACTACAATCATTACACTATAAAGAGGTTTGTAGACACAAATCGTACATTACTCATTATTAATTAACAAATAATGATTCTCTTAAGGATATCGCAGTAAGGTTACCATTTCTAGGAGATTATATGAAAAGATTGTTGGTATCACCCTTTTATTTCTTTTTTTTTATCATTTAAGGTTATGTATATCCAAATATTATCATTTGCGAATGACTTTTTATGGCTTTGAGTATATGTATTTTTAGCATGCTAAAATATGCATATTTTTATAGCAGTTTTTCTTACAATAGTTTTCAATAAAAAGTAATGACGTAGATTACTACGTTTGTTTATATCTCAGCTAAATTAAAAAGTTTTCCTTGAATTTGTAAGAAAAAACATTCATATTGTGCTAAATTGATACCATCAAAAATAATCTTGGTATGCTACTGGCAGAATCTGAGTATACAGCGAATGAAAATTTGAACTTTTAAGATAATCCTCTATCGTTGATATTTTATGTTACATAGATAATTATAATATCAAAATATATATGGATTTATGGCGACAGGGACAATTGCCTGGATGTAAATCTGCATCAATAATAATTACTCACAAAGAATCACTGTTTTTGGCAAACTGGTATAATAATTTCACCTATTGAATTATTCCAGAAGAAAATTTGATATCTAAAAATCTTATTGTAAACTTTTTCATTTTTGTTACATACCAATTACTGCCAGTAAGGTGACGAATATATTAAGTATTAACGGACGCACTTCACTACTGAACTAAATATCTTGGAATCACGTTTTGTCTTTTTCAAATCAATATTTCCATTATTGCATTTGCAGGATTAGACCCCGTTGTTCCATTTATAAATTTCATGCCAGAGAACTCCCTTGATATATCTGACGCAAATGTTGTAGAGCTTCTTTTCACATCATTTTTGTCGGAGGGTCATCCACTGGGGCATATAAACTATTTTGTAAACGGTGGACTCGAGCAACCACAGTGTAAACCAATTCATAAAGGTCAGTAAAACAGGAATTATTCCACTAGGAATATGATAATATGTATTCAACTATAAAATAAAATTCCTACGATTATCAGGACAATAAGAAGGTGCATACAACGTCTCAATCACTCATTTATATTAGAAATAAAGGTAAATTAAAAACGACTCACTTGACATTTATCAGTTCCAGTCTTCGTAATTACTATTAATTACGTCACTTCACCCGTTTTTTTAAATTATAACAAGTATAACTAGGAAAATGTTATGAGTAGACGCATAACTGGAATAGTTTATTCCACCTCTAGTGCCACTTGTCAGCATTTGCTGAATACTCTTGATGCGAGGCACATACAGAGATAGTGAGAGAGTGCGTTATAAATTCACTCATTTGTAAAAAACACCTAACGCTTATGTTCACACACACACACACTTTCTCGCTACCAGTGCTTGCGCAGATAGAGAATGAGTTACAGATAGACTGATAAATCAAGACAAAGATATTGTCGTTGTTCTGGAAGGAGACACTAACTGAAAATACTAGTTTAGAGTAATTGGGCGATGAAATTTTTCAAATGTTTGAAATGCTATATATTCTTCATTTAGTTTGTTTGTACAAAACTGTTTTTAAGTAAAATTATTATTTATAAAAATAAGTGTGTTGTTTCATACTTTAAAATAAGGAAAATTTTGGTACCTACAACTAGCTCAATGTCATTTTTTCGAATTGGTGTTTTCTTCCAGAACAGCGACAATATATTGTAATATATATCTGTAATATACAATGGGATGCACCCACTAAATATAAGACAAAGATTGCATTTATTACTCTTATGATGATTAATAGAGCAGCGAATCTGAATTCTGAATAATCGCCAGTAGAATCTGAATTAACATATCGTTGGCCTAGACCGGGAGTATCCAAACTACGGTCCGCGAGCACTAAGCCCAGCATGAATTTTTTTTTCTTACCTCTATTTTCCTACTGAAACTATTATGTGGAGCCCGCGAAGCGGGCTCCTAGTTTCCTGGCTAAAGTCAGTGCTAGGGAGGGTACAGACTAAGTCTTTATATCCCTTTCCCGCATGTAAGCTAGCTACGTACTGCTATCTAAAAAGATGTCAGCTGAAGGCTTTGTGTGGAGAAAACACTTAAGAGAAAACCCGATACGATAATGATTGTCTTTGAATCATTAACAAAAGTTCAATTTTTACCAAGAATCGCTCGTAATGTTGTCGTAATTAAGCTTATTTTTAGACATGCCCAGTTCCTAACTGAATATACGAGTCTGGCTCGTTAAATTTAAGACTTATCTCTTAGGGCGATTAAATGAAGGCCGGCTTGACTGTCGGTCTCTTCCGCGTCCGCCTCGGCTGAAGAAGAATTTCCTGTAAGAGAGGGGGAGGGGGAACATACAGATTTTGACATCAACTTGACAAGGTTCTTGGAATCTTTGAGTTGCAACTTAAATTTCTTTATATTCGCAGCTTTGAGAGTTGGAGCGAGGTGAGTCCCCTGCTTTAAACTCTTCACGAAGCTAGCGTGGTTTAGACTTAGGGTCTCTTGAATGTCGGGACCTTTGTACCATGCACGGAGGTAACGCGTGTTGGAATTTTTCCTCATGTCTGAGATTATGCGCAGGCATTTATTTTCGACCCTCTGTAGGAGAAGGAGATTGCCGTCGGGGATGTTTTCAGACCATATGGCGGAGGTGTACAGCATCGTCGGTTTGATGACCATATTGTAGAGTACCTTTTTATTCTCTACGCTGAGGTAGCTTCTGGCGTTAAAAATCGGGTACAACCCACCGATTGCAACGAGGGCTTTATGTCTTGCTTCGCCAATGTGAGCAGACCAGGTGAGGGAGCGGTCCAAGTATACCCCTAGGTATTTCACCTCTTGGCCGAAGGAGCAAGGAATACCACATATGGTGAATTTCCCTTCGTAAAATTTGTTGGCACGAAATAATATATATTTTTTTTATTTACTAAAAACAACGCACAATCATTAAAATACATCAATTTAAGATATCATAAAAATTAAAAAAAAAAAAACACGGTTCGTATTAGACCTTGGTCCGCCTATCTTGATGGATCGGTCAGTGTGATGCTTGGGCCAGAGATTGCGAGCCCTTGCCTAGACTAAAAAACTAAAGCATACTCAATAGAGCAGAGCGTAAAAAGGTGAATATTTTATGAGATTTCGTACCTATAACAATTCTAAATTACCAAATCATTGTTTTTTTTATATTTGCGTGTTATAATTAGGCAGAGTTATGCAAGCTTTGCACTCTGCTGACAAAAATGTATTATATATAGACAATTGAATGTTGTCTTACCTATCACTGAAATTAGGTGAAAATCATATTGTTTGCCAATCATCACTTGAGTTATTACCTATTTACAATGATACAAATAATATATGCTTCATTTGTTTATTTTTTCAGGGAAATTTTCGGTACGGTTTTCCAGGGAGCTGTTTCATTTTTCCGAGATAATGTGCAGCCATTCTGAAGCCCACAGATTCTTTGTGAGGGCCATATTAAATCCATTTTTATTCCCAGCATTACGATGTTTTGACGTCTTTACGGCGATAAACCAAAACTGCTATTACAGTGATGACGACGAAGTGTTTTATATGCTCAATTTAGACTACATGTAAGAACATTAGCATATTACCACAATAATATCAGTTTCGAGGGTCAGAAAGATATAATGCTCATTTACAATAATCACAGTTAGTATCCCATGGTATTTCAGAATAAGATTTGAGCGAGGTTTGATTTATTATAAAAAGATTATTTTCTATATTTACTCGTATGTATTTTCTTCCGGTTGTGTCACAATGCTTTGCATATTCGCGTCAAATATTTTTTTCATAACATAACTAGCAAAATTTACCGACCTCTTTCCAAAATTAGTTATATTATTTAATGCTTTTAGACAATCTAGAATAGGTGAATAAAATCTGTCCATCAAAAATACAGATATGACTCTTGTTTTCCAAATGAGTTCAATCCTCATGGTTTCAAAAAAGGTCAAATTCAATATTAGCTGTTATAAATATATATATGTGTGTATATAGTAACGCTTTTTAGTATAATTTGAGTCGAAGAAGTCAGATAAGTAAAACTTCATTTAAAACTTACATTTATTTCAAACGTTTTTTTTGTATGCTTATCTCATATTCTGTAAAAACGGTGTTGATCATTTCTGATACTCGTCATTGCTCACGCAATATTCATAACTATTTATGTACACAGTTGTTTATTCTTAATTAAAAATATTAAAATTGCGTTTTCATTTTAGGGTTAACGGAATTTTTAGCGTATCATCATCAACCTAAACATCTCACTTTGACGCTGCAGCTACATCTCTGACTAATAAAATAAATAATGCAACCAAATTTACTAAAAATGAAGAGTTTTATTTTCTCACATAAAATGAACAGACTCTCATTTAATCTGAACTGTAATTTTAAAATAAATACATTAGCAGCTGAAATCTGAAACAGGACTTAATTTTTAAATGTGTAAATTTCCAGTAAAATAATGTTTGGTTTTATAGGAAATTGATAATTGGCAAAATATTTTCTTTTTTACAGAAGACGCAACTATTATTTCTTACCTTTGGAAGGTTTTATTATTTATTTAATTAGTTTATGGTATTTAAGATATTACCCGTAGGTAAATTCAGACAAAAAGATTGCTTTAGTTGAGTTGTTGTAGTTTGAGATGGATGTAAGAACATCAGAAAGATAATGTGAGTTACAAAAAATTGACAATACTTACGATTTCTTATTGCATGTCGTTAACAATAAAGTTTATTTAACATGATGGATATACACAATTAAAACCTGCTTTCAAAAAATGTAGCATCATCTAACAATACTACAGGCAGTGTTACATATCATGATATGAAAAAAAGTAAAGATTTAGGATGTGCTCAAAACAGTATTTTGATTCTTAAGTGTATCCTAACAGGATTCGTAACCAAAAGATCAAATGAAATTATTGTAATCATTAAATTTGACAATTGCAAAAAAGCTTGCCTTTCTAATACATTTTTTAAAGTAGAAGTAGGTATGTTGTTGAATTAGTATATATATAATTTTAAATCTAAGTTAATTTAGTATATTTTGTTGACTATATATATTGGTAATAATATAAATTATTACCTACCCTATAATACCTAATACATTTCTTCAAATCTTGATGCTCTCGTTTATTGCGGGTGTACGAAAAAACTCGTTACTCCACAATGATTAGATTTTAAAAATTAGATGGTACTCAAAGTATTAAATACATTATTTTATTTTTAAGAAGTATTATGCGTTCATATTTTATTAATGGAGTTGACATTTTTTATTGGTTAAACTCGATTGGAATAAGATAAAATAAAGGCTGTATTTTGTTCCACATTAATTATGTATTACATAGGTGTGATAATAGTTGTTATCACGCCACTGTTGATACATTTTTTTACGATGTCCGCTTCCAAAGTGGAGCATGTGGCCTCCTAATGGTGGTATCTCAACAAAAGATTTCTATGAGAACTGCTCGTTACTTAGTTGCCCAACCTCTCTTTTTTCGAAGAGGGTAGGGATAGAAGGATAGGGCTAACACAGCACTAGTGGTAAGTAGTTGCTCTCGCTACACCCCATTTTTGAGGATCGGATGGGTGGGAGGGAGTTTTAGACATCACAAACATTTATGAGTACGAACAGAAATCCATAAATCGATTGAAAGACCAATTTATGAAAACTGTCCGCACCGGGAATTGCACCCAAACATCCGTAACCGTAGCCAACGACGCTACCAACTGCGCCACGGAGCCACTATTTTATTTATTCTACCGTTACAGAGAAAACGCGTTAGCCATAAAAAGACATAGACAAAGCTAAATACAGGTGTACCAACCACGTAAACTTGCCATGTATGTGCCAACTTTTGTTTACAAAATCGTTCAATGATGACATGTGTCCTGGGCGTTCTGTCATTTAATATATCAGAAATATGTCGAATATGTTTGCGAAAAGAAAACAATCTGAGCAGTATTTACACAGTCAAAGAAAACGGAGACCCAACCGTTGCAAATTTAATCGTCTCCTTTGGCAACACACCGGTTAGTTCCTATTGCAATTGAGCGTTGTTTTCATTTGATACACATCGAATATATTTAAAAAAATGATAATTATCGCTTTCAGGTCTATGAAACTGATGGATTGCCTTCTAAAATATGTGACGAATGCAATGAGAAACTTCAGGTATGTTATAAATTCCGCCAGAATATACAGAGAACTTTCGAAATACTATGTCGAACTGTCAGTGGCGATTTAAAATCGGAAGAAAATGATTTAAGCGCCAATATCGATGTTGTTCCAATCAAAAAAGAGGAACTCAGTGATAGTGACGACGATCGAAACGATCCGTCGTTCCAAGAAGATGAAGACATATTAATTGAATCTGTCGCCCCAAAACTGCGTAGCAAAAAAATCATAGCCAGAAAGAAAGTAAAAGCGTCTAAAAAAGAAACCAAGACGAAAAAAATTGTCAAAAGCACACCTGTAGGAGGACAAGATAAAATAACCGCAGCTCTTCAAAAGCTACATAGAAATAGAGACAAATGTCCTCTTTGTCTACAAAAGTTGGGAAAAGATGAAAGTATGGCAGAGCATTTTTATTCACATTATATTTCAAGCGACCTTACACCTTTAATAGTCAACGGAAAGAAAACAAAGACATGTAATATATGCAACAAAACCCTGAGATACAATACTATGGTACCGCATCACAGAATTCATTTGAAAGTTTATCCATTTAAATGCTCCGTAGAAGGGTGTGATAAAGGCTTTATATCTTCACAATACCTGGCGGTGCACGCGGACCAGCACACCGGAGTGAAGAAATTCCAATGCCAAGCTTGCGGTAAAACATTTGGTCTCCGCAGCTCGTTGAAGAATCACGAAGAGACGCACATATTTGAGCACGCTGAATGTAAACTTTGTCACAAGAAATATAAAAATACAATAATGTTGCGAGTGCATATGAAACGACATAATAATGGTTTGAAGTAAGTATGCTATCAACATCGATACAATAAATATTTGAATTACCAATTTGTCGCATTTATTATTCACTAATACTCTTTGCACTGATTTTTTTACAATGGCGTAAAATGAACCAAGTTTCTTAAACATAACATTTGCTGATAGCTATATAAAATGTTTCAAAATACTCATAATCAATTTAATTCTAATTGAAAACCATCTTCAGTTATCGATTCTATGACTTAGATGTTCATTTTAATTATTGCACAAATGGTAGATGCGTACAATTGCACATATAGGCAGGTTTATCACCTTTAAGGTTATAATTTAAGATAATTTAAGACATCGACTGAGGGTGCTTGATGGAATTTCAATATCAAATTTGGATTATTGAGATTTTGTACACTTCCATGTATTTTGTCACTAACGACCCAGGTTTCGCCTTTCGGCATCTTCAGGCATTCGAGTCCATTCGTGTGCTCGAATGCCTGAAGATGCCGAAAGGGGAAACCCGGGTCGTTAGTGACAAAATACATGGAAGTGTACAACATCTCAATAATCCAAACCTTTAAGGTTGTTAACTGTCAATTCTTGGTGGAAAGGCATTACGTTTTAAAAATAAAACACAACTTGTTTGTACATTCCACATGTTTGTTCAGGACCGGTTTTGCATATCACGAGCATTATCAACTGATAAAAATACAATCAAAACAGGGCTATTTATAATAATTAAAACATTCAATTTTATTGGACACTTATTTGTATTTTTACATCTCCAGATTCAAATGTGAAGAACCAGGCTGCGATAAAGCGTTTTACTTAGTGCAAGAGTTGAATCGGCATTTGCGAATGCACGCGGGTCCTAAGAGTCATGTTTGTGATATCTGCAGTAAAGCTTGGTATACACCCGGAGAGTTAGAACGTCACAAGAGATACCACGCCACAGTAAGAGAGCATCAGTGCACGCACTGCATGAAAACATTCGTGGAAAAAACACAACTTAGATTGCACGAAATGGCCCACCGTGGAGACCGTCCTCATGTCTGTGAATTTTGCACCACTACATTCGTGACTCGTAGCAAATTGAAAAGGCATCAGGTAAATTTTTGGACTTTTTAATATCTACTACAGGTTTCTGTATTTAATGGGCCCATTGCTTAACAGCGGTGGTTCCAATCTCGAGGTTCGCTACCTACCCAGCAAGATATAATCAATTAAGAAATAACCAAATGCCATATTATTATTACTTTCCTTTTAATGAGATATTAAAAAAACACATTCTGTGTTTTTACAACCATTATGAGAAATTTGGATAAATATGCGGATTTTTTTAAATATCAATTCCGTTCCCGATGTGGAGCATATGGCCGCCTAATACAATACAAGTATCTTAATTGTAGTTTTTTCTATGAAAACTGCTTGTTAAGGATAGTACTAGAACAGGACTACTCTTACGTTCCGTTTTTACCATCAGATGTTTTAATAACACAAGAATTTCTAAATTTTTTATTTTAAACTCTATTGCACTGGTTATTATATATGTTTAACTTTTAAAACCTGAATCAAATTTTTATTACCTTTACAAAACATTGTTGTAAACAATGTACCTATGTCGTAAGAATGACGTGTAAATAGGAGCACATTATGACTTCAATAAAAGTAAAAATGTCACTTATTTCCAGCCTACCTATAAATACTTCTTCTCCTTCGTATATTTATCTGTTTTGACACTTCACTAAACAATGCAATTGTTTTTACTTTAACTTGGTATCTTAAAAATAGAACACATAAAAAGAAAATGCCGTCAAAAATATAAATGACTGATAAACTTTTTCACCCATCTGTAAATTATTGATTAGGATTTTATAGTTGATGAATCTGTATTTTTTAAAAGAAATAATCTTGATTTTTTTCTCTTACAAACTTACACAACTTGCAGTGTGAGAATACAGTATTGCTTGACTGTCACTTATAAAAAAGTGAGAGCTGTTTTCTTTTACCTTTCTGCAGTTGGTACACTGTATAGTAACGTCTTTCAACTGCCCTAAATTGAAAAAAATAATTTCGTTTGTTCTCTTTTTTTACAGATCAAGTCCTGCAAAGGTGCCAAAGAATTTTTAGGATAAGCTTTTAATTTCAATGTTAGTTTATTAGGCGGATAGATTTTAATCTTTTACTCATATAAATTGCAAAAGAAACTATTTCTACCGATTGGTAATGTAGGGCTGCTCAACCTGTCAATCAACCACAAGACTATGGAGCAACTGATGTGAAATACAAATTCAGTAATGTCAACTTATTTAGGGCAAAAGTTAAAAATTACCTAATTAATAACTAAAAATAAATCTGTCACAGTAACTTTTGTGTTCATGAAACAAAGAAAGAAGAAATTCTTAAATTTAAGAAAGGATGAGATTTATTTACAGTTTTTGATAATATTGCAATGGATACAGCACACCCTGTTAGCCACTTTACTGTGTGTTTTTTGTGATTCATGGGACTTAATTCAAACTTTGCTTTGGTACTCTCGACACGAACAACTAAGTGTTAGTAATATTGCTCAAACGATACATTTTTTGGTTGCATACACGTAGCAGAATCAGTATTTTTAGATATCTATAACAATCAAATTCTTTAACTGAAAACCTTCACAATGTTTTGAGTTTATTCATTTCATCTCCGGATATATAAAAGAAGTGGTTGATATATGATCCCAAAAACCTCATTAATTATAGTTATCAGTGTGTCAGAAATCAACTGTGGTACTGAAAAAATGATTGATAACAGAGAAAATTGATTCTACACAAGTTTTTTGGCAGACGCAATGAACTCGAAAAATTTCTGAATGCAAATTTCGTTTAGTGTCCGTTTAGGTGTATTTATTGTTTTTTTTTTAAACCCGGCCTGCTTATTATTGCTACAGCTGTGTCGATACTCAAAAAAATAAATAGTGTTAAAGATGGAAAGAGATTAATTTTAATATATAGATATCACCCAATTTGTCCTGTTTCTGCCATCTTCATAGATTTGTTTAACACTGACACTACTGATTTAACTCTTGCCATTGGGAGGGCTGAAATAACATTTTCAGCCTCTATAGTTCATTTCTGTGTAAATTAGACTATATATCGAATCTGTTGTATGATTGATTTAATAGGGCTCGACTTGAATGCAATGGTTGAGTACTATTCAATTTAAATGCTATGCAAGGTTAACATAAATAAATAATTCAATAATTAATGTGTGCATTGTCCTGAATAAAATCAATGACTATATCGATAAAATAAGAATTTATCATTAATATTATAAGTTGCAGCTAAATAAAACCCTCCTTTTTACATTCAATATATTTCGAGGTGTACTGTGAGTAAATTACTAAGTATGATTGTTTTATATAATTTTGTAAATATACTATCTGAATAGTGACATTATTTGTAGATCTTATGTATATTTATATATGTAAATATTGATTTTGCATGATTCTAGTGTTTTTATTCTGTCAATTTACAACACATTTGAAGTCTGGGAAAGGTTCAATAAATTATTTTTTATTTATATTACATGGGTTGTTTTAATTTTCATAAAATCAATACATTTAGGTACAGTAGTTTTGTTTAAATGAAACAAAAGAAATAATTAGTGAACGGATTATTTGTGTTGAGTTTACATTATAGGAGTGTCTTATTCATACTGTGAATTAATTAGTGAGTAAGTCATAAAACGAATCCATACCTTTTTTAAAATACAATTGCATAAAGCGACAAGCATGTTTTTGTAACTATGTCCGCTCCCAATGTGGAGCATATATAGACTTATCTCAATAAAAGTTGTTAAATGAGAACTCAGTCGCTCAACCTCTTCTTTTCTTCGATAGAAGGATAGGATTAGGACAAGACTTGTGATAACTTATTGCTCTCGTCGCACCCTGTTTTTAGGATCAGACAGGTGGAAGGGAATTTAGACATAACAAATACAAAAATCGATTGGAAAATCAATTTTAGAAACTGTCAGTAACGGTGAATATCGTAATTGACGCCAACGACATTGACCATACAGATAGTAAGTGTACATCATTACGCTTTAAAAGCGAGCGCTCGATTATATGCCATTTCAATCAGCAAAAAATATATATTCCATAAAATCGGCAGCTTTGTAACAAACAATTTAATGTAAAATTCAAATCAATAACTTTGTTATTTTACAGTAATTACTTGTGAAGAGAAGTAACCGAGACAAAATTGAATAACACTACATTATGTAATATTATATAAACAGAACGTGACTCAAATGATGAACATCGAATGCAAGGGTTTGATTAATGTCATACAAGTAAGTAATGATTCAGCAGAAGGACAAATGAAAGGAATCTAAGCTTCATATATTCTCTATTGGTTCGTTGAGTTGCTGAAGAAGTGTAAAGAATGAATATGACGCTTTCATAATCTTAAATAGATCAATATATTTCAATGGTATAATTTTAACCAACAATTATTATTTTAGATATGGTGAATATATACGCACCGCCACGAATGTACCTATTGATAGTGTGGCAAAGCCTCCTGCGGTTAATCTAGCTGGCCTGAGGCAGCGAATCATCAGAGTCTGAAGAGCCGATTTGAATCTTGGAGAGCACTTATACCAAGTGGAACAATATGCCGATACGATTACATTTTTACTCTAGGAAATGAAAATATTTTAGTAACTCGACTTTCATTTATTATTTTATTAACTAAAGATTACCATGTGGGAGTGCTGCCTGTCAACATACACTCAATGTTTAGACAGAGAGAGAGGGTGTGTGTGTGTCTGCATTACAGACTGACAAATCAAAACAAAAATATATTATAATTATTAGTGTCACTAGAGTAACGTTGTTTTGGAATTGTGTTCAATAGTTTTACATCACGTATCAGGACAGACTATGTAAAGTTTTTTTCTGTTATTTCTTTTGAATGTTATCAATCTTTTAAAAATAAAGCCATACATTTTGGTACAGTTATATAAGCCAATCTTATGTATTTTTTCACCGCATCATATGCTGGGACGTTTTAGTATAGCCGTGCACGGAGGGCTGCGATTTTTTTGAAAAATTAAAATCTAATATTTATATAAATTTACATTGATTTAAAAACAAAATATGTTAAGTGCAAATATTACACTTAACTCCCAAGCGATGTCACTGTTTGTACAATATATTTGAATTATTAAAGTTATCGACATGGACTAGTAATAGTGCGTGTCAAGTAAAGCGAATATATACGCTTTTTTTCTATAGCCGGCCCTCCGCGCTCGGAATATTAGAGCGTATATATTTGCTCGTGGTAGTTAAGCAGTTAAGAGATAAATAACAAATTATTACATCTTATTGTGATATAACACCATTTAATGTATGTGCTTATAAAAAATGTATAGAATCAAACTAACTAATATAATCAGCAATAGAATGGAAAACTGAACTTCTTGATTTATTTATAATATTTATTCATCACAGTCATAGATAATATTATATATTTTTTTAAATTATATCCATTCCCAGTTGTGAGCATGCATTAGTATTTCCTAATGTATAACTTCGACCGCAAGTATTTAACACGAATTGGTCAGCCTCTTCACCTGCTTCTTCTTAAGGTTTAAGATTGACCTTATGGTTTGGAGTAGACTAATTATTATGTAAGCCCTTCACCCCGTTTATACGATGAAGTATGGTAGGGAAAGTTGAATATATCACAGATGTATATGTCTTTGAATAAAAATTCAAAAGTTTAATTTTTATAATGCTACGGCTCATTCATGGTGTTCTGTAATGATAATAATTGTACGCTAGATATATTACCTGCACTGTGACCTCATTACCATGCCAGCAATAGAGAAATACTTGATACATCATATTTAATAAATATGTACCAATTCCAAACGTTTGCACAATATTGTTTCCCATTAGCTGAAATATTCATAAAAAAATATAAGCTGTAGAGATAATATACATACAGACAATGGTACCGTATTTCTTTGATTATACAACACATGTTTTTAGCTATTTTGGAATCATTGGATTCGCAGGGTGTCTTATAATAATTGATAACGTCTTACAATCGATGTCAATGATGCAAAAGAAGAAACATTATATGAATACAGGGAAAACGATGATTCAGAAAAATCGGCCACTGAATATGATGAAGTTTCAGGCAGATGGAAAAAAACTTATTACCTAATACAACCAATTGAAATGCTTTACATTGTCATTATATGACTTCTTTGATAAAACAAAGTTTTCATTATGTTTTTGTTATTGGTCTTTAAAAATAAGAAAGTGTCTAATAATCAATTTTATAGTTAAGGAAATACAGGCGGTATATATTTATAAAATGTCATGCACAAACCTCGGCAAGTTGAAAAGCAGTTACACAGATTATCACTAGGGAAACAGAGAATTGCGCAAAGGTTGTAGCACTGAAACATCTTTCTATTTGGCTCACAATGTCTAGAATTTTCTGATGATGAATAATACATGTTCTCATCCTCATATATATTTTTTTTTCGTAAATTGTTTCAGTTATGTCAGGAAAATCGCAAAATTGATCCTGAAAATTTTTAACATTAGATTTGTAGCTGAGATTTCTTATAAAGGTAATGTTTACTACAAACATATTAAATCACAATGAAAAATTTACATAGAGAAAGATAATTCAGAAACGAATATCGATTTTTTAATGAATGTTTAGTTTTTATTGATCCAAAATATAATTTCCATCTAAGGATATAACCTTCTTTCACCTGTCAGTCTTAAATGCCATTATCAATTTTACAACATGGTTTAGTAGTTAGTATCAGGTAGTGAAGATGAATATTACAAAGATCTACAGCATGATACTTTTACATGAAGTAATATATATTTTTTTGCCAGTAATAAAACTGCGCTAATCAAGTGATGAAACCAAATAGCCACAGAAGAAAAACAATCTATGATTTGTTGATAAAAAGAATAATTGTAAGCATTTATAAGAAAATGAACAGCCATTCAGCTTGATGAAAAATAAAAATGCTATTCAAATTTTGACATTCAATAATCACCTAATTTGAAGCATTTTGCAAGCCTATAAATAATTCACTGGTAAGAAAGGTTTTAAGTAGTATTATTTTATCAACAAAATACTTTTCATAGATAGGTAATTTCTGCGAGGAAGGAATAAAAAAATTCAAAACATCTTTTGTGATTTAGTTTTACCTCTTTCATAATGCCCACATTATTTTCATATATATCCAATAGCTGCATCTCGTCCAAAGTGTCTAAATCTTCAGTGACATGAGCAAGATCGTACTTAAGCAAGACCAAATGACAGCCGGCATGGTTCATTAAACCGGCAACTAAACTATCCTTTATGACATTCATAGAGGCTGCTAAATATATTGCCACCATTTGATGAGTGTATGTCAGCTCAAATGCGGGTGATTTGTTAGTGTTGTATGGGTACCTCGAACATTAAAATTCATGAATATTATTTAAACTAATGCCTATACTGTAAAGTAAGTTTTAAAAAATAAAACACAATTCATTTGTACTACTTCCACATGTTTATAATGATCAGGACCGGTTACGCTCATCACGAACAGTTGATAATGCTCGTGATGAGCGAAACCGGCCTTTCTACCAAGAATTGACAATTAACACCTTAAAAGTGATTATAAAGTTAGTATTTTTTACTTAAGCTCTTATTACTAAACATCGAAGATACACTCAGATTTTTATCAAAATGTGGTAATGTCTCTTTTAATTTAAAGCATTTTATATGTCACTGTTTTATACTATTTAACAATCAAATATATTGGTACAAATCATTTTTTCAAAACGAGACATTTTCACGTTTTGATAAAAATCTGAGTATAATAATAAAGTTATGTAAGTCAGAAGTTTAAACAATCATTGAATTTTTATAAAATAATTCAATAACAAATACACATTTCTACACAAATATGACACGTAACTATTTAAAGCCACGTAATAATCAGTAATCGAAAGAATCAAGAAGGTAGTAATAAATATTGACAGAGCTGGACAAATTACAAAAATCCATACCTCTTGACCAATCGGTTATGGGACAAGAAATAATGTATTACTTAGCTTAGCATACCTACTGAATATAATTTCTTTATATGAAAGCCACTTACCAAGCAGTCAGCGGCAAAGCCATCCGTGTTCCTGGTACATGGGATAGGATCGGTGAAAGCGCCCATAGAGTTACAGTGATAAACGTAACAAAACTATAAAAGCATAGATGCTTAACGCCATACCTGGCATAGCTGTAATACATACTTATGTTATTATGGTGAATGGGCTTTGTATATTGAAATAATATTATAGACAAGTATTGTCTTAGTTAATGCCTCATGATTAATCTTTTTTTTAAATATACAGCGATAAATATAAATTATTTGTTAAGTCAGTATCAAAATATTGAAACAGTTCAGAACATTTAGATTTTAAAGTAAATTTTCAAATGACGATTTCGTTAATTATATACATCGTGTCATATCGACGGCGGTATTTATGGATTAAAATTGAATGAAAGTAATGTAAAACAACATGTTATATAGTTACAACATATCGACAGTGTTTTGGCCAATTGATTTAACCCTCAAAAAACTACGAAAATGAGTTAATGATTGGATATCATTTTAAAGACGACAGAACAGGTCTCCGCAAAATGATGTAAATTAAAAAAAAAAAAAATGACCACTTTTTGGAAGGGAAAGATCATTTTACATTGGTTTAAGGTTTAAAAATTCTGACCCTCCCACTCGATGCAAGTCACTATTATATTGTCACTCCCTACGTATAATACCGTATCTGCAAAAACATGAGAATTTAGAGGAGTGCATTTTAAAGATTCATAACCCAACTCACCATATTATAATGTTTTCGATAAAAACAGTTTTTACTCTCTCCCGAACAATTTCAATTTTAAGAGTTACATCAATTGGTCAAGCACCATCGAATTATGAAGTTATCTCCAAACAAGAATTGCTAGATACTCTACTCAAAAACAATTCCAACCAACTATTTTCATTCTTCTAATCAATTTTAGAGATAAGGCATTAAACTATTTATATTCGTTATTGCATATTTAAGATGAACGTATTTATTGAAATAAAAATTATAGGTCACTGTTTTAGTATGCGACTAACACTCAATCCTCTGTATACAGTAGATTGTTAGTGGAATATTATTTGTAAAGAATGGCTTAAACAACTGTGATGTTTTCAAAATAATTCTAGCTAAAATGATGTTAGATAGATAAAATACCGTTTAACCCTTTGGTAGACACTGTATATTCAATGCATGAATTCGAATTTATATTTGCACCCATCAAGGTCAAGATGCTCATGCGCTATGGCAGTGATCACCAAACTTTGTGAGAAACGTGCCGGATTGAATTTTTTTAAATTTTGACGGCCGGACGACATATAAATTATTATTGCGATCTGATTGGAATATTAATTTATGTGTGGTTACATATCAAACACAAAAATCAAGCGATGTGTACTCTGCAAACTTTGAAATACAACTAAATATTTTTGATTGAGGCTATTATTTGGACATTATATTGTTCTATGTTCCTACACTACATTCTTAGAATTTCAATAAATGAAAATATTCGGGAAATTTTCGAGTAAACGAACAAACATTTGGTTACCACCAACAATACATTTTATACCTAACTTCTTTCACTTTTGGTCCACTGTCTGATGAATTGAAATAAATGGTTGTAGTGAATTCACAACCAACCCTTGAAATTTTATAAAATTAATATTTTCAATATGAAAAAATTATATAGAATAATCGGGAATTTTTGGAGGGTCAGATGAAAATTTTTGGCGGGTCGTAGTTTGGTGACCGATGCGCTTGGCATAAGAGTATGACTGTATAATATACCAATAGAAATTACGAAATCTATGATATAGGAAAATACCTACGACGTGTATTTTAGACATTGTGACTTATTACAACAACGTAACAACGACATTTATAGGCGTTGTGTCTATCAAAGCGTTAAGAATTTTTATTTTTGATTAATATCGATGTTTCAGAATCTAAAGCTTTTCATTTCTCTTTAAAAAATATTACCGATTAACAATATCATGTTTTTCCTTCTTGTTGTCAATCTTCTGCAGGTTTTGGATATTGTTCAGTATTTCTTGAATGGCATCTTTTCGGAGAAGTAGGTTAACAATCTTGGCAGTTTGAGCTAAGTTGGTAAACAGGAGAAAAGCATCTGACGTCATCATTGGTATATTTCCCCTCACCACATACATATCTACAGCTTGTATGACAATATAAATACCTAGAGAAGAATATGAAAGATTATTTAAATTTATTACACGTTTATCTAAATCAGTGTTTCCTAATCATTTTACACATGAGGATCGGTAAGAAATATAACAGTTGGAATGGTTTTGTAGACAGGCATTGGTCCGCGAATCATCGGTTGCAAAGCACTGATCTAGATCATTGGCAAGAGTGCCTGTTGAAGAAAGGTGAACGTTGTGTAACCAAAAGCAATTGTTAACATTTGGACCATTTCACACTTTAAAAGTACCTATTTAACGTTTTACTATAATATACCATATTATACGCTATACAGCCAATTGGTGCATAAGCAATGCTGTAGTGTTCAATCATATATGTTCAATGTTATAGAATATAGGGTATACGTATTGACGTAACTATATGGTATACGATATCGCACGTCGAACGCGTTTCCGTATACCCTCTCTGAAGTTTACGACTACATCACTGTGTATAATGTTGATTATATTTTTGATTAATTTCAACAAATAAATTATGGGAGCTTTGTGGAATAGAAGAAATTTGTTAAAAAAATACGGCAGCGTTTTTTAATGTGATTGATTCTATACACCAAGTGGTTAAAGAAATAATATAATAAGTTAAGTAGGTTATTCCTTAATCAACTGACATGTTGTCAACATACTAACAAGGAGAATTTCAAACACAAATATTTATGTACAATATTAATTATTAATATTTCTTATCAAAATATGTCATTATCACAGAAGCTTAACAGGAGCTTCAATATATTATTATATTAATTTATAATCTGTTTCTCAAATTATGGTCCAATTCAGTTTGAAAATATTGTTTTTTTATGAAACCGTATGTTTCAATACATTTCAAAATCGAAACATACAAAAATATAATAGAAACAGAAATACTAAGAATAAAATATTCATATACGAAAATTGGTAATTTAATCCAGATATATTTACCTACAATTGTTTTTATCCACAAAGATTTCCGTTAGTCTTATGTATAATAGATTTTTATGCTAAGATTAATTTAATTAACGATAGTAAATACAACTAATTTAATATTAATAGTTACCTAATATAAAAACAAACGACAAAAGGGTGTAACAGTAATATGCGATCAGTTTCCAACCGCGGAAAGTTTGCGGGGGCCAATACCCCATACACTGCAAAAACCTAAAGCACCATACCAATGTTGTGTTCCCTTGTATCTTGAGCATGATTTTAAAATCAATTAAAGACTTTGTTAGTTTTTTGGCAGTATCAAATTAGAAATGAAGTTCGATATGAAACCGGATTTAATTTTACAATGTTAACTGTTTCTATGAATACGACAGAGTCGAACGATATTTGTGAATTATATGTACGTTTTTCTTGATTTTTGACGCTTTGTACTGACTATATATTATTTTGCAATTAAAGTTATGGGTTGTTCATATCAAAAAGTATTAGTGACAAAACTCATGCCAGTGTACAAAATTTAAAAGATTCAAACTTGATATTGAAGTTCTGTAAAGCACCTACACAAGGTATCTTAAATTATTTATATCTTATACCTTTACTAATAAAAGCAATGTAAATATTCCATCATTTATTAATTTGTATTCGGGATATATTTTATTTTATGTTTTTTTATTTATTTCACTGTAAAAATGCTATTAGCTGTTTACATCAATTTATGCGGATTTATAAATTCTGGAACGTATCTTTCAATTGTACCTTAATTTAGGCGTCATTGTTTCTTTTGGTACGGTTTTCATTACCACTCGGTTGCGCGGCCAATGGATCAATTTCCCAAATTGACGCTTCATTCATGGATTTGTATTCAAGGCATGGTTTTCTGTGATGTTTTCATATCTTACCACCATTTAAATAGTTTTTATTAAATTATCTCGTTAAATATATTATGCTCTATTAGGGGTCCATATGCTTAATTTTAAATAAGACATGATTTAAAAAATGGATAAAATTCTTGACAAATCAATTATAATCTTGACTAATAGATGACGCATCGACATTTGATGATTTATGTAGGTTAGTTTTAAATCAATAATGTTATTAGTTTGAAGGTCGTATTTTTACTATCTGATGATAATATTATAATTTCAAAATATAAGTAATAAATTCTAATTTCGAATTAATTACATCAACTTAATCTATGGCTAGGCAAGCACGCATAGACAAATGGGAAAATGCGAAATTATGTTTGCACTCATTTTGATTTTGAATTGCCCCAAAGGAAAATTAATTTCTAAATCAAATATGAGAAAATTGATATTTACGCTCAAGACTTGTGGGGCGGAATTTTAAGGAACTCGATTTGCGAAATTACTACGTGCAATCAAAATAGTATGGCATCGATAAGGTACAGATTTATTTGTAAATATTGTATTATAAAACGATATCGTTTCAGAGTTTATAATAGTTAGATGTAGGATACTACTTATCATCGAATTTTCTAAATGTCTGTTTATATAAAACATGAAATCACAATGTTAAATGACTCAGGGAAACAGAGCGTCGCAAAACACAGCACCGTTAACATGCCGGTCTCTCTATCTCTCATAATTTTATCTTCATCTTCTCGTGGTGCTGTCTTCTATTGAAATTTGCAATATGTCTCTCTATCATAAGACAGCTGTATAAGATATAAAATACCTTGGACATTGAACAACTTACAAAGGTTTTGTAGTCAAAAAAATATCTATATACATACGCATTTGCTGCTATATTATTATTACTTGCTGTATGAGATAAGTAATTCATAATCTTTATTGCGGAAAGTATGACCGAAGTATATAGATTTTCTCCGTTTGATGGCCACTATGAGATCACTTATTAACGTGTTTTAATCTTTTCCTTGGGGACACAATTGGTCCAGGAAATCTTCATTGTTCACCAGTACAGCACACCTCGAAAGCTTCCAGTGTTCTAAATATATATTTCTTTAATGTCCAGGTTAAGTTTCGACTCAGCGAAGTGTCAATGTCATAGAATCGATCGGTAAACCGTCGCTCACTAGCTATCGGTAGATCGCGTCGTTATTTTTAGTAGCTCGTGTGAAAAAAACAAACATGAGAGTTGTGTCAATTCTTTATATGTGCCTAAGTTGATTTCAAGACTAATTTACAACGGCTTTCAAAACGTTATAAATTTATACATGTTTGTTTTATCGGAAAAAAGCGCATATAAATTAATAAAACAGTATAAAAATATCATCAATGAAAAAATAATAAACGCGCCTGAATGGATTTGGACTACATATAAAAAATATTTTACCTGAAACTTGTATAAAATAATTTTATTTATGGAATATCCCCCTTGATTCTCGTGTCTAGGAGAATTTTTATTTATTATACATGACATGTGTTGTAGCTCACCATCGAAAATAAATAAATTCCAAATTGGCTCTGATACTTGTTGTGTTTGGAGACCATTGGTATAAACCAATGTGGATATAATGTATTTTTGCTTCATTGAAATTGAAAATTTTCAATATCATTATTTTGCGAAGCGAAAGTAAAAAATAAAATTTCATTCATTCACAATGATGTCTATATGACAATAAATGCCTACTTTATTAATAAACCAGTGATTGTCCAAACTCACACCTGTCCGTGCGGCATATGTCGATAACGGAACCAATATTGTTACAAAATATTAAAGCTCCTCCCAATGGCATCACATTAAGATATAAATCAATTCATGGTCAGAGCGAATTATTATTTTAGCCTCGAATCGTACTATGCGAATAAGGTAATAATTATGAATGAAGGTAATGGCTGTTTGACTTACTATTTTTCCTCCAGTTAAGTATGTAATGTATAATATTGTTCATTTATTTCCAAATGGATTATTTATCATTTGAAGGAAACAATTAATCTGATAAATTTACTAAAGCGAAACATTTTAATTTCACAATGATAATATTACAAGCATGGGGTGAAAATAATTATAATTAATGATGTAATGTGTTTAAGCTTACCCATTTATCAAATAGCCCTAGATAAAGTAATCTACTATTTTTTTTTAAATATTTAAAACTGCATTTCCATTTAATTATAAGTTCTACTGTTTTAATAAAAATATATTTCAATAAACAAACAGTTTTGTTTAAGTATGGCAACGTTCCTTACGCGATGGTGGCGCACTCACTAGTACTCACTAAATTGGTACATCTATAGCCGGGTACAAAAGTTTCCAGTCAAAGGTTGTTAAAGAGGTTATGTTATAAAATCAAACAATCAGTTTTAGTTTTCTGTATAATCATCGTTTATTTCGATTCATGTTTTAAGAACGGTTAATTAAGTTCTATCACAATAAAAGTAATTAATAATATTTATCCTCAAAACTGACTTGTATTAATATGTTTTGGGGCGGAAACTTTTGATCCTTACTACGTAATTACAAATCTCCACCTAAATCTTTCATTACAATGAACTGTTTCATGTTTTATTAAAGAAATACATTTTATTAAATATTATTGAATCATCATAACTCACAGCTAATAATAATATTTATCCTCAAAACTGACTTGTATTAATATGTTTTGGGGCGGAAACTTTTGATCCTTACTACGTAATTACAAATCTCCACCTAAATCTTTCATTACAATGAACTGTTTCATGTTTTATTAAAGAAATACATTTTATTAAATATTATTGAATCATCATAACTCACAGCTAATAACATCGTCATAAATACGTAAATATAATATCTCAATTAATAAAATAGTTGACGTTCACGGGAAAACTTGAGTCTTGGCATTCAACGTTCTGATATAATTCTCGGGTACATATATATATGTACAAATTTTACGCCACGTATTCACATAATATAGTATATATATATCACGCCAGAGAGACCTCGCGGATTTCCTTCCCCTATTTGATATGTATCGCCCCGAGTCGACCGTAACACGTTTCCGCGATAATGTCCGGACCATGCAAACGACCTTGGCCACATGGGGGTGTCATAATTGCAACCCTTTACCCTTGTAAGACTTCCAATAACAGTACAACTATCGAATTAAATAAAACAAAACAAAATGCTCCCTTTACTAACTGGAAGGCTTTGTTACCTAACTGTCGAATAGATGTCTGACCTCAATTATGAATGGTTCAAATTTATGCTAATTCTACGATTTAAATTAGAAATTGACAGCTGTTTCAAAATACTGACTCACTGATAAGCACATGCTTTTCCTGTCTCTTTTATCATTTTTATATTTTACGCTATACTTCCATTTACGTCATCGTCAATATATAACACAAAACAACAAATATTAACTCATGTGCAGTGATACCCTGACCATTTTCAAAAATTCTACTTAAAATTACGATATCAATAATTCATAGCATAAATGTGATCCATTCCTTCGAACGATTCCATTCCCTGAAAACCGTTCTACTATAAAAAGAAATACTCAAGAAAGAGGAAGGTTTTAAACGACTCAAATATATCTTGTGCCAATATTGTATTGAATTGTAATTGTATTATTAAATCTTCAAATTTTTACAGTCATTTTTTACAGGAATATTTAAATAGTTTTTGCTAGTTCGGCCCTCCAAAACACCTCATATCTTTACTCTTGAGAGAAGACGGAATATTACAAGACCGCGACACAGCTGAATCGATGGGTATCACGAGACCTACGAGTGCTGCGGCTAAGGGATTACCATAGAACCTAGTGGAAACTAATCCTATCTAAAATGGCCAATCCCCACTCTGGAATGTAGCTAAGAAAAAAAATAAGATGTTTTTTATTCAATTAAATAATAAATAGAGGCAATAGATGTAAGAAAATAATATGAATAATACTGGTGCATTTATACACTTGTAGTGCCTATTTATAGCTTTACAATGCTAACTAAAATAGCGAATCGTGTTTTATTTACGTCGTATAGTATCAAAAGTAGAACTATCCACTATTTGAAGTTTCTAAATAAACACGAAAAACGTTTTGTTGTCGTTTTTGAGTTTTTTGATCTTTTAAATTTGTATGAGCGGCCATATTGTGACATCGCTTAAGGTAATTCTGTGATTGATCGAAAGTATGATTTACCAAACCGTTCACTTCTGTTTCCAAAGCTGTTAATCGTTCTGATTTTGGTAGCAAGCATCATTTTCTTTTACGTTTTTATACCACATGTACATGATTTTGATACCAAAATTTTATTTCTAGCCGTACACTATGGCCAGTAGGATAGTGTCGCAGCATTAGTTCAATTTTGACAAATATGAGATAGTTCTACCATTAATACTATACGACTCAATTATAGTTTCAGGGGAAGTGTCACGCTGTATTGACAGCGGTAATAGTAATAACTCAACCATCGGAAACGTGAACTGAATTTTATTAAATACACTAATATTCATATAATTTTGAAATTAAATATTTTTATCAATATATGACAATAGTATGGAAGTTTCATCGATGCTCTTCCACTTTTGTAATGTCTTTGACTTACGAAATTAAATGATAACTTTTATGTTTGTTACGTTCAAAAGTATCGAATAATTGGCACACTATTCCTCATGTGATGAGGTGGGACCGAGATCTTCATCTACGCGATTTCGCGTGGTGTTTGACCAAACATTAATTATATGTCAAAAGTCTTATTAATTCACCCAGAATCCAGAATATGACAAAAGGGGAATCTGGACACGAAAAGTAATTTTGTGAGAACATAGGCACGGAGCGATTACATCTTTCAAAGAAAATTACGCATGAAAACGTTATTCTTCGAGTTCAGGGGTAATAAATAAAATCTTTCATTTGTCAAATATATTTTTGAGGATAATTTATTAATTAAGTTCATCCCAGTGATTCATTATACAGATAAAACATAAAGAAAACATCTTGTATCTATTCAGATGTAAGGGAATAATTATGAATGTAGAGAATTTGATATTATGAACTATAAATTATTTATGTATTAAAATGAAAGTAATGTAAACGTAGGCGTCCGTGGCGCAGTTGGTAGCGTCGCTGGCTACGGTTACGGAGGTCTCGGGTTCAATTCCCGATGCCGAGGGTTTTCATAGATTGACCTTTCAATCGATTTATGGATTTCTGTTCGTAGTCTGAGTCCTCCCTTCCACCCATCCCATCCTCACGGGGAGTAACGAGAGCAATTAGCTAACCACTAGTCCTGTTCTAGCCCTATCCTTCTATCCCTACTCTCTTCGAAAAAAGAGAGATTGAGCAACTGAGAAACAAGCAGTTCTCGTAGAAAAAATCTGTTAAGATACCTCCATTAGGAGACCATATGCTCCACATGGGGAGCGGACTTGGAAAAAAAATGTAAAACGTGTTATATAATTACAGTATATCGACAGTGTTTTGGTCAATTGATTTAATCCTCAAAAAATACGAAAATGAGTTAATGATCTCATTTTAAAGACCGAGCAGGTGTCTGCCAAATGATGTAAATTAAAAAAATAAATTGTCCACTTTTTGGAAGGGAAACATCATTTTACAATGGTTTTAGGTTTAAAAATTCTGACCCGGTCACTTGATGTAAGCCACTATTATATCAACACTCCCTACATATAACCCTGTATCGGCAAACGTGAGAATTTACAGGAGTACATTTCAAAGATTCATAACGCAACTCACCATATAATGTTTTCGATAAAAACTGTTTTCGCTCTCTAATGAACAATTTCAATTTTGAGGGATACATCAATTGGCCACAACGCAATCGATATTATGTATTATTGTGATGGAACATACCGGTTTTACAGAATCCAATATTAGTATTACAAAAATAGTTAACAATGTTCAAAAACTTATGCAAGTACTTTATTATATTCTCACAACCTCATTCATATGACGGTTGAATATTAGACTATTTACTATTTTTCTTAATATCTATTTGTAATTTCGTATGTTGGTAACCCCTAAAATAACTCATTACGTTTTAAACCGACGATATGCTTTTTAGTCACAAAGCTTTCTTCTTGAACTAATATTGAAAACGTACCTTTGCGTTTACTTCCATTTTACTGTTATATAGCAGGAAATGTCTATTGAATTTATCTAGCTGTTAAATAGTTAGAATTAAAACTTCAAAAATTGAAACAGTCTGATAGACGCTTATTGGTTTACTGAATCGTATATGAACTATTTTGGTTGGTTTTTAGTCTAGATTCTTTAATTTTATATTTAAATGTATATACAACACAACATTTTTCATTTTTCATTTGCCAATTGGTACTTTTATTGCATATATCTTCTTATACAGGTGAATCATTGAACCCAACGTTAAGAAACCATTCCAAGTTTTATACTCAAAGGTTATGTTAAAAACACTATTGTAACATGGATTTTTTTTTTTTTTTGTATATTTTTTTTCCATGTCCGCTCTCAACTTTTAGCATATCGTCTCCTAATGGAGGCATCTCAACAATTTTTTTTTATGAGAACTGCATGTTATTCAGTTGCTCAACCTCTCCTTTATTCCGAAGAGAGTAAGGATAGAAGGATAGGGCTGGTGGTTAGCTAATTGCTCTCGCTACGCTCCACGAGGAATGGGTGGTAGGGTGGTAAAAAGTTTTAGACATCACAAACACTCAGACTACGAACAGAAATCCATAAATCGATTAGGTGATCAATTTATGAGAAATTGTCCGCACCGACAAATGAACCCGAGAAATCCGTAGCCGTAGCCAACGACGCTATCAACTGCTCCACGGATGAACAATTGAATTATTATTAGTGTAAAATTAAAAAAAGGTTATTCCACTTGTTGTTTCATAATTCGTTCGGCAACACAAGTGGTTTTACAACGTTATCGATTTTAGTCCTATAAAAAAAAAAAAAATCTACAAATTATTCCCTGAATCTTCATTCTTTGTTGAGTTCATGTTATAGACCTTCTGTTGAAATGTTCCACTAGGTGTCCATACTTCGTAACAGTAAAATAGAATGTTTACTCATTTTATTTAAAATACTGTCAACAGTAGACGTATTTTAAAAATATTTTTTAGGTGTGTTGCTCACCCATGCTTTAAATCTTCATTTGTCTTTTACTGTCAGTTGAACCGTATAGTACAGTTGTAGATTATTCCAGAATCAATGGAATATAAATTTTTATAGCTTCACAAACACTCGAATAAACCATCCAAATAATCACTAAAGTCCACATTTTTTATTGTAGCCAGTGGTGTAAAATAAGAATATGTTATATTATATATTTCGATATATTGTTATAGGACTATCCTGGTGCCGACGTATCAAATACATTCCTCGATCCCTTCTCACTATCGTACGCCTGAAAAATTAACCCCTCCCCAACGTGATCACATCCTTCCTATCCAATCCGGAGAAGTCCAATCTGACCAGTGGCACCAGGTGATAAATTATTTTTAATAAATTGATAATAATACAATTTAAAATCTTCACGAATATTTCTAGTTACATGTAACTTTTTATGTCAGTTTTTTTGAAAAATCCTAATTGTGAAAAATATTCGTCACTATATTTTGAGTCGGAGCACATAGTAATTTGGTGCAATTATGAAGTGGGAAAAATGCTTTAAAATTTGCAATTATGATTTACTATTAAATATACATACTTCGATTCAGTTATGGGAGAAAAATGCAGTTTAATACTCCCTATTAAAAAATATTATTGATAAATGAAATATGATCAGAAAACTGTCAACCATTAAAAACAAATGAAAATTTATAATGTTCACTAGCCGGACACTTTGCATGGTATCGGTTTGTTGACGATAATATATATATTAATAAAATAAAATAAAATATTAAATCGAGTGGTCACAACTATACCGGTCTTCGTTTTGCTCGGTTGCACCAACAAGGTTTTCAGTTCCTGAATGGATATTGTTTTTTGTGTTTGTACTAAAAAACACGTTTATGTGGTGTTTCTATCCCCCCCCCCTCTCCTAGACTGGTCCAGAAAACGGAGCGTAGAGAAAGCGACAAGCTAACTACTAGCCCATCCTTATACTCTTCGAATAGAGGTTTTGCAACTGACTTACAACCGATTCTCTCAAAAAAAAAAATTTTAGATGCTCCATCAAAAGTCTTTTGTACCACACTGAAAGCGGACATGGCTAGTATATTTATATTTAGGCTTAGAGGATATGATATATAGTTATAAAGCCAGTTTGCAAGTGACTTAAGTTATTGAATTAATGTTTGCGTGTACTCTTTTTAGTTGAAATGAATTCTTTACCAAAATATAGTTGAAATAATAAAAATAATTGTAAAATCACTGGTAATTCTAATATTAGTTGGAAAGCGGCAATTCGCCACCCTGTTAATGCGTTGTTTACAAAATAAGGATTAAGGCAATTCTTGAAATTTTAAATCAGGTATCAGTGTGGATCCTAGACTTATAACATTTTATTTCGTAAATAATATTTGTCGTATTTGTATCTTCTATATAAACGTTAAACGTTGTCTAATGTCTGTTAGTTCGAGTTCATTCGTGCGCTCAAATGCCTGAAGATGTCGAAAGGCGAAACCCGGGTGGTTAGTGACAAAGTACATGGAAGTGTACAAGATCTCAATAACTCAAATTTGATATAATTTTTAGCTAAATCAGGAATCAAATTGAATGAAGAAGAGTTTCAAAAACCTATCACAATTTTACCGCGTAGAGAAATAAAATGTGCCTAAAATCCGTAGTTTCTGTTGAAAGGTGTTATCGTTTTTTAAATGTTAGTTTTCATAATAAAAATATATTTGTATGCATGTGGGGACACCACTGTGTCAATAATTGGCCACGTCGAATGCGCGTTGTCTTTGAGAGCACAGCATCCCTTTGGTGCACACCCATCTAAGTCTTACAATCCGCTGAAGTCACGCGGAAGAGTGTCTGGTCTGAGCGCCGCCCACTTTCTGAAGAAGCGTAGAGCCGCCGAGGGCTCGCAAGACACACGCCGCAGGTCTACGGCAGTCTACGCTCAGCCGCGCACAAGTTCCGTAGCTTCACAGCTCGCGCTCGCAACTCCTACGCCGTAGGTGTTGAAGCGACTTCTACGACTCTGAGGCGTAGACAACGAAGACTCGGCCAAGATGACTCAATTGCTGAGATTTGATGCGGCGGGCCTTACCCCCGAACGCTGACGGCTGCTCCCGCCAAAGGTAATGTACAAAAAAAATTTTCAAACTATCTTTAAGTCATGCAAAGCAAAACTTTACTACTCGCTTAAAAAACTTGCGAAAACTATGGATAAAATTTTAGTTTTTTTCTGTGTTTAAAAGGAATATAATTTCTCGGATTTGATAAATTACTGTGTTCAAATCATTAAACAAAATGTAAAATTTTCTTTAACACTGTTTAATAGACTCAACGCTTAAAATACACAATACAAATGAATAAACACGCACTACAATAAACGTAAAGCAATGATATTCCTTTTAAATTGATTCATTTTCGATATATTCAGCAGTTATTTAAAAGTGATTTTGAAAAATATAATTCCAACAGATTCACTGAGATTTTCGAAACAGATTCAAATATTATATATTGTTAATTCAATCTTAAAATGTGATATTTATTAACACATTGTGAAACTTAATAATTTTCGGAACACGATTTATGTATGGGTGCGCTTAGAATTTGTCCGAAATGTGCTGTAATTTAAAATACGCAAAACTTGACACAGAAAACATTCTAAGCAGAATTAAAGTATAAAGTCTTTTGTGTACTGTGTGTACATTACACATTTTAGTCTATAATACAGACCTCGCTCAAATTTTAGTTGACACGATAGGATCATAAAAATATATTATTTCAAATGCATTCTAACAACGCTTTGATTGAAATATGACTCGTTACTGATATTGCCAGTTTAACAATGAATTAAGTGAAACAATTACTGTATTAAATCTTTTATACTGACTGATGTTCCATTAAGAAATCTGTTATAGGAAAAAGCTTCTTAGCTGAGTAGAGTCGGTTCTGTCCTATCATTGAAAAAAATTGTTTTTTTATTTGACACAAAAATTAGAACATTCCAAATTTTTAATAGTGTAAGACTGTTTTTGTTTAATGAGTCAAAATCTTCAATTGAAAACGCTCAATATTTGAGAAAAAATAGTTAAGACACTATTGATCGACTAAAAATTGTAGAATTTGTAAAAAGATTTTTTTAAATATACCTTAGCTTGTTTTTACTTATTGGTAACGAACTTTAGTTACATATTCTGTATCAGTCTTTTATTAAGCGAGAAACAGTATGATATTATTACCAGCTGTTTCAAAGCGTATAACAAACGCAGTGTCAAATTCAATAATAATTACTATTAACTAAGTCCTCGTTAGGAAATACTTTTAGTGATTATTTAAAACGTTTGTATCCTTTAATCAAAATATACTTATTGGAGTATTAGTATCTTGAAGAATATGTGCGGGAGTTAAATAAAATATTAGAAAAGATAAATTTAAGCTAATGTGTTTTTTTTATTGATGGTATTGAATAAAAATACTTCTTCCTTGATATTAAATTTAAGTTGAACATGTCAAAATAAGAATATAGGTATATTTATTTACAGTAAGCACATTTTGTTTTCTACTACTTAAACATTTTTATAATAATCATGACCAGAAGTATTATGAATTGATTAAAATTATTACTTTTATGTTATCTGTGGTTCCATCGGTTACTTTGTTGTTATTTCCAATATGAAATTAAAATTATACCTTTTTATGCCACTTGTTTAGTCACAAATGTGGTCTAATAGTGTTATATAATATTATTCATTCATTCACTGTAAAAAGTTATGCTTATAAGAAACAGCTTAAAATTACGAATAAAAATAATTATCTATGAGTAATATCACTACAATGGAAAAGTAAGAAAACAGTAGAAAAAGAAATGACAAGGCTTTTTGATTCCAGGTAGCGCTCGTTTTCCAACAAAAGTTATTGGAAATATAACAACCGCACATTCTCTTTCGTATCACATAAATGAATTTTTATTTTAGTGTAAAACGGTTTGAAAAAATGTGTGTTTTGTTGTTGTGTAAATAAGTAAATAGTCATTGGTAGTCAACAATTACTCTTTATATCACAATCTTTTGTTTCTTTACCATGTCTTAAAATATAGACACACTAGATACCTTACTAACACAACTTGAAATACTAATGGCTTAACTCACAAAATGCATAACTGAAATAGGTTAATAAATTGAATTTGATAAATATAGATCAAAAATAAAAAAACCAATTGTTTTGTACTACTTCCACGTTATTATAATAATCAGAGCTAGTTTCCTTATAGCGAAAGCTGTTGAATTGGTACAAACCGAATTGTGTTTTATTTTTAAAATATATTAAGTTTCCACTAATAATTAGCAGTTCACACCGATCGTCATCGATAGATATGTCATTGAATTTTTCATGATTAAGAGTTGAGTACTAAAGCTGTACAAAATCTAAAAAAATCAAATACGTACAAACGTAGTTATATATTTTGCGAGTCAAAACAACTATCCACTATGTACTGTTGGTAAATCTGGATCTCTGAAACATACACAGTATTCATGTTTTGTTGTAAATTAACCAGATTTCGTTTCCGGATATTCAGAATTCTGTAAAATTGTTCTGTTCTGTACGTGAAAGAAAATGCTCTAATTGAAATATTTGACATGCAGTTAAAAAATTCATACCAGAAAATGGAATGGATACCAATCTGCGATTGTTGCAACATTTCTTCTTTTAAATAACAAATACTGAAATGCCGGACATATTTACTATGGCCAAAAATAATGCAAAACTTTTTTTCACAAAAGAAGAACACCCGCTTTGTATTCCGGAATTCGAGAATTCCCCGTCAAAATGAAATGCTCCATTCCTATAGTTGTCAATGAGGAAAAATCTGTTCAATCCGTTTTTACCTGCACGCCGGATATGAGTCGAACGTTATTAAATATGTGAACAGGGATATTTTAAGAAATGAAAAAAAAAATACAGAACTAAAGAAATCAAGCATATGAAAAAATGTGAGAGAATTTTTTGCGTTTGCCATTAAAAAATAACTCAGTGGTGTATTCCTTGACCTGTAAGTCCTGAATCAATTAAGTATATTTATAGTCGATTTCGTATTTTTTTATATAGTATCTATTATTAAATAATGATAAAAAAATTGTATGTGTACATAATTAGGTATTCGACCAATGAATGTTCAATTATAATATTTTAGATAAAAGAAACGATATTTAATGACGATTGATGCAAGTCTTAGACCCATCAATTTGAAATTGCAATAAAAACGGTTTATCTATACCAAGTATTTGCTCAATAAATTTATAAGGCAATATAACGCAAAAAGACCGCAATCAGAGTAAAATAATAAGGTTTAGCTTAATTTTCTATGAACTTTTAAATCATATAAATACGTATATATATATATCACTTTTTTATAAAAAAGCATTGGACTAAAGAAGTACTTAATAGTTAAAATATGCAGTAGTTAATAATCGAGTATTTAAATTCTCTGGTATGATGTGATACACGTTAAATGAACAAGAATTGTTAGCCCATATCTTTTAAAAGTTCGGAATATTGTATAACCTGACAAGGTCACAGTTATTTATTCCTTTACAACCGTATTATATTATATTATATAGCTAGGATTTGTGCCGCCCGGGGCGGTCCTTGAATCTGCCGCCCCCCCTACCTTTTTTCCTAATTTTTTGTAACCATTACAATAGATCCGTTGGCAGAATTTTTTTTTGAAAAATAAATATAATTTCTTGAAAAACATACCAATTATATTTTTAAAATCATGGAAAATTTTATGTTTAATATTAATAATTTTTATCTATAAATAAAATTTCTTGAAAAATATGTATTATATTTTTACAGTCCTGTAATTTACAAATGTTATATTTAATATTAATATGTAAAAAATCTATGAAACATTTAAGTAAATTTCATATTTATTATTCATGGAAAAATAAAATTATTTATGTACAATATATGTATATAACGAACTAAAAATTGAGAATTGATTTAATACAAGATATTCAGTAGATTTCACTAAATTAACATTTTAAAAAGTTATAACAGATTTATTTTTCCTATCTTTGCTCTTAGCAAGATCGCCAGCAACATTAAAAAAATCTATTTTATTTGCCAGTTAGTGTGCTGTTGAAAGTATTTTTTTAATTGCAACTTGCTCACTGTTGATATTAAATTGTTTTTTTATTCATTTCGTTTTCGAAAAACCTCTTTCACAGCTAGTAGCACAATTGCGCGGAAATAAATTAAAAGCATTTCAATATTTGCGACATTAAGGCTTCATGATTATTCTTAGATCTTTCAGAAAAGAAATATTATATTACCTACATCATTTTCTACTCATATTCAAAAATGCCGCCCCAAGAAAAGTATATTTGGTCAGCGAATCACAAATTAAACAGAAGTAAATATGGTTAATGGAATATTATTTGCATTGATTATGTAAATATAAAAAAAAAATTTTTTACTGTCGAAATTTTCTATTCATCTTCGAAAATGCCGCCTCCTAAAATGTGCCGCCTGAGGCGGACCGCCCTATTTGCTACGCCAGTGGGTATAATATAACTATGCTACAGAGGTTGAAAAAATATGATTAATTTATTAAGTTCGAGTAGTTGTCAAAACGGTATTCAATATTTTGAATTTGAACTAAGTCACTTAGCTAGTTTTCATTAGGTTTTGATGAAATAAGGATAATGTGTCGGTATAATATTAATCAAAACTAATTTACCCTTTTTTATTCGAGATTTATTGAAATAATTTTCCATTCAGACAAATCCAGATTATAGTTACTCAATTTCTAAGCTGCCGTATTTACGGATAGAAATAGTTTGTTTACGGTAATAAATTGAAAGTAAACATACGCATTGGTAATCTTGACACATTTATGTGAAATTAAATGTATTTATAACAACCTGTATTAAATGATATATTATATAGCAGTGATAAATAACTGGTGAACAGTCCGCTGGTGTTTCGCTAAATTGTGAACATCGTATAAAGAGAAAGGATAAACACATTTCCTATTTTTTAGTCGAATTCAAAGCAAATATTGTTTGATATAAAATAAAATTCACGCTGTGACAAGCGTTAAAAAAATGTGCGTACCCCTTTCCACGATATCGTGAAAAGTCACTTGCTGTACAGGTTTTAAATACAAAATCTACGTATCGTAGTTAAGCCTAGAGTCAATGCGTTTCCGAAATTCAAATATCTGAGGTGATCGGGTTGAAATACTGTACAAACTGAAAATACACAGTAAACGGGTGTACAAATATTTTTCGGAATTAGCTTAATCTTTTATTTTAGAATATCATTAAAATATGATACTTACAGGAACCAGTAAAACATTGGCCAAATATCGAAAAAGGCAGTGAATTAATTTGCAAAGTTTATGACCATGCAAGCCGTCACGACTGTTTGTTACGATTCTAATCAGTATGTTAAAACGATTCCACGGATAAAGCGAAAACATTTTGTAGCCTATTGAAGGTCGACAGAACTGATTAATTTTAGGATATACAAATTATTTGTAAATTTTTTGCTACGATTACAATTATTATATCAAAACGATTATTTTTGATTTATTTTTAAATATAAAATTATGATATAATATAAATATAACAATATGAATAAATAAATACATTACCACAAATATACAAACATTATCAAAACTAACTTTGTTGAACTAATATTTTATAATGATATATTAAAAAATTGGACTTGGACGCTAGAGAAAAAATATGCAAATGATTAGGAACGAAGACAATATATAAATATGGTATAATCAATTTCCTTGAGAACGAAGAATAAGGGAATAAATAAATATTTTTTTCGAAGAAGCGTATCGTCATTTTCATTACAAAATTGTATATCTGCATTTGCGTTCTCGACTTTTCGTATTATTAATTATCAACTGATTCTAGGTAACAACTGGTTCAGTTGATAATGCTCGTATTGAGCAAAACCGGTCCTGATCATTATAAATAAGTGGAAGTAGTACAAATGAATTGTGCTTTATTTTTTAAAATATAATGTCTTTCGATCAAGAATTGACAGTTAACACCTTCAAAGTTATTATTAATACCCCAAAAATCGCCCTTAACTGCTTGCAAAAATTGAAAAAAAACAGATCTGACTAAAATTATGGCTACGTATATATATTTAATATTGATTACGCGTTTTTTATTTTAGTTTTAATTCGATAAAGTTATTTTTTAATCTGTTTTTATGCTCCGCAGAAAATTTTAGATTTTGCAGATGTACAAATTCGCAATGAAAACGATGGTTAATATTTTTATAACATTATTGAAATTGCTTATTACAGTGGAAATCCGATTTATCGTATTTTAAGGGCTTCTAAAAAAACTATGAAGATCGGCGTTCAATATATTTAAATATTGTCATAAATATATGATTCATGTAAAAAAATAATTAATAGTTATCTCTTCTTATGTGACTAGTATAATCGTACCCGTCATAGATGGCGGTATTGGAATTGAAATACTGAGTTTCTAAATTAGGGAACTGTGTGTACATTGCATAACATTTTATTATAAACACCGCAAACGTTTAGGTCATAAGAAAATTTCATACCTACATGTGATAATGACAATAAGACTAGTAACCGTACCCGTCATAGATGACGGTATTGAAATACTGAATGTGTAAAGTTGGAACTGTGTGTGCATTGTTTACACCGCGAACACTTAGGTCATGAGAAAATTTCATACCTTACATGTGATATGTGATAATAATAAAACGTCTACAGAGCGGTCTGGGCTATTATTATATATAAGATTATTACATCAGATATGTTCCCATAATTATTTTAAAAACAACATTTACTTTTTATGCAGTTTTTAAAAATTTCTAAAAAAATCACTTTGGAATACAAATAGAATCAATTACGAAGTTTTGGTCTGTTGGAACAATAATCTGGTTGCCATAAAATTGTTTCACGTTAATTAACCTTCTCGTAAATAAATGTTTCAGATTCATGATATTAGTAAATCATCCTGGTATCTACATGTGTTTTACCTGGTTTGTTTATGCAGCATACATATTATTAATTTGATTAGCGGTAGTTAAATTAATGAAATTTTATTTGACAAACAAAGTTTCGGTGCTGATAAGAGCACAATTCATAGGTGCCAACAATATAGTAACTATATATGTACCAATTCAACTTGGCCGCTAGCGAGGGTGCCACCTTCACGATAGGAATGTTGCCATACTCAACCTGAACTGAAATTTCAATAAATTCCAAAACTGATATTTTAGCGATGGTTATTTAAAGTAGATAAGATATTTGTTTTGGAAAAAATGGCAATTGGAGAAATTTATTCTAGGCTGACAATTCTAGTTACAAATTCGGCGGCGGCCAAGTAATGTTGGTAATACAATAACTACAGTTTCTGAAATGTAGTATATTTGTTAGTGTGGTGAAATATTGCAAACGAAACGAAAAGTATGTTTTATGAAAGTCACCGGGGATAATTTTTAAAATGATTGTCGCACAATTAGTGTTGATTGGCAAATATGTACAGAATTTCAAAATAATTTAAGCGAGTAGTTCAGTATTGATAAAAAATAAAATCTAATTGAATAAAAAAATGTAAAAATATCTTTAATTCACTTTTAAGTGATGACTGTCAATTCTTGGTGAAAAGGCATTATATGTATAAATATAAAACACAATTTAGTGTGCTAATCAAATGATCAGAATCAGTTGAAAATGCTCGTAAAAAATGAGTTTTATTTTTAAAAACATCTTTTAATAAGGTGGTCAAAATTAGCAAAGTGTTTATTTCTAAAGGAATTCTGTAATAAATTTTTCCGCATCCCACCATCGCAAGGCTCCAATTACATAATTATGTTGCTGGAGAGATGTTTAGTTTCTGTTCTTATTTATTTTACTACATACTAATCGAATTCCAATGTAACCATTGATATATTTTATTCTGCCATTCTTTACTGAAGAAAACTTACGTGGAACAGTCTAAAAATGCTTGCTAACGGAAAGATACTTGTATAACTTGTTTAAAACAAATTTAAAACAAATAAGTTGTGAAATCCATCAAAAATATACAATGTGTGTTTCTTGAAGTTACGAAATCAATTAATGATAAGACCAATCAAAGTTACGTGTTAATTTATAGTATTGTATGTCATTCGGAGTTTCTTAGTTTTTTTTATGTCGTATGAATCAAAATATAGGAATACTAGAATAAAAAAACGTCAGATTTTTTTCCCAAATTACCATTGTTAGCTGAACACGTTCGAATCAAACATTGACCCTTAAATTGAAAAAATGTTGTAATATTTTTACTAAAGAAAGTAGAAAATTACTGCTTTCAAAACCACTCACAAATGAAAAAATCTGGCAAATACAAATATGTATCGTGATATATTTTATGTGTAACCTTTTATTGTTTCTATCTTTCTCTTTAAATGAAGAATTTTCGATAAACATCCTTCATTTTGACAGACGCTCGTCTAACGTTTCTGGTAAACTGAATATTTACTTTCACTGCATATAAACCTTAAAACCTTTATTTTTGGTTCAATGCATTTAAAAATAAAGCTTTCGAATGTTTTAACGTGACATTTTATTTATGAAAAAATATTTTTAGAGGTTTTTTTAGAGTTTTTAATTTTTTTAACAAAATAACATTTCGAACACAATTCACAATGGAAATAAATACAGATGACCGAAAATATGTTTTCCTTAAAGGGAGAGCAAATTTAATAGAGATTGAAATAATCTTATCATTTCCTAAACATAGGTATTTACTCTACGTGATTCATCTAACGTAAAATATAACGAACCTTTTTCAAACTTAAACGCTCAATTACTAAAAACATTATAAAAATATTATAACTGCATAATGATTCAGCTGACATATTTCCAACGATGTATCTTTTTGCACACTTGAAAACGATTAATACTGACCAGTAAAATATGTATAATCTATTTATATATATATAAATGACTGTTTGTTTGTCCTCTATGTGTTTCTTTACCATTCATATGATTACGATGAAACTTTGGTGAGTTGTTGTGCGCACACCCGTGAAGGTTTCTGAAGAAAAAATAAATAAAATCTAAAAAAAAAAAGAATCAAATACGTACAACCAGCGACATCTTGGAACCAGACAGAAAAACAAAAAATATTGTGTATCCAAAATAGAGGTCTGAATGGGTCCGGACTCGGGCGGGTAAAGGCAATTCAGATTCGGGCTCGGGCCGGGCCCGGGTAAGGAATTCAAATGTAAGAAAAATATTTCGTACTATGTTCGGGTCATGAGTCAGCCATAAGGCAATAGTTTTCATAACGTAAATAATTTATTTCATATGTGCTATGATTATCGTTGGAAATATGGAAACAATAACATTATTTGAAAAGTATAAATGAATTACTATATTAAAAAATAAACCGGACTCTTTTCGTAACAAGTGTGATATTGGGACTCGGGCTCGGGTCGGGCCTGAAGATGACGGGTCCGGACCGGATAATTTTATGAAATTTCGGCCTGTGCAAACCTCTTATCCAAAAGCACTTCAATAAACAGAATTAAAACACAAACTCTTTCTTTCTTTCAGTGGCATAGCAACGCATGCCGGGTACCCACTAGTATGTAATAAATTTGAGGACGCAGGTATATACTAAATATTCTTTCAACAGGTATTATACCACAAGAAACTTAGTTGATAAAGTGAAGCAGTTTATTGTTCAAATTAAATAGTTAGCATTCTTTGAACTCACGGTCTGTTAGAATATTTTGTAAATACTATACAAAGAAATTTGTGTTTCTGCGATGAATTAAATTATAATGTATATTAAGAACCGTTAATACAAACAATAAAACAGTAATCAATCAGATTGAATCCATATGTTCAAATAAATGTCGAGATAAGCCTTCTTCTAATCAAACATTGATGAGAAAAAATGTTTATGCGTTTTTAATATAATTTAAGACATCGACTGAGGGTGCTTGATGGAATTTCAATATCAAAATTGGATTATTGAGATTTTGTACACTTCCATGTATTTTGTCACTAACGCCTTGCACAAATTCCTTGCCAATTTTGAATGAGCAGCTGAACCTTCCTAATTCTCCGATATTATATCCGATACGTTGAAACACCTAACAGATGTCACTAAATGTGGAATGATTGTATATATTTACCCATTCGTCGAATTACATCCCGTCAAAACCCACAATACTATTATAATTGTAAAATCACTGGTATTTCTAAAAGAAGTTGAAAAGCGGCAATTCGCCACTCTGTTAATATGGTGTTTACAAAATAAGGATCAGGGAGATTCCCGAAATTTTAACTCAGGTATCAGTGTGGCTCTCAGACGTATAATATCTTACCTCGTAAATAATATTTGTCGCATTTGTATCTTCTATATAAACGTTAGACACTGTTTACTGTCTCTCAGTTCGAGTCCATTCGTGTGCTCGAATGCCTGAAGATGCCGAAAGGCGAAACCCGGGTCGTTAGTGACAAAATACATGGAAGTGTACAAAATCTCAATAATCCAAATTTAGTTTATGCGTTTAGTAATATGCGAAGATGCAGTAAAATGAGAAAACATGAATAAAATTAAATAAATAATCAATATTATTAAAATGAAATTACAACCGTAGTTCGAATTCAATAAGAGTGTAAGTTTTCCATGCACAAATGTGTAACTGAAGACTGCAATATAAATGCTATACTCGTTCAACAATTAGTGTTAACAAAAAACCAATTATTTTTCGTTTTCAGAACTGTTACTTTGGTATTGACAAAACAGACAAAATCCCGGGATCCTTATTTCGGTAATACAGCTACATACTGCAATCGCTAGTCACCAACCTTCGTTAGAAAACAGCACCAAGATAAGAAGGGAAGACAGTGTTCTATTTGAATTCCACACGATTCAAATTTTCATCTGGCAATTTAAAAAGAGGTGAACAATATCGGTATGCTCGAACACATTATAAAAGAATAATTTTCTTACACAGGTGTACATTAGGATCAAAAGAAAACCATTACGTATTGGGTTGGTAATGTTGTCAAACCGATAAAGAGGTGTTATTTTTTATATTTATTTGCTCGCGTTATAGGCTCGTATAAATTGCGTTGACGGATAACGCTATCACTGCTCAAGTTATCGGAATAATCGATTAAGGATGTGAAGGAAAACGCGGCGCCAAGATCGATTTTTTTTTATTATCTGACGAGAATAAAAGTGGCACGGCTGTGTGAACACGCAAGTAAACAATCCTGCAGAGTTATCCTTACATCTTTTTGTTTATTTACTCGAGCATTATGCGTGGCGGACGAAACGGGAGGGAGGAAGGGTGTTTGTTATTTGGAACATCGATTTAATAATGTAATTCGAGCATATGAATTGCAGTATAATTTTCACCAGGGTTGTTGTAAAGTCGCTGAAAAACCTACCAACTCAAACTTTACCTTGCAACCCGACTGTGGTTTTAACAATTTGTAAGATCTAACTGTTTTTTGTCCTACTTGTAATTCTAGTTTTAGTCACATAAAGTCGTTATTTTGGAAATAGCTGCAACGGAGAGGCTGATTTTGGAATATTATATTAATCAGAAGAAAAAGAATACGTGTATGAAAAAGTAATAATTGTCTTTTTCTAGCGGTATCATAATATCTTTTATCAATTGTTTGCATTGGGAGTTGTGTCATAAAGCCATATTATAGTTGTTAAAGGTAAACAATTTTGTGCCGAAGCCGCATCGTGTATGCCTATTTTTTGATGTGCAATACGAACTATTTTTGTGTTAAAAGAAAATAAGCGGTAGAAATAAAATGGTGCTTTACCGGAACCTGAGTATTTTTCATTTAAAACGTTTTGAAATAATATAATTAATTGAAAAATGAATTTACGCAAATGTCTACCTGGAAAATTAAGCATTGGACGGCAGAATGTATGTCTTGAGAGTTAGCCATTACACTGCAGCGTTCTGTGTGCAGCGTGAAAACACATATCGTTGTCTTAAATTAGCAAACTGGGTATCTACGTTTCAACAAAATATTCAGAAGAGTTTTAAAACTCCATAAATTCAGTTTTATCCAATGATATTTTTGCATTTCACGTATGTTATATGATTAATGATTTCATATTATTCATATAGCATATGTAAAATTCTTAGAATAATATTGGTAAAAACGAAGTTTATTGAACTCTCCTGAACATTTTGATGAAATGTAGATACGCAGTTTGTTAGTTAAGCTGACGATAGATCTGGTAACTTTGTATAAAACAATCAATTAAAAAAACTGACTTTCGAATCACATTTAATTTAATTTTCTAAGAAAGATCGTATTATTCACAATAATTAAAACATGACGGTTCCCCAGAAAATCAGTATTACTTGGCAATACTCAACTATAATAAAGTAAACAATAGCAATATATTTACATCCACAAGAATTATAGAATTGTTCGACGACGACGGCGTGATGCCGAAATTGCTTAGCATATATTTTATTAAATCGTTTCCACCACTAATATTTAGCATATATACTCTTAATGAAGAATCATAACGGAAGTTATTCGGTCGCTTTACCAACTCTCTTTCAGGCACGATGAGGATGAAGGATTGGGCTAGGAAAAGACTAGAAGTTAATCGGATTATTGGAAGATAATGCAAACATCACAGATGTCAGACATAATTCATTAAGAACCAAATACAAATTTGAACCCAGGTCGTTAGTGACAATACTTATGGCAGCGAACAAACGAATTTTAACGATTGAATTTTGATGTTAAAATTCCATCATGCACCCTCAGTCGATAGTATATACTATAACTATTTTTTTTTTCTTAAATATATTGAAATTATAAATGAATATAGTTTGAATTGATATTTTTTGCTACAATTGTCGTAATAGTAAAGCCATTTTATGATGTCTGCAAAATAAGCCTTGTGCTAATTTATTGCCTTCATTGGTGATCGGTAGGAAATTGGATCATTTTAGAGCTATATTTTACAAACCACATATTACAGATATAACTCAAATAAGTATTTCAATATTCTGCAATGAAATTGCCATTTGAATCTATATCACGCATAGATTTTTAAACGAAAATGTCTTCTATAATTGTTAATAGCTGAATGAATGATGATGTGATAAATTTTCATATTTTACTATTACTTAATAGGCATGTTGATAATATAAATATATTTTAATATTTTAATTTACTTGTATATTGCAGTATTTCAATTCATAACTTTTTATAATATTGTGGGTATAAGTATAGTAAATTTTTAAACTCTGGTAAATAAACCGTCCACAAAACCGCATTCATGCATTGTTAACCACTCTGAAAAAAATCAGATTGACTTACAAGCGCTACTTGTCAAACCTTGGAAACTCGTAGGATCGGTTTGAACAAAAAGTGTGTTAACGAAAACTACTTAAAGCCAATGACTCATACTGATGGTTGCACGTTTATCACTCTTTCCTTGCCTCGCTTTATAATGATCGGGTAAGTAATCAAGTGATGGAAATATATTTGCCAATATGTAGAACTTGGGAAACAATTATATTATAATAAAAATACAAGTGTTCCTTCAGATATTCGAATGGTTAGTTGGAAACTCGTTGAAAACATTAATACCTCTTTTGTACTGTAGGTACGTTCTACAGAAAACCACCATACTATCACCCAAAAAAGACAAGGGTACAAAACGAATTCGCTTGAAGTATTTTATTTTTGTGCGTTCCATAGCTTCACAATTTTATTTAAAATAGACGTATAAAAAGAGACTTACATTGATTTAGATAGTTACCACTCAGCTACGGTGACCACCAAGGTTTTCAATACGTTTATACAGAGCAGATTTTCCATCAACAAACAATTTTCATTTACAGTGTATTATAAAAAATATCAATCAAGTATTAAGTGTTAAATGTTTTCATGTATAGTTAAACCTTGTATTGCGAATAATTCTAGATTATTACGCGTAAAAAATATAACAAATTATACTGGCGTCATTATACAAATAGCTAGACCGACAATTTTGAGTACTTACCCCTTTCTGCAAGTTCTAAAAATAGCATATTACAGAGCCACGAGCGCTATTTTGGTAAAATCAATCATTTAATATAATAATTGAATATACACGCTCCTTGAATGTTTCAATACAACATTTCCCAACTATATGAACTTTTAACACAGTGTAAAAAAAGACCGACTTTCTAAAATATTTGTGCATTATATCACATCACGGTTATACGTTTATTAATTTTGTGGATTACGCACTCGGCAGATAATTTGCGTAATTCATGAATGGGTTGCGCTTTTAATAAATAAGGCAAAATTTTACCCATAACATGTAATAAGCAATTTCACATATTTGGCGTATCATATATATATAATATGTAAATAGAACCAGTGATAGAGTTTATATTCTAACCAGTCTTATAAATTTGTAAACTTTCGCATTTTAGAAAATCTTCTTCAATATCCGTGTCAAGATCGTATATCACTCACCTCTTAAATTTTTCAAAAACGCAATATGAATATTTGTGAAAATTCAACTTCTCCTTGCAAGCCCATCTGGGAAACGCTGAGATAGAGGTGTGTCTGGGACTTCTACCCGACGCTACACGAATCGGGTTCACGTGGAAGACTACGATTGAGATCTGGACTGATAAGGATCAGACCATAATATTTCTAACATAAATTTAAATATCGCAATAAATGATTTACATCAGTTGTAACGGTGTATATATTGTTGAAAAGTATGTTATCATTAAAACTGACTATTATTTAAAGTATGTATAGGCATTTCGGGAACTTGACTACACAATTATAATTTGGCGACATTGAGACCAACTAATAAACAGTTGTATTGTGTTCACCTATATTTTTTGATTGGATTCAAAAACCGTATTGTTATCAATATTTAAATTCTATCTCTATGTGCCAACTATATTGATGGTTTAGTTACCCAAAAAAGTAAATACAATAAATACCTAATCCTTTTCAATTAAGTAGGTATGCAGAAATATTCACTATAGTCGGATCTATCCGCGACACAAAAAGTATTTGTAAAACGTAAATAATCTAATAAATATCGTTTATGTGTGAAATAAAAAAAAACACTATCGGCTGCCACATTTTTGTGTTTATGGTATGCCTTTTGACAGGCTAGAAATATATGAGTATACGAATTTTTTTTTCAAACTATGTCCGCTCCCAATATTGAGCATATGTTTGTCTAATTGATGTATCCAACAGAAGTTTTTCTAAGAAAACTGCTTGCTACTGAATGGTAAAATTTCAGTAAAAGACAGTAGGGATAGAAGGTAGGCTAGGAAACGACAAGTGGTTAGCTAATAGCTCTTGCTACGCTCCGTTTTAAGGATCGGATAGATAGGAAAGAACCAGAGACCACACACATTCATGTATTCGAACAGAAATTCATAAATCGATTGAGAAATCAATTTATGAAACTATCTGTATTAAGATTCATGCCCGTGAGCATCGTAACCTAAGACAGCGACGTTAACCAGTCGACCAACGTGTAACGATTTCAATTTTTGGTAGATTTTAGTAGCAATTTTAAGTCACGGGTACCGGGTATATTACCTTTTATTGGTTAATAGTGAAAAATCTAAAAGTTACGTCTCTTTATAGGCTTAAGAGCTTTGCCCTAGCAATCAGGTAGGTTCTGATTCAAATACAATCAAGGTCAATCTCAAATTTAGATTTTTTAAATTTAAATTTCTGATCTTGGACATGAGTGACTTATAAAAATTCTCATCTAGTTTATCTCGTATGATTTTCAAATTATCAAAATATTTGGCACATTGGCTGTCAGCTGTAATGCCAGATAGTTTTAAAAAAATTCAGGTATATGCTTATTTGAAATACATTAAAAAAACATGAACGACAATTAATTCAAAAGAAGTCCTTTAAATCAGCGATTCAAAATTACATATAGTCAAGGGTCCATTTGATTTGGGGTGCTACAATACGGAACCCCTTAAATACACACAGTTTCTGTGAAGTATTCATTATCACTTAAAACAGTTTAAATTCTCGTCAGAGTTTTTAAAATTCCTCATAAAAACAAATCTTCTTGAATTCATTTGTCATAACCATATCACACGCTCCTCTAGATATAATCGCACCTACACCATTTTAAATTTAAATATGAGTTTTATTAAAAATCTTTACAAATTCCTCGTGGAACCCCATTTGGAAAACGCAGCATTAAAGTGTTGCCAAATACATTGTAGTATAACGTTGACGTTGACTGTTAACACGGCTGTTGTGAAAGCTCTTAGTGAATAACAAATTTACTCGCATTTTCCGAAATCACAATACGCGATCGCGTGTGGGATGGCCGTTATCATTAGGAATCGAAAAGTACTGACAGATTATGTCTTACTATTATCTTTAAACCGCATAGTGTGAAATTGCCACTGATGTTACATATATTTCCCCGTATATTATATGATAGGTGCTAACAATTAGTATCTCTTAACCCTGAAGTCATCCCCCCTACCAAGAAAAAACGAAATCTATAAACCACACTACTGTCTATTTCATGCAGTAGATATCTTGCAATAAGGGTAAATAGATATAAGCGTGATATTAATGCAGAAGAAATCGTATAGATTGTATTACGGCCTAATGATACAATCGTACACTCGAATTCACTTAAAATATAAATTCACCATGCTAGATTTTATAACGCTACAACGGAGCGTTTACGCCCCAGTTAAAAACTGCTGCTCTAATGCATAGAATTATAAGATCAGTTATATTTAAAAATGAACTCTGGTTATTTTCACTCATGGAAATCAAAAACCAGACTAGGTTAGTTTTGGTAAAATACATTTGATTTCTCAATCTAGTATCGAGAACTACACACTAGCTTGTTTCATTTTTTTATCTCACCTGAAAAATAGTTTTTCGTCAAAGTCTATAAAATAGTCATTTACTACGGCGGTTACATCCTGATTCGACGAAAACTTTTCCCGCCAAAGAAAATAAATGCATGAAAATTTTTCAATCGGGTTGTCGACCGGTATATTTTTCTATATAAACCGATTTTTCACGATAAAAGTTAAAAGCATTAATATTAATTAAAAAGTAAAGGACGCAACTGTAAAACGATTGCATATTAAAAGAGTTTGAGCAGCGAGTATCCAATATGTATTATAATGTCTGCTTTTGTTGTTCAGGTATGTTCGGAGACTGCGTCAGGCAACGGAGACGCGGCTCCGAGCAGCTCCGCCAGCGGCTGTGACATGGCGGGGGCAGGAGCTGATGCAGGAGGTGGTTGTGGAGTAGACGGTGGCTACCAGGAGATTCCTGGCAGTACCGGAGATGGAGGCTCTGAAGGCGGAGGAGCTCCACCAGGAAACGACCTTCCTGATGCCACCAAACTCCTCAAGGAAAAAGAACCGGTGCGAAATTGAATTTTTTAATATGTAAAATGTATGTATTCATTTGTCCAGGTTAATATTCATAATGTATGATACCAATTTTATAATTGTATAACACTATTCTTTAAGTAGAAAAGAACAAATAAAACTAATGTTTTATTACAAAAAGAGTAATTGCCTTGTAATAATAAATTAGTATGAAGTGTCGACATTAATTCCCATTTTTAGATAAATTATATAATGCTTGATTAAAATAATCCTTTAAAAGGTTTTATAGTTGTATAATTTCATTTTTTTGTTGAAAATAAATTCAAAAGTGAAATGAAAAAAAATGAAATGAGTGAAAGTATGGTAGACGAACAAAAACATTAAATTGTTTTAGGAAGTTGTAGTAACAACGCGTTTAAAAGAAAAGTTAGTTACATACGGATCTCCCGGTTCTTCAAAAAAAATAAAGCACCATGTAGTGCAAACTCGTTTAAATCAAGGCTATTATTGTTTTGTATGATGGAAGATTGAACTGTGTATAAAAATATTGCTTATCCACAAAACTTTGTCAAAAAAATCGCTGTTAAGTAATCCAACGAAAACTATTGCATCACTTTTTAGGTGTTAATTGTCAATTGTTGATCGAGGGAATACTCAAATGTATTTTCACCAGTTGAAAATACTCGCGATCATAAAAACTGGCTCTGATCATCATAAAAATTGTGGAACTAGTACAAAAAGATGTGTTTTATTTTTATAAATACATATTAAAATCTTAAGGATTATTTCGGGTTATAAAATGTTTAAGCGGAAGTTTTTAAGTTTTCACAATGAGTTAACGATGTCATCATTGGAACCGGGGTACATAGTAATTTGATGCAGTTATAACAGAGAAATATATCATCTTACTGTCAAAATCGAAAAAAAATGGTCTTGACTAACAATAAAAATTATTGATAAACCTAAATCTGCAAGTTTATTTACGAATTTCAAAAGATGCGGAGCTGGTAGTTCAGAGGTATGCCAGGTTCTTAAAGTAAACTAGCGCGGTTGATAGATATTTATTCGTGGCTTCGCAGAACGTCTTAAGACGTTCCATATGGTTTATGAATATAGGTAGCTTACGGTAAACAATTTTGTTGAGATGTAATGTTTGCTTTCGATACATTATTCCTTTCAAACACCGTACTAAGCATCTTACCAATATTTTTTTACGGGATATCATCACAAATCTTTTTGGGTTGATTCAGTTGTAATATGTTAACACTCAATTATTAGAAAGTAAACAATTTCATTCTAATTAATTCAACATTTTTATCCGAAATCTTATTGCATATTGTGACTTTTCTTACATACGCATTAGTATTTTTCTTTATTAAACCAACTCAAATAGCTAAATGAGTCATCGATTTCTATAGGCTGGCGTCAATGCATCGCTTAGGGAAAATATCAAATGTTTTCGTCAATTAAACATTGGAGAGTTCGGGCACTGGTCTTATTGATGTTTTTCCCATCGAGTTGATTTTAAATGACTTTTTAAAAATCTTACTTTTATTTGATAATAGTTAGCTGTAACGTCAAAAATTGTCTTATTTCGATATCAAAATTTCTTATTTTGCCTCATTTCGTTCCCAATTCATTGCTAATATTGAAAAAAAACGTGTTGAAATATACTCGCTCCTAATAGGAGACGTATTTAGATTTTAGAATCGTTTCGATGCGCTCTATAAAACTAACAGAGAAATTAATTAATATGAAAACGGTATAGTAATGGAGTTATGATGTGGCCTATAGCCAATTATTACTTCACATGGAAACATATTGTTGATAATGGCATGATGCTGAAACAGCTATCGATGCTTAGTGACCAACCTTTTAAATTTAAATACAATAACATGTTGGAGCTAATTATGTAAAAGCTTTGTCGACTCACTGAAGATATTCAACTGGTTTTTTTTCGTTCAGTCATCCAAGGTAGTGGTAGTATCATTATCGCCAGAGAGAGAGCGGGAGACTTGGGGGAAGAAAGTGGAGTTCCTCCTGGCGGTGGTTGGTTTCGCAGTTGACCTAGGAAACGTATGGAGGTTTCCATACATCTGCTACCAGAACGGAGGAGGTTGGTATTATATTTTCTTACAATGTCTAGTGAATATTTGTAACTATAGTTAGATAGATTGAATGGCCAATAATGCCGAAAATATGTCGTGTCTATTGATTGAATTGACATTTATTTGGTGATTATTTGCCCATTACAGAAGAGTTATTTTATATATTTGATAATTATTTCGGCTAATCATAGAAGATTTCCAAAAAATATACAAACTGTCTGTATGTAAGCACCATTTAGTGCATAGCAACCGATTCTTGGCTAACTACTTCTAAGACACTCCTGGCAATCATGTGAAAGCGCTCAAAGCTGCTGTGTTACGTTATATGCCTAGTACGGTTTCTAAATCTGCAGTGCGTGGTGATGGGTAAAGCACATATTGATAAGTTTATATTGGGAAGATAAATTGGGTAACTATTTTAGCATCACGCCATAGTCAGAACTATGCTTAAAGGATTTTTGAACACCTGTTTTAACTTCAAGCAAGAAGACATTACATCTTCATATATATTTTTCCGTGGTTAGTTTTATTTATTGTAAATAAATTATTATATACTTTTGGTTCAATCAAAACTAAAAGCAAAAAAATTAATAAATATTTTTTACGTTTACTTGTATGAATTGAAATTTACAAATAATATCATAAGAGATTGATATTGGTTGTTTTTTAGGTGCATTCTTGATTCCTTACTGCATCATGCTGGTGTTTGGAGGTCTACCCCTCTTTTACCTGGAGTTGGCGCTCGGGCAGTTTCACCGTTGCGGCTGTCTCACCATCTGGAAGCGGATCTGTCCTGCTTTGAAAGGTAAGTGCTTTTCTGTAATTCATGGATTTAAATTTAAAAAAAACTAAATTTGAGACTCATTTATGGTAAATTTAAAAAAATTAAATGCATGGCATTACAGCTGACGCCGATGCGCTATGCATTTCACAAACATAATAATAGCAACAACGATAATAATAATTATTGAAAACACTACTACTAATAAAAACAATAATCAAAATAAAAACATTTTTTTTAAATTATTAAATACCAAAGAAACAAGACATTATTAATTTACAAAAAACAAATATTTAGTGAACAATACCCAGAGTTTAGTGCTGAAAGTATCCAGCTCTCTAGGTAGTGCATTAATCATCCGAACGGCTCTTGCAACTGGTGACTCGAATGACCGACGCGAAGAACAAGTTTTAAGAATAAAAATTGTCTGGAAATTTGGTTGGGTAGTACTCTTTTAGGGAACTATTAAAAGGAAAATATTTAAATTTTTTGAAATAGAAATATCGTAGAAATTTCTAATGAACCCGCTCCAATTTCAACTTGTAGGAATTTTCATATGGATTCCAGATATTGACTTGCTGGGACTTGAACCAGGATCCACTTGATTGCTAGGGCAAAGTACTTACCACTATACCATAGAGGCCGACGAAATATTGAAAAACCGATGTACGAATGTTTATAATCGAGCGTTAGAACTCTTGACTTCGTCATCACAAAGCCAACAGCATCTTCTAAAAGAGAAATTGCGTTAATGATATCTAAAAACCCTTATATTTTTTTCCAGATATTTAGTAGTGATTATCATTTTATTACAAATTAAGTACAGTTAGCTTCCCGAAAAACAAAAAGTGAGTCACTGATGATGGCCATATTATCTATCTGGAGTAGGGCTTCCAATCCGGCTTAAACCGAAACCGGTTAACCGGTTTACCGCGTGTTTTGAAAAAAACCGAGGGCCGGCTTATTTCACGCTTTTATCAGCGTTTTTTTAAAATTCTTTATTTACATTGATTTAAAAATTCAACGTGTTTCAGAGGGGAAAATGTACATATTGTTGAATAATCACCTATCTCACAAAATTGTCGAAATTATGGACGGAAATGATTTCATACGATAAGCAATTACACGACGTTATCAAAAGACACAAAGATATTTAAACTATTTGTGATAAATAAGGCACATGTTACACAATATCTATTATTGTAAGTGTGAGAAATCATCCTTGGAAAACGTTGACTAGAATATTACAAAAATAAGTAATTTTATGATTTGTAATCTACAAATTGTTAAATATTTTCATATCTTTAGGTGCTAGTTATTTTATGAATATTTCCTTTTCCTTTTAAGTGATAATTCTAAAGGTGTTTGTTTATATTTAACATCATACTAATATAAATTTGAAAACTTCTATAGGCTCGAGATATTTCGGTTTAAACCGGTTAGCCTGTTTTTGTTTCAAAAAAAAACACCAAAAACCGGTAAGTGTTTATCTCCGGTTAATTTGATGTCCTAATCGGGAGTGTATTAAGAAATCATAAAGATCTCATTTGCTTAACGAGAAGAATAAGTAGAAAAAGACGCAACGGAATGAAACGATACAAAAATAAGTTTGATGATTTAACAATCCATCAAAGTCATTCGGGCTTGGTAAAAAATTAGAGAAATATATTTTACTCTATGAAAATTACGCAATCAACAAGAATAGTTCGTCTACATACAAGTCTTGTTATTTCCTTGGAAATTCCACTTTATTTCTTTGAGCCCATTTAAGTCGTGAGTATTGGCACAGAAACGATTGACGCATTTCAGAGTGCAGTGCAAATAAAAAGCTAATAGTTCCCTTTAGAATTGAGAAATACCCAGTTAAAACCCGGGTCACCAGGCGATTGGATGCCACAGACCGCCAAGAGATGGCGCAAGGGGGAAAATTTTTTTAATACCAAAAGCCAGGGGTGTGATAAACTATAGTTGATTTATAACTTGAAAAACGGTATGCGAATTCTTTAAACTGTCAAGGTTCAATGTTACAAATACAGTAACTGACAATTTCAGTTATTTTGATTTTCAAGTGAATTATTGTACACCTTATGAAAGCGGTCGGCAATACGGGGTTTAATGTGCTTGCCTCAAAAAAGAGTGTTTTTATCATTTCGGAATGACGTGACCTGTGATATTTGAATTCCCGTTTCACCCATACGATTTTTAAAACTGTTTGTTAGCTGCTATTTTACTTACTTCTCCTAGCTCTATTTTTTTCTTTGGCTTCTCTAAAAAGACAGACTGTGCGTCTGAATAACTACCAGTTCGTTAAAATAATTGTTGAGGTGGTCTATATGCTCCATATTGGGAGCAGACATAATTCAAAAAAAATAATCTAGAAATGTTTTAAAAATGAATCTAGAAATGAAAAATGAATCTATAGACTCTATAGAGCATGAATATATTAATACATCAAATAGAAACTTTGGGTTAAATAAAGACCTAGTCTAGTATTTTTTTGATAACCAAAATAAACGTTCTCAATCTCAGTCTGCAATAATATTAGATTTAGTGGCTCAAGTGCATGTTTTCGCATCCCTGTTTTTGATAAAATACGGGTGGTCTCTTGCGGCAGACCCTCATTAAACAAACATTTAAATCTACTTTAAAACACTTATTCAGACCATCATCATTAGATTTACTGTTTGGTAAATTTACTTGTAGAAATGTGGCTATTAACTTTCCCGCCATTATGAAACTGGTAGAAGAAAAACATTTATCGCTTTGAACTAAATAGCTATATAGCAGCAATTTTTTTTTCAATCATGTCTTCTACCAATGTGAAACATATCGTCACTGTTCTGGAAGAAAACACTAAATCGAGAAAATTACATATTGAGTGAGTTATATGTAAATGTTCCTTATTTTGAACTCTACCATCCCCCCCCTCCCATGGTATCGCCGAGAGTCTTGAAGAACTGATGGACTGAGGGTGTGTTGATATTGAGTTATTCATGCTTGATTGAGATGTATATTACAATATATCGGCACTGTTCTGGAAGAAAACACTAAATATAAAAAATGACATATTGAGTTAGTTATACCGAAATGTTCCTTATTTTGAACTCTACCGTATTGAAGAACACACTTATTTTTATAAACTGTACTTTTACTTAAAAACAGTTTTCTACACACAAACACAAAATGAAAAACGTATAGCATTTCAAATATTTGACAAACATTAAAGTCCAATTATTAAAAACTAGTATTTTTCAATTTGTGTCTTCTTCCAGAACAACGACAATATTATGTACTCTCAATGGAGCATCTCAACGGAAGCTAACTTTATGAAGATTGTTTGTTTCAGTTGCTCAACCTATTTTTTTCGTTGAGGGTAAGAATAGAAAAGATTAGTTATTAGTGAATCTCTCTCGCTGCATCCCGTTTTTTAAAATTGTAAGATTGAGAGAATGTGAAAATCACACACATCAATGAATCGATAGAAAATGCGTCACAACTGCATAGGATTGACGCCCAAAAGCTTTATATAATATTATAACCTCTTTATAATGATATTCTGTGAAGATATAAGATAAACGTGTATTGTACAACGAATTCAAAGGCTTAGTTAAGTCATATGTTATGTATTGTTACAATTCTCTCACCCGCATACTGCCAATCAGCATATACGACTGCCATTGTGCTAGATTGTACAAATGGAGATATCTGTATAAAGCTATTATTGTAAGATATCGATTATACAAAAATATACATACTACATTTACGACTAATTTGTAATACTAATGGTTTTGTGCTTAACAAGATTTAATCTCTACACTACAGCGAAAAAAATATTAGTAAATTAAAGATTTTTTACCATGTCCGCTCCCAACGTGGAGCATATGGCCTCCTAACGGAGGTATCTCAACAGAAGTTTTCTACGAGAACTGCTTGTCACTCAGTTGCTCAACCTCAACTAGGACAGGACTAGTGGTTAGCTAATCGCTCTCGCTAGGATCGGATGGGTGGGAAGGCGTTTTAGTCATCACAAACATTCATTACTACGAGCATAAATCGATTGAAAGATCAATTTATGAAACTGTCTGCATCGGGACTTGAACCCGATACATCCGTAACCGTAGCCAACGACGTTACCAACAGCGCCACGGAGCCGACATTAAAGATACATAATTATTATTATATATGCCGAAAACATCCATTTTTTTAAGACCTTGTTTCAATCTACAGAATTCAGTAAACAATACTTGGTTGTAATTTAACTATTCTCTTCTAAGAGGGGAGTTGAGGGGAGTAGAATGGCGTTGGAAAAATATTGTTAGTTAGCTAATCAATGTCTTTACGCCCCATTTTAATGTTCAGAGAGGGTGTGGGTGGTTAGGGTTTGAAATGAAAAACCGAAAACGCATTTAGTTTCAAATCTATAAATCGATTGAAAAGTCAATGTATGAAAGTTTTCATAGCGGAATTTGAACTTTTAACTTTACAACTAAACGACTTTGCAGGACATATATATAAGACTTAAGACTTATGGTAATCAAATTTTGATATTTAAACTGTGACTTCACATTGAAAATGAGAATGCTGACGTAAAGCTATAAATTAATATAAAGCATAAAATTACTTTGTTGTCTTAAATTCTTATCTAAGTCAATATCATGTATATTTTTTTATTTTCAAATAAACATTTTTCCTTTCTTACCGTTCCCCAAGAAACTATTAAATTTAAAAAGGGACTACAATTAAAAAATATTGAGAAACCTCCATGTGTAACAATTGTGATAAGTAATGTCGTAATTATTTTGATAAATAATGTATTCTCACTAATTTTGTACATATAAAAGTATCGTCATTAGAAAATTGAATTGTCTTAATTGTATCATTATATATTATTTTTATAAAAAGCCTAAAACAAAAAAGTTTGTCAGTAAAAGATTTCTGCCTTTTATGTGCTTTGGGACGGTTTTAATACCTTCTGATATTTGGTTAATTTATTTGTGTACGTTTTTACATACATACGCCAGAAAACCCAGTTAAGTTCATTTTATATGTTAGCCAGGAATGTATTCATTTTATCTACCTAATTTCTCAATTTAAGTAGTGGAGCGAATTTCATGAGCCATTTTCCGCATCTGTGGTCCGCATCATTAAAAATAGATTGCTCATCGCTGTAATAGATGAAACAATAATATAATATTTTTTTATGGTTTCTCTCATAATATCGTATTTCTATTAAATTTCATTCTCGAACGACAAGTTTCGTTCTACTTTAGTGCGACAGGTGCTTGAGCGGGAAAAGTTTTTGCTAATATTCAATAATTAATAATTCATTTGTCGCCGGAACTTTCATAATATGCAGCCGAGCGGCATTTTATGCCAATCGCTTAATGATTCAATTCTGACAAATATTATATTTTATACATCAACGTGTTAATAATTACACTCCAATTAAGAAATAATCACGTTGAATTCTAAATTTGAATATGTACTTACTGTTAATTCTTTTTTTAAAAAGCTGTAAACTGAAATATTTTTTTTACTTATTTCTTATCACTAACTAGTGAGTACCCCGCATGCATTGCAATGCCACTCGAAGAAAGAAAGGATTTGTGTTTGAATTCTGTTTATTAAAGTGTTTTTGGATTAGAGAACCCGACCCGATGCCCAGATTTATTTTTCTTAGCTCGAAAAACCCCGATTTCTTTTCAATATAGTAATTCGTTTATACTTTTCAAACAATAAATGTTATTGTTTCCATATTTCCAACGATATATGAATACTATTGCCTTATGGCTGACTCATGACCCGAACATAATACAAAATATTTTTCTTAAATTTACATTCTTTACCCGGGCCGGGCCCGAACCCGAATCTGAATTATCTTTACCCGCCCGAGCCCTTGCAGACCTCTATTAAGACATGAATAAATCAAAAGGTTTTTCCGAGATGCCGCTCCGGTTGTACGTATTTGATTATTTTTTTTAGATTTTAATTTTTTTCTTGAGAAACCTTCACGGGTGTGTGCTCAAAAACTCACCAAAGTTTCATCGAAATTTTATATATATAGATAGATAATTGCTAAGCCCCAATTTTAGTATCGAACGGGAGGGTGGTAATATAAACATCAAAGACACAAATCAATCCATGAATGTGTCCGCATTGGGATCCGCGCACTATGCAATATGGTCTCCTAATGGAGGTATTTCACCAGATTTTGTCTATGAGAACTGCTTGTTACTCAGTTGCTCAACCTCTCTTTTTTCGAAGAGAGTAGAGATAGAAGGATACGGCTAGAGGACAGGACTAGTGGTTAGCTAATCGCTCTCGCTACGACTCGGAAGGATTGGATGGGTGGAAGGGAGTTCACAAACACTCAGACTACGAACAGAAATCCATAAATCGATTGAAAGATCAATTTATGAAAACCGTCCGCACTGGGAATTGAACCCAAGACATCCGTAACCGTAGCCAACGACGCTTCCAACTGCGTCACGGACGCCGGCAAAGTATATACTAATATAGCATTTTTTTTGTTGTTGTTAAACGTGTGCATTTCAATTGAGAAAATAGACATGTCATTGTGGTTTAAACTCGATGGTGATTCCTTCGGTAAATCTACCCGGATAGTAGAAGATTTTAGGTGAGTATTCAGTGCCTATAACGCCCACTCGTAGTCAATTGAGATTGAAAAGCAAGTAAGGCAAACAGATAACCAGATTAGCCGCGAATAAACGCCCGTCGCTCGCGTATTATAGCGACGCGTCTGATTACGACTTGTAACTGTGTTACTGCGATGATGCGAAACGTAAAACGACAAATCAAAACGTATAATCCGTCCCTGCATTTCGGATTCTGCGCCGATGATAACCTAAAACAGCAGAGGAATTAAAAATGCTACTAATCTTTTTATTCGAACGTTGAAATACGAAAATTCATTTTAAAACATCATTCCAACCACAAAAGCAATTAATAATAATATAATGACAATGGTGACGATGAGAGAAACTGGTCTTCAATTTGATAAAAAATGAGGAAATAGTACAAAAACAATGTGAATAAATATAAATTCCGATACTGTTTACTTTTAGGAAGCCATCAATCCTTGTTATGATATAAATATTTCGAAATGCTGCTGCATTTATTTCTCTTGTGTAAGATAAGATAATATTTGCACAGTGTTTGCATGAAATAGTTATTTTTTCTCTTAGTACGGTTGAATATGATTATATGAATATGATATTGATTATTTGAAGTCAATATGAAATTTTGCATATTTGGAGTGAGTGTAGAGGTAGTCCTCGACTTACGACAATTCGCAGTTACAACCAAATATTAAAAAAAAAAACATTTTTTTATTGCATCACGGAGCACCATCGCCAAAGGTTGATGCGTACAAGAAGAAAGATCAGTAACCGCATTTACAAACGTGGATATTTATGTATATACCTACAGTATTTGTACTTTATTTGACAGCTATAATATAAGATTTGTAAAGCGCGCTCTGTTGTGTTAACATGTATCCGTACCTCTTTTGGTTACAGTTGCTTTATTTCCACAAATGAAATTGACGCCGCTAAAACTGACCTGAACCGAACAATATTTTATTTTAATATTCCACTTTTGACCAAAGTTCATGAACGTAAGTCGAGGACAACTTGTACAAGAAATCTGTTAATTTTTTTTTATTGTAAAAATAAACGACAATTCAATTTATTAAAAGAGTAATAACCATTCAAATTTATCTTGTGAATGTTACAGTTTCGCTCGCTTGAAGATCAAAAAAAAATTAACTTATATCGTTCATCGCTATTTAAGTATGGTTTATTAGTACGATTGCGTAGTGCAACTCAATTTATATCGTTTAAAGTAAGTAATTTCTGTGTCATATCACAAACTCATGGACTGACAACAAAAATAACTTCTATAATAATAGACATATTTTTCAATGAAGTCGCCGCAAGCAGTTTGACTGAATTCGCATTAATAAAATCTATAGCAGAAGCAAAACCAGTCCATCTCCAAGTAAGTATTGGATTTAGAATTAAATTTGATTACATTATAAGAACCCTTGCAATGAAAACAACTCGATGTCTACAATCCGTTTTATCCGTAAATATACGTTTCATACTTCTTTGGATTGTTACTCCGCGGCACAGTATTAGAATCGTCACAATTTATTTACATCACAAACTCTGTGTAAGCAGTCTAATAATATATCAACTGCCAATTTCTGATGGAACGATTATATAAACCACGCAAAATGAAAATGTACAGTATAAATTACATATGCTTATCAAATTACAGAAGATCGTGAACCGGTAATAGCTTTTTTATAAGGTTAAATTATGAAAAGTTTCTAGAGAATGTTATATGATGGTAAAGATAAAAGTTCCAACTGAAGTTCAGGCGTGATGTCAAAATATCTGACAACTGTGTTCAATAATTTCTGTGGAAACAAATGCTTTGCTATTTGTTTAATTTACAAGTCTGTAGTCAATGAAATGCCAATTTTATCAGTAACGCATTCACTATTTGATTTATTGTTTGGTTAATGAAATACACAGATTGTTTCCGTTTGGGAATGAAATTTAATTTGTTTCCTGTGGCATTATTTTTTCTGTATACGTAATATTTTTCGAAATCTTGTGATTTACGCTGACGATAAATTACTTATTTCGTACACGAATGTCTGAAGATGCCGAAAGGCGAAACCCAGGTCGTTAGTGACAAAATACATGGAAGTGTACAAAATCTCAATAATTCGAATTTGATATTGAAATTTCATCAAGCACCCTCAGTCGATGTCTTAAATTATATAAAATATACTTTACGATAATTTTGTTGTGTTTTTAAAAGGCAATTTCGATATGTCATTTTATCACTTTTTAATGTTCAGGCTGTATATTTACTTTATTTCCGTTTATGGCTGGAAATTTAGCTCAGTATAATCAGTGAATATACAGTCAAGAAATTAATACGGTAATAAAATGCCTTTTCCATCGATTTATAGATTTGCGTTCGAATGAATGGATATATATAATGAGATGTTCATATTCTCTAGCACTATTTAGATTATAAAACGAGGTGTAGCGAGAGTAATTAAATAATTACTGGTCATCCCTTAGCCTTGTCTTTATATCCTGCCATCTTCAAAAAGGGAGGTTGAGCGACTGAATTAAAACGAGTTCTCGTATAAACAATCTCTGTTGAAATGATTTATATACTGTCTATGTACTCCAAATTTAGAGCAGACATGGTTAACTAAAATATTTGCATCAGTTTTTGTATCTTATGGAGTCATCATTTTAATATGAATCTGTCAAAATGGCTTGCCCAACAATCAAAAAAGTCTCCTGGTCAATTTACCAACATTGATGTAAATAAAATAAAATCAGTTGTATAGTTATAGCAGTAATATAGTTAATATTTTCGTCAAAACTGGATTACTTTGAAAATGTAATGTAGTATTTGATTGTTTTTCATTGTCACTTTGTAGCGGAAGGTCGTTAAATAATTAAAATTTGAAAGTATACCCAGTTCTCACATTTTCCCAAAATTAAAGACCTGAACTAATGTTGCTTAACAAATACGTTCAGTCGACAATACTTGCGTATCAAAACTCAACTGGATATGTGAAAAAAGATGTTACGTTATATTAATATGATTTTAATAATACGGTCACCGTGGCTAAGTGGTCGCGCTCTGAGGTTTCTCTTATAAAAAGTTCTACGATCAAAGCAAAACAATTTCATTTAACAAAGCTCTATTTAACAGTTTTTTCCATGTCTGCTCCCAACTGCTTATTACTTGTTTCCCGACCCGTCTTTTTCGAAGAGAGTAGGGGTAGAAGGATAAGGCTAGGGAAGGACTAGTGGTATGCTAATCGCTCTTGCTACTCCCCGTTTTCAGTATCGTATGGGTAGGATTGAATTCTAGTCCGCACAAACATCCATGGCTACGAACAGAAAATCCATAAATCGATTGAAAAATCAATTTATGAAACTGTCTATACCAGGATTAAAACCAGAGGCATCCGTAACCGAAGCCAACGGCGTTGACCACTGCACCACGGACCCAAACTGACCATAGTTTCAGTAATATATAATGAAAGCAGATTTTTTTAATGTTCGTGGTTATTTTATGATATTTCTTTTATTAAATGTTTGCTTTTAGTCCAAAATTTAGCGTTTTAGTTGAAAACAACCGATTAAAAATAAACACATCGCAAATGTCACTCTATTTATTCAAATTAATACCTAAATCAACTGAGAAGTTTTTTAAACCAAAGAGGATTTTATCAAATATACGCATTTTTATAAAAAAAAGAGTCTTTAAAAACACAAAATATAAAAATTCATCGGAGCCGTGTATTAAACACGCCCCTTCCCTCTCAAGTTATCTGTTTTTTTTTACCTGCAATTAAACTTGATTATATTTTAAAAAACTGTTATCTTTACAACAACAACTAACTTCTAAAGCCCATCCCTATCACATAGCATTACTATTGAAACTAAAAAAAGGGCCCTATCTTTTTGTTTTATATGTTTATCAGGATTGTAGGACACGCGTGTATAAAAGTCGAAACATATTGACTGTGCATAAAAATGTCACCATTAACTTACAGACTAAAAGACAAAGAAAAAACATTACAAAAGGTGAAGCACTGGCATTGCAAAAAATCAAAAGAAAATGATGCGGACGAGACAGCTACGGAACAAGTTGTCGTCGTAGAGGCGTAGACAGTTTTAGAACGTGTTTTATTAGCATCGTCATTATTTCTCCGGCGTGGCGCTAAGAAATGTACACCTAACTTGCAATCGGTAAGTTTTACTTAGGGACTGCTTTTATTTTTTGCGATATATTTTATACAGCGATTCCTATACTAGAATCTTTCAAATATGAAACAATAAAATGTTAAAAAATTACAATTCTAATAATTATCAACCACCAGTTTCGCCACTAGCCTCATAGGCTGTGTTTACTATTTTTTTTTAATAAAATACAATTTGTTTTGTACTACTTCTATATTTTTATAATGATCAAGACCGGTTGCGCTCATCGCGTCCCGTTCTGTCCCGTTCATTAAACAAATGTGGAAGTACTACAAAACAAATTGTGTTTTATTTTTAAAATATAATGACTTTTCAGCAACAATTGAAAGTTAGTACATTTATCTATTCACTTATTTACAGTTTTAAATTAAAATTAATTATCAATGAGAAATCACCCAGCTCTCCATTTTATTAACAGTCTTACGAAATATTTTTCAATGTAATCGCAAAATCCATGCAATATGTTATGTGTATTTTTATTCATTTATAATATTTGAAAAAACTGTTGAGATATCACCTCTATAAAGAGGTCATATTCATGCTCCACATTAGAAGCCGACATGACTAAAAAAATATTATTAAAATTTTCCTTTTTTTTTGACAGGATTTTCGAATGAGAAATTTATTAACTTTATTTTTCGAATCGGAATATGCACTAGAATTAAAAACTATTCTAAGACAAAATATTCACAATAACCAGATGAACTTCAGTCAAAAACAAAAATATTTTGAAAATGGATCAAATGGATGCATACCTAAGTGAATAATATAAGTTTATATTAATTTTATTGTAGTAGTGTATATCTTTGTCGATCGTTTCTAGTTAAAAAAATTTGGTATCTTGTATCCCATTGTTTTAAGCATTCAATTGTTTTGCGGCATTTTTACTTTGAGATTCAATCAAGATAAATGCTTTATTGTTCCATTTATGGAATTGTTTTAAAAATGATTTTCGCTTGCGGTAAAAGAACTGCGAATTCTTACGCAACATCAAAATAATGCATAAGAGCATTTTTTTTAATGTCGATTATAATTGGATTTTATTGTCATATGGGTTGACTCCACCTTGTGATTGGACACCTGCTGATATCAGATAGCTGCAATCATTTATCTGTAATCTAAATAGGTCGTATAAAAGAATCTTCAATTTAATATAATTTTAATGTATTTACATTATTTTCTAAATAAAATAATATCAATGAGTTAGCCAAAAAGCTGCTCTTGAGCAACTAAGACGGTAGCAGATTCCGCACCCTTGTTATGGAGTCAGGAATAAATTAAAGGATGACGTAACGTTAAAGTTTTAAAATAACTTTAAAACACATTGCTACTAAATATATTTATAAATAAGAAAAATCCGAATAGTATTACTTGTTTATGTTCTGTAAACCCCGAATGTTCTTAATTTTAATTTCCGAATTTTTTCGTCTTAAAAAATTGCAAAAGAAAGACCCCACTTGTTGACAGGCGTCGATTGTGCGGCAGATGATAAAAGTTTTTCCACGAAGTCTCACTTTTTGCCGTTAAGGGTCACAATTTATGCCGATTTGGCATTCCTACTTTCTGATCTCTCGCAACTTTTGAAGGAAAAATATAACAGATGACATTAATACAGCTGTAATTTTGACATGAATTATTGTTGAAATGAAACGACATTATTTATTTATTGGTAGGAAACACGACAATACATGATGTTACTGCTTGGGTTTAAGTACTACGCTAGAGGTTACTCTATTAATGGTTTTAATTTTTTTTTAAATACAAACATGTTTTTTTCTTTAAATAATTTAAAGATAGAAAAAATATTTGGTATTATAGCTAATCAAAGCCAACTCGCTTCGTATTTTTAAGTCCCATGAGATCAAATAAATGAGAATTTTTACAATAACTTGAACTCAAATTTGGATTATTGAGATTTTGTACACTTCCATGTATTTTGTCACTAACGACCCGGGTTTCGCCTTTCGGCATCTTCAGGCATTCGAGCACACGAATGGACTCGAACTGAGTTCTGAACTCTCAGTTCGAGTCCATTCGTGTGCTCGAATGCCTGAAGATGCCGAAAGGCGAAACCCGGGTCGTTAGTGACAAAATACATGGAAGTGTACAAAATCTCAATAATCCAAATTTAATATTGAAATTCCATCAAGCACCCTCAGTCGATGTCTTAAATTATATAAAAACTTGAACTCAACTTGAAAAGAACAATCACATGTGTGTCAAAAGTATTGACCTCGCAGGGACTTGAACTCAGACCATAGAGAGGAAATACTAAAGTCGTATGACGTATTCCGCGTTATATGTTAATATGCAACCCATTCATTGAGATTCAGCTGTTATTTTATTTTAATTAAAAACCTTGATTACATATAAAGCATAGACGTCGTAATCTTTTGAGCCGTAGCACATAGTAATTTTATGCAACTTGTACGGAAAAACTGCTGTACGAAAGTTTGATTATTTGTCACAATTAAATTATGTTTTTTATCTGATTGGTTGTTACAAATTAATCTGGTGTTCTCTGTCAATTCTTGGTGGAAAGGCATTATATTTATAAAAATAAATAAACAATTTGGTTACTAATTCCATAATTTTATTAAATGCTAAGACCGGATTTTATTCATTACGGTGATTTTCAACTGAATTGATTCGTAATGTACAAATGGTCACTTCTATCACGCTCAATAATTTTACTTTTATTATTTTTAAGTTGTGCCGCGAATTTATAATTGTTAAATTCTGAGTAACAAAATGATGCTGAGGTAAATAGTGCAGATAGATTTTCGCTTACAATTGTAATATAAAACATTAGATCAACATTTCAGGACGGAATTATATTTGTTAAAGTTAATATTTGTGTATGTAATTATTTTTATCCAAATTTCCCAGTGCGTGAATAAGTTTAAGTTGGTCGAGGTAACGATCAATCTTCAATGAACACAACCTTGACCCGTTCGAGACCGCATTTTGAAAAGTAAGAGGCCTAATATGGAAAACTCTCTGATAGCTTTGTAGCCGCGGAAGTCTGCAAACAGACATTCTGCGTCAACTGTTAGCGCAAGCCTCTCGTCAGCAGGTATCGCCAATAATTAATTGCATGGAGTTTTCTTATATCTTTATAGATATGTCTAATTCTACATCAATTTTATTATTTGAATATATATTTCAGCATTATGCCATCGTTAGGAATATTCTTCAATACCGATTTTAACTCATCTATTGTCGGCGTCCGTGGTGCAGTTGGTAGCGTCGCTGGCTACGGTTACGGATGTCTCGAGTTCAATTCCCGGTGCGGACGGTTTTCATAGATTGACCTTTCAATCGATTTATTGATTTATGTTCGTAGTCTGAGTCATCCCTCTCACCCATCCCAGAGCGATTAATTAACCACTAGTCCTGTCGTAGCCCTATCCTTCTATCCCTACTCTCTTCGAAAAAAGAGGTTGAGCAACTGAGTAACAAGCAGTTCTCGTAGAAAAATTCTGTTAAGATACCTCCATTAGGGGACCATATGCTCCATATTGGGAGCGGACATGAAAAAAAATATATTTAACTTCATTGATTGTTCATAAACCAACTCAAAATGGTTACACCACCGTATAGATTTATTGGGCATCTGATAGGTCACATAATATTAAATATTTCAATAATTATTTAAAATTGATATATTTTATCATATCACTTAGCGTAAATATATTTCAAAACAATTTTCAGTATTTTACAAGAAATCCCCTAATAGAAAGTATAAAATTGATTTTGTAAGAAACCTTCTGATAAAAGTTTTATTCACTGGACTTCTAGTCACCCCTCTGAGTTCAGTTAAGTATTAAGAAAGTTAAAGTAAACTTTTCAAGTTTAAAATCACATTGTAAAAATTTCCTGATAAAAAAAGAAAACGTTTTTTACTGAACCCCCACAATCAGTATTCGTAAGGGTTTTTTCATAAGAACCTTTAGAAGACAGTTAAATACTTGAAAGTGATATAAAGACGTATCTAAATTTGAAAAAACGAATAGTCATGAAACTGGGAGTCCACGTAAATAAAGGTGGGAAAGACGGTTAACGGCTTTCATGCCAAGTTTATTTTGAAATTCGAATTTATAATCCCTGCCGTTAGCTATGTGTCATATCTTGTTCAAAGTTTCATGGGCAAAACGGCGTTTAAACACAGATACTTTGAGAAAAACATTTATTATACCGTAACGAGCTATTTTTTAGAGTAATAAGCTTTAATGCCTTCGAGAACTTTGAAAGTATCTACTGTTGGTTATTTAACATAAGTATCATTACATATTGTCATAAAAGCCGCTGTTGACAATTTTCTCTCCACAGAATCAGGGTACATCACTTCGAACAGCTAAACAGATGTTTTTACTAATCACAGTCAAACTGGGAACTATTACCAATGGAATTAGACTGGAGATTACTATGAGAGGAGAACGATTCATATACGACAAACCACGAATTTGCATCATTTGAATAATCTGTAGCTGCATTCTAGTGGTGCGCATCTGAATGCTAATAAAATTTCATGCTGAAATCGTGTATTTTTTTAGCATTTGTGCATAAAATTAATACGTTTCTCAGCTCAAAAGACAGAGCGGAAAATTATCCATCATTTCATCATCAAACCCTCTCAGAGGAAACGTGAAAAAATATGCGTGACGTTACATATTATAATATATATATAGATCACGAAATATCTCTTACGACTTTAATATAACATACACATATGATAACGTCCTGTTGCAAGCAAGACTTTTAGCGATTAACCTTTCTTTATCGATATCTACCAACAACTGAATCGTTAAGACAAGTAGCTGTATTGGGAGACTGTAGATCAGGATCGGTTTCACTCATCATGAGAATTATCCGTTGATACTGCTTGTGATGAGAAAAACCTGTCCTGATCAATACAAACATGTGGAAGTAGTACAAATAAATCGTGTTCTATTTTTAAAATATAACGTTTTTCCACCAAGAATTGACAGTTAACACCTCTAAAAATAATAGTTCCCGTTTAGCAAATCTTGAAAAATTTATAATTCATTTTTTTCTTGGAGCACTTTTCAACTGCTTTAACACCTTTAAGGCAGCATGCTTGACTATGGTAAGTTGAGGTCTAACAATCTATATTGCGTTCTATGCAGGTAGGCGTTAGGCAATGATAGGAGATATGTGAAATAAGTATGTGTTCTACTCTGTTGGGACTTAATTCACTAGATTTGAAGTTCTTTTACAGGTCTGTAAAATAATCACGATGTTTTTAACTTCCCACAATTGTAAAAAAAATGCGAGTTCTATCGAATAAACTGTTTACTTTCCCTGTCATTCACTATCAAAACCCTGATTTATTTATTAAAATTTTGATTAATAAACTTCATGTATAAGTGTAATATTGTAATAATTATGTTGAAGTATTTAAGAAAAGCCATATAAATAAGAAATAAACTTCAAATTTTATGATTCAGGTGGGCAAGATGGGTTTAAACCATGGTAGAACATCGGTAGACCCAAAAAACATTACTAGGATTGAGGCTTTGGTAATAGTGATGAAGTCACACCGAATATCAAAGACTGTTCTGTACGAATACTTGCAGACTTAGGTCCACTCGAAGCTTTTTAATAAGTAAAAGAGCATACTTTAAATAAAAAATAAACAAATATTTATTTAGCTGACTTTTTTCAAATAAACATAACCAAAAAGTTTTGAAAATTATTTATGGTTATTCAAATTTATGGCTTAAGTCGTTATTTTAGATCTTAGCTGTTATAGGTGCTTGTTTCTCAATTCAGATATTAATTTGTAATGAATTATAAAATATTATCAAACTTTCATGCAAAATGACTAAAATAAATTGCGTTAAGTCACAGCACTAAATCAGTTTCGTTAATACACTTTCAAATTAAATTTACAACTTTAGGCTTAGAAAAGTTTAGACTGAAACCTTACAACGAATTATTTCATATTTATAAATTTCTGTAAATTGACATTCACTGCAGCAATTAAGCTATATCATTTGATATGAACTTTTGTTATTCAGAATTTAATAATATGCATAAATAATGAAATAATATTTTCAGTGGATTCGGCGGCAGCTTTGAGAAAATTCAATTTTAATATAAAATTGATTACTTTTTTATTCCAGTGATTGCTTAACGAGGTATGACACATGTTTCACCTCTATTAGAAACATCTTCCATCTTCCAATATAGTATTTTTTTTTAAATTGTAACGTAGTAATTGATTCTAATTCTAATTCTTAACGTAATCGCCTGTTAGATAATGTTAGGATTTTACAGTAGTCATATTTTACACCCGGTGCAGTGCCATCTGTAACATGCCGTCAACACTCGTGCGAACACATATCTCTCTTTCTCTGTGGTGTATCGCGCGAAAGAAATATAAATCAAGACAAATATAAATTTATCGAAATAAAATATAGTTAAACTAATAATCGTTAGTTAATCACTATCTCTACGCTAGTTCTAGAATAAGTTATGTTAGGTAAATATGAAAAACATCAAAGCGTCCACGTCTTGTATTGTTTCTTATTATTTGGCTATTTTTTCATGCCTGAAAACTGTGACTACTTAAGGTAACTTTTTCTTATTTCAGTCTTCCCTCCGTCAACCTTGAAGTGGATACCAGCCGCTTTCAAGCAATTCCATTCATCTGATTTCTTAATCTAATAGGCACGCGTCCGTTAGGACCTTTGGATACAAATTAATAATTAGATCGAAAGAGCAATATGTTCAAAAGTTCATTATGGTACATATTTGGAAGCGCAAGGTTAGCAATTGATAGATACAGCACACAAAACTCTTATATTGTAAAAAATCTCCTCCAAATATATTTCCTTCGTTTAGAGTAAATATAACAAAATATCACATGCCTAAATATCGCGATAAGATAAACTCTATAAATATTTTCGGGTATACCTTTTCACCGAAGCTTTATGACTTGACCCAAAGTAAAATATAACGGCCGGAGGATGCGGTGTTGCCATTACGGAAGACGTACTCACCGCTCGTTACCGCTTCGCAGGAATGTCTATTCTCCCGTTGAATATAACGCAACGTTGATTGATTTTTTCGCCATGACGAAGAACGCCCGTTCGAAATATGACATTTTGATTTTGGAATACCGCGAAAATATCGATGGTGTTCGATATTGCGTGATAGACATCCAATCGGCGTTGCCTAAGCTTGAAATAAAAACATATTCACTAAACAACGAGATTTCATATTAAATACATCATGTTAGACTTGTTCATCGTGTTTTTAATTTTTGTAATGAATATCACTATCAATGAACAATTTTAGAATGTTAATCAATTGCTCTGCTTTCCTTTCAAAGGAAATAATAAATCACCGATTGCTATAAGGCATTGTTGTCACACAATCAACGGTTCGAATTTCTGAAAGAACATTAACATAAATCGGTTTAGTTTGTTTTCATAAATTACCTGTTTCTCGCACTGAGCTTTAAAATATTCTTTTGTATGAATAAGCAATGTTTTTTTTTATATTCACAAAACAATATTTTTATTCTTGCCTTGAGACCATATTTCATTCGCAAGTATAAATTATAAAAAATATTGAATTCATAGACAATATGTTAATGCATGATCACATTCACTATGTTTATTTTTGGCGGAATTTCAGTACATTTATAAATGTACTAGTGAGTATCCGGCATGCGTTGCAATGCCACCCACTCAAAGAAATAAAGGGTTTGTGTTTTAATTATGTTTATTGAAGTGCTTTGGGATACACAATATTTTTTATTTCTAAATAAATTAGAAGGTTTTCCGACGAGTGATCCCGCCATATACAGCTTTCCACGTGAGAAATATAGATTTTCCAAATTTAGTCCACACACTGTAGCGATTGTTCCTGTGCTTTGTTGATGGTCATTGCAAATGCGAGTCGCGCCGGAAACTGCAGAGGTTTGAATACGACTGGCATATCGGAATCATCGAGATGCGTGGAACAGTACATCTTCGTCTTTAAATTTTCCATTTAAGACCAGCAATTGGAATTTTACAATTAACACCACATGCTATATCACACACGAACTAAAATGTCACTGTTTGTACCCATTTGATTCTTTTTTATTTTATTTTTTTAGATTATGGATTTTTTTAGAAACCTTCGCTGGTGTGCGCGCAAACTCACCAAAGTTTTATCGCAATCGAATAAATGGTATAGGAACGCATATTGGACAAACAAACATTCATTTTTATATATATAGACAACTTAACATTCCATTTATTTATTTTTTAAACCATATCCGCTCCCTATTCGGAGCATATGACCATCACGCGGCTCCTCCAAGCTTCTCTGTCCCCCGCCAGTCTCCTCGCTTCCTCCCAGGTCATCCCAGTGTCCCGTAGCTCCACCGAATACATCCTATGGATGGTTATCAGCGGCTATTCAAGGGCGACAGAATGTATCTTGTTGGTAGAAGAGACAAGCAGGACTCAGGCTCCCCTGTAATAAGAGGCTGGTCCGTCCGCTCTCTTACCTCCGAGTTCCTGACAAAATCAAACCACCGTACCCCTAGTATTCGCCGCAAACATCTGTTTTCAAAGCACAGTATACGGTCACCCTGTGCCTTGGTGAGGTGCCATGATTCGCAACCGTAAAGCAACACCGTTAGGATGCATGCGTTGAATAAGTGGCACTTGGTTCTGACCTAGTACAACCGTGAGTCCCAGACTTATCGCATTGAGTTAAAAGTTGCTCCAGCTATCCCTAATCGGATTGCGAGCTCTTTACACGGATTGCCATCTCCCGTGATGTGTACCCCCAAGTACCTGAAGCCGTCGACTGTCGTGATGTCTTGCCCCGCGCTCATACAATAGTCGTTATTTTCATTGACATAACCTGCTTCTCTCAGCAAGTAAAAATTGTAAACTGAAAATAATAAAATATCCAGCAAATTAATATAAGATCTTTATTTTTGTAAATATCATTACGTTGGGAAGGGTATAAAGAGATAGCGTATTCTCATTAATTAAAGGTGCCTATAAATTATTAATTAATATCATAAAATTTTATGTCTCACTGGCAAATGGTGACTGTTTCCTTCAATGGCTGCTTTCTTTCGCGTACAAAATATGGTCAACCGATCGAAATAATACATTAATAATCGTGCGAGTAAGTTAAATCAAAAATCACAATTTTTCCTAAGCCAAGTAATCGAATTTGATAAATTACTGTAATATCCAATCCTATTTTTTTATTTATATAACTAAGAACAAAACATATTTATTTCTTAATTAAAATTTTTAGTAGGATACAGTATGTACTATATTTATATTATATTATAAACTGTAATGCCGAATATTTGTACAAATATACAAAAAAACTTTTTTTTTTCCATGTCCGCTCCCAATGTGGAGCATATGGTCTCCTAATCGAGGTACCTCAACAGAATTTTTCTATGAGAACTGCTTGCTACTCAGTTGCTCAACCTCTCTTTATCGTTGAGAGTAAGGATAGAAGGATAGGACTAGAGAACAGGACTAGTGGATGGCTAATCGCTCTCGCTACGCCCCGTGAGGATTGGATGGGTGGTTGAGGAGGAGTTTTAGACAACACACATACTCAGAATACCAACATAAATCCATAAATCGATTGAAATATCAATTTATTTGAACTCGAGACATCCGTAGCCGTAGCCCACGACGCTTCCAACTGCGCCACGGACGCCGGCAAACTAATAAATAATAAAAACAAGTAATTTTTATAATGATCAGGACCGGTTTCGCTCATCGCTAGCATTATAATCCGATGATAATTTATGTTTATTAAATAAAAGTAAGTTTTGCCGTACAAAATTCATTAATGTTAACTGTCAATGTTTATTGGTGCAGAGGCATTATATTTATATAAAGAAAACACATTTTTTTATGAAACTTTTATTATGATTTTGCGGTTCAGCTCATCGCGAGCATTATCAAGATTCCATCAAATGATGATGACCCCTATATTGATTGAAATGTCCTCAGTAGGTGCAAAAACTGTTTGATACTTTTTATTCAGCTTCGCTGTGCCGAAATTATTACTTTTCTTCGAGTTCATTTGATCGCTCGTTCCATTACACATTTTTGCAAGTTATTAAAAAGATAAGTAATGAAAAATGCGCAGATTTTTCTTTCAAACTTAGTAGGCATCGATTTTATTTTGCTCCCGTTTGTACTCGCTCGCAAAAATGCAAGTATTAACCATTTCATTGTATTGAGGCATTATGTATGTCCAAGGATACTTCGTATTTTCTTTATAAACCGTCATAAAAAATCTTGAAGCACATTTACATGACGTAAAACATTATTAAAATTTCTCATACTGCACATGTCCAAAATATAATATTAAAACAGTTTATACGTAGTGTATTTTTTTTCAAAAATAACAATGTCTCTATTATATTAAAAAATCGTTCTATTAACATAATAATTTAATTTGAAATATAATTTTATTAGAGATATAATATTTCTGAAATTCCGAAGGTTTAAGTATTAATATAGATATAGGCTTTGTATAAAAGTTTATTTACACTTTTAACAACGTCGTTACACTGAATACTACTATAACTATAACAAGATTTTTATTCTAAATAATATTACCTTATTGCACATTACATTTTTTCCGGGTCTGTGGTACAGTGGTCAATGTTGTTGGCTTCCGTTATAGAACTCGCGGACTCGAATCCAAGTACGGACAGTTTCGTAAATTGATTTTTCAATCGATTTATAGATTTGTGTTCGAAGGCATGGATGTTTGTAATGTCAAAAAAGTCCCCACCACCCATCCGATCCTAAAAGTGAGAGCGGTTAGCTTTCCACTTTTCCTGTCCTAGCTCTATTCTTCTATCACTACTCTCTTCGAAAAAGAGAATTTGAGCAATTAAGCAACAAGCCGTTTTTCTAGAAAAATTTGGTTGAGGTACCTCTATTAAGAGGCTATATGCTCAAAACTGGAAGCGGATATGGTTAAAAAAATACCCCGTTGCAATATTAATTGAATTATTATACTTTTATATTTTAGGAATCGGCTACGCCATCTGCTTGATAGACGTTTACATGGGAATGTACTACAACACCATCATCGGTTGGGCGGTATACTATCTCTTCGCATCATTGCAGGAAGTTCTCCCTTGGACGAGTTGTGGCAACGAATGGAACACCCCTGACTGCGCCCTTGTTACTGCTAGACCGTCCAATCCGAACTCCACAAGCCCTGCCAAAGAATTTTTCGAGTAAGACCGATCGAAATATCAAATTCTGTAATTGTTTTATCGAACTAGCCTCAACACTAACTTCAATATGGTGTATAAAAATGATGAATCCCATTGATGACAAGTGAACAACTGTAGTTACTACCCAAACACGCTAGACAGGTCTGGTTATAATAGGAATACGGCATGCGAAAGGGAGCAGAAACAGAATGCTGTGACTCTCAGAGGAGAAACATGGTACATAAATGTGTCGTTTGCTATATTTGTTTACTAAGCATCGAATATAGCGCTTTTTAGAAAAAAATATTTCATATAAAATAAAACATCGCGCTAATATGGGGTATTGAACGTATTTAGGTTCGTACGTTATATGGTGAAATACAAGCCAGTTTTGTTTTTCAGGCGTAATGTTCTTGAGCAATACAAATCAGATGGTTTGAACAGAATGGGTCCCATCAAACCATCACTTGCCCTTTGTGTGTTTGGAGTCTTCGTCCTTGTCTATTTCTCGCTTTGGAAAGGAGTTAGAAGCGCAGGAAAGGTAATATCAACATAATTATTTTTTGACTTACTTTTCTTTTGTAATAAAACAGTGTTAGTCTGAACTATGAATCACACCAAGGTGCACTTGGCTTACACTCATGAATTCCCCAAATTAACTGCCATGTCTATTACTAATGTGAAATAATCAAAACGGATGTGACAAACGCATGTAGGTGGTATAAGGTAAATTATACATCAACGTACCGAAATGTGTTTTTCGACTGTCATGTTGACAGCTTACGAATTCCATCAATGTCCAATTCTCACATTCGACTGGTAAATATTTTGTTTTATTCATTACCAGGTTGTCTGGGTAACAGCACTTGCACCGTACGTTGTTCTGCTCATCTTGTTAGCTCGAGGAGTGACACTACCAGGAGCTGCTGAAGGAATACGATATTATCTCACACCGGAATGGCATAAATTGCAGAACTCTAGGGTTAGTTAATATTTATTTCATTATAACCTACAATATGCTGTGCTGATATTTCGTTGCAATTATATATGCACTTTTATATTATATATATTTATTTTCGTGATAAGGTATGGATCGATGCAGCATCACAGATCTTCTTCTCATTAGGACCTGGCTTCGGAACGCTTCTGGCTCTTTCTAGCTACAACAAATTCAACAACAATTGCTACAGGGACGCCATTATCACATCGACGATAAATTGCTTGACCAGTTTTCTCGCAGGATTTGTTATTTTTTCAGTACTCGGGTAAGATAAAATATAGTATAAGTATTCATTCAACTCAAAACCGAATTCAATAATCAAAGTTTTCATAATTTATATTTTAATTGCTAACTAAAATTTTAATGGAGAGAAAAAATATAACGTATAAAGCTGCGACTATATATGTTTTAGATTTTTTTAAATTAGTGTTTGTTTCACGATTATAATATATACATGGACCCTTCGTACCCCATTATCACATTATTACACACAAAAATATGACTCCCTATCTAAATTAAACCACGTTATTATGATAGTTCTGACCCTAGGTTAGCTAGACCAATATCTATCCCATTATAATATTATTCAATTAGCATTTTATCTTAATTAAAAATAATGCATTTTTTGTGGAACTAGAATTTTATGTTACCATAATTTTCGACCTCTGTGGTTTAGTGGTAAGAGCTTTGCCCGAGCGATCAGGTGGGTCCTGGTTCAAATCCAAGCAAGGTCAATATCAGATTAAATTTTTTAAATTTAAATTTGTGATCTTGGACATGAGTGACTTATAAAAATTCTCATCGAGTTTATCTCGTATGATTTTCAAATTTTCAAAATATTTGGCGCATTGGCTGTCAGTTGTAATGCCAGATAGCTTTGGTATTTTTAACAAGTACATGTCAAATCAATCAAGTATCTTAATTTATCTATTCATCCGTTGTTTTTTTCAACGGAAATACACTTGGTATGTCATAAAAGATATTTCATCATAGTATTAATGTACAGCGTCATTTTTTTCTATGTTTAGTAAAAAACATTGTTATCATACTGCGTTTACTTTTCAATCGTGTAGGTACATGGCGCACGTACAGAACAAAAACATAGAAGAAGTGGGGTTGGAAGGGCCCGGTCTGGTATTCATCGTGTACCCGGAAGCCATAGCCACCATGACGGGCTCGGTCTTCTGGTCCATAATATTCTTCTTGATGCTTATCACCCTTGGTCTGGACAGCACATTCGGCGGGCTCGAAGCGATGATAACGGCGCTCTGCGACGAGTATCCTCGTGCACTGGGGAGACGCCGAGAGATATTTGTTGCCGTTTTACTCCTCATGATATACATATGTGCACTGCCTACTACAACATACGTGAGTATTTCAAAATACATTATACGGTTTACGATCGCAATTTGGAGCATATTGATTGCTAAAATACAGGAAGACAATCAGCGGGACCGGTTTTTGGGGATAAATTGTTGCAAGTCATTCAAGTATTTGGTTATAAAAGAATTATTAGTTGGCTAAATTTGAATTATTGAGATTTTGTACACTTCCATGTATTTTGTCACTAACGACCCGGGTTTCGCCTTTCGGCATCTTCAGGCATTCGAGCGCACGAATGGACTCGAACTGACAGACTTTAGAGTTCAGTCAATCTTGTTGTACTAGCAATACGTGTTTTACTAAATGTGACACGTGTTTCGCTTCTTTAAGAAGCATCTTCAGACTTAATATATCGCAAGGTTATTTATTTCTAATGTACACAAAGAAGCGAAATAAGTGTCACATTTAGTAACACAGCCAGTGAAATAACTAAGTTATCAATTTTAGTTTTATATTAAAAATGAATTTCCACAAAGGTACCACCGAATCCATTGAAAATACATATATGGTCTTTATATGTTTAGTTTATTAATGTATATGGCTGTTTAGTGTTCATTATACAATTATGAGTTAATAAAAACAAGTGTTTTATGTCACTTCATCGCCAAATATTTTGAGATTAATATAATAATTATATTGATAGCGGGATGGACTTTTATGTTGACACATAAATAGAATTACATAAAAAATATAAATAATAAGCTGCTTTTACCGGTATAAAAAACAAATCTATCAACCATACACATTTTTTCTTTATGAACGAAATATTTTGTCACAACGTATTCCATTTTTAAAAATATATTAATCATGATGATGGAACAATATGGCGGATTATATTCGTCGATATTGTTTTGTTTTCAAGTCGGTAAAATCGTTTGGGTGGTCCAAGTTCTCCACTTATCCGTGCTGTAATTTAGTAAGTGTAGATTGACACTGTTTAGCTTTCAATTTATTAAGCGTCCGTTTGTAAGCAGAGAGTTGTTGTATTCATTCCCTCCATTTCTCTTTATGTGGGCTCTTCATTGCTAATTCCCGGGAGACGTTCCGGAACGAGAGCAGTGCAATATCTCTAATGAATAATGATGGCTGTTTAGTTATAGCTAAGTAATGACGATAAAAGGTGGAATTTTGCAATTATTACGCGGGTAAACGAGCCAAGTGATTAATCTGGTGCGGTTTACGTTACACGGAAAATAATGAAGATTTTTTCTTTAGTATTTTACATTAGAAAGAATATTAGCAATGTGCATCGGGTGTTAACCAGCATACTATGTAGTCAAATGTAACAATATACGAAGCTTCTGAGGTGATGGCAATTACATATTCTGAGCAATTAATACATAGTAGTTATTGATTAGTCAATGACATTATTTTGAATCTAACTAATCATAAATAAATTACAATCTATGAAAATGGACTTTATTTTTCACAGCCCAAAATAATTCTTTTGCCAAAAACTCACTTTTTCATTAAAACTTAAGTTATAATTATTGTTAACTTATGTTTCTGCGATACACCTGGGCTTGAAATCATTTTTTCAAATGGAATGTCAAATACAAATTAGATTCAATAAATTTTTGGAAATTTATTTATTATATTAAATTAAGTACTTAAGATCTTTTTTCAATGCCGAGGTACCTGTTTTTCAAAATGCAACATAACTGTATTTCAGCAATGGAGATTGTGCAAAATGTTAAAGTAACTGTTTTTTGATTTAACACAGTTTAAGGAGTACAGCACTTATGAACCGCCAAACACAGTTTTTTTAATATTAAATTAAATTAAAAATTGATAACTTAGTTATTCCACTTGGTTTATCACTAACGTGACGCGTTTCGCCTCTTTAAGACGCATTTTCAGACTAACCGTATCGCAAGGTTATTTATTTTTAACGTAAACGATGATTTTAATTCTTAAAATGGTGGGGATGTGTTTTATCACATTCTACTGGACGTGTGGAGGGGGTAAGGTATAAACACTGTTAAATTATATACAAATCAATTACTGGCACCTGGATGTGAAAAACCCAAGGGGAATAAATTTAATAATGGCGAGCCGCCTGTTCTGTTTAAAATGTTATTTACTAATCCTCCATTACTGTTAACGGTTTCTAAAAATTCTAAGCTATTCATTCTGAATGAACTTCCACAAAGTTATCGCCGAATCCATAGAAGGCAGTTTTTTACTTTACGTTCAGTCATGCGTTGTTCCTAGCAAAAGTTGAACCTATTATCGAATTCTCGTTCACATATATAATGTCACCGATCAAATATTTTGATTATCTATTAAATTTAGATTTGGCACATCCATTCTCTTGTAATATCGGTACTTAATATAAAATATCGGTATTGGTATATTCGTCACAACTAATTTTTCTATAGCTTGAAGTTTTTATAAGGTGGCGTGACGGCTGAAATCGGTGCATAAAAAATCTTTATTAAATGAAATCAATACAAAATAATACCGTGGGACGTGTGGTTACCATCAGTTGACCATGCGGTCAGACGTATTTGTAGAGCTAAGACACTTCAAGGAGAAGTGAATCTCGACTTTTCTTATTGTAATTTATTCGGAGGTCTGATAGCACGGGCCAGCTCATGCAACATTCATTACCGAACCAGTCATGCTGAATATTTTCGGCAGGAGTCTAAAGCCTTGCTTGGACAATGGTACTTACGATACCTCTAACTGATAAAATTGTAATGTTCGAAGTCGTTCAAAGATTTACTTAAATAAAAAATCACGCAAATGTAGTCAGCCTCTATGGTCTAATAGTAAGAGCTATAATCTAGTTATCAGATGGGTTGGGTGAAAGTCCCGAAAAGGTAGCAAATATAGATATCAAATTTAGCTGTGTTCAATTTAAAAATTCTCGAATAACATTAAAAATCCTCATCGAGTTTACCTCATTTAGTGATCTAATTTTTTTTTTACTTAAATCTTTTGTGATTCCAATTTCGATTCCAATTTTAGCCATCTAATCGTTTGTATCTTGAAGAATATGCCATTAAAATATCTTGATTTTAATTTTTAAAAATTTAGAAGTAACTACAATTCTGTAAAATTCAAAACTATGTAGAGTTACATTATTTCTTACTGAGCTCCAATAACCGATATCGAATGATTGTACATCTTTCCGCCATGAATTAACGTGATTCAAATGCTTGTAGAGTCATAACTACTGAAAAAATTATAAAATTAAATAATAACTACCAACGTTGCCAACCGCTTTGCGACCAATGCGAATATAAATGCAGCCAACTTCACACCGTTCCCCCTACGACTGGCGGAAATCTATGGTATTATTATGCTTCACGATTAAGTTTATGAGTTTTACCCATCTCGGTTGGGCATTCGTTCGCCCTCCACTCCATCACTGGACCACACCTCATCAATTCATTACGTACTTACTTCACTTTCATCAGTCATTGTGTTGTATATTGTTTTGTTGCCATGCCGGATAATTTAAGTATGCCTACACTAACTTTAGGTAGATAGTTTCACCACTCAACATTGACACTTTTTTTATCAGAGTATAAATTACAAAAGTAGCTCCTTGAAGACGTTAATAATTTTATATATCTATGAGAACAAAAAAATGTATTATAATTTACATAAGTACAATGACATAACGGTTCTGACCTCATTTCAAAATATGTGTTACAAGATGCGCGGTAACGTTTCTAATACTTTGCCTAAACATTTGTTTTTATTTTATTTTACGATATCACATAAGTGAGCATGAAATAAATCAAGTATAACGCAATAACTGGTAATAATAAAATAATAACAAGTATGACTTTTTCAATTAATTATATTTTCATTTATTCCCAACCATATGGAACAAAATGCAACAGTGTATAAGAGATCTAAGTACTAGCTATTTACCAGAACCTAGTTATATTTTGTTTACGTTTATGTCCACTATCCCAAAAGGCAATACGGAATTATTGAACTGTGAGTTTTGTATTAAACAAATAAATGCATTCTTGAAACTGAACGGTTTTCCGTGAAGTACTCAAAAGTATTATAAAATGTGCATTGTAAACAAAGGCAAAATTTACTTCACCTTGAAAGTCGTAGCAAACTTTCTTCGAATAGTTGAAAGTTTTACGGCTACCTTAAGCTGTAACACGTGAATTTTGAAATGGTTAAGCCTTAAAAAGTTTCACCGCAAGCAAACTTTCTATCAAAACAAAACTTTTTTGCAAGAAGGAGCAATAGTTTTAGTCAAGCTTACAAACACCGTAGACCCTCTACGACAGAGTTTTCTACGACTTTACAGTGGTTCAAAAATAGACATGCAATAACATACGGATCTTCTACATTTATTAATAATACATTGACAGTAAAAACATTACAGTGTATGGTTACAGGTTGAATTGTTTAAAAGAAGTGCATAAAAAACTATATACTGCATATATTAGCAGATAGCCTGATAGTATCGGTTTAGTAAAACAATTTTGTCCATATGTTGAACATAATGAAGACATCCCAACAGACGTTGTTCTACGAGTACTTTTGTTATTCGGCAGCTCAAACTATCTTTTTCGGATTAAGGTTAGAATGACGGAAATAAGACAGTGCAGATAGTTAGATGGTCACTATTTAAATCTGAGCACTCTATGGTATAAAATGTAGAAATTACAACAATATTTGTCAACAAATCATATTACGTTAAGCATCAAAAGAATACTTAATCAATTTTATTTACAGTCAAAATAAGTATTTGTTCAATTCTTTTTTAATTTTTTAATGTTTTTTATTGAAGGGAGAAAAAATGGAATTCACGGAACGTGTAAAATGTTCGATAGAATTATCAGTGAATATGTCAGAAAACTAGCAATGGGGTTCACCTTTTCTCGTGCACTCTACAATAAAAGTGTCGATAATGTAGTCGAGGGGAGAAAAGAGAGGTGCTGAAAAGTTCGTATGACTAACAAAATGTCTTGCGTAACGGTAAACTACCTTTTACTACATTTGGTCTTGTGCACAAGTGGCCATTTGTTCGGATATATTTGTACGCGAATGATTCACCCCCGTATTGTTAGTTAAAAAATAAATTAACAAAATCTATACGAACGAGTTCGGCGTATAAACCCTGTCGCTATGCTATTTTTTCTTATGTATTCATTATTATAAAAATTAATGAAGATTTATTACTTACTACATTCAATTATTTCTTCACTAAAATTATTACACAACAATTGCATTTAAAATTGCATTCCACCCATAATGCGTTTGTTTTCACAACTGGGATTGGGGGTCATTGTTGTGATCAATCAGGTGTCATCTAGTTTCTAGACTTAGGGATAAGATTTGTCGTATTTTATCTTGTATATAAACGATATAAACTGGTTACTGCCTGTTGGTTCAAATTCATTCGTGTGCTTGAATACCTGAAGATGCCGAAAGGCGAATCCCGGGTTGTTAGTGACGAAATACATGAAAATGTACAAAGTCTCAACAATTAGAATTTTATATTGAAATTCCATCAAGCACCCACAGTCGATATCTTAAATTATAAAGTAAGCTTTATGTTGTATAGTACAATATATCCGATGTCAAGTTGTACGAGAAGCGGCACGGACAGTTTAAGGTGCTTTTTAATACTCAAAGAGCCCGCTGGAGGCTCATTTGAAATTGTAATTTAGTCGTTGTTTCCAATCTTTTATCCCACTTCAACGAGATAGCGGATTTTCGATGACGGTAGTTCTCCAAGATTTATTATATTTGCCCAACTCTGCGAGGACCTTGCGTATGTAACGCAAATTAAATGTTTTGGCAATTTTAACTAAAATTAAAAAGATTACATAGTGTGAAAAAACATTAATCATTGTTTCATTTTATAACATTACAGAATGCTACAAACTATTTTGAAAAAATGTAGCAATGGTATTGATTATAATCCAATCTATTTCTATCTTAAAATGGGTTGTTTACGATCAACTCCAAAGTCGATATTTTCAATAGCTACCATTGATTTACTGTAGATATACTGCAAATCATTTAGATATAACACTGTTTTCAAATAAATAGACACATACTACAATAAAAAAACTGCTTTCTTTTTACAGGGTGGAGTATTTTTGGTCAATTTTTTAAACGTATACGGACCGGGGCTGGCAATTCTGTTTGTCGTATTCGTCGAAGCAGCAGGTGTTTGCTGGGTCTACGGCGTAGACAAATTCTCAGCCGATGTTGAGCAAATGATTGGGCATAAGCCTGGAATTTTCTGGAGAGTATGCTGGAATTATATTAGCCCTGTTTTCTTACTGGTAGGTGAAAATTGACATTTAACAGTTGAAAACTAATAAATCTTATTCTAACCTACAGATATATCAACTTTGGAGGTTCATTTATACTGTATTCTCGCATATTTAGTACGGTTATATTATTGTCTATGATTCAGGCAATTTAAAGAGTACCAACACATTTATAACCATCAGTTTCAGATTAAATTTCAAGTCTTATCTCAAACCTTTGATTTGAAATAATAATCACTATGGCAGATAAAATAAATAGGTTGTCACAAGAATGTTATACTTTGACGAATAGTAAAAAACTAATAAATCTTATTCTAGCCCGCAGATATATCAACTTTGGAGGTTGATTTATACTGTATTCTCGCATGTTTAGTAGAGTTATATTATTGTCTATGATTCAGGAAATTTAAAGAGTACCAACACATTTATTACCATCAGTTTCAGATCAAATTTCAGGTCTTATCTCGAACCTTTGATTTGAAATAACAATCACTATATCTGATAAACTAAATAGCTTGTCACTAGAATATTATACTTTGATGAATAGAAATTAATTATTAACATATAAATAGTATTTCATTTTTTTTTCTTTCCAGTGTCTATTTTAATGATTGTTAGACAAATCCACTCTTCATATATTTATTTAAATGATATTTTTTCAGTGTATTTTCATATTCTCGCTACTCTCGTACGAAGACATGCTCGGGGGAGAATATCGCTACCCAGATTGGAGCATCTCCCTCGGATGGGTACTGACAGGATCTTCGGTAATCTGTATCCCCCTATACTTTGTCTACAAGCTATGCATTACACCAGGATCGTTCATCCACGTGAGTAAAATATTAGTTTATTATATTGAGGCATCAATACATGAACGTTTAATACCAAATTACTACCTTTTAATGTGTCAACGGTCAATTCTTGGTGGAAACTTTGTGTTTAAAAAAATAAAACACCATTCGTTTTGTACTTCTTTTGAACCAGTTTTTCTCATTATCAACTGATGAAATATAAATCTTAACCAGTTTATTTCTACAAATTTGAGTGTTAATTACCAGGTATAAAATGAATTATTTTTTAACTCGTTATATTTTCTTACATAATTAACTTTTAATATGGTTCATTATTTTATTACAGATTAGTATTTATTTATTTGTAAGAGGTACTTAACATTTTAGTTGTAGACTATTTAATATCATTTATGTGTAATTTGTATGATTATCTGTAAATTTTTGTTATAGTTCTTGAACCAATTGTTATATATACCTGATAACTAATAAAACTAAATTATAAACGAATAAACTTGTCACGATTTATATTTCATCAGTTGATAATGAGAAAAACTGGTTCCGATCATACAAATTCTGTTTTTTTTTAAATATAATTCGATTATAGCAAATTATTATTTTTTTTTTACTATAACAATTTTTGTGGTGAAATAAATAGGAGTAAATGTATGTAATTCAAGCTACCAAGACAGTCTTACTTAATTGCATGGGTCAGGGATGATAAAATGAATATCAAGACAACAAGACAAAATTTACATCATTGTAGAATAAAATAATGCATAATGTCAACAGGGGTTATTCCATTTCGTTAAAATAAACATCAACTGTTAAAATAAACTCCAACCCTCTAAAAGGTGGCTAATACAATAATGTAATGTAGATGACTCCGGACGGACGCGGGTCGAAAGGAAAAACGTGAAAATGATTAATTACGTTGAAAACCGACGCAAAACAAAACTTCGCTTGGTAACTGTTACAGCTTAGCAATACCGTAACAATAAGAGCGATATTTACACCTCATAGATTTGTTTAGTCAATTTAGGGTAACACTGTTTAAATATGGTCAGCTGTCCGGAGAGGACAGAGGATGAATATTTACAGCCCGCAACATGAATCATAAATATGTACTCCTAATAAAGTATTTCAATATATATTTATTCTTATTTATTTATTTAAATCGCAGATTTATTTTTCTAAGCCCGAAAAATATCCGATTTCTTTTCAACACAGAAATTCGATTATACTTTTCAAACAATATATGTGCGCTCGAATGCCTGAAGATGCCGAAAGGCGAAACCCGGGTCGTTAGTGACAAAATACATGGAAGTGTACAAAATCTCAATAATCCAAATTTGATATTGAAATTCCATCAAGCACCCTCAGTCGATGTCTTAAATTATTAAATTCTTATTAAATTCTTAGAACTGGTTGTAAAATAATTACGGTTAGGACGTGAGTATATATTATTAAGGAAACAAACGAATGCGTAGATAGTATAATAAATCTTGAATAAATAAATCTTAAATTAGTTATCGTAAGCGAAATAATTGTATCTGCTATCGTGGTATTCTAACTTATTATAAAAAGGCAGTGGATAGAAAAATTACCGCTCGGGCACAGTAGCCGGTTAAAATAATTACTATAATAATGTGATTTTCATATTATACAAATTGACGTAGCTTCGTTGAGACTCTATTGACAAAAATTTATCAGCATATTATATTTTCTTTAAACAATAAGATTGAAGCATTCCATCCATCGAATTCTTCCGTTAAGCAACTTTTCGAAGCAAAGGAGAATAAATCCTTGGAACAAACGATTGAATATAGTAGAATCCAATATCGAAAGTGTATTTAAATTTTGTTTTTAACTTTCTTACTATTCGGCGGAAAGTTTTTCAATGAAAAAATAGTTTACAGAAAATAATTATTGTAATAAAATAAACTTCTATTTTTAAAAATACTTGTTTCAAATGATTCGATTAGAATAAGATAAATATTTATCCAAATACAACGGTCACCAAACTATGATCCAATATTTTATACTAACAATGTTGTATTAAAAATGAAATAAAACTATTTGTATGATACATTAACGAACCGAAATGCTCTATTAGGAGTCGACGGGCTCGAAGTGGAGAACAGACATGATATCGACCATTTTTCCAAACCGCATTATCTCTTTTCATTCGTATTATAATGATTGCACATATTCTTCTTCTGCTTGTGCATCTTGCAGCTTAATAATGAAACGAAACTGATGACTGGCTTGCGATAAATACCCGATAATGATCCGTGTCAACGCTTTCTAAGCTTGAAATTAATTGATTCAACCACCGCAATGAATTGCATTTTTCACCTACGAGCCAGATGTTTTCAATATACATGTGATAAAGTATTATTTTCCTTCTGTCATATGTACCGTCATTATTAAAGAAAGAGTTAGTCGTTGCGAAATATCAAGCAACATGTTACTTGATATATTATTAAAATGTATAACTTTATTATTTCACTGTTTGTTACTAGATGTGATAAAAATTTCTTAACTTTGAAAATTATCTTCAGATTTAGTCTATCTTAAGACTTTTATCTATTTACGTATACTCTTATTTTATTTTTTACTTAGAACTAAGAAATAAGAGTGGGTTTCTTTCTTTTACTAAGTTCAGAGAAAAGAAAGATAATAAAAACACTAATTACAAAATTATTACTAATATTGAGGGGAAAATTCCATTGGAAATATATTTACTAGCGGGGAGCCACTCGCTTTTTTTTTATATTACTTACTAATACACGTGTAACATCTACTAACACAACCATAGTTTGTTATATAAATATATTTTTTCAACAAAGTTATTCCGAATCTATCGAAAACATTAAAGTTATTGCTTTGACGTGAGCCTTCTAAAAATATATCGATTTATTATTACGTTCTCGCTGCAATGTTGTTTTTGTTACTAGATTTTTCTTTATTATATTATAATCCTTGAAAAATTACCATGCAGAAAAACAATAGAACTTAAATATTTTCAATTACTATTTATTCCTGTCATTTTTACGATTTGATTGTTGAAAGCAGCTTAAAAATTTAAAATTCAAATATTTCTTGGAAAAAAGTAATCATGATATTATGTTTGATCTTTTCAGAAGTGTATATTTTTTTATCGAAATAAATGAGCTTTAAAGAGTGTTGCGAGTTTTAAGCATTAGGCTATATATAAAATATATCATATTACTAGTGAGTACCCGGCATGCGTTGCAATGCCACTCAAAGAAAGAAAGGGTTTGTGTTTTAATTCTGTTTATTGAACTGCTTTTGGATTAGAGGTCTGCACAGGCCGAAATTTCATAGATGTACGTATTTGATTTTTTTTTCAATTTTAGATTTTCATTTTTTTTTCTTCAGAACCCTTCATGGGTGTGTGCACAACTACTCACCGAAGTTTCATCGAAATCGTATGAATGGTAAAGGAACGCGTTAAGGACAAACAAACATTTATTTTATATAATATTTCCCGGCATGCTCACAATAAGTCCTTCCTGAAAGTTTCATCGCGATCGGTTGAGTAGTTTAGGAGCCTATAAGATCCGGACAAACCAACAAACCAACAAACAGACATTCATTTATATATATATAGATTTGGTGTAAAATATATAGACTTCGTTATGCAGACAATGAAAACTCCGATTGCGATCCGTTGTTTGAGATCCTCTCTCATTGCACGGTGATGTGCATCCAGGCGCTTTTAACGTGAGTTCAATACAAAAGACAAGATTACTTCCATAGACAAACACTTGACAAGGCGCCACTGGGATTTAAAACTGCAACAACCTCGGCTGCGTTTTATTTATTGTCTATGCCAGACAACCGTCTCACCTCGGAGCATTATATAGATAAATCTAAGTGAATTTATCTTTGCTTTTCACTTAATGATCGGTTCCTTTCTTGAGTAGTTTTTATAAGGAAAATAATGGAGAAAATTAGGATCTGAGGGTTGGTGGTAAGGAATGAAAACCTCACACACGTTCATGTATTTAAATAAAAATAGATGAATCGATCGAAAGAAATAATGATAAAAGCTTTCATTATTTTTTATAAATTACATAATACGGTAAAAATAATGAGAAAAACTTGATTTTCTACTTTTGGACATTTGAAAACTTATGCGCTATGCACCTTTAAATTATACCATTGTATTCAATAGATCATCTCAAAATGAAACATTTCTTAGCGATAATAATGAAATTATTTTTAGTTTTTTCCCTCCCCTTTCTCGTTTTCAAAGATATATAGCGTACATTCTCAATTTGCAAAAGATGTAATAAAAAGATATTAAATAAAATATTTATTTTTGATCACAAATGATTAAAATATCTTCACATACAAAATCGATGTAAATATGTTCGAGGTACCTACACACTATTACTAAAATATGCGAAAATTGCATTCATACATACAGAAGTATAATTAATCGATTACTGACAATTTTCATCTTTTACAATAAAGACTAATAATGGCTATTAAACGAATTTATATAGTTATGAGATAGTTTACCACAGTAATGGTGAAGCTAAAACAGAATGAGATATTTTATAACTTGTGATGTATATTTAATTTGAGAAATATTGTATAATGCTTATAATATAATTATCATTTTACTTTTTCATCTTATTCATAAAAAGATACTCATTCTTTACAATCAATGAGTTTTTAGGCAGCATTGAGAATGGGCTTCTCAAATAAAATACGATTTTTTAAATTATAATATCGACGGTGTTTTGGCCAATTGATGTAACCCTCAAAATTGAAATTGTTCAGGAGAGAGTAAAAACTGTTTTTATCTAAAACATTATATGAATCTTTGAAATTCACTCGTGTAAATTCTCATGTTTGCAGATACGGGATTATACGTAGGGAGTGTCGATATAATAGTGGTTTACATCAAGTGGGGGGTCAGAATTTTTAAACCTAAACCCAATGTAAAATGATGGTTCCCTTCCAAAAATTGGTCAATTTATTTTTCTAATTTACATCATTTGGCCGAGACCTGTTCTGTCGTCTTTAGAATTAAATTCAATAATTATCTCATTTTTGTATTTTTGAGGGTTACATCAATTGGCCAAAACACAGTATAATATAAAGGATTGATTTTTATAGGTTAACTTATTTTGTCAGATATCCGTCTGTTAAGATATAAATAGCCCAAATTAAATATCGATGGAATATGACTGTCTTATAATAAAGCTGCTAGAACTATCTTGCGCTGATCATTTAAATTCCTGTTTATCGGTAGGTATGGGTAAAATTTTTGACCCAAAGATTTTTTGGGTGACTTTATGAACATACGGGTGCCTTGATATCATCCCGCATATAGGGAGGTTCGCCTTCACTAATTTATTACTACCAGTGCACAACTAAGCACAACATAACCCAGTTAGAAAGTGGCACTGTGCTGAACACGCCGAAGCTGATTAGTGTATACTGGAAATCAAATGAACCGAAATCCAATCGGGTCTGTTCCCCCATTCAAAGCGGCAATAATAATTAGCGATGGTGATATTGTGTCGCGTCGCCGAATCTGCACAATGCACGCGTTAATTGAATTGATCAATAATAATAACGCAAGCGGACATTTTCAATGCCGAATATTAACGTAATTTCTATGACGTCATGGAAAATGGAGACAATAGAAATTAAGTAACAGTACAATATCGGTTATTGAATGAAAAATGCTAATAATTATTGTTGCCGTTCATTTTGAAACGGCGAATATCTACGTTTCATGTTTTGTTTATGTCGATGTATGATCACTTAGCCAGTTCTGTGGTCATCGCTTTTGGGCGTTCGTCCAAGTCAAGTGCATTTCACAGTTCGAGCCCTCGCTAGGACAATTTTATAAATTGTATTCTTTATCTATCCTGTAAACATAGTGTAGATAGAGAGCGATTATTTAACTAAAAGTCCTTTTTTTGCCCCATACTTATATTCTTACGCTCAAGCTTTGAGTAATGTTTATGTGGATACATGATCACTAATATGTCAATAGCTACAGATATTGATTTTAAATTAAATAAAACTATCGAATCTCTGTATACTCAGGATATTCAACATGGTATCCACTAACCCAGAATTTCCCAAATCTTGGGTCACGTCGGGGCACCGGGCCATGAAAGAAAAGTGTTTGGTCGATTTGATTTTCAGATATAATTCGAGAAAGATTTGCTAGATTTATATATTGATTTTATAATAAATTTAACTACTGTGTAATACGGAAATCAAAGACACCTTCGTCTGAATTACAAAGATAGATTTTTGCCTCTCTTGTCGTCACGAGTACCCAGCTTTAGCAGAAAAACTGATTTCTAGTTTCTAGTGTCCTTTGTCACGATTTATAAGTCTAAAGCAAACTCTTCTTGTCGATTTTTTTTAATAATAAAGTTACGTGATATGTAATATCATCCTTTATAATGTTTCTAGTTAACAAGAAACAGCATTTCTTCTTATTAATAATCTATCGATTTTAGAGTTGGATACGTACAATTTTGCACTCGTATAATTATGCTTTTTATTATCGTTTATGAAAACTTAATGACCGTTTATACCTGTTTTATTTTACCTGTATCCAAGTATTCGAGACAAAAATTGCAGTGAACCACGTAGGTTAGTCGGTAATTTATGTGCGTTCAACATTTTCAAATTGTGACTATGTTTATGACTAACCGACATTTGTTAGTTTAAGCAAGATTCCAAATAATATTTATTTTTACTATTTCAGCGTCTGAAGTTCATCATGAAGCCGGAAATAGTGAGTACTCGCCCCACGTCGTACTGCACCGGAACGGAAGTGTGACCCGAGCGCCCCTCCGAAGAGTGGTTGGTGTAGGTCTACACAAAGTGTGGCCACTTCGAGCGCCATTAAATGCGAATGTGGGACTTCGGCCTCTTGAACACTCGGGCGAGATATGGGAAGAAAGTCTATGCAACCAAACAAAACGGTTCAATGAGAAAACAACGCGGCCATGATGGTGTTCCACTTTCAAAATTTGCGGGATGGATTCATCGGAAACAGAGACAAAAATGACCTACTACCGTCGGAATCAAATATCAAGTCTCTGCTTGTTTTGTTTAATTTGAGACACCATAAAATAATATAACCGCAGTCAAAATACCCAATAAATGAAATACAAATTTTCTGGCTGTTGGTTCCTTGCAATGAAAACTTTTCTGTTCTTAGGATCGTCACTGGACTTATTTATCACTAGAGGATTAGTAGATTTGGATTTTTTGCATTTATATCCGTTTAACGATCCGTCTTAAATTATTTGACATTGAACAATGACATAAATTTATCTTATATTCATTAAACGGCCCCCGGGAAAAAATATATAATTCAGAATAGTTATATAATTCTTTTAATAATTTTTTACATTTTTCTTTAAATTGATTTTTTAAGAATATCTTTATGTGAGTAATTGTTAATTAAACAACAAATCTTTATATAGGTCGAGTATCGACTTTTGAGTTCGTTATGGATATTTTAAGTAAATTAGGTCAGGAAGTCGGAGATTAATCTCGTTATGAAATAGGAAACGTTGTTGTCCGCTGTATACCATAGATACCAAATAAAGTCAAAATGGTAACGAATACATTTGAAATTGGAACGAAAACCGTAATTATAATTATTATTTGGTTATTTTTTTATTTGTATTGTTGGCAATTCTGTGGCCGATAATTGGATGCGTAATCCAACTAGAAATAATTAATGACAGTTAAAGTTTTTGGATAACCAAGGCGGGACTTCACGTATAAGGTAATTGACGGAATGATTTTTTGTAGTAAACATTGATAAAGTGTTTACATAACGTTGAAGTCGTTAAAAATACTATTTATATTAATTCCTCCCTGTATGTGTGTTAACTTTCCAACTATGCTGCCAATACTTTACAATACAAAAATTTTGTAAAAAACAAAACGCTGAAACTTTCAATTATTCATTTTCTTTTATCACAATTTTTAATGCAATATCAAATATTTAATCAGTTTAAAAAATACAATATACGCAAGCGCTTCCGTATATTTATTGAAAACTGAAAAAAATAGCACCGAAAGTTTTATATCATATACTGGCAATACTTTTATCAACGGAAAACTTTTCTATATGGTCATTGGACTGAAAAATGACACCCGTGGGTTATAAATGTTTTTATTTATTTGCAAGTAAACTTGCAAAGAACTTTAAATCCTCACTCGTTTATATGTTCAAATGTTTTTTTTTATAAGATAAGAAAATCACCGATTTTGCTCGGCAAAAGGGTTTTTGTGGATACATTTCTTTTTTAAATAAAATAATTATGTAGTTGTTGTCGAATTTTGCTTAAATTTTTCTGATTGTGATAATGCCACTCAATGTTATGTCGATGTATTTATTTTTTTGTTACGTGAGTTAGGTGTTGTACGTTTATTGAATTGTGTATGTAAATAATATATGATCAGTAAAATATTTAACGTTTTATATATATTATGTAGTATATATTATAATAGATAGAATATGCGCGCTTGGTATTTCGTAACCGCAAACCATTACAAGAAAAAAATGTATGCTGGATCGACTATAACTATACATTCATAGGCACAATGTTATTATTTGTTAGATGTTGCTTACGATATATAAAACAAATACGCCATTAGAATATTTTAATGTAAAAACAAATACTTATTTTGAAGTCGTGTTCAAAGTAATATTAGAAATGGAATTGAAAATTTCCTATTTTAGGCCTAGTTTATTATTCAATAAATTGTCTAAATATTACTCATATTAAAAACAGATCTTGTCGTACGAAAGATGTACAAACAGTGTGGTAAGTTATAAAAAACAATGCACTTAAATCATCGATTCAAATTTGAGTTTTAAAGTCGGTGATAAAATATTGGAACGAAATCTGTCAGTATTGTGAAGTATTGATATCGAATAACTGTTGTCATTGTTAAATATGTAAATTATGGGAGAAATAATTTATTTAGATTTTGTTTTTTATTACTGCCATTGGTTAGACGGTACAAAATTACTTTACCTCTCTCAAATACTTAACGATTCATTTTTGAATAACTTGACGAGAATATTGTTTAGCATTTGTTAAAGGAAGGGTTTTTTTATTACTTGATTTGTGGGCAATAAATCAATATATGGAAAAACGCAAACACTACTTTACCGAACGATGATTCAGCCATATTATCGTTCAGAAAAATAGTTTTGGTATTCAGTTAGAAATAATCTTACACAAGAAACACTATTGTTTAATATATTTTAATTAAATATGTTGATATTTTTATTCGCAAGTGTTTTCTAACTCAATGCTTCCCATTTTTATTGTCTGTCAACCCTTTAAATATTTATATAGTAGCGCTTAAAAAGTACTTATTCATTATCATATACATTTTATCCCATTTTGGGAACGCTTTTTTAAACTCTATAAACTAGCCATGTGCGAAATATAGATATTTTGCGCATATTGATGATTAACGGCTAACATAAAGCAATTTGTTGGCAAAAGAAATTCGGGCGGCTTATTTTATAAGGGCAAGGCGATATTAAAAAACTGCGAGCTCTAATTGCCAGAAATTGAATGAATACGGGGTCTGGTCGACAATAGTGAAGAGATACAAAATGATAACGCCAAGCTGTGTATCGGTGATGATGATACTTTCCCCTCCACTACAGAACCGTCATAATTCAAGAATATTCATGGTATCATATCTGTTTATTATTTTTGCAATTTCATTTTTTTGTTAGATAGTGCAGTGTTTTTTCTTTATGAGAAAATGTACACATAAATACTTATACTTACTTACGCAATATGTATATATATATATTGAACTACATAAAAATAAAATACGAAAAAATACAATTTGTTTTAGCGTCAACATTGAAGATAACATTAAAGATAAGCTTTTTGGTTTATATACGTAAAACAGTATTTTTGAAATGTGGCCTAGATATAATAATAGATATGAATGAAAAAAAATTGACTGTATGTCTAAAAGTAAAATTGCCAAAAATTACAAAAAACTTTATCCACTGTATGAATATTTTTTTTCATTTTGTTTGGTTCACTATTTTCGATTCAATCTAATAAAAGTATAAATAAACAAAAAAAAAACTAGCGTAGAAAATGAATAATTATTTTAATTTTCACACAAAAAAAAATCAATAGATAGTTACTAACTCCAAATAAAAAATAACCATTCCATAGACAATGTATAGGTATAATCATATAACTGTATAGAATAAGTAAACTTTAAAATATAATAACACTATGGCTTAAGAGCTTTAAATTTATTACAATATATATCATAAACCTATTCGAAATGTTTGTCTAATGTCGTCTCATGCCATATGCTATATATTATAAAAAACTAAAATGTTGTATCTAGCAATATAATATGCGTTAGAAAAATATGATAATCAATAAGCATACTTAAAAGTATTGATTTTTAATATAAATACTCATTAACATAATGATTATATTATACAGTCAAAGATTGATGTTCAATGTTAGAGACCAAAAAAAAATATTCATATACCTACATATACATTTATATTTACACGTATAATAAGGTTAAGTGATAATTGTTTAAATATGTTTTAATCCAAAAGGAACGTATCAGCCATTGCGTCCCTTTTGTATATTTTTGTTAAGTTTTTTCGTAATAGTTGTTTTGTTTGTAAGCAGACCACGGGTTTCTTGTAACAGCCATGCAAGAGACCCGTGGACGCTGTATTTTAAAATGTAATAAAAATTTGAGTTCATAGTTTGTGTTTTTCTTTCACCCTTTACTAAAGTGCGAGAACCTTTTTTATGTGTTGTCAACAGAAAATATATTTCTCTATATACTACTTCACTTTGAATACGGCAATGAGGCACTTATGCGCGAATCGAACAGTCGATTACCCAGCACGATTTGTTCATTCGACCTGTATCACTGCATGATGAAAACAGTACCTAATCGTTCAATAATTATTATTATGGGATGTTCCGCGAGTTATTTATTTTCTCACTCTGTCTGCTTTTGAAAAAGCGGTTTTAGTGCGAGAAAGGAAGCATTTCAGGACGATTCCAATATTAACATAGATGAAAGATACTCTCATACACTATAAACGATCCGCGGTGCAGTGGTCAACGTCGTTGGCTTCGGTTAGTTCCTTAATATTGATTTTTCAATCGATTTATGGATTTCTGTTCGTAGGCTTGGATGTTTGTGAATTCTCTCTCACCCATTCCGTCCTAAAAACGTAGCAAGACTGATTAACTAACCACTAGTTCTGTCCAAGCCCTATTCTTCTATCCTTACTGTTTTCGAAAAAAGAGAGGTTGAGCAACTGAGCAGCACGCAGTTTTCGTAGAAAAACTTCTGTTGAGATATTTCTATTAGGAGTCCATATTCTCTACATTGGAAGCGGACATGGTAAAAAAATATTTAATATAATATACTTACTTAGAAAGGATAGACACGATGTTATTATTTTACTTATTCTAACCTTAAATGTAATTTTAAAATAAACTATTCAATGCGATAATTTCGGTTTGAGTTGTTCTAGAAAAAAAACTACACGCGGAAACAGCAAATCCGTTGAAATTATTACGATTGGTAATTAATTATGCTTATGGGCTAAGGAATGGCGATGCACCAACAATAGTTTGGTCATTATATTTAGTTAAGATTTTAAATTAGTATCCGCGATCGAAAACGATGAAAATTTCATAAACAAATTCAGTCGCGTCTCTATGTACCTATTGGAGAACAAAAACAATTCAAAAAAAGAACTATCTTTTTGACAGATCGAAATTATTGTTTCGTCTTATTTTCTTTTCGTTATTATTTGATAAAGTGCACAAATTTTAGTTAGATTAAAATTTTGGTTTTGATTTGAAAGGATCGTTTCTTGCAATGTTTTATACGAGATTTAATTAATTATTAATGGGATTTTTAAGTAGCATATCTCAAGAGGCTGTAACACTATTTATATCTCCAGTGGAAACATCGTGGGAAAGCATTTATTATGTGTGTATACACACCGTCATTGTTGCATTTAAATTTAATTGTTACATATTTGAACAATGGTTGCAACGAAATCATAAGAACATGAAAAATATTAGTCTAGATTGATTCATTTATTCTTCTATTGTTTTGTTTTAGTTTCTCCAATCATTTAGCTGCAGCGAGAGTATATTTGGAATCTTCCCTACCCTGATATTTGCATTATCAGTTGGGTTGATGCTATACAAAGAAGGAAATTCGGATTTAAGTTTCAGGAATTACTTCCGACGTCCCGACTGGGCTCAAATATTTTTACAGGTATGAATGGTAAATTATTATGCTATATTATATTCGTCGAGCATAATACAATATCAATGAAAAAACGTTACCTTATCTTTCTATAACAATAATAAAAACACATTAAAAAAAACGAAGGTCATACAATGGCAGTAAAAAAACCATTTAAAAGATGCATATTACGAATATACTTGTTTTAAAGTATCACCTTCGAAGTTTAAAACTTCATGAGATGCAGTGTTCAGTATTTTAAATCATATCAATTCAAGAGTTGTTGTTTTATATGTTTTCCTATAAAATATCATCTTTTTTTGTCATCAAGTGATGCAGATATTACTATAACCCTAGTCCCATTCTTTTATCTTCACCTTGTTTTTATAATGGTTTTATCTTAAATGGAAGGAAATTACTAATACTTATGTTATAGTGACATCTATTATTGAATAATTAATATTCATCCACTCGGTTCGCTAGAACTACAATACTTTTTTTCATCAGTGGTGACTTATTATTTGTTTTTCATCTATAGCTCGATACCGTCATCTTTTTTTAAAACGTTTTATCAGATTGCATGTTGTGAAATAATTTTAGAGACAAACTATTGAGAAGGAATGACTAAAATGAAAATTTATTGACACGGTAATTACTTATACAGTGAAACCTGTAAAAAAAAAATGTATACTATCAAAGCAACGAATATAACTATTTAAAATTATATGTCATTAAGAGCGATTAATTTATCTTTCAGGAAATAATATTATTTGGTGTTTTTATTTTGTCGCTGCGTACCTGGATATTTACGACAAAAGCACTCAGATGGTCTATTGATCAAATTATATGGACGGTAAGTCTGTTTTGAATTATTAGTTTTCTTCCCTGCAGCAACGTTCTATTGGGCATTTCAGTTTCAGAAATATTGTTATCTATAAATCAAAACATTCAATATTAAAAGGCAGTAAAGATGCTGTATGGGTTTACTAATGCGAGGCGTAAAAGTTATTTTACGTATAAATTACAAAAAGGAAAATGTGATAAATTGTTTTTGTTACAAATTTAATATTATGTATTTCATTTATGCATCGGTATATAAAAATATGATAACTGTCCGCACCGGGAATTGATCCCGAGACATCCGTAACCGTAGCCAATCTGCGCCACGGACGCCGGCCGTAAGATACCTCCATTAGGAGACCATATGCTCCACATTGAGAGCGGATATGAAAAAAAAATACAAAAATATCTTAAATTTATTGTTTCTTTAAATTAAAAATGGCTATTTCATCAATGCTGGAATCTGTCAATCTTGATCGGATATTCGTGCGAATAATTCCGGTTGCAGAAAAGCTGTTTTGAAAAAACAGCCGCAATATTGGCATCCCGGTTTCGGTAATATCTGTACATTAGAGGTCTGCACGGGCACGGGTCTGGCCCGCGGGTCTTTACCCTGCCTGACCCGTGGGCCACGTTCGGGTGGATAAAGACAATTTAGTTTTGAGATTGACTCGGGCCCGAGTAAAGAATTTAATTTCGGACTATTTTCGGGTCAAGTATCAGCCATAAGGCAATACTATTCATAAGTTAAATATTTTTTCCCATGTGTTATGAATATCGTTGGAAATATGGAAATAATATATCGACGGTGATCTGACAATAGCATCTATCTGAAATTTATAATTTAAGACATCGACTGAGAGTGCTTGATGAAATTTCAATATCAAAATTGAATTATGAGATTACACTTCGCCTTTCCCGGGTTTCGCCTTTCGGCATTTTCAGGCATTCGAGCGCACGTATATTGTTTGAAAAGTATAATCGAATTTCTGAGTTGAAAAGAAATCGGACATTTTTCTTGCTTAGGAAAATAAATCTGCGCTTCGGGTCAGGTTCGGGTAACAAGTGTGATGTTGACACTAGGGCTCGGGCCGGGTAATTTTATAAAATTTTGACCCGTGCAGACCTTTACTGTACATATTGCAATCTTTATAGGGAGCTGACATGGTGAAATAAGAAGCAAAAAATATGTCTACTTATGCTGCTAAGTATGACTTTATTGCTAGCTAAGACTAAATTATTGGAAACATTTCCATGTTTCTAAAACAAGAGGAGTAATATTAAGCGCATGTTCGTGGATGTAATTGCGACACAAAGGAATACAAGCTATAACAAAAAAATCAGGATCGAACAAGGTGGGTCCCTTAGGGCGCACCTCTTCCATTGCACTTCGCTTGGGCTGACCCTTTCGATTATCCCTAATGCGGATAACTCGGGCGCGTAATTTTTGGTAGTTGGGACTCCGTACGCGCTGTCCCGATTAATCGATATTTTTACTTCCATGAAATACTGTAACCAACATTATTTGAACAGCTTGAAACATAAGCGAAATGGCTGCACTTAAATTTGAAACATTTTTGAGTATGGTGAAGATTGTTAGCTATTTTGAAAAGAATGATCACACAATGTATACGTGTTCATTCTCTTCCTTTATCGCAAACGTATGTAATGAATAGTATGTATATCGTCGTTGAAACTGCAATATGTCGTATGTCAAAAATAAATTCAAAATAATATTTATAATAGTCAAAATACATATTATCTTTACAACATCACTACTTATTTACACGACACAGCAAAACATGATTAGCAATCTCAATAATTTGTTTAAGTAGTAAATAAATAGCTGCGTTTATTCGCTTCCTGAACACTTGGGGTTTTTCGACATAAGACCTTTTGCAGTATTAACGACGATATGCAGCCTGACGGTAAAAGCTCCGCTTAGCGATCCAAAAGCTCCAATGTTTACAATATTTATTGACCATATGATATCTTTTCGCATTGGTGTTTGTGATGCATTTTCTCTTTTAGTTCAGTGCTTCCCAAACTTTTTCATACCACCACAGCCTCTCCGAAAATGACATTATTTTAGTTATCAAAAGCTTTATTTAGTGTGATTATTATTCATTCATTCATACATTTTTTTTATTAAAGTACATTAACGGGCGCGGGGATATATTTATATATTGGCATTTCTGCTCCCTATGTATAGCACATGGACTCCTAGCTGAGTTTATCTCAACAGAAATTACTCTAGGAGAATTGCTTATCATTCTACATCTCTTTTTCGAAGAGTGTAGGAATAGGGAAGACTGGGCCTATAACAGGACTAGTAGTTAGCTAATCAGTCTCACTACGCCCCATTGATTAAGACCGAATGGGTAAGAGGTAATTTGTAGGCAAAAATACGTTCATACCATGAAATACAAATCGGTTTCAAAACGAAATTTTTTGTACCGTGATTCGAACCCGTGAACATGTCAACTGCAGAGGAGGGTGCTGACCACTCGGTTACAAGAACGACATAATGACCATTCTAATTACTTGTGTTTGCTGAGGAGGAGATAAAAACATCTCAATAAGGCTGGTCGGTTAGGTGGGAGACCAACTGCACAAATCATGGAAATTGACAAGAAGAAGACAAAAATGTCCATACCAAAACTTTGATTTGCACAATATTTTTATAGTTTTAAACATTTTTGTTCGCCTATACGTTTTGTTTTCGATATTTTCAATTTATTTATATGTGTGTATTTTATTATATAGGCTTATTATTTTTGCAATGCGACAAATGCTAATATCATTGTAAAAATTGACAATTGGCAAGGAAGTCAACCGAGTGAGTTTCGACAAAATCTAATTTAAAACAATAGAATTCGTCTGAACTTACTCACGTCCACGGGGAATATGTTGACGTCCAAAGAAATAGTTATTCCCAGTGGCCACACTATTGGCAGGCTGGTTCTATACTTTGGAAGAATAAACAATTCATGCCCTAGATTATTCAAAATATGACCAGGAACATAAGGTTCGACATTCTCAAACATTGTCATTATTTTCTTTAATATGGAATTGATTGTTTTAGTTCGCATACCGGCTTCAGTGTGAAAACATAAAATACAACTTCCTGGCCTTCATCGGTGGACAGGGCGAGTTCATACATTTGACCATTTGCTGGGCCCTCTGTTTGGCACCCGCAAACTACGCCTGCGACAAATACATCAACAAGCTGTTCAACCGACACATAAATCCTGCGTACGTATAAATTTACGCGTCAATCGTATTGTATTTACACGCAATTTACTTTACTACACAGCTTTTGTGTTCACTACATAGTGAAGCTGGTTATCTCATAACTAGAGAAAGGAAGGACGCAGCGATCCGATTTGTTGAGAACAATAATAAACTGTGTAAATTTTATGACGTCGGGGCTCATCGTTTGAGAGTTTTTGAAATTCGGACAAATATCATTTGTTTTTTATTTAAGAAGTGTGTCCATTATTTTAAACGCTAAACTTTCATGCTTGAAGACTAAATGCTTTGACGTGAACAAGATCAGACTACCAAAGTCATTGTCACTCAAATTTAATTACATATATCAGCAACATCAAAATGCGCTTACAGTTTGGAATAACATTTTCTCAATTGTACTCATTCTGTACAAAGTTTAGTTTGCGGAACTTTTTATTTATTATAGTTGTTCTTATAGAATCGTATGCACGTATCGCAATGGCGGCATCTCTTTGGAGCTAACGATTTTATTGCTATAATAATTGATACTTTTTGTGTGACCTTGTGCAGTGTTTCTGATCTAGCCATGCGAATGCGTGGCATGACCTCGCGCCGCTTTCTGCGGGCGCTGCAATAACTGCGATCCTCGCCGTGTGCAAGGCCTTCATGAGCTGCGCCTTCGGAAACTGTGGACTAATATTCAACGCTCTCCGTAGCCTGTACGACGAGGAAGCACTTGAGAACCAACTCTAGCTCGGAGGTTATGAAACGCAGATTAGAATTGAGATATAACGAACAGTAGTTTACTTTACCCTAGTTTTAAAAAAGAATTTCATGTCACGTTTAAACATTTACAATTTTGTTCTTGTCATTTAAACATTTACTAACCAGGTTTTTCTTTCCGTATCGAAAAACATTCGTTGATTTTTATTAATTTATCTTCGTATTGTAACGATTTGTAATTGTATTTACAGGATATGAAAAAACACTTTCGATTTTAAAAAATTTGCAAATGAAAAAGAGGACCCAATAATCAAATGTTGGAATTGTTCAATTTTATCGGCAGTATTTTCACAGAGGTATTTTCAACTCATATGTGTTGCGTTTTGTTTCTAAAATGTTGTTATTGAATATTGTTTGCTTTAAAGAATTTAATTATTATTTTTTACTATTTATATGATCTCTTAATGCTTTGATACTCAAGTATATTAATTTCTCAGTGACATAATTTTAAATTATACTCATCCAAATGTCAATAAAACTTTTTTCAGTTCAAGCCTAGAAAATGGCTGAACCTTGGAGCTTTTGAAAATTCAATATTTAACATGTCGTCATTTCAAATTATTTATTTATTTATTGTAAATTAAAAAAAAAATGAAATGCATGGCATTACAGCTGACGCCAATGCGCCATGCATTACACAAACATAACAACAGTAACAATAATATTAATAAAAACAATAATGAAAATAGAAAACATTTGTATAAAATTATTAAATACAAAAAAATAAGACATTATTAATTTACAAAGAACAAATATTTGGTGAACAATACCCAGAGTTTAGTGCTGAAAATATCCAACTCTCTAGGCAGTGCATTGATCATCCGAACGGCTCTTGTAACTGGTGACTCGAATGACCGACGCGAAGAACAAGTTTTAAGAATAAAAATTTCCTGAATATGGTTTCATTATGATCCTGGGACCCTATTTTATTATATTTAATCATTGCTAGGTAGATAGATGTATAGTTTTCTTTCCTTCCTGGTCATTTAAAAAAACTTTTTAATCGGTTTTCATAACACCTTAAACTTTTTAAAATATTTGTATTAATTTTACGTGGCATCTATGCAAATGATTAATATAATATTATTCATCTGTAAGCGGGCTCTAAGCGTTTGGGCGTATTCTCTAATTTTTCACAGTTTATTAATACTATAATAGTAAAATATAACTACCAATCGTGAAAACATAGGACCCCATATTATCCGCCAACACTGGCTTAGTGAAAATTCAGCGCTTTGGCGATATCATAAAAGAGGACATCACCAAATCTTTCAACGTAATATTTCAATATCGGTGTATCGGTGTACGAAATTTTCTACGACCTATTTTCATTTATGCTAGAGTGATGAAAGTTTGATATTGTTGCTCAACTAGATTAGCATGGAGAATGACATATGCAAAGTCTTGACGATGGTAAAACGTGTGTTTATTGCAAATTGATTTTCAGTATCCGTAAAGGGTTTCGCCACTTAAAGACTAGAGCTGGACTACATGTGGGAAAGTGTGTATATCATTCTAACAATAAATTAGTCAGTAAACTAAGAGTCCGCTTCGCCGTATGGAATAATTTCAGTAGGAGAAAAAAAATCCCTTCATAAAATGTTTTGCATTATTATAAGGGAGTTATGCCAAGGTAATCAATAGGTATTGTTTCCAAATGAATTTCACTAATAATATTGTGGGATGTGTTACTTTTCGGTTACACTGTGCGAGCTTCTAATATCTGAGAGGGTGGATACTAAATGGACGCCCTTGACGACTTCCGTCTCCCTTAATTAATGGTATCCCTACCGTTAATTAACCGCATCGCTTGATCGCTCATCCTCAGATTATCGATTCGATGAAGTGCGGCGAAGGTGTGCACACGGCGCTGCCCACCGTCTTCTTCGCCGCGTCCGCCACCACCCTGCTGAGGCAGCTCACGCACGCCATGTTCAAGAGGTCCATATTCAGAAGGGTGACGAGGTGGGAATCATTCTTGGAGGTTTGTAGAGCCCCTCTGCCATTTTCTACGACAAGCGAATCCAACCCGCGGCCCAAAACAGAAATTAATGAGGCCTGAAAGATTTTCAATATTTTGTTATATGTTCGTCACAATTTTAAGTCGATATAACTATTTACGTTACCTTCAAATTGACCAACTTTGTGTGTACATTTGCAACCAGACATAGATCGTACTTTTTAAGACTTTTCTTCACATAGAAAAATATCCTGCTAGCATCATTATTTGTGAGTGAACACTACTGGCAATCATTTGAAAACGCCTAATGCTGCTATGTTACAGGATACGCCCAGTAAGATGAAAACTATTAAAACTTATTTGTCTTCAAATAATTTCAATGGGAAAAACGAAACAAATAATTCTGTGTGCCGAAGAAAAAGTGCGTTAAGTCTAAAATTGGTACTTTTTAGGAAATCAATACTAGATTTGGGTTATTGGAAATTTTCTAAAAAATGTGATGTTTCATTGTGAAATTTACTAATTCAGCGGCGTTCATTCGGCTGGTCCCTTTCCTCCTTTACGTTTGCTATGTATCACAGTTATTTTGGCATAATTATTGAATTCTTAAGACCTAATGTTATTTTGCTTCCGCGCACATAATTAATCCTTAACCTGGTGAAAATTTACAATGAAAATAATGATGTTTAGTACATTTTCAGGGAACTGTCACTCTCTGGATGATAGTGTATGCCATTGAAGCGTGGAGTATGTGCGTGAAGATTCTGGAATGGGCTATTTATCGGTGGGCAGAAAATGTGAGTGTGACTTTTTCATCGGAAACAACGCTGATGAATATTGCACTGCACCGGCCATTATCTACTCCATGAGGTCGGTGTAGTTTCCAGTTGCGATTAATAGATACGATAGAATGTATGGAGTAGCGGACAGAAGGGTGCTGACATTTTTGATGTTCAACAGGCATATTTTTGATGGATTATCCGCGAACTTTGAGGAAAATCATTTTTAATATAAAATTGAAATCGTTGAGTTTGTTATTCCACTGGTTGTATTACTAGGTGTTACAAGTGCTTCAATTTCCAAATCATCTAATCGTAAACGATCGCCGTTTTATCGAAATTAATAATGTAGAAGTACTACATCGCGTAAATAGTACAGGATTGGAAATGAACAGCTTAGCGTTCTTGGAAATTGATTGCAGCTTTACTAGCAATAAATGGTTGGTAAATAGGACGGATGTCTCCTGACTATTAAATTAATATCCCATGGGATTTTCACCTCCAAACACAAGTATTTATCATTGCCATCATTATCTAGCCCAGAGGTGGCGAACGTTTTCCTATAGGTATGCTGTATTCATTTATCTTAAGTCAAATAAGGTCGCAATTAAGAACTGTTCATAAAAATGTATGTATTTTATTTTGTAAATGAAGGAAAACAATGAAATTTATTTACAAATTTTCAAATTTAAAAAATTTGGATTCAGTCAAAAGGCTGCACTTGAGACCCGTCTCTTAGGGTCTTTAATCTCTTATTTACATAATATATTAAGAAGTAAAATCAATGTCTACGTTTTAAGAAATCTTACGATAGAGTTTGTCTGAAGATGCTTTTCAAAGAGACGAAATGCGTAACGCAATGGAATAATAAAGTTTAAATAATCAATTTCAATTTTATTTAAGTACAATGCATACTTATAAGACTGGTTTCATACAACTCTGGATCGCGTCAAGAGCGTAGGTAAATTTATTTGGTTTTCTGGATTACTATTCCGCTATGGAACGCAGCAATGAAATTAGCAGTTGCATTCACATAAAAGGTGGTGGTAGGATAACCAACTTCATGGTAACCGTAGTAAGCAACTTTACGCAAATGACGTTAAAAAAACAAAGATTCCTGCAGAAGTTTTATTTGCGTGTTGCTAATTTCTAAATGCATAAGTGGCCAATTTCCACAACCGGTGAGTGCTTCCTGGGGAGGGTCACCAACTACTAAATAAAATGAATACATATTGAATTTGAAATTTGGATTATTGAGTTTTTGTACACTTCCATGTATTTTGTCACTAACGACCCGGGTTTCACGACCCGGGAATACATATTGACTATGATGGTTAGACGATTAAGTACTAGCTCACAAGAGTGAAAAATGAATTAAGAATTTGTTTTTTTAAATGTCAAAATTATCAGCCACTGAGTAATTACTCTTAACTCATTATTTTTTGGGAATAATGTTTTGAAATTTCGTTTAGATTATATATAGTTTCTTTGATTGGTATAGATTTATATACCCTTGACACATGCTTCCTATGTATCATACATTCTATATTTTTGAATATTTACGGGTTATTTAAACTTTGTGACCTTGATAGAGACTGTGAACCACAGCCTCTCTGAGCAAAGTTAAATATTTTTTGATGAATCATATCACAATTTATTGATACGATAATAAATGTTTGCCATATTTCTCAGTGCACGCTGATAACATATGGACATCCAGCATACACTATGTCCAGCAGCGAGAGAATACTTATGATTCTACTAGAGAGGCCGTACTACCTTCACCAGACAATTTGCTGGGTCTTTGGCTTATCGATATTCTTAATTACGGTTATCGATTCGGCCACGTCAGAGTCACCTCATCGCATTGTGATATGGTAGTTTTTCATTTCTCAATAAACACTTTTTAGAATCTTACTGACAGCTTGGCAGACAAACACTTTCATTTTCGCCGAGCCGAATCTCCATGACGGCTCATCTCAATTTTGTATTCACCCCATTCTCAAGCTTTGCTGATACTAGATGTCAAGAAAGACTTTCTGACAGCTTAACACACCAATTTAAGGGAACTCAGTTTGATGTGAAAATCTGATTTTGTTGGATTTGACACAACCTGGTTTTGTAAGGACAAAAATAGACGCCTTTAGTCCCTGTCAATACACAATATACAAACACCATTTGTTCATTCGAGGCGCAACCGAGTCTCGCAAGAAGGATTCCATATCGTGGCATTGGGACCGAAAGAGTATCTTGTGGATTGCCACGATTGCAGTGGGTATGCTGCATAGACCGCTTAGTCGGGCTTTACTTTGTTAGAATTGAAGTTATAAGTTTTTTACTTCGTCAAGTATTTTAGAGTTATTATTGCTCCTTTTATAAGTTAGCAGTTTATCCTCAGCCGGTCACTATCTACTGTAAGAATTCCCAACCAATGTACACTGAAACATTTGAAAATTTTCTTTTCCTATCATTCTATGGATATTGACTATGGAAATCATTTATAGTGAATTAAATGATTTCCATAGTGAGACTCATTTAAAAATAATCAAAATTTTGGTTCCAGGGTTGCACCAAATCCATGGCTACATACAGAAATAGGAACCAATGCTTATTATTTACATAGACCGATTGATCTCACGAGCAGAGATATTAATGCTCACAGCAGATTGAAAGATTTACAAAGAAGCAAAAGTGTGGTTACCGTGAAGAAGAAATTCGAAAACGGAAAGAGATACCGTTCACTCTCTACATAATGGCATAACTGTATATTAATAATTCAATATTTTGTATATTTATTCTGAAAATTTTCTATGATTTTCTTGACAGCTGCAGCTGTTTTTTAAGTATCAATTGCAATAGGCGAGGTATGTGCCCTCAGAATACATAGTAGATAATGCTCTAAGTGAGTTTTCAGTACTGAATGTAACTAACCTTGCACTGTTTCAATATTATCTGTCCACCTCTTGCAAAGGTAGCCAAGATGTCGAGTGCTAACTGTTTACCATCGTAGACCCTGAGGAGTGCTCTGACAAAATGACTTTATCAGATCGATGCTGGATGATTTAAAGAAAGAAAAAGGCTCTTTTAGCAGGTGATTTATTCACGAGAGAATTTTATTTTGAAAACCTGGATTGTCTTTGTCAACATGAATAGGTTAGGGAGAGTGGATTAAGCACCGTTTCAACCTCTCAGCAATTTCAAGGGACATTTCTTTCAGTGATGTTCATCTCCGCATAGTTAAGTCAGTGAGATTATTGTGACAAGTGCAAACCAACCCATGTTAGTGTGGTATATAATGTATTGCGAGATGTGATTCCATAAAAATGAAACAAACAAGATTTTTGAGAAAGATTTATTTGCAATAAAAATAAAACATCTTATGAGGACAATTATTTTGTTTTTTAATCTTCGTCTGTTTTACTTCTCTTGGCGCTTTTTCCCAGATTTGACAGTGGATTCTTTTGCCTAGCCTAAAACAAAAAAAAAATATGTTTTAATATAACACATTGATATCAAATGTTCTCAGATTTCAACTAAAAGTTTAAAAATGTTATATTAGGTATTTCAACGATAGTTATGACTTTAGTTTGTTTTTTTTATGATCATTATAAATATGTGCAAGTGGTACAAATGAATTGTGTTTTATTTTTTAAAATATAATGACTCTCCATCAAGAATTGACAGTTAACACCTTAAAAGTCATTGTTTTTTTTAGTTGTGTCCGCTTCCAATATAGACAATATAATATAGACTTTCGTTGGAGCATCTCCATAGAAGTTCAACCTCTCATTTTTGCGAGACTAAGGATGGAAGGATGAGGCTAGGATAGCAGTTAGCCAATGTCTCTCACTATGCCACGTTTTTTAGTATCAGATGGGTGGGAAAGAAATTTTAGACATTGTAAACATCCATGCTTTCAAACAAAAAATTGTAAAATGAAAGTGTTCGTACCAGGATTTGAGCCTGTGGACACTTGCCACCAAAAATGATGACGATGACCGCTCAGCTATAAACCTGGCATTTTTAGTATACATATTTGAAAATATTTTTGACTACTTTACTCTTGTTTGCATACAATAGAACAATTACGTTATTTGAAACTGCACATACCTTATTCTTAAGTGCTCTACTGCTACCGAAGCTATGTTTGTTCCTTTTCCGTTTGAGGGAATTTTCACTTGCCGGCTGTGCAGGTTTGTTGCTTGTGATTCCTTTCACTTGCTTGAGAGCTTCAGGAATAATATACTCCGGAACGTCAGCCAAATGTTGCTGTACTCGAACCGTGTGCAATGCTTTATCGTGCCGAAGAGCTAGCAACTCGTGTGGATTGTCATCGAAGAAACCCTGAAAATGTCATAACATACAAATAAGAATTTCATGGGAGTTCAACTAAAATTAATATAAACAAGCAAAAAAAAATTTAGAATGTGTGTACTTGTAAAACGGTATGAGTTATAGACATAACACAAATGATTTTTTTTAACGAGACGCTCTGCTATGTAGAACATATGGCAAACTGATGAATCATTTTGCTTCCTCCCATGTCAACCCAAGATCCTTTAGTTTTGTTATCAATTAAAAATGTTGTGTTATTTTAAACTTTAAATTATTTGTTTTGGGGATACAGATCTTGAAGATAATTTAAAGTTTAATATATAATAATTGGTATAAAAAAGTGGGAATGGACATTCCCACTTTTTTTATACCATGCCCACTCAAAACGTAGAGCTTATATGGACTCCTAATGGAGACACAGAGATTATTCTATGAGAACTGCCTTTTATTCAGTCCCTCAAGCTCACTTTTTTCAAGAAAGTAAGGATAGAAGGATGGAGTTAGGACAGCTGTAGTGGTTTACAATCGGATGGGTGGGAAGGAATATTTGATACCAATTAATGAAACTGCGATTCGAGCCTGTGGACACCTCAAGCAAAGAGTATGTCGTTGACCACTTGGCTTCACGCCTGGTAAATTAAATTGTATTACAGTAAAATTATTATCTCCTTACTGATGTTTCTGAACAAAAGGCACCTACAAATGAAAGTGTTACTAAATAAAAACTTACTTTAAGCTTTTTACAATTGAGGAGTTCAATTTTAATTTCTTTGAGTCGAGCTTCTCTCACTGCTATCCTCGTAACTGCTCTCCATGCGTCTTTTGATCTGTACCTGAATCCTTCGACTTGCTCTAGACAGAATTCGTATGTTCTGAAATATCAAAAAATAGTTAACTTTGTAATATAAATCAGAACAAGAGAAATACACCTTTTCGCCGCATTCGAGTCAGAGAGAAGATTAAATCGACACATCGTTGATCAGAATCAAATCAATTGATTCTACCAATTCGGTAATAATGATGTCATCACTAAAGCAGCAATAAGTATATTTTTTTTTTCATGTCCGCTCCCAATGTGGAGCATATGGTCTCCTAATGGAGGTATCTTAACAGAATTTTTCTATGAGAACTGCTCGTTACTCAGTTGCTCAACCTCTCTTTTTTCGAAGAGAGTATGGATAGAAGGATATGGATAGGACATGTAGGACATGACTAGTGGTTTTCGATTGAAAGATCAATTTATGAAAACCATCCGCACCAACCAACCATGGCCAACGACGCTACCAACTGCGCCACGGACTCCGACAATAAGTTTGATTATATTAGTGCAGCCAAACGATGCATCAATTAACAAGCCTAACGAGACCAGCACTTCTTAACTTTTTTGAGCCGTGACCCAAACTGGGGTAATAGTTTTGGATTCATAAACAGATAATATGAATAAAATAACACATACCAACAAATTTACTTTAATAATACAAAATACTGGTAACAAGTGTTGGTAACACCATGAAATCTTATTAAGAGAATTTATTATAACTAGTATGGACTGTGTCTGATTCTGCGGGCAATGCAAGGAGACCTCTCAATTGGTTACTTGTCAAATAAAATATATAGAATATGTAATTATCTCAAGAATATTGCTTTGCCGAAAATATTTCGCATCCCAAGGATTATGAACCACAGTTATATTGGGGGAAAATCACTTACTTTAATACATTCTCCATGTTGTAGCCTTTCGACAAATGTTCTTCAACTTCTGTCATTAGAGGTTTTTCTCTCATTGATACAAACGACAAAACAGTTCCCTAAAAAATAATACAATCCAGTAATTATATGGAAAATAAACAACTGCAAAAAATTAAATAGTAAATTTTAAAATAAATTGTATTACTTTGTCATTTCCGCGTGCTGTCCGCCCGGCTCGGTGGATGTATGAACTCACATCTGGTGGGAAATCGAAATTGATCACATTTGATACACATTTAAAATCAATGCCTCTGGACACTCCTGACTCTTTGTCTTTCTTCCGTTTCGATGGCAACTGTTGACCTTTCTGAAAAAGATTTATGTAATTTATGAATGCCTGAAGATGCCGAAAGGCGAAACCCGGGTCGTTAGTGACAAAATACATGGAAGTGTACAAAATCTCAATAATCCAAATTTAGATTTATGTAAGATAAAATATTGGGTGATTACAAAAGTCATTATCTAGTGATATTAGTATGTCACCATAAATTCAATTTCATTATATATTTATACAAGTGAGTACCCGGCATGTGTTGCAATGCTACTCAAAGAAATCAAGTTTGTGTTTAAATTCTGTTTATTGAAGAGCTTTTGGACAAACAATATTTTTTGTTTTCTGACTGGTGCGTGCACGAATAAATGAGAAGGTTTTCCGAGATGTCGCTATTTGTATGAATTTAATTCTTTATTTTAGATATTTTTTTAGATATTGGATATATCTGGATTGTGAAATAAGACATACTGTAAGTTAAAAATTAAAAAGTTGAGTCAGGCTCGGGCCGGACCAGGCCTGATTGTACTATGCCTATATCCTTTGCGCAAGTGCAAGCAATAACTTGACAAAGTTTTATCGGAATCAGATGAACGGTATGGCAGTGCATAAGATACGAACAAACACACATTGATTTTTATATATTAGATTGGTAGTGATATACAATGAGTAAGTAGTTAAAAAAATATATTTGACTTGTTATAATAATAATAGTTACTGATGAGGGTTTTTTATGATTATTAAATTATTGCTCTTTTAGGCTTCTAATAAAGTTCAAGAGTTAGATATTAAGGAATCATGGAAAACGGAAAGTTTTATTGAATGCTACATGCTAGATATTTATACTAAATAGTACACAAAAATGAATAAGAAAATTTTGATATGGAGAAGAGTTTAATGAAGTAATAAGGTACCTTTTTCTTCTTTTTTTCTGGTTCTACAGGAAGAAGTAGGCCTCCATCTGGTTTATCGAGGGATTTTTCATCTGATGCGATAATTATTTGATAAACATCTTTGTTGAATTGACTGACAGCCAGACAACGAACAGCAGCTGGTAACTCAGAATTCAAAACGCAAGAAGAAATTTTAAATTGTTCCAAGTAAAGTTTGAGTCTGCAAAAAAAAACAAATGATTAAGTACATGATAAACACTGGGGGTACTTTATTACAAATAATTCTGGAGTTTTCCATACACAACATTTTTATAATTAATTCAAAGTGTCAAACAAACTTATGGAGATAGCGGCAGCATCATCAATCAATCAATGCAGGACCGGCAATGAGCGGCAGATTTAAATTGATATTCAACAAATCGTTGCCTTTGTGGTGAACTTACCTATTCCACATTTGTAAATTACCAAGATATAGGCATTTGAAAATTTTAAGTCTTTACATAGGTTTTTCCTTGTCCATAGTCTTTTCATAACTGACAATATAACATACAACACTTCACAAATGCATTTATGGTGTTAGATTTATTTCTTTTCACCACCACAAAATTTAGTGCTATAAAATTATTTGGCCACATAAAAACATTTTTGAAATTTATGTGGTATAGGTCAGTTCATCACCAAAGTGACAATACATTCATAAGTTAACTATGACGCTGACTTACTTGTAACATCTGTCGACAGTCCTAACAAATATAATGGTTTTTCCTCTGACGAGATTGAGTTTAAGAAGGGCATAGAGAATTGCAGCTTTGTCATTTTCTTCCGCAGTCAGATGATAGTGTTCTAATTGAGAAGACGGGGCTAATTCAGGTTCTTCCAGTTTAAGAATGACCGGATTTCTCAAAATGATCTTTTTCAAGTTCTGAACATCTTCTGAAAGAGTGGCGGAGGCGAGGACGGCTTGGTAAACTTTGGGCATAAAACTGAAAAGCACAAAAAATATTTATATTAGTTATTTTCGTAGCATATCTACAAAAAGTATTGTTGGCTAGATAGCAGTTGACACAGCCGCTGAAGAGAATAGCGAAATTAAGCATACTAAAAATTCAGTCAAAGCAAACATTGAATTGTTCTCACTTCATTTTATATGAATCTTACATAATTAACTGATTTTTTTCCATGTCCGCGCCCATTATGAGCGTACACTACTAATGGGGCATCTCGACAGAATTTGTATTACCGTTTGTTAGTCAGTCTCTCTTTTTGTCTTTAGAAGGTAAGAAGAGAACTACTAGTTAGCGAACCACTTTCTATTCCCTGTTTAACAAGATCAAATAGTGGGCTGGTGGGAAGGAATGAAACAACATAAACCTCCACACTTTTTGGATTCAAATCAGAAATTCAAACATCACCGCACTAACAAAAACTCAAGGGCATTGACTACAGAGCAGAGAAAACAGCATCGTTGTTTATTGTTGCACCAGTCAGATGAGTAAGAATTTTCGACGAGAGCAACTAATCTTGTGACAAACTTATTTCTATATTGTAGAAACATTTGGTATGATTTTTAATAATGACGTAAGAACAGTGCGATGGCGATAATGTATGAAAATATTTTTGGACTAAATAATATGAATGACAAGACAATACATCAAGATTTCTCAGTATGTATAAAAATAATAAACAACCTCAGCAGCTCTTTCACTTCATCTTCATATCCAAATGAAAATACCAGATCGGCTTCGTCTATAACAAGCATTTCGAGGCCAGCTTTTAAATTCATGTGATTGGCTTTAATGTGACCCAAAGCTTTGGATGGTGTCGCAACAACAATGTCTGGCTTTTCCATCAATAAAGGTTTCATCAGTTTGATATCCCCATCAATAGATAGATCTATGCATCGCACTTCGCGTGCACATTTGAGGGTAAGGTCAGCTACAGCGGATGAAATCTGCAGAGTAAAAGAAATTATTAGTAATTTTACCGTCAACATTACGATGTTACAACACAAATCGGGGAACCTTTGATTGATGATATTTACATAATGGTGAGCGAATCTGTCTCGATTAACTTGGAAACAGTTCACGTGTTAACTGCAGACCACTCGTATCCACATCATATTAACATACAAAATGATTCTGTCAGCAGCCGATGCATTAATTTCAACACGTTTAACAATTGGCTAGCTTTGATGAACTCAGCATTATTTTTGTGGGAATTATTTTTAATATAAAGTTTTAATAAATAACTTTGTTATTCCACTGCTTCTATATATCATATTATATCACTTACATATGTTATACTATATCACTTACTTGGTTGCAGAGTTCTTTACTAGGTGCCAATATCAAAGCTTTAATGGTCTGCTGAGTGTCATTCTGTTTTGAATTCAAGATTCTTTGTATTGTGGGAACTGTGAACGCAGCAGTCTTTCCAGAACCAGTTCTCGCGCGCACTAAGACATCCTTGCCTTCTAATAATAATGGAATGGCGCGCTCCTGAATCAATGTGGGTGTCATCCAACCCAGTTTTGCAATAGCCTGTAAAGAGGTGGTAGTTTAAATAAAACAGACATTGGTTTAGGGTTGCTCTAATAATCGATTTTATTATCAAGTTTCTAATACAATGCTGAGTTTAATCGAATCCTCACCTTTAAAATTCTGTCGTCCAATTCCATCTCATGGAAATTGGGAACCTTCTCGTCATTTGATTCCCCCATTTTTGAAAATGCGGTATTATTTGCGATCTCTACACAGCACCGTTAAAACGCACTACTAATAGTATATTACTTTATGCGCACTACCATAACATAACCTCATCTAATATCATAGATAATATACTATCTAATATTCACACGAGGATGGTGGAAATGTCAGATTGAATAAACAAGAAAATAAACCATAGATACATTTGATATATAATGACAGCTCTAAACACTTTTTCCCTATAACCAAGTTATCCATTTAATTTAGTAAGACTTACAAATCAATTTTTATGAATCTTATAATATGTGAAGTTGGAAAAACTGCGGTATAATTAAAATCCTTTTACATTTCTTATTCAGTTAACAAATAATATTGTTGAAAAAGTCTTTAAAAATTTTTAAACAAATTATACATATACGTAGGCACCTAGCACAATTTCTGTAGGAATCAAAATATAAATTAGATACCGTCCAATAATGAATAACCTTATGCAGATTTTTAAACTGTTTTCGAGTAGATGCATCTACAAGAATTTGTTATTTGAAGAAAAATATTACACAAGTGTTTTCATTAGTTCACTGTCAACTATTCGTAAATGCCGTTAGGTACTCTAAATGTAATCATATTAATAAAAATATTATATTTTTTACTCCCTTGTGTATATTAGTCTATGGCTAATGCCATAGATAATAGACATATATATGCTCTCATCTGTCAAAAATTAGTTAAATAGACGTGTTTGCAGTGTTTTTCCTAATGAAAGCATGATGTTTAAATTTATATTGCCTGCAGTAAACATATTTAGCCAAAGTAATTCAACACCGAGAAACATTCTATTATGTTGCACCAAACCCAATACTCTATTTCCACAATTATTAAGGGCTTTTTCAATTCAGCCAAATATACAAATTGATAACCATGAAAAAGTCATAAATGTCGCTATTATTGGTCTCCCGAATGCCGGAAAAAGTACACTTATCAATAGTCTGGTGGACCGCAGAGTGAGTAAAATCCTTGATAATGAATATTTTCCTTTTCTGTACTATGTTAACTTCTTTTTATCTAGCTGTCGTATAATCAATTCCTTTTAAACTGTCAACAATCATAGAAGATAGGCGTTATCGATAATAATCACACCGTAAATATGCTTTTCTATACAAAATGCTACTCTTTTTCTTCCCGAAAATTGAATGCCGCTAATGATAATATAGTTTCGTAGGAAATTTAATTACAAATAGGAAAATGCCAAACTATCATACATGGCAAACAGGGAAACCAATACTTTACGCGAATTACACGATATATTATATCAGTCTGAAAAGTTCTCCATAATTTGTCAAAAAAATCCGTAAAGCAAAATTAAAATGTGAATATTCTGTAAGTATTTCGCATAATTTACTGGTTTCCTTGATTCCGTAGTTTGATTTTGTGCCAATTTCTTTCATTTCTTCGTAATTAAATTTAATAGATAACGGCATGGTTTTTAGCAGCAAAATGTCCATGGTGGTTGAGCAACTGAGTAACAAGCAGTTTTCGTAGAAATACTTCCACTGTGATACCTCCACTAGTATGCCATATGCTCCACGTCGGGAGTGGAAATGGCTAAAAAAACCGCATTCATTATCAGTTTCGTTGATTCCCATGTATCATAATTTGGCATTTTCCTATTCATAATTCAATTTCCTACAGAACTACATTGCTTAAAATAACACTTTATATGGGTATATAGTAAATTTTCAGATAGAAAAAGAGTACCATGTTTTAAAGAATATTCACTGTAAAAATAAATAACTTCTAACAAAAAAGATGTATAATATTTAAAATATGTTTACCAAAATCCTTTATCCTTTACTCATGGTAATCCAATATCCTCATAATATGTTTATTGACATAAACTGCTGTTATTTGTCATGAAATCATTTGACAATACACTGTTCATTAATTACTCGTTATTATTGCAGGTATGTGCTGCATCAAATAAAGTACACACAACTAATAAAATGGCAAAGGCATTTTATACAGTAGGCAATGCGCAAGTTGTTTTTATCGACACACCTGGAATAGTTACAATATCTGAAGAAAAGAAGTAAGTATGACCTTGAAATCTTTCTTGATGACTCAATAATAAAATAAATTAGTGTCATGTCTATTTTATGTTCTATAAAAATCCTTGCAGCTTTAAATCAAATGCAAGTAAATACTGTATATCAGAGTTCAGCAATCTTTTACTGACACAGGCATCAAAATGGCTTGGTTATGACAGTGGGCACTATATCTTAATTGTGTTGGATGAAAGAATAGAGGGCAATAAACCAAATTTATTAAATCGAAACAAATTAAAATCATGCACAAGTTTACACATACACTGCCAAAAGTCATGATTAACCAATGCACTTATTGCTTGCTTTACTTGAGCAGCACTGAGATATATTTTTACTAGCGAGAAAGAGAATAACAACATCGTCATCTACCTTAGTCTATAGACAGCTGTTTACTGGATATTTCTCGAAATTATAAACATTGGTACCATGTAAATTTATAGTCTTCAGAATTTGAAGAAGACTCCGCCCCGAAGAAGAAGAGAATAATGCTCTAAACTCAAAATCTGTCTTGGAGCTATAAGAGAGTTAAACAACATTCCAAAAAGATTTTTTTTGGGTAATACAAAAGGAAAATATTTAAATTTCTACCATATCCCTTTCTGATTTTCTCTAGAAACGATAGCATCACTCATTTATTGAAAAACAGAAAACTTTTAAAATACCAGATTGATGTGTTGAGGAAAAATATTGCTGAAAAATACTTCCCACTAATCGACTTAGGTGCATTCTTACAGTAAGAGTATTGAGATTGCTAACTTATTTCTTATTCAGATTCAATCTTTCTAAAGAAATGATGCTTGATGTCAGTGCTGGATTGAATAGAGCTGATGTTATTGGAATTATACAAGACGTCAGCAATACATGGACTAGAGATAGCCTTCATCCTTTAATAATAGATATATTGAATAAACGACGAGAAACCCCAAGTTTTCTCATTCTTAATAAGGTAAATTTTATTTTCATTGCTACTCTTAAATTGGAAATTTGTAAAGGAAGTTATTAAGTTCATTTCGATCAATATTTCTTCTTATTGAAACCGTTGACCTCCTTTACCACAGTAAAATTATTCGCGCCCTTCACTCTCAAGTAAAAATTAATTTTCAAAATTACACAATTGCATCTATGCATTTCTCGTTACAAATAAAATAAATATAAGAAATTGGCTTTGGCAATTGAATATCGTTAAGTAAATAGGTGATATGTGCCCATAAAGCAAAAGTGTGGGAAGTTAGTATAATTTTTAATATTTTAGTTTAGTTCTTAAATGTCGACTACACATATTCATTTTTGTCAGTAAAATCACAGTGCAGGCACCATATTGCTTACACCTCATATTTTATGTAATACTTAAAATACCAATTTGATAACAAAGGTATGAAAAAAAACTTTGTATATTTCTCAATTTTATAGTCTTGTCTTTTGATTGATTATATTTTTTTTCTATAACACTCTGAAGTCAGATGACTGGCTACCTTTCAGTTTTAAATGACGGAAATACATAGCAATTTCTTTTTTTCAGATAGATATTTTAAAAACAAAACGAAAACTTTTAGATGTAATAAGGATATTGAGCAATGGAGTAGTTGCTGGTAATCCGGTCGAATTCGGATCGAAGCTGATCAAGCGAAGACCAGTGGATCTCAGCCGCGGATTCAATGGATTCTCTGATGTCTTTATGGTTTCGGCCCTTGAAAGAGACGGCATTGTTCGCATTAAAGTAAGTTGTGGACTATTTTACTTTAATATGATTCATCTCGCCTATGAATATTTTCCATTTATTTCCATAATATTATAATTGTGAAACTTTTTATGTAATTTGCTTGTCGCTTATTTTTTAACACAAGCGTATTTTTTATTAGTACACAAGCTTCTTTTGAAACCTATATAATTTGGTAAACGGGAATCGAGAATTGTAAGCGGCATTCAATAAGAATCTATGTCCGTTCCCAACGTGTAGCATATGGATTCCTAATAGAGCATTAGAAGTTGTTTTTAAGAGAAATCGTTAGTATTCAGTGGCTAAACCTTTCTTTCGGAGAGGGTAATAATAGAAGGACGGGACTAGAAAAAGACTAGTAGTTAGCTCACTCTCGCTATGCCCCCTTTTTTACTCAGATTGATGGGAAAAAAATTTAAACATCACAGACATCTATTCCTTTGAATGAAAATTATAAATCAATATGAAAAGGTATTTGTTCAAGAATACGAACCTTTGGACACAGTGACCATAGTCGACACAACCCCCAAGAGCCTTGACTACTTGGCTACAGTCCTGGTAATTTATTTAATCTAATATTAATGATCTTTTTTTCTCCCCAGGACTACTTGGTTGCAAACGCCAAGCCGTGCAAATGGCCGCACCCAGTTAACGATTGGTCCGATCAGACTCCCGAGAAATTGATCGTGGATACAGTCAGGGCCAAGTTTATGGATTTCCTTCCACAAGAAATTCCTTACAAAATCATCACAGAAATAGAGTTGTTCGAAAGAAGACAAAATCCGGATCGAGTGGTAACTTCAATTGTTGTAACGTGTCCCACCGACAGAATGGCAAGGTTGATTGCTGGCACCGGGGAAGGAAAGCTGAAACAGATCACGGATGCAGCCAAATATGATCTGATGCAAATGTTCAAAGCACCAGTAACGCTGACAGTATCACTCCGTACAGATATCAGAATACATCCTGAATAAAACGGTACAGCCTCAAAATAAACCCTTATTAATAAACAATTATATTGGTTAATAGTATTATTTTGCAGTATACCAGTAATTCATTTGAAAAAGGAAAATAATCTCCTGAAATAAAATTTACGCGAGTTCACTAGTTCTGTAATGGAACGCAATGAAATCCCGGTTTTACATTACCCAGCCCAATGGTTTATGATTTACATCCAACACAATGGTTTCAGTCACATTTACAAATGGGACCTTGGGCTGTTTTATAATTACTTATCCATCTTTGAATGTCTGATGGCACTCGATGATTTCCCTGACATCTCATTTTGATACAACCAAGTTAGCAGAGCATATTAATATGCACTTGTATTAAAACATTTCAAAGATGTTAGCACATGGAGCGGTATTGCTGCACTATTGTGTATTATATTTTGCCAGTCTCATAATTTCATTTAAATTATCAATAATTCTTCATATATATAATGGAAATCGGTTAAAACAATGTATTATTCTGGTCCTGACAAAATACTATGTAATTTATCTTTCTTATTGTTACTATGGTTCAAAAATTGGGCAAAAAAAATAACACGAAAATATTTCAGTTCCTCTGGTTTCATGTTAAATGATTACCACTGTACTTACTTATCTGTTATTTTGGGAGTCACAGTCAGTTACTCGTCATATGCTTCACAAATGATTATTATAAGAATGATATTGAAAATGCCAAAAAAAACTTCCTATCTATTTGACAATAATACTTCACAATTCGTTAGCTTAACTGTCGTGTCAAATATTTTCTACTATCTCTTGAATCATAAAATTTATTGATAAAATCATAATTCTTACACTTCTTCTTTATTATTCTTGTGACTAATCAAATTTATTACACAAATAATTTATTTTTTGGACGTAATAAAGCTGCATTCAATTAGTTGATGCAATAAAAATGCTGTCAAAATAAATTTATAAAGATTTTAATGGGAATGGACTAACAAAATGAATTGGGATACGATGGAGTAAATGCTCACAGCATCTAATGTTTGAAAAATCCCAATGTGGAGCATACGGTCTCTTAATGGTTTAACATTATTCATATAACATGCGTAAAATTCATAGAATAACATTGACTACATTTGAATTTATTGAGTTTTTAAACTCTTCTGAACATTTTGCTGAAATGTAGATTAGCTGATAGCTAGTTAAGTCGATAATATGCATAAAGTATGAATGGATTATGAAAAGTAGAGTAAGTTTTTACGTTCCCTGTAAAAATTAAGCTAGTCCATTGTATCAATTCGAATAGAACTCAACAATTGAAAATTATTATTCTTTTGTACTATATTGGCAAAATTTTCCCTATCCGCTGTGACCTTGAATAGAGCTGGAATGTCGAAGTCAAAAGAATCTCTCAGATTCTTGCTACAGAAAGTTTTATTCCTCCTGAGGTATCGGGTACTGGAAATCCTCCTTTCACAGAAAATATTTCATAGAATTTGTTTCCTTCTTTTTCCAATTATTTTTTTACTGATGTTATCAGAAAATTTATCAGATTCAATTTAACATTTACAATTATCACAGCGGTAATGACCAACAAATATTAATTAGTTTTTATCATAGATAAGCTTGGCAAGTCAGTACAAGGTATTGACATACAGTCTCATTAAGAAATATATTTATAGATAAAATAAAATTTATCCAAGGTTGGTGTTGTCATGAACAGTGCAATTAGCTTTATAGATAAAAAGGACTTACTATCCTATATTATGGAGCATATGTATAGATGACAGATTTATTTTTTATAACCATGTCCGCTCCCGGTGTGGAGCATATTGACTACTAATGGAGTGTATCTCAACAGAAGTTGTTGTACGAGAACTGATAAACTTCTCTTTTTCGTACACAGTAAGAATGGGGCTAGGACAGGACTAGTGGTTATCTAATCGGATGGGTGATAGGTAATTTATAAGACATCCATGCCTTTGAACACAAATCCATAAAAAGCTTGAAAAATAAATTTATACATCTGTCCAAACTGAGATTTGAGCCTTTGAACATCGCAACCGATGCCAACCACATTAAACACTCGTTTACATGCATGCCATGCACTATACTACCCTCATAAGTGGAATGTCAGCAAAATAAATATTCAGAGCATTGAAGCATCAACTGTGATTTTCGCATCCCAAAATTATTAAATTATTCTACGAGTTTTAAAGTTTTAGACTAACTCTAAAGAGTTTTTTTTATCTATTCTATATATACAAAAATGAATGTTTGTCCTCTATGCGTCCCTTTACCATTCATCCGATTTCGATCAAACTTTGGTGAGTTGTTGTGAGCACGCCCGTGAAGGTGTCTGAAGAAAAAAAATTAAATCTGAAATCTAAAAAAAGGAATCAAATACGTACAGTTAGTGACAAAAAAATATTTTACATCCAAATCCAAAAGCACTTCAATAAACAGAATTAAAGCACAAACCCTTTCTTTTCTTGAGTGGGATTGCAACGCATGCTGGGTAAAACAGTACTCAAAGAGGTAAGTTAAAATATTTTTTTAATTTCATTATAGAAAAATACATTTGACAGTTATATTGCAGTTCAGACTTTCACAACAGCTTTACCAGTGTTCTCTCCGCGGAGCATACCAACGAAAGCTTCAAACATATTATCAAATCCGTCAGTGACGGTTTCTCTGTATTTCAATTTTCCTTCTTTGATCCATTTCATATTTTGAGTAATACCTTCTGTCCATCTGTTTGCCCATCTATTAACAATGAAGCCTTCCATTCTGAGTTCTTTGAAGACAAATGTGGGCTGCAGAATTGGAACTAAAAATCGAAAATAATAATAGATAAATGGGAAATTAAAAAATTATTTCATTTTAAGCCCATATCACGGTTGGCACATACCAGTAATCTTAAGTAACAAGCTGTGCTGTAGAAACATTTGCAAAGATGATATCAACTACGTCATGGCATAACACACTAACTTAAGCACGGTTATTTAATATACATTTTACAAGGTATACAAAAATATTCTTACAAATATATGACAAGAATTTACAGATAATCATACAAATTAAAAATAAATGAAATTGAATTGTTCACAATTGAAATGTTAAGAACATCTTACAAATAAATAACTACTAATCTGTAATCAAAGGTTAATCTCATATTAAAAGTGAATTTATAAGAAAAATATAATGTGTTTTAAATGGAAAAAAATTACAATAATATTGGCAGAGCCACTCGAATAATTTCAACAATATTTATCAAAAAAGCATACATATTTTCACAACCCCAAATGATATTAAATCATCTTTAAGTTTAGCAAACTTAATTGAAAATTGATGTGAGAATTTTGTTATTAATATCTAACTATGAAAATGTCAATGCAGGGATGAAGGAGTTCAAAAACCACATTTCAACCTTAATGAATGAATCAGTGATGCTAGTTAATCTATTAAGTTCATTAAGTCTCGTTAAGTAACTTTCAAGTGAGTCTATTTCCATGTTATGCGAGATTCAACAAAGTGTATAATGAAGTCTTGCTGGACTCGCCTTTGGGTAATTTATTGACATCATCGTTGTAGGAAGAGATTGATCCGCAAACTGCGATTCTGCCGTATTTGTTCATTTGGTTCAATACAACTGAGCTAAGATCTCCACCTACCTGAAAAATAATCGTATAATTTGTTTCATTTGATCTCTTTAACCTCTCAAGGATTGTGGATACGATTTTTTTTTAATTTTTAACGTTAATTGTCCACTCTCATAGTAAAAAATATTCCTGCACGCCATTATCGCATAATTTAAATATGAAAATATTCATAAACAAAAAATCACGCATGAATTAGTTTAATTATTAGAAATTTAAAGTCGAAAACTTAAAGGGATATTAAAACCGCTTAGAAGAGCGGTAGAGAAAAAAATATCGCATACGGCTACAGGAAAAATTAGAATATAAAGCTATATCTGCAATTGATTTGCATGCTGTGCATGTCATATGAATTCGAAGGGTTAGAAACAACTATCAAGAGTTTAGTTTCCACAAAGTTACTGCTGAATCCATTGCAAATATTACAGATCAAGTCTCCTTATTTATTGATTCATAATTAACAACCTTAAATCAGGTCATATGACTTGATTATATTATAATTACATTGTCGAAATAGCAGTCTACTCCTTTCGGGGCAACTTCTTTAAGGGCCTGAGCAGTGTTGACCTTCTTATAGTTGAAGGCGTGGTCGAAACCGAGTTCGTCCATCAGCCATTTGCATTTTGCATCTGTGCCAGCAAACCCGATGACTTTGCAGCCTGTACAAAAATGATGGAATAAGTTAGAAGATTTTATAAGTTGAAAATGCTTTTGGTCTTTTAACCCTTTGATGAAATTGTGGAATTTGTGTTTTCATTATAAATATAATGCCTTTCCACCAAGCAGTGGCAGTTAACACTATAAAAGGTTGGAAATTTGATAATGATGTTATATCATTGGTATTATAGTATGTATTTTTTATTCACTTACGAAAAGTTTGAAAATGGATAGCTTAGAGGTCTTAGAAATTAATAAAAGCCTTTGAAATCAATTACTACTAAATAACACTATTAATAAGACGGGTTGCTCCTCCAATTAAAGAAATTATTTTAATTCTCCTGGATTAAAATTCGATCTGCTCCCTATTCGGAGCATGCAGCTACCACACAGCGCTCCAAGATTTCCTGTCACACGCTAGCTTATTGCTTCCTCCCAAATCATGCCAGTGTATCGTAGCTCCGCCGAATACATCCTATGGTTGGAAGAAGAAACAGACAAGGTTCCTACACCCAAACAATATTAATTGATATGTTTACCTTTAATCTTGGCGATTTGGCCGACATGAGCACCTACCGCTCCAGCTGCACCAGTGACCACAACGGTTTCTGACGCTTTAGGCTGACAGAGTTCTAGAAGACCAAAGTATGCTGTGTTTCTGTAAATAAAAAAAAATAGAAACCATTAAGCACCATTACAGTAAAGTTTCTTAAGTTACTCCATTATAATTACTTCAATAGTTGTTCTGTGATCACATTGGTGACTTGTTAAAGTTTCGAAACTAATAGAATGAGTAAGCTGGGATGTTTATTCAAAAGTATAAAATATAAATGAGCCAGGCAGCTCAAAATGAAAACGTTTAGATTACAACAGATGCATGCAAAACAGAGAATAATATCTGTCATATATATAAAAAATAAATGAATTCTAACAACATAAATCTGATTCAAGTTAAACAATTAATTTGATTTCAAAGTATCAGTTAATATTAAATTATTATATTTTGATATTACTGCAAACAGGAGTTTCTGTAGTAACAAAAATTTAAGAAATAGCTATTCTGAACCAGCTGACAATTTCACAAGTGTTACATAATACATTTGGCCTTGGAAATCTGCAATTGCATCGTTAATAATTAAATGTTGCACAGTTGCCATTATTTGATTGAACACAAGTGTATATCTGGTTTATGTAATGGTTAAAAGTCATGTAAATTTAGATGCTGTTTTGTAATAAATTATTTATAAACCCAGATACAATTATTTATATTATGTTGTATACAATGAAACATTTCACAAAATATATAAAGCATATGAAAAAAAAATGTTTAAGCTCTCAATGACGCGCAGAATTCGATTAAGTATGTGCATCGATTATTTAAAACCATATTTCGCACGGATTTAATCTTCCCTGATTGACAACTTTCAAATTGTGGTGAAAATCACACGCAGAAACTAATGAATTAGTTGCAAACAAATGCTGATACGCGTGGCTTTTTTTTGCCATGTAATGTGGTGGAACAGCGTTCCGGCACCTTTTTTCAGGGTATTTTTTATGCAAGTCGAAACAATTTTCAATTTACAATTTTATTTAGTAAAATGCTTGACAAGAAGTGAGTTCCGGCACCTTTTTTTTCTAAAAAAAGCCCTGCTGATAGGTCAATTTTATTTTGGTTATATTTATTGCGATTAGCAGTTTACTGGCTAAAAAATATAGGTATGTTTTTCTTAATTGGAAATACAATACAATGGCAAAAATAAACTGAAAATAAAAGCATGAAATTTTAAAAATAAAACACAATTTTAAAGGCCTGTATTTATTGGGTCAGTAATTAATCAAAAAGGTCAGTAATTAATTCGATAAATGGTCAGTATACACGTGGTCAGTTAATAAAATAAACGGTCAATAATTTATATAAAATGGTCAGTTATTAAATTAAACCTAATTTATTATTTTATCTTTTAAACTTAGTTAACCTAACTTTCCTTTAATATTTACTGACCGTTAATTGAATTAGATACTGACCAAATAATTAGTAGCCAAGAACAGTCACAACTGGTCAGTTGATAATGCTTGTGATGAGCGAAACCGGTCCTGATCATTATAAACATGTGGAATTAGTGCAAACAAATTGTGTTTTATTTTTAAAATATAATGGCTTTCCACCAAGAATTGACAGTTAACACCTTAAAAGTGACAAGGATGAAACACAAAAATGTTGTTTAAAGTAGACATATTAGTTATTGCTTTGAGACATTCATATAAATTAAAGACATTTATTTCAGGATTAAAATATTTACCCGGGCATTCCCAGTACTCCAAGACCAAGAGACGCCGGCAAATCACCCATCTCTGGAAGTAAGTATTCACCGACGATGAGTTGGTGCTCTTTTGATTCACCAATGATGGTGTAATCTCTCCATCCGAAGTTACCAACCACACGCTGGCCAACGGGGAAGCCTTTATTTTTACTTTCGACAATCCTAAAAAAAGAAAAACGAAAATATTAATTACATTGCATAAAGTACATACATAGATGAACTATAACATACAATGTGATGAAGATAACAATTTAACTTATCGACTACAGTTGATTAATATTCTTGTACGTGCACATCATACAGTAGTCCAGTGCTCCGCAACCTTTTCTCACCCACGGCACACTTAAGCACTCATTAGTATTTCGCGGCACACCACAAACCAAAATATGTGAATTTCATAAACAAAAAATTCATTTTATTAATTTATTTTTAGGAGCTAATATATTTTTTAATAAAAGCCATTTCAACCCTTTCACTTTTTGAAAGTGATAGGACGATTGGCACATATTTTTTTTTTGAAAATTAATTACAAAAAAAGCATTTGTAGAAATTGTTACTAAAAAAAATGACTAAACTTAACTACCATGAATTAGCTAAGCTAAGTATCGCCTATATTCGGATAATCTGGATTGATACTTTTTCAAAAGTGCGTATATAAGGCTCTTGATTTGATAATGTGTATTATTGTGGTACATTTGTTCACTGTTTGTAATAATTCCACTGGGAAATTTTTCGCCATCAATGCTTCCCAATATATGCAGCAATGTTGAATGCTGTTAGCTTCTGTTCGATTTTTTCTCATTTGTACGAACTGCCTCGTAGTCGACTAAGATCGGAAATAATATTGAATGCTGGTCTGCATATAAGCTTGCCGTGCACATTTTAGTCTCTCTAAATGATTTTGATATTTGCACATAATTTCAAAGATTTTACTACCAAGATTCGAGATTTCTTTTTCACCACCTAACCTGAAATTGATAGTCTTCTTTGCAATGAAACTAAAATACAATATATATATATGAACACAAAGATAACAGGAAGTAAACACGGAAAAGTAAAACTGACACAATACAGAAAATAACAATGATTGATATATTACTGCTTGAAAAAAGAATCTTTTATGGCAGTTATTTAAATTGTTATTTGTAAGGTCCTTATCCAATTAAAGATTTTTTTATTATAATGTTTTCTCTTATTTGTTGAATCGTAATTGATGCTATGTTATAATTAGTTATTTTAGTGACATATTAACACGTTAGCTCCGGGGAACGCGTCTTCCGAATCGCGAAGTTATTTTTATTGCGGCGGGGAACGCGTTTTTCGTGCCATTCGATATAGGCGACATTAATCGCTCAGAACTCTTTGATTGATCTTTTATTTTTTTATTGTCGTAACACTTATTGTTCACAAGACATGCATTAATGATATCCTAATTTCTTTATGGATTGCAATGTCGGCAATTCAAATAAAGCCATTTAACTAATGTCATATTTTATGGCTTATCTCAAAACTAAAGATAACAAAACATATCACAATGCTATGTTGTAATCGAGCAGTTGAGCAGTCTTATCTGTTGAATCAACCAGGACTCTCCAACATTTGGAATTTAATTAAAATAAATAACATACAACTACGAATGTTTAACATTAATATTGGACAACTATTTGACATTCATGTTTGATTCATAATATTATTGAAAGAACTTGATCAGTTTAGTACAAAACACATTTAGGAGAAAATTCAAACTTGTTTTCGCGTAATTGTCGAATGGTCAGTTTCATCCTATTCTTTTTTAAAATCAATTCCTAAATATGGATGAAGATACGTGTATAGATAAAATTTATGAGGACAGATGACAACACATCCTTCACGTTTTGATCCACCTTTCAAAATCTTTGAAAGATTACTATCCTGTTAAAAATAAAAATATGGTAAACTTCTTAGAAGGTGTCGTGCTTGTGCAAAGCAGAATGTTAGAAGGGAAACGTCCTATATTTGCCACCATTGCAAAGTTCCACTACATTTAGAAAAAAAATCTACACTATCACTTGAAAAAAACGTATTAGCTTACGTAATAAAAGACATATTTTGCTTAGTATATAAATAATATTGTGCTTCGTTTTACGAGACTTGAGACAAATATTTGAATTATGTTTTGGAAAAACTGCACTACATATGCCAACTGCCGGACGATATTCCTCGGTTAATTATAATACTTATTTTCATTTACAAATTTAGAGCCACTGATTTAGCAATGGAGACACAATAATCGATAACATCACGGGTTTAAACAATTGATGGAGTAGAAACAGTTGTTTAGCATTAAAAAATTATTTAGAATAGTCATATTAATGGTTAATAAGGTTTTATTCACAAGATTCTTTGATTACAATGCGGATTTGACAATTTGAGCCAATTTTCTACAAGTATTTCCGGCTTAAGTAAAAGTTATGTTGATTTAAATAAGACCATGATCATTTATCAATTTCCTGCGAATCAGCCCGCCGCTGCGCGAATTTTGGTCATATTTCCCCCGTTGCGAATGTGTTAAGAAGTCTATTAGTATTGGGAAATGATTTAATAAATACGCTTTTATACGATACATGGAATCACAAGAAATAAGTATGGAATATGTTCGGCGAGTTGTGTTTTATTTTTACAATTTCAATGTCATTCCAACAAGAATTGATGATTAACGCCATTCAAGTGATTAAATATTGATCATTCGGTGACGTAATATATTTGCTTAGTCATCTAATATTGCTTCCTTCATTTATCGCTATGTCATTCTGTCTAACATTAAAAACATCAATCATGATATTTTTTGCATTGTCATGGCTTGTCTAACTTGTTCATATATCATAATAATAATAATAATTGAAAGAGCATTTGCACTATAACTAAGAAATCTAATTATCGTGGCATATTTTTATTGAATAACGATTAAAGTCGAAAATAATGTGGGTTTTTCGCATTTAAGGAAACAGAATTCTAAATTTTGTGACTTGACTTCTTGATGGTTTATGAAGTTACAAATGTATGTACCTGATAGCGGGATTACATAATTCAGTTGGAGAAATTGGATTCGAAATATATCATAGATAACAAGAATAGATAAAGTAACATGACTTTCAAGAATGTGGATATCATTCATTGCAAACAGCACTCGATGTGAATGAGAGCTAACAAATTTTTTTTTGTGTTAATCTAATTTCATAGTATTTTTGAACAGCATTGGTTAAAACTGAATTTATTCAGTTTTTAAACTCTCTTCAACATTTTGCTGAAATGTAGATAAGCAGTTTGCTAGTTATGCCAACGATATGCTCTACGTTGGGAACAAACATGGTTTAAAAAAATCTAACATTAATCTAAAATTCGGTGGAACACAGCCCTTGCATAGTCAAAATTGCTGTATACTGCACATTTTTACAAAAAATAGCCATAAAATCTATATCATTGTATTCACACTCCCATAAGGAGGCTTCTTATCATCTATACCAGGTGTGGTGAACTTTTTTACACACACGTGCATATATAATATAGCAATTATGCTATAATTAATTTTTTACTTAAAAACATAAAGCGAAGCCTGTGTAATCATTTAAAAGCATGTTCCGATAAGATAGAGTGGGTTCATTCACCCTTCCAAGCAAAAATAAAAATAACCTAAAATGATTACGAATATCAATAAAAATGTTTCCAACATAATAACGTATTTGTGTGGGAAAAAATTAAGTATAAAATGAAGTCCAGATATCTTATCCATGAGTAATATATTTAAAAAATCTGTTAATTGATACGTGCCAGCTAAATTGTTGAACGTGCCATCTTTGGCAAGTGTGCCTAGGTTCGCCACCCCTGTCTTATACTATATCTAAACGCATTATCTATAATTCAAACAAGTTTGTCAAACTAAAATTATATGGAAAGAAGACTTTGCCATACCAATATTTTATATATATGGATAATACGTTATCAGCTTGATTTGAGATTATTTAACAATAACTTTACATGACTGATTTATTGCTACATTTAACGATACTATGGATAAAGATTGCAATAGCGGTATAACTGAAACCAAGATCCTAATATTTCGACTTTTTCTTCAAAATGGAAGAGTTTGCTATTTCGATATGACAGTATTTATATTATGGTGCTATTTATTAATAACTCTATGTTCAACAAGCGTCGAATCAGAGGGGGCATATTTGCAGCCGTATTTATTTGCACGAAGATCCGATTAAAATTGACAGGTTCTAGTATTGATGGTCTATTTCTTTAAAAATCTTATTTTAATTCAACGAAACAATAAATTTACAGTATTCAATCTTAGGCTTATGATATATCATAGATATTTTCAAATCGGTATTAAATATGAAATATTTAAATATTTTATTAGTGTGCTATCACATCTGAGTAATGAGAGTTATACCAAGTATTATATATTTTAATAGAATATGAATAACATGCAATCTATCTACTCACTTTGCAACTTGTCCACCAATCATGTCAGTGCCGGCTGGATATCTTATCATATAGGCCCTCATATATGGATCAACGCTCAGATACTCGGCTTTGCATAGATATTCTGAAATAAACATAAAATTTAACTACACTCTTAAATGCATTTATGATTAAATGAGACTTAGATTACTTCATTACAACTATCACCGATGCAGTTAATAATTCTGCACTGATAAAGTAAAATGTATCAAAAAGCCTTGTGATATTTTTTACAAGAAAACCAAATAATATTTACAGTTGACTCCCGATTCTTCATTTTTCAAGGGACACTTAAAAACCGATAAATACGGGATCCATTGTCATTAACACCATCGTCAGAACTACACTATATTAGCTTAGTTATATAAACTGTTTAAAAGATTATTCCAACATCAATCATTTATTTAAAAATAAAATATCTAAGTAAATATGAAGGTCCGAAGCAATTAGGTAAACCAGTGAACAACGCGCTGGCCTAAGAGATGCAAGATTTAAGGCTGAGACGGCGTCGATTGATGGCTATGAGATACATGTACTGCAATATTGGGACGCAATTCACCAATGTCTTTTTAATCCATATTTCGCAATCCATATTCTTTAAGGAGCACAAGAAAAGTACAAATACCTCGGTAGATATAAAATTAAATATCTAAGTGTTTTGGAAAAGGGGCTTACTTGGTATTATTAATTAATCGTTAAATTAAATGCTTTGAAATTTTATTGACTATTTGTAATTACGTGAGATTCTTATAATTGTTTAAGTAAAGGTGATGAATTAATGTTTGTTTGGTCATTAAGGCGATTATTGTCTTTTATAGTTGTCGAATGTAAATTTTAACCGAAATTGCTGATTCAAATATTGGTTAATAAAATAGCTTTAAAAGGTGTATTATTAAAAACTAGTGGGAACGCCCGTCATAGATGACGGTATTGAAATTGAAATACTGAATGTCTAAATTAGCTAGTTTTATTGTTTGATTATGATCAAAATGTATACCTACATGACGCGATAATAATAAACGGCTACAGACCGGTCTGGAATATTTTATATAGAATTAATATACAGTGCATAGTAAAAATACTTGGTTACTTGAATTTAACGGAACCGAGAGTTTTATTATTAAAATTAAAATATTCACTAAATAATTTAGTACAAACATATTATTAAATTTGTAACTTTCATTTATCTATGGCTAACCAGGTGCAGTAACAAGAATGTTTCAAAAATTCAAAAGAAAAATGATTTAAATCACTTTAGCTGGTTTAGCACAAATAGCTGGTTGAAAAAAAATTATGGAATTGATGATATTTGAATGACAAATTGCAATTGTATTTTTTGTTGTTCTTGATATTTATGATTGAAATTTATAATAGCTGTCCCAGATAAGAGGATGTCCACATTGTTTGTTTTCGATTCAAATAAATTATCTGATCATATCTAAATATAAATCGATAATAATTGTCAGAATGTAGCTAGGTCTATAAATGTTAAGTATGGAATTTTGGTTAAAAAAGATTGAAAAATACTACTGAATACCATAAAAAACAACAAACTTGTATTATCTTGTATGTGAAGCATTACTTAATCATTTCATCATCACAATAATTGTTTTATCTCGTTTGCAAATACAGACAACTTTATAATTGAATAAGTTGGTAGTTATTTTAATCAAACGACTAGGTATAATGACAGATGATAATCATGAGGTTATCCAGCTTCTAGTAAGTACTTTATTACTATTAACTCATTACTTATGTCTGTTAAATTTGACAACGTTGTAGTTCTACTGATTCTAGTGCTGGATTTGGAGCTTGGAACTGGAGTTCCACAAGTAGTGGAATAACAAAGTTATCAATTTGAATTTTCGATAAAAAATGAATTTCCATAAAGTCACAACCATTTAAAATATTATTAATAAATAAAAAAAAATATATTTCATTGATTTAAATAATAATGTCTTAATGGGTAAATATTTAATGAGATGATTCAGCAATTCTATTTCTGTTTGCTGATTTTGGTGATTCTTTACTTTTTCTTATTGAATCAATAAAGGTGAAGTAAGAAAAATGTTTATAGACAATAACATGAGTGAATATTCATGTTATGCTTATAATAGTTTGTATGTATTCTTCCTTTGCGTAGAATCATAGAATTAATAAAACTACTATGTATTTAATAAAGTACAGTAGACTGACTTTCATCGGGGATGAATCTTAAAAAAAAAACATGGTAGGTAGATTGATTTTCCGGTCAAAGAATCGAAACATGTACTTAATATCAATTTTAGTAATATACAGCTACAATCTAACTTATTTATGGATATTCTTTTAAGAACATTCACAGAATACAGTTGTCTTGTACAAAGTATGTAGTCAAATAGTAAAAGTATAATAAAAACATTATAGATTAAGATATAATTATAATTTAAGACATCGACTGAGGGTGCTTGATGGAATTTCAATATCAAATTTGGATTATTGAGATTTTGTACACTTCATGTACATGTATTTACATTAAATACATGGAAGTGTACAAAATCTCAATAATCCAAATTTAAGATATAATTATTAATTTGCTACTGATGCTCTACATGAGCCGAACCAGTTGATCATTAAAGAAAATAACAGAATCAGTACAAAAAAGTTTGTTTTTTTTTTATAAACCACCAACAATTGATAATTAACACTTTGATAAAAACTTTTATTCTCTAATTTATCGACTAAGGGTGCGTTATGGAATTTCAATATTAAATTTGAATTATTGAGATTTTTTACACTTCCATGTATTTTTTCCACTAACAACCCGGGTTTCGCCTTTCGGCATCTTCAGGCATTCATGCGTTCGAATGCATGAAGATGCCGAAAGGCGAAACCCGGGTCCTTAGTGACAAAATACATGGAAGTGTAAGAAACCTCAATAACTCAAACCTTTATTCTCGATTTTTAAGCATCCGCTTCAAGGAATTTTCCCCATCATCCTATTTAAGCAGGAGATTTTTGTATTTTCCATACAGTAATACAGAACAGATGAGATAAAATACTTCTTAATATTACAAAAATATATGTATATACTGCACGATTTTATGTCGTTTTTTTTTTCAATTAAAACAAACAGATTAAAATTAAATAAGTGTAAGTAGTATAAAGTATCAAATACCAAATGTAAAAATTGAGATTTGTGCACTGAGAAATAACATAGCTAATCCATGATTTAAAATATCAAGTACATATTACATAAATTAAATTTCAACAATAAATATCAACGATAAATTGGAAAAACGTACCCCCATCTTTCAATTCAGGAAGCTCCTCTTCCACAATTTTGAAGTCACTTTTCTTCGGTTCGCCCTGAAAGTGTTTTACCAGAACGTATTTCCTTGCCTTGACCATGTCTGAAGTTGTCGAATAAAGCCTGTTAACTAATCCAGATACTCGCCGGTAGCTCATGATTTATATTGTTTTTAAGTGACAATCAATTAGACATCACCTCCCACTCTAGAAGATAACACAAATATAGATTTTGAAAAATAAAAAAAACAGTATATCGATTATTTTTCTGTTAATATATTGATTAATGTTAAAATGAAGTTAATATATTGATAAGCAAGCGGCGTATCAGTTATTATGCGTAAGCAGGAGATAAAAACAGTTACAATTCACTCCGTTTCCCGGTATATTTGTTTACATATATACCATAAACAATAATATTATACTAATAATACATACGTCATAATTTTGACATTTTGGTATCCAGCTATTTAGGATGTCATATAATACACTCATAGAGAACTATACTATAATATACTTTATAGGTACAAGTTTATCTATATACTCATTAATTCTGATAGATTTATAAATATAGTGATCTCTTATCTTATTTTTTATAAATATTACAGTGTTTTATAAATTTTATTTACTCACGTTATCTTAAAAAGGTTTTTATCAACGTCGTCTAATTAGCTTCCTAATATAATCTATATTATCATAGCAGCCGCTACATATCGACACTTTCTACATATAACTACATAAGTGTGAAATATGTATTTGTATGTCTTTTGCATTTTCGTTTCCTAGACACTTGTATGGGTAGTCATCAAACAACAGGGAAAATTAGATTCAAAATAGTAGCACTGTCCCAATTTTGAAGAACATACATGATAAATAGTCGTTATTTTACAGTTATTGCATTTTGAATTTTTGAAATGCTCTCCTATAAAATCTCATGTTTGCAAATACAGGATCATACGCAGAGAATGTCAATAAAGTACTTATTTAATATAATCTGAAAACATCTCTTTCGATTTTCGATACAACTACACCTGGCGTTTTATAATCCTTAAAACACGATTTATTAAATTATTTTCATATATTTTAATTGCTAACAATGCTCCAAATGCACGCACCATTTACAAAAGTAAAGTTTTAAAATGATTTACGAGAAATTCTAGACATTAAAAAGGTTCAGTGTGATCAACTGACTATTGAGAATATTTTGTACACAAGTGTAAAAACAAGTTGTGGCTATATAAAGAAAACAATTTTTATTAGGATGATTTATACTTGGTAGGCGAAATAACCCCAGTTGACATTACTCGTAGACTAATTTACAAACTCTACTCATAGACTAGAATACTTAACTCTCCTTGTCTATGATATTCGTGAATTCGGCGACTTGAGCGTTTGAGGTTACCGCTTTTTCTCATAATCTCCTACAATATCTGTTAAACAGAATATGTCAACCGATTTTTATATACGATACTACGTAGGCCACAAGGGAAAGTTCGGGCATGAGTTTTTGGAATTTGAATTCAGGCCCGACGGCAAGTTGCGGTATGCTAACAATTCAAACTACAAAAATGACACCATGATCCGGAAAGAAGCTTACGTTCACACTTGCGTTATGGAGGAACTAAAAAGAATCATCCATGACTCTGAAATAATGCATGAAGATGATTCCATGTGGCCGCAGCCAGATCGTGTTGGGCGACAGGTACACTTCGCCTAGTCTTAACTAATTATTTATTATTTTAGGTTACCTTCGCCAACAAGTTTTGTTGTCTTTAATTTATGCACATCGTCTATTAAAAACACAAGATTTCTTTAGTCAGACTTCAACACGGTGTTCTGCTCATGTATTTATTCATTTCTAGTATGAAAACATCGGTAAGTGCAAAATTACCCTAGCCTGCAATCTTTCCATAGACTGAACTGTTATTAACTCGCCCTCATTAGCTTGAATGCTTTAAAATAAAGCATTTTGAATTTTTTAGTAGTATTTGCATGCATTTTATAAAGTTGTATTAAATGTATTGCAAATAAACTTGGAAAGTCAGAGGTATAATAGTTTTATTGATTGGATTAAAAATTAATATAATACAAACTGTTTTTTTACTTTTTTTTTTAATTGCTACAGAAGTTTCATTGTTTTAGAAGCATTAAGTTACTTTTCAGGCAGAAAAACGGTAGCATGTTGTAAAGCATATTTAACGCTATTTGGGTAATTGTTCGTATTGGTGGACGTTATCTAAAAAAGCATTTTTTCTCCAAAAAGTGCCCGAAATGTTATGTTTTAAGGTAGAATAGTCTTTCATCAAGCTAAATATATTCAATAGCGACGAAAGGAAACATTATAGCAGTGGTTTATCGCATTATAGTTGTGTATGTCACAAACATTATTGTCGGCAATATTGAAAAAAAGTCAGCAGTGCCAACCTAAAAACCTAACATATTCATGTGCGTAACAAACACATAAGAGTCTAAATAAGATTCCTACGAATTTAACTATCTTTATTTTACGTAAGGTATTTTTGGTAGAACTAAAAATATATTTCGATAAAATATCCAGTTCTACAAAGTTTTATTAGTTCGCTGATAGCTATTTCGGCTTCAGGTCGCGCGCAATATGACCAACAAAAATAAAGTTTGTGACATACACTACTATTATGCGATAAACCAATTTTAACCAATGCCTCCTTTCATCGTTATTGAATATATTCCATATATTTAGCTTGATAAAAGACTTCTTCCCTAAAACAATACATTTCGCATGCTTTTTGATGAAAAAAATGCATTTTTAGACAACATCCACCAATACGAACATTTACCGCTATTCGATATGGAGTACATAAACATAAATATTATTTTGCTTTAAGGAAACTTAACTAACCTTGGTAAATCTTTTTACAGGAACTGGAAATAGTTATCGGTGAAGAGCACATTTCATTTACAACATCTAAAACTGGATCGCTAGTCGACGTAAACCAGTCTCGGGATCCCGAAGGATTGAGGTGCTTCTACTATTTAGTGCAGGACTTGAAATGTCTTGTATTCTCATTGATAGGACTTCACTTCAAAATTAAACCAATCTAATATTAAGTTATTCATTAGTTTATACTATTACTTAGTTTAAACACGACATTTTTCTATTTTTAATAATACAGCACACAATTATTTAGACCTCTCAATAATATTATTTATTATAATTGGTCCGGAATTAAGCTAATTACACTACTATCTTGTAAAGGTGAGCCAAATTGTGTATACATTTCAAGGATGATTTTGTTTATTTGACAAACTTGTGATTGTTTTGTATTAAAAACAAACTAATCAAGGAAGACCATAATGAATCCAAATAAGTAACATATTAAAAATACCTCACTTCGCCTTTTGCACAGTATAGCTGAAATCAATCTCATAAAAACATATGAAGGAACTGGGAAAATTATTAGCAAATAAAGATTGCTATTAATCTTTTTTCGAATGACCCAACGTTGCAACATGTGACAGTTTTGTTCAAGTTATATTTATCGACTTAACAATAAACCAAATTGTTTTTAATATAAAACATTAAACTTTTCAGCAAATGAGAATAATTTTGCCGTGATCAAATCAGTACCAATGTATATTTCATTTATGACATAAAAAAATAACTATGGTTACACTAACTTTGATTGTGATTTTTGCAGTATCACTGCTGCAAGATAATCATAATATCCTCTTACCAAAATGAATGTGTTAAATATCTTATCTGAGATTGTTATCATTAAATTAATGTTAACTTATTACACATAGTAAAACATTGTTGATGACACATGATTTGACAATATCTCTACTAGACTCCGAATATAGTATGGTGACTTGTATATTGAGAGATATTTTGATTATTATAAACTATTTTGGCAAATTTCCTTTATTTAATTATATTTAGTAAGTTTGGATAGTTTGAAAATAATCTCACATCACGTTTACGTTGCTTGATGGCTTGGCTAAAATCGGTGTGATGTTTTTCTCTTCTAATTTAACGATATGAATGGATGTATTTGTAACATTTTTTAATAAACTCATTTATAAAAAATTCAATTTTTCAGTATTTTTCGTTCTTTTTTTCATAGTATATATCTTACAGGAACAAAAAAACTTTCTGGGATACATCAGCTTCAAAATGTGTACTTTATTAGAATTTTTAAAGTTTCTGGACATAGTTGCTGTTCAGTGACACACAAATACGTTTTTGCAGGATCTCTACTTTGTTTCTCCAAAATCCCAACCAGTTCCTCTCGGAAAAAATATGAGACGTGGGGCACGCCACTTCTTGAAGCCCCCTATTAAAAAATTCTGAACTTTGAGGAAAATAAAAGTATTTTAAAATATTTAGCAAATAAAAGTTTTCAGTGTTTTAGTGTTGAAAAAATGGCTTATAAGTAAATCGAATCTATATTAGATCTAAAAAAACATATCGAGTGTTATCAGTTCACTTAGTAACTCTGTTGATAGTAGAAAGTTTTTAGCCGTTTCAGTATACTAAATGATCTTTCTGCTACAACAGAGAGCTAATTTTTTTTTATTACAATTGCTGTATCAAATAAAATGTTTCAATGGCGTCCATGGCAACTGCCCCTTCTGGATAGAGTAGAGCTGTTTAGTGAAAGGTAAATATCAGACGTAACTTAACCTAACCCAACTTAACACATCATTTTGTGTAGTTTTCGGTGAAAAATATCATTTTTAAGCCATGTTACGACAATCCGTTCCCAATGTGGAGCATATGGTCTCCTAATGGTGGTATCTTGACAGAATTTTTTCTATGAGAACTGCTTGTCACTCAGTTGCTCAACCTCTCTTTTTTTCGAAGAGAGTAGGGATAGAAGGATAGGGCTATGACAGGACTAGTGGTTAGCTAATCACTCTCGTTACGCCCCGTGAGGATGGGATTGGTGGAAGGGAGGACTGAGACTACGAACAGAAATCCATAAATCGATTGAAAGATCAATCTATGAAAACCGTCCGCACCAGAAATTGAACCCAAGACATCCGTAACCGTAGCCAGCTACACTACCAACTGCGCCACGGACGCCGACCGTTATTTACCCATTGTTTTCTTTCTATTATAGTGCTATGTGTTATAGATAGAGAGATAGTATAATTTGATCTATACAGGCAGACAGATAAATCAAGACAAATATATTTATATTGCAGAATGTGGGCATTTAGCAGGGAGTCAATGTCGTCCTCTTCGTTAGCTGTATCCGCAAGTTCGAATTCCATTACGAACATAAATAAACTGATATTTCAATCGATTCATTGATTTATGTTCAAAGGCATGAATGTGTTTATTTTTAAAATAAAATGACAACATATGGAATTATAGCTGATGTCAATGCGCCATGAATTTGAAAAATGTAATGTTGACTACATAGAACAAAGAACAATTTTTCAGAATTGGAGAAAAAATAATCATTCTAATAAGAAAGAAAGAATACACAACGTTCATTACTGAATATGTCCACTACTTAAGGCATTGCATTGATCAGCCTATGCGGCGTTGCAACTGGCGGTCATACGGCCAATGCAAAGAATAAGTTTTATGAAGAAAAAATATGGTTATGTCTGTGATATTTACATTCTCCTCACCCATCCGATCCTACAACCGAGACATAGCGAGAGCGATGAGCTTACTATAGTAGTACCAACATTACTTGGCCGCCAAAGAATTTGGAACTAAAATTGTCGTTCTAGAATAAATTTCTTCAATTGCCATTATATGCAAAATAAATATCTTTCGAAAATTCATGTCTACTTTTGGTAACCGTCGCTAATTTCATCAGTTGTTTTTTCAAAAGAGCAATAGTATTTTTTATAACTAATTAGCCTTAAAAATAATAGACATTTTGAGTAATGCTAATTTCATTGTTAGAATGAAAAGTAATTAAATTTCATCTTTATAATGTAAAAATATAAAATGAATTTCAATGTCATTATATAAACGGAATCCAGCTGAATAAATTTAAAAATGCCCTTCCGTAAAGTTTGGTGACATGCATTTAGAATAGTTATATCCCAGGCCAATACATTTCATTTGCAACTCAAAAATTTTCTGTGCTCCCAAGTTACTCATTATTAAATACTTCTGTATTTTTTATAAAGACTTTTTATATATTTCTTTAAATATTCTATAGATACATCCTTTACTTTGTGAAAAATAATTTTCAATATAAAATAGAAATTGATAAAGTTACATTCTTTTACACAATCTTAATATTCATACTTTTTATGAACGTAAATAGAAAACCCTGGTCAGGTCCATGGTGCAGTGGTTAACGTCGTTGGCTAAAGTTACGGATGTCTCATGTTCAAGTCCCGCTATGTAAAGTTTTAATTGATTTTTAAATCGACTTGTGAATTTATGTTCGTAGGAATGAATGTTTGTGGTATCCAAAGTTTCCTCCTACCCACCCGATCCTAAAAACGGGCGTAGTGAGAGCGATAAGTTAACTACTAGTAATAAAATAATATAAACTAACATGCTTATCTCTGGTACTTTATAATAATACCCTGATCTGGAATTATTTTAGTACCTACAATTCCATATAATAGAAGTGTTTTTGTTTATAATATGGCCACTTGTTTTTACACTTGAGTAGACAAAATATTTGTTTATAAAATTATTCTCAATAGTCAGTTGATCACACTGAACCTTTTCAACATCTAGAATGTCTTGTAAGTTATTTTTAAATAAATCGAGTTTTAAAGACTACAAGAATACACCACACCAACCCACCATTGGTTTGTGACAGAGACCAACCAAATAATTTCAATAAGTCGCGGGAAACGAGCATTTCATGTTGACATGCTAACCTACCTAACCTAACCTAACCTAACCTACCTACTAATACGACTGCGTTTGGTTTAAAAAAAGTCCTGTTCGGATATTTTTATTTCCTGCTATATATCTTATAAATAATGAATTTACATGGTTTTAAACATAGTTTTGCTACTTTTTACGTTTTATTTTGTTCCATATCCACCAAACGCAAAATGTTTTATATTTTTGTGGATATGGAACAAGCCAAGACAATTATTTTTTCGGGATACAACTAAATATCTTTTATTATGACTGTGTGATAACATTGTTTGGTATATCTTTTTAAATTTCAAGTCAGCCTGATACTTTTTTTATTATTCTCGACCAGATAAAAAAAAATACACAGAAAAAAACAATGATTTCACACATTACGTATTATCTTTTACGTAATTAATAGGCACATTACCTTATCAGAACGTATCAGTATTCTAAAGATACATTATATACAAACATTAATTAGGATAATACCGCCTAGAAAATTTTGACGGTGCAAAAATACACAAAAACGATGAATGCAAATAGTTTATAGTATTTAATATGTTTGCAGCACATATCAGGAGTATTATTATACCTCATTGCTGTTATAACGATAATGAATTATTCAGATTTTTAAAACATAGATAGAATAACCCCGAAACAGTGTTATTTCGCCTATAAGTTTATATCAATAAAATAATATATTATATAAGTCGATTATATTTACCATTTTTAATAACTGCAGTAAGTGTATTTAACGTTGAAAACCACATAAAAATAAATGCGTAGGTACTGATTCTTAATCCAAACAATTGAATTAAATATAATTCAGTATACGTTTTCTTACAAAAAATTGACAATTTTTTAAAATTAACGAAAAAAACATTGAAAATTAGGCAAAATAACCCCATTTGACGGTAATACAAAAAAATGCAATTTCACAACGACGTAGAAAAATCAGGCGGAATAACCCGGTTTGACGGTATAAACAAATATAGAACTGCCATTCGTAAGTAACTAAATAATGGCAATAAATTTGATGTTCGCAAAATTTTAATAAATTTACTAGTAGTTCATAGGAGTTTTTTTTTGTGCGGTTTCTCTAGTTGTAATGTTTTTACTGACACCACCAGATGGCGCGCATTTTCGAAGACGCGAATCGATTGCTGTTATTTTGACATGACGATAGCGGATTGTAAATTGGTATTTAATCGAATGAATGTCGAGTTTTGTGAGTTAAAAAAATACAGAATCCCCTTCATTTACATGGATAATATTATTTGAACGTATTATCCGACTAAAGATGTCTTCACCACCTCTATCGTGCGTCTTTTGCAACGATAAATTTGAATCGAAAGATTCTCTTGCTCAACATTTCAGGTATATTTTAATACTATGTTATGACTTTCCTTTGTTTATTATACCACTATATCAATAACATAAAATTTTGATTGTAAACTATGAAACTTAAATTTTTTGTCCTGAATACGAAAGTCAAACATTTGAATGTTTTACAAACTTTTTTCGCATCAAATTCATATACTTACTTCTCGACGATGTTTGAGTTGCATTTGGATACATTTCAGACAATTACGAACATTATTGTGTAAAGCATATATTATCAAATAGTAAACACATTTTTGCTGTTTGCTAGAAACAAAAATTCGTATTGTTTATTAAAATATTCATGTCTCTATTTTATTCCATGGACAAGGTTTATCAAGAAGCATTTTACTTCCCACTAATTTATTTATGTGGAAATTTTGTCAAAATTTTGTCTAATGAATTGATGATGCCTGGAGAGGTCTACAATAAGCAACATATTGATGAGAGAGTAATTGCTTAAATGAGTTCAATGTACTCTTATTTTAGATTATCTTGTAGGTTTTTATTGTTATGATGTTTACTAGGAAAATAAAACTGACCCTGGTCACTAAGATGCATATAGCAGCTACAAACTTGTTTTTATTATTACATTTACTTAGTGCATAGTAAAATTGCTGGTATGATAATGCAATTTTATTCTGTTCTACTCATTATGAATTATAGTGATACAATAGAAAATGAAAGCTTCGTGCATAGACATTTATACTGTGACTCGTCCACAAGGGCTGTGGACTGCACCTTCTCCAACTGTAAAATGATTTTTCTGTTGTCCATCGGCTTTCATCATATCTCCCATCCCCCACATCCATAGTGTGTAAGATACTACCTCAATTTTTTATTGGCCTGTTGTGAGGATGTCCGCTGTATGGTTACGTTTAATATTTTTAGGACTCACGCTACTGGTGCGATACCCCGTTCAAAGTACGTCAAACACTTGAGCCGCAATCCTAGTGCAAAAACAACTATTAAATGCGATGTTTGCACTGAAGAATTCAATACCACCACTGATGCCATATCGCACAAGTACAAAAAGCATCGAGATGCACCCATCAAACATTTTTGTGCATGGTGCGGGAAGCAATTTCCCATTAAGGTATACCATTCAATCTACTTTTGACTAAACAAAATGGCATTTATAGTAAAGTTATTAGAAGACGTTTTGAAATAAGTGTCATTCCATTCTTGGTTTTTGATACCAGTGTTTTTGCACTGGTATAGTGGCAAGAGTTTTACCTTTAGCGATCAAACTGGTCTCGGTTCGAGTTACAGTAAGTTCAATATCAAATTTTAATATTTCCATTTTACATCTGAGATCTTGGGTATGGAGTTTACGATGTCTTCTCTCATAGAGTTTTATGCTGTGATAAAAAAAATCGAAATATCTGGCTATTATATTGGCTATTATTAACTGTAATGCCAATTTTTTCTGTTATATGATATTTAATAATTTTTGATTGATATTTTATAATTCAACTGTATTTGTAAAAGTATTTATTGTTTTTTTTTTAATAAAAATGAAACGCAATTTTTCTGTACTATTTCCACAATTTTATGTAACGATCAAGTCCGGTTTCGTTCACCACGAAGATTTTCACCTGATTATTACCTATAAATATACAGCCTGTCCACCACGAATTGAAAGTTGACTCCTTAAAAGTGATATTTATGTCTCTTAAAAAAATTCTCAATCATGCTACTTAAATTTGGCTCTGTATTATGACTGTAAAACATTTTTTTTGTTGCAAACTAATAAATCGTTGATCCACTGAAATTCCCGAGCATATTAGATTTGTTTATTTACTCCAACGACTCTTCGCAGCACATCTGGGAGCTGCATCAGGAGACCCACGCCCATGAAGTGAAGCCGTTGTCAAATTTGTCATGCGAAGTCTGCAATGCGGAGTTCTACAGTAAAAAGGCGTGCACCTATCACCAGAAGTCTTTCCACCGAACGGCTTTCTCTCTGGAAGCCATCGATACGCCACCGCCTTCCAAAAAGATATCCGTCAACAGCCACGGAGACGTTTTGTCCGTGTCTTATTGCGCTTTTTGCGGAGTGGAGTATATAATCAAATATAATCTACAGGTGTTTATGTATTTCTTTAAATTAATTTCTTGTAAAATTATATATTTGTAACAAATCTGTTTCAATGATTGAAATGGCAATTGCTTGGTTTTACTGTCATACAATAGACTCATAGTAATCGTGCGGATTGTCAGGCTTGCAAGTTGCTCAAGAAAATTGGAAAGTATACAAGAGATTGTGACAGGAATCTCATCATACGAAGATTTAAATTTAATCATGCTTAAATGGTTCAATCAAAAACGACTAGATGGACTACTGATCAAAAGCCGAATTATTTCATGATGCATTAGGGTTGAGCGGCTGCATTTTAATGCCACAACTACATGGCTAACCATTTTTAAGAAACTACACTCGTATTTGTAATTATTAATGTGAGAGTCGAGTTCTTCCCTTCTCTACGCCCGATCACTGCTAAGATCCTCCCAATCTTTAATTTTTGTATGCTTACCTTTTAGAAACATATTCACGATCATCACTTAAAAGAACAAGAAAACCCTCCTATAGATATAGTGAAGTGTACGACATGCGATGCGCATTTTTACAATGAAAAGGCGTACAACTTTCACACAACGTACCACAAAACCGATGATCTCTACGTTACGAGTGAGGAAATGAGGTGAGCTCTCAGTCAAGTTGAATCGGTTGCACTATTTCACATCGAAAACAATTTTATTACAATAGGCATCACATATTTTGTCACATTTCTTCAAATGAATCTTTTGAATCACCATTGTGCAATATATACCGTATTTGTTTGATTATAAGATGCATATTTTTCCTATTTTGGTGTCAGACTAAATTTATTATACATGAGAGTAGTGAAAGAACAATAGACTGGGATTCCACTGTATAGGATAACATGCTCTTATTGATTTTCTTATTTTTGTCAATGAAACCTGCAATCATTGCATACAAATTTTCTTTTCAGGCAGCGGATTGTTACTAAAATAGACCTTGACTTCGATTTTAGAAGAGTTAAAACATACACGAGGGCACCCATTAAAAAAAAGATAATAAGTTTAATGGTGAGTGTTGCAATGGTTGAAATTATTTAATAGTTTTTTGATTTAAGTGAATTCATTATTAACCATTCTATTTTCCAAAGTATCGGCCCACCCTCCATATATAAAGATTTCACACGAAAATATCAGCCCGATAAGTTTATTTATTCAAATGATCTTCTTCTTCCATATTCGTTCCCTATGTGGAGCATATGGTTACCATGCGGCGTCTCCATGAATCCCTGTCACCAAAAGCTTTGCTTCCTCCCATGACATGCCAGAGTCCCTCAGCTCCGCCGAGTGCATCCTATGGATAGTACCCGATGGTCTTCCAGGATGTCGGAATCCCACAGGTCGGAAGAAGAGGCAGGCAGATTTGAGGCTTTCAGATTTCGCAGTGATAATTGTGGGCCACTATTTTTAATGTTGCTGGACACCTTCTCTTATTTTTTTATGGATGTTGAAAATGGTTAATTTTACAGAAAGACTTTCTCTATTTATTTTTTTCATTGAACCGTTTCTAGTTGTATCCGAATCTCCAATGAGCAACACTGTTTCTTCACGACCATAGTGATAAATCTTGTACCTATAGAGGTGTTTGGAATTTGGTGTGGAGGAATTTATAGAAATTCGTTTTTTTTGTTTTTCTAAGGCACATCTGTTGCTTATTCCTTTCTTATAACTAGGCAATCGACTCATGCGCACCGCTAAGTTAAGACACCGTCTTCCTGTAGTTTTAATTTGACTCCCGTCATATTCATTTAAAAACTTGTAAATGAAATAAAAATATATCAAAATACTAAATAGTAATTGGTTATCTTTAAATAAAAGAACATTTAATAAAAAAGGAAAGTTTAACATCATATTAAATTTATTTTTAATGCATCAATTTTAATCAAAGTTTTACATGAATATTTATTTGTATTACCTTGTCTAATAACGTGTCCAATATCTTTGCAGGATAAAGTGGGAAAAAACTATCTTCAAATTGGTGACATGTCAACATTTTCACCGCCCCCTTCCGACGACGACTCCGATGAAGACATCCACGAAGGAGAGAAACCAATTTCGAGTAAGCGGAAACATGAGAAAGTTTCGAACAGTTCCGAAGCCATCACTCTCGACCAGTTTGTCAACATGAATAAGGAAATATTCAGCGATTGTTTTGAAACTAACACCGAAACCGATGATGCGAAAGATGCCAAACCTAGTCAGAATGTAATTCTAGATAATATTGAACTTCAGCAAAGTTCTCAGAAAATTATTTCAGCTAATATAGCTGATCCGAGTATTTCAGCTTTGCTGTTGAACAGCGATGCGAATGTGACAAAAGTAAAGAAAGAGATAATAGTTAAGAAGATTACTGTTCCGGCGGGAGCCGCCCCGGCCGGCGTGAAGATCATTACCAGTGATGAATTAAAAAAAATGAAGCAGCAAGGCATAGTCTTATCTGTTGTATCTAAACCTCCGCCTGTTTTGAATGTTTTAAGGAAAATTTTGGTCAAGTCCGAGATTAAGCCAAATACATCGGTAGATATTATTTCTATTCAAGATTTAATAAAAACAAACGAGATGAAAGCAGAGGTGCAACCTCCATTACCAGTGGATATTGTTAAAGAAATTATGGAAAAACCTGCGGACAGCAGGTCTGTCAAAGATAGAGCTTATAATGATACTCCAAAGGTATTGAACGAAGTACTCGCACCACCTGTGGATAGTGTCAAAGACCCTTCTGGCTTGATGGATGAAAAGCTTATTAAAACCAAATGTCTCAATAATAAAGCTCTAGTTGTATTGGAGCGGGACCCCAGAATACATTCATCGACGCTGCGATTGACTATATCGCTTAATACTAACAGTCTTCCGTGTGATAAACCTTCTTTGAAAATGTGTAAAGTTATTAAGAGACGAACTAATAGCCCCAGATCTGTAAAGAATATGAAACATTACAATGTTTGACCTAATTTTGATACCCATTCATAATAGAAGCTGCTGGATATAATTCGCCGTTCTGTACATTCGTCGCACTTGATATCGTATTTGAAATCGATTTTCTTCTTGTGATATTCTAATTCTTCTATGTATTTAACTGCATGTGAGATGTATGTAAATATGCTACTCTTATTTTGTCTTATGCAGCAGGCTTATTTTAATTTTAAATCAGTGTTGTTCTTCTTACCCTTTTAGACCTATAGGCCAATTTTGGATATTGTAAGTCCTCGGTTTGCATGATTAATAAGAAACCTGTACACTTACCTTACACATCTAGCTATTGAAGTTCATGAAAATTTAACTATGAAATAGAAAATGCTTACGTTTGTCAGTCTGACAAAAATTCTCAAAAGATGAGCCGGTGTATCATGACATCATTTACAAAGATTTTTATTACCAATCATTAAAATTCATTAGTCATATCTGTCACCGGATACTGGTACGTCCATTTCTTTGTGTCGGTGTACCCAGTTCTTCTACATTACAATTTTGTTTTAAATTTTGGTGGGGGTGTTGAATAATTTTATTGTGGTAAAGGGATGGCTTCAATAAAGTTACGAAACACTGGTTTAGAGGAAGGGAACACTGCACCGGTTGTAATAATTGATGCCAAATTGATAACTTTCACGATTGTTAGCCAAAAATTGTAAAATTTAGCCTTTCACTTTATTCTATATATAAGGTGTTCGAATTTTCATCTGAATTCATTTTAAATCTATCGAAGTAGTATAACATCGTTTATTAATATATGCAACTTTAATATTGGATCTCGATGCATTAGTTTACTATGGAACATTATTTGGTTAAATTTTTTAATTCTTATTTCATCCTACGTCCATTTTTTTAAATATCTTTAAAATGAATACTTTAAAAGAAAATATTTCTCATGACTGACTTTTTTTATTTATTAAGTATGTAATTAGTTTATATAGATATGTGATTGTTTAACCAAACTGATCAACCATAATAATTGTACAGAAATACTTTTTATTGTAATTCTATAAAAGGTCTTTCATGGATAAATTGGTAGGTTGGTAATTCCGGAGCGCTGATTTATTCCATCACATATTTAGTACTAAAAACTTCACACACCACCTTATGAAGGATAATAACTAGAGGCACTTATTTTGAAGCGTAGCGTTTTAAATGACTAATTTCGCATCTATTTTTATTAGGCATAAGCTCAATGAACTGGCAGTTGACCGTATACCAGTACCATCTTTAGTCGGATTGAGGAATTTTCACCCATATTTGTCATTGAGGTGTCATAGTGGCCATTTGAAAATAACACCTTATTTTATTTTGAATTTCTTAAGAGAATTATTAAGGACATCAGTGAATGTAAGCATATGCTACTTGATTCAACCAAGAGTGGTCTTACTGAAAGCTCTGAGGCAACTCTTGATGAAAGGTTGTCATGAAACCCTCTGATTAGACATGGTCAACTACTGAAAAAAAAATGTGGTAATCTACTGGAACTTTCAATTTTTTAGTTGGTCAGCTTCTGAAACATTAACATGGTTTTTAAAAATTTAATACAAGTTTTTTGTAACAGATTCTTTTTTTTTTGGATTATTGAGATTTTGTACACTTCCATGTATTTTGTCACTAACGACCCGGGTTTCGCCTTTCGGCATCTTCAGGCATTCGAGCACACGAATGGACTCGAACTGACGAACTGACTGAACTGACGAACTGAGACATCGTGTGCTCGAATGCCTGAAGATGCCGAAAGGCGAAACCCGGGTCGTTAGTGACAAAATACATGGAAATGTACAAAATCTCAATAATCCAAATTTGATATTGAAATTCCATCAAGCACCCTCAGTCGATGTCTTTAATTAAATTATAACAGATTCTTTCTTAATTTTTGTCTTATCATATTAATTAAGACATTTGATTCATTATGAATACACTTGCTCTGTCATCATTCGGTCTAATGCTAAATGTTAATTGTTATTTTTGTTGAATTTTTCTCTTATGCAGCGAACTACCTATTTCAATATATTTTAACACGTTTATTATGAACATGTGTAAATACTATTTACGTATGTAAAAATTTTAATAAATATAAAGACAAAAATTTTTAACTAAAAATAATAAACAAATTCAAAAGTATTGAAATTAAGCATGGAATATGTTTCGACATATCTTTTAGATAAGTACGACAATCGGTTATAATTAAATTAAATTTGCTGAAGAATCTTTCAACATTAATACCAGACGCCAAATTGATTTGATGGCAGCACACGCAAACTTTTCATATTTACTCTTTAATTTTTGTGGCTATTAATAATAACAATGTATCTGGGTTTAATCCAATTTTTTTTTTGAGTCTGTTAACATCGCAAATAATAGTATTTATAACATATTAATGTTACATTTGAACCTACTACAAATGGATTGAATAATTTACTTAATGTCTCATAATAGAAATTTTTGCCATTGATTATATGAGAACGTTAAAAGCAAAAACACCACTGTCTTTCAAAGTCATATGCGAATTCAAATAAAACATATACTGCGTATTGTTATTGCAGGTAAACTCATTTTATAAATTCATTTTTCACAGTTTTATAGAGATATTGCAATTGATCTGTTATGCGGCTTGTAAACGACCAAGTTTTAATGGCAATTTGCTGCCGACCATGTGTGGTCATGTATAAAACATCAAAATAAGGTACTAATGCCGCAACATTACCGTATTGCACATACTAGCCGGGAGCTTCACTGAAATTCATATGTCATTTTCGACTTTTTGTGGACCGTGGCGTTTTTGCTTTTAACATCCTCATATGTGGTATGGCGATATATTATATTTAAAAAATTCTTTTGAAAACGTTTTAATTTTACATTAGTATCCAATTTTAGTATCTATTCGCATATTTTACTATTTTCACATAAATTAGCATCTATCGCGAAATGCTCAAAATAATGTCTCTAATAATAAGATAGGTTTGTGATGTTTATTATGTTGTCCATATGATACAGAAAAGTTGATACTGTGAGGGTTTTGTAAGAAAAGTTTAGGCCAGAGCTGGGAAACCTTTTTTGTTGCGTGGCCACATTAAGTTAGTTGTTACCTCATAAAAGTTAATTTTATGATTAAACTAATCAACAATATAAAAAAAAATATGATAGGTTGTCTCAGAAGGTATTTTGCACACAAGTTTGAATAGGTAAAAAAATATTTTCATTCGATTATACTGTATATTGTCCATCATTATCTAAACCAGTGCTCTGCAACTGCTGTGCTGCGACACACTAGTGTGCCATGAGGTGATACTAGGTATACCGTGACGTATTGCTTCTTGCAAAAAAATAATATAATTTAATATTAAATTGTCTCTTATATCAAAACCACCCATGCTGATAATTCTTTTATTGTATTTAGCAAATGAAAAATATAACATAATACAATTCCTTTTTTACTCCCTTTATATATTTTTTACTTTTGGTATGCTGTAGAAATCTGGGGAAAATTTTGGTTTGCCATCCAAGAGTAAAGGTTGCGGAGCACTGATTTATACCATCATCCAGATTCAAAGAACTTGACATCTTTTATGATGCACGTATATTACAAAATACTTACAAGTCAACCCAAAGCAACCTTAAGCTACAAGCAGTGCTATAAGAAAATTCGCAATTTAGGAGTAGTCCTAGAAGGCTCAGTCTCTACCAACAGATGTATGCTGATTTTACGTAGATTGACTCTCAACTCGTTTTTCGTCGAATATAACATGTATTTGAAAAGATCTCTGCTTAGTTTATTCTGTGGTTCTTAAGCATTATCATTATGTAATTCACGATTCATCGAAAACATCATATCGTCACCGTACTGGCAGAAGATGGTTAGTAACATATTGACAGTTCTGAGTAAAGAGAAAATGACAATTTTAACTCGTAGGATAAAAAGCCTCGTTATTTTAGGTTACGTAGATAATCATAATATTGAAATATAGATGGAGTTATGGCAACTAATCAAGTTAGGGATCAATAGACAGGGACAATTGCTTGCCTAGAAATCTGCATTAATGTACTTACTGATAAAATAGATTGCCGTGTTTTTCCAAACTGGTGTAATTAATTATTCCAGAAAATCATATTTCATATTATTACAATATGCTTCATCAGAATTTATCCCAATTAACGGAAAAAAAATAGTGCAACCTTACATAATAACAGATAGGCAATTGTGATGTGTCGATTTCATGACTTCAAAGTAAAGGCGATGGACTACTGACGGCCCCTACAGCATGGCTTGTAACTTAGGAGGATTTGGGCAAGCGCGTATACATGATAGGTTTTGTTCTGTTCTGCAATAAACTTACTCCCTTTCAATTAAGCATGCAGCCGCGGGTTCCATATACTGGTCTCGGCTCTCTTAAGGCAGAGGTTTCAATAGAATAGATTCTGATTCCCTTGATTCTGACCAATTATAAAGCAGCGACTCCCGAACCTACGATCGCCACTTACAAACAGAAGTGGTAGAACGATCATCAGATTGTTGGTAATTTTAATATGTTAACTTGTATTTTATTTGTACCATAGGAAATTTGAAAATTATAATTAAAAAATATACATGGTATTATTATTTTGTTTTATTTCATATAATAATTATGACAGTTTAACTTTAATGTGAATAATTTATAAATAGTTTTATTGAAAATATAATATATCTATGAACATTATTTCTAAACTAACCTTGTAACAAAATATCACACATAATTTATTTTAGATATTTTCTCAAAAATACATATAAAATATAGCTAAATTCTGATTACATATTGATCAATTAATCATACAAGCTATTGTTTTATTGCATTCACTTATTCAAGGGATTAATTACCTAGGACATAGGAGAAATGTACAGGTCCGCAGCTTAAGCCAGTGACTTTCAAAATGTGTGGAGTGAAGCTATCTGGTGAGATATTTGAATCACAACAATTTAGTCAACATTTCTACATATCCGGCAAACTCAATTTTTTTTCGATATAATAATACAATTGATTGAAAATTTTGAGAATGGCTGGATTTCATTTACATAAGCAGTAATTAAGCTTCAAATACACTTTATCTAACTTTTAATCTCTATAACAGCTTTAAGACTTACATACCATAGACATGGTAAGTGTACTATGCATTGTGGGTGCAAGAGCAATGGTCCAGGATATTGGTTGCGTTGAAGTATTTTTCCTTTGTTCACACAGAAAACATGATAAAAATTTGGTATTTGATATTTGATTTCCACATAGACAGGACATTAAAATAATTTTTCTGTGAATTTACATTGTAAATATTATTTCAAAATAAAGTGATGCAACTCAAATGCAATCCTATTAATTGATTTTTTTGACTCTGTCTCACATGCAGTCTTCTCGATAGTTATATAATATGGTCACATTTATATATCTATAACTTTTGAAAGTTATATACATAATTTATAAACAGTCATACATGTGACAATTTGCGCTTTAATTTTAAATCTTATAAAAGTCACAGTTTTCACTATTTTACAATCAAGGTAATTTGATGCACTCAACTGATGAAAATGGGTAATGGGTAGGAATATATTACCCTCTGTATTTTATAACCATGCGCCCAGGGTATGTATTGTCCATTCTACAAATGGGAGTCAATTATTGAGTTTTAAAGTCAAAAAATAATAGTTGAGTTTTTCTACAGACCACCCATTTAAATATAAAATAAATAACTACATTATTTGGTATTTGGCAGTAGTATTTATGCACTAATAATTTAATATTTAAATTTTTGGAAATGAAAATCCATCTATCGAATAATATTATTTGGAAAAAAACCACATTTGATTTTAACCCTTTTAATCGAATCTCACTAACTAATCGGAACATAAATTTACAATTATTATACGATGGAAGATTTATCTTTACACAAAATAAGTAAGTAAAATAATTTATTGATTACAATTAACAAAATAAACATTCAATCGACACAATACATGTTTCAAAGCCAAATATGTGTTCTAAAATGAGTTGATAATTTTCAAATTGATTTACCGATTAATCTGTCATTATTCTAAAAATATGAAATATATTTTGAGAAATTATCATGTATAAAACTGCAAGAAAAAATCAGCCAACAATAATTATGTCATTATAGCTCGCATTCACTAACAAAAATTTGTTAAGTAACAGAAAGCATTCGACATCCTCTTTTAATGTGATTAATAGAAAAGGGTAAGTAATTTATTTTCAGAAGCAGATTTAAAACTATAGTGAAACCTCAATATAACGAACTTCGATACAGCAAACTTCGAATTTAACTGGTGAATTCTGAAAATAGGAAAAATCATCCCATTAATGTTATGCATGCTTAAATCTAACAGTCACGACTACTAAACCATTTTTGGGCATAATCAGCATGTGATCACCAATGTGGCAGCCGATGATTTGAAGATTGTGTAAATAAAAGGCATAGTAATCTCCACCCTTGTGAACGAACAAAAAGTCTTAATTTAACGTCAAATAGAAAATCAGAAATCATACAAAAGCTTGAGTAGGGAGTGTCTGTGCTGGACATGTGAGCAACATGGCTTTATAAACAAACTGTAATATAATATTATGACAGACTTTCAGATTTGACAGACACTCCCTCGCCCATATTAATTTGTTATATCAAGGCTCTACCATATATAATTTGTATTTTAAATTTTAAGAGAGTAAAAAACATTGAATAAGTAAATCGACATTAATGAAATTATCGAACTCATTATAACATACATTCAGATGTTCAGACGAGCAACCGTTTTTACAATTGAGTCAGTTAAAGTCATAGTGGCTTATTCACATTTTGCTCATTTTGAGAAAAGTGTTTTATTAGAAATGCTGAAATAAATACCAAAGCATTAAATTCGCTGTGTTAAGGTTTTGAATATAATCGAGAGTCCAGTCCAAAGTTAGTGAAACTGAAACTGTATTTTTCCTGAAGAAGTACTGCTACATTATGATAAAATTCGTACCATTATGTCTTTCTATAGATCTTTTTAGCTGATTGCTATCAGCGAGGGCGCTATTATGTTTATCTATTTTCCGATAGACAATGACATTATGACTTACTTTAAGTTTGCTTTGTACAGTTTGACACATGCAGGTATGAATTCTGGACTTGATCTAATTTTCAAAAATGTGGTTTATAATTTTATGACTTTAACCATCTTACATATGTATATATACAGCTCTACCTGAGAAGTATATGAATGGAAGTCCAAAACTTTTTTATTTATCTTGAGGAGTTATAATTGTTTCATTCTAAAAAAGTGATGCTCCATTATGTTAAAGACTTAAATCTTTCTGCCACTTATGAACATGATCATAAACCATTATACTTTGACATCATTAACTCATTTCTTCAAATTTTGGACTTGTATTTGTGTGCCTCTCAAGTACAGATAGTAGATATGAGAGAACAAAGAATTAGTTTATAAATGTAGGTATCTGTAATATATATTAGTCGATTTGCCATACTGAGTTGAATATAAGCTGAGGTTTTCATGATAAATTGTTAATTTTGTTATAAAAGTAAAACACTATTTTTTTTGCTAACTGTACATTTTTTATAATGAGCGAAATCGGCTGGGTTCTGATGTTGGTATGTTTGGCTGTTAAAGCTTTATTTTTAACATTTAAATACTGTGCAATACGATTTTTATAGTAAAATTATTGTGTTACTTCAGAGTGTATTATAAACGAAAGGTCTTCTTATATTCAGATCAATACGGTTGGTTATAGGGTTGGGCCCAAAAAATAAAATGATTCAAACATTCTCATGTATTACTATGCCCACGGGTAGCTTGTCATAACCAACACCAATATCTAAAGTGATTTGTAGCAACATTACAGGATTAGATTTTGCAGCTACCTCATTTAAATTGATGGATATTTTAATAAATAGTACTTTATTTAATGGGCATCAGACCATACTAAGGCCTTTTATTTTTGAATATTCTATTTGCGAATTCGGTAGAGCTCGCCTGAGTAACATTATCTTCAAATGGTGCATTGAAACATAATGATTTTTTTGTTTATAGTAAGTGAATATTTATTTGACAATTAAAGTGTTTATTTTCATTTTTTGAATCATGTACAGTAAAACTTTGAAATAGCAGACTACGGATTTAACCAACAGAATTATTATTATTATTGGAGTCGATTGTGAATATCGTTAAACCCATTCTATTAAAGTTTTCCATGTTTGTGATCAAGATTGATCACTTGTAAACCTTTTTTTGAGCCACACATGCAAAAGGTTTAAAGCATGGACCAAATCAACTCGTATGCTCTTTTAATATTCTTATAACATAATAATTGAAATCTATTTATGAAAACTTCACAGAGTTTGTATTTAAATGTATAGTGTCGTTTATTTTGTCAATAAAAAACTTTTCGGAAACTTAATTTATTGTATAACTGACTTTCTGCTTCAATAGACATAATGCATTAGTCTGTTATGTTGAAGTTTTACTGTAATTGCTTTGAACCCAACCATCGTTAATTTGTACTAAAATAAAAATTATACACTTGCAAGCATAGAATAAATATTAGCTTCTACTTAATTTTTGTACTACAATGCACGCTGTTTGGTAGTCTTATTTTAATTGATGTTGCTCAATTATATTTTAAAAATATTTAATGGCACATCATAATACTTATTGTATTTTTAAAAGTTTATTATGTTTCACATTCAGATCACTGTTATTGCAATGGCCTTGCAATCTCACTTATCACATTGACATATCATTTTCCAGCATTCACAGTTTGACGACGCCTCAGATGCAAGCTCCGTCGTGTTTGAATTGAAGATCTGAAAAAGAGCGAAATATTTTATATGGCCAATGCTAAAAGTCTATTAATTTATTGAAAAAAATACCTTAATAAACTGAGACGTTTTTAAAATTCTAGTAAGCTAGATTTTATTAAGGTTTGAAAAAAATTTTCATAAAATTTTTCTCATTTATAGATGTCGCTGTATTGAAATCTGAACCTTTTCACTAATCCTTAATAAAAAATGAATTATTAGTAAATAATATTATGTTTCACACTTTTAAATTTATCTCCTGCAGGACTTTAACTTTGTTATTCCACTGGTTGTGCTTCTGGATGTGATATCCGTTTCGCTATATGAAGCATTTAATCTTTTTCTTCTATAAAACAGACTAGAAATTAAGGATGGAGGGATACTTCACTAACTTTTTTGATTAGTTATGTGTCTTTAAATTAGTTATGCGCCATAAAAGAACCATCAAATAATATAAAAAGATATAATTGATTGGTTTCCAAATTAACTCAAAGGTATAAAATAATGTATTATTAGAATTGTTTACTAAATTGATGCAACTCATTAACTAAACTTAGATTTATGGATAAAACGCTTCAATTTAAATGGTGAGTTATCATAAAACAAGGGACTCTCTCTGCATCACTATATAAGTGCTAACTTTTAAGATTGTATCTTAGACATGTGCATCTAGAGAAGCTCTTAGCTCATAATGAGTTATGCAACATATCTGATTGATTGCAAGGCCAAAATACGATCTTGACCATCATATTAATTACTTGGTTGTGGTGTATTGCCATTGATTGTTTGTGGTTAGTGGATAACACACTTTGCACACAGCTGAGCCATTCAATCCATTGCAGACATGTCAAGGACATTAATATTGACTGAAATAATATTTGACTTAATAAAGATCTCTGGGACTAAATCTTAATAAATATACTAGTATATCAATACAGGAAATAGTAATTTGATTTTATAACATACTGAGACATCTATTGGTTAACATTGAAACCATACAATATAAATTACAGTAAGTTCTTGATGAGACTAGTGCAATAATTGTGGGGTAGGTTTATAAAAAAATAATTATCCAAATAAAAATCGTGGATACTTCTTGGATACACAATGTATAGATGGTTTTACTATAATTTTAATAGTAACCGTTGAAACCGGCGTCACACTATTCAATTGTGTTACAAAAGTCTGAGAATGTAATCATCATACCGTATAAAACTTCTAATTCTATGGAATGAACTAGTAAAATTTTGGTGCTAATGATAAAAGTCTGAAAAATGCTTTTCTTGAGTATTTGATAAAAGTTGACGAGCTCCATTCATCAATAGATGGTGGATTGTTTTCATTCTGTGTACCGGCCTTGAGATTGCAAATCTGTATAAAAAAATTACACATTAATTTGGTTGAAAACAGCCGAACCTTACCTATCTTCCAAGATATTGACTAGATGAGATTTGTTGAGTATTTGAACAATAATTTTAGATGGACACGCTAGGCGTATTCTGCGCACGGAGTGAATTTTTGTATGGATACACGATGCGTGTTGGCAGTAGGGATTGAGTTAAAACCTAAAAAGTTTACCTTTCTTTCCTATGTGTTTTACACACCATAGTGCTTGAATTGATACATAAGATAAGCCATCAGATCCACATACGGGCTGTCCAATTCCAATTAGAGGTTTTGATGTCAACGAGCACGGGTCATATGCCTTAGTACATCTTCCTGTACTTACGGCTTCCAAATCTGTAAAAAGACACTCAAACTCTAAAACCTGTGTAAATATTATACGAAGATTGTTTTTATATACATTTCAATATTATAAATTTGCGAATAAGGCTCTGCTTAGCGGTCAGGAGGTTCCAGGTTCGATTGCTGGCTTAATCAAAACTGAATGCAATTTTTATCAAATGATCATCTCATGTGAAGTTTTTGACATATTTACATGTAAGGTGTGAGTGATGTTTACTGTTGGTCTCGGATGACCTTGTTCAATTCTTCTTATGCTTACCTGTTTAAAGTGATTTGAAAATCAAAAATATCTTTCGCATTGGCGATTTTCCGTATTGTTAAATAATTTTCATAATTATGCATTAAAGTAAAACTTAAATATATATTTCATTAGTTGGTCATGTAGGAGAGTGAGTAATCAATGCTCTCGGGCGTTTATTTTATTGAAATATATAAATCGATTTTTCAATCGGTTTATGAATTTGTGTGATGTTAACATTCCTTACCACCCATTCGATCTGAAATGGGGAGTAGTGAGAGCACCGCAACCAAAACCAATGACATTAACCACTCCTTTACTGGTCCAACTACGTAGATTGATGGCTATGAGATGGATATATAGTAGTATTGTGATGCAAATTTTTATTTTATGTCTTTGTATTTGATTTCATAGTTATCTGACGGTGTTTTGGCCAATTTATGTAACCGTCAAAATTGAAATTGTTCAGGAGACAGTAAAAACTGTTTTTATCGAAAACATTATATGAATCTTTGAAATGCACTCATGTTTGCAGATACGGGATTATACGTAGGGAGTGTCGATATAATAGTGATTTACATCAAGTAGGGGGTGGGGGGTCAGAATTTTTAAACCTAAAACCAATGTAAAATGATGTTTCCCATCCAAAAAGCGGTCAATTTATTTTTCTAATTTCCATCATTTGGCCGAGACCTTCCCGGTCATCTTTAAAATGAGATCCAATCATTAACTCATCATCGTATTTTTGAGGGTTACACCAATTGGCCAAAACACAGTTGATATGATGTAAGCATGAGAAAAGTACAAACACTTTGGTAGATATTAAATATAGTATTTAGTACAGCAATTAATGTTAATCTTACGTCTATCGTAAATAGTAGCACAGTGGAGATGTTCGTAGGAGCGGTAGGTGACTCCATTTGATCCGCAGACCAGGGATGAGGATTCCAACTTCTGTTTATTGATGAGATCAGCTCGATAGCAAGCCAGCTGTCTAAGAGTTCCACATTCTCCTGGTTTCGCTGCACACTTTGGTTCGTTTTCTGAAATAGAAAATATTAAATCAATGAGAATTGTTTACTTTCACGGTGTTAACTGTCACTTCGTGGTGTAATTTCACAATGTTATCAAATTGTCACATCCGGTTTCACTCATTGTGGGAATTTTAAAATTGCTTCAAAGTTTTGTTAACGATTTTCAACACATCAGATAAACTATTAAAAACAGAATTCCTCAAATTAAATTGTTCAAAGTTAAGTAGGAAGCAGACAGTCACACAAAACACTAAAAGAAAAACACTTTTGTGTTAGGTTTGATTATATTAATGTACACAAATGTGCCTGGCTGTTTAATGCAGAAGGTTAGAATCAACATGTCAGATTGTGCTAAAAATTGGATTGTGTAGTTTTTGCATACTACCTCAAATTAAGGTAACAATAATTTTTTGAAAATATTTAGCAATATTTAATAAATAATAAAGAAAATTTTGAAAATATTTATGTGTGCCCAATACTTTACATACGCCACTGATTGTATTGTTTTTTTTTTTAAATGAAGGAAGTGTATAAAAATATGCATTGTATTTATATGCTGGAAGTTTATGAAATTAATATCATTAAATTGTAAAGCCTTTAATATAATATTTTACTTCAGGCACTGTTGTATGATAATGAAATAATATGAGTTAGCATCAGAAGATTAAGCCAGGGCTCGCCAAGCCGCAGCTTTTCATTTTCTGTATTATAATTACATAACATGTGTGAGGGTGATAATTTTCAAGCATGAAATAACTGATATGGGGATGTTCATATATGACGTCACTCACTAAGTGTCGTACCTAAAAATAAAAATTAGCTAATAAACTTAAGTACTGAGTAATACTAAGTTTTATTCCAAATATAGTGAAATATTTGAAGGAAATATGGGACAGTGATGCAGGATCAAGGAATGTTTGTGCTTAACTCATTTTCTGTAAAAATGTCAACAGTGGTAATAAACGTATATTTTTAAATATTTACTTAAGTAAGGTATGCTTTTATACTTAATAAAGCAAAGCGTTGATCAATTCAATTAATTTTTGTTTATTCAACCATGTCTGCTCCCAATGTAGAGCATATTTACAGAAGTTATTCTACAAGGATTGATGGTTAGTCATTTGTTCAACCTCCTTTTTTTGGAGAGAGAAAGGATAGAAAAATGGTCTAGTAGAGGATTAGTAAATAGCTAATCAGACGCGATGCCCAGTTTTTAGAGTATGATGATGGGTGCGAGGCATTGTGAACGTCACAGATATCCATGCCTATGAAAAAATATCAAATTTTAATTGAAAAATAAATAATTTAAGAAAGAGATCGAACAGGTGATCACTGCAAACAAAGAAGACTTGAATTGTTGAGATTTTGTACATTTCCATGTACATTCCCAGGCTTCGCTTTTCGGCATCTTCAGGCATTCGAGCATACGAATGGACTCGAATTGACAGACAGCAAACAGTGTCTAACGTACTGCACAGTTCAGTCAATCTTGTTGTACTAGCAATATTGATATAATTTATGTACGTTAGTCAATTCGAGTCCATTCGTCTGCTCGAATGCCTGAAGATGCCGAAAGGCGAAACCCGGGTCGTTAGTGACAAAATACATAGAAATATACAAAATTTGAACAATTCAAATTTGATATTGAAATTCCATCAAGCACCCTCAATCGATGTCAGTCGATGAAATTAAAGATGACAATGTTGACGACTCAGCTATATTATGGCGTAATTTATGGCTTCCGAATAAATCTATTTCAGTGTGCTACTCATATTTAGTTCTTTTTGACTAACAGTTTGACGTCCCTGGATTAGGTCATACAAAATATTATGACATTGAATTTAAGCCTCAATGAATGCACTGAGGTCAGGGGCTTCACAAAAAAAAAAATGGCTCGTCATGTGCTTAAATGTCACCAGAAACGGTCTTTATACAAATAATTTGATATTATTTTTCGATTGCTCGTGGGTGAGGCAGCCATAAAAAGCCCAGAGTAGGGACTGCAATCATTGTTTAATGATCAGTATTTTAACGACATTGTCAGTAAACCAATATTTAGCCGGTACCGGTACTAAAAAAATATTTTGAACAAAAGAAATAATTTAGAAAATGAATGATTAAAATAAACATATTTATGGTTTTGTCATATTTATTAAGAGTAGTTGCTACATATTTTTTACGTTTTTATAATAATGGATACACTTAATCCTTTTTTTATATGATATAATATATTTTTGATATTTTCGATGCGTTATATGCAACAAAAAAAAAACCGTTTAAAAACATGCAGTGAACATAAATAAATTAAAGATAGGTTCCATTACATTGGACCGTGCAATTTCGAAACTATGTAAAAAAATAATCCGTGCAAAAACAAGATTAGGTGTATTTGGAATAGAACTTTACTTGTAAAAATCGGAAACTACAGTATATAAAATAATTAAAAAATATGTGTACACAATCCTGCCTATAGAGAAAAATACAATACAAAGGATGAAACTCTGGGCAGGAAGTGTAGACTCGACTAGGGTAATTTTTCATCAGTTGGTCATGTTCTGAATTTTTGTGCAGATTTGTACTTATAACGAAAAAGTTGGTTTTTAAAAGTAAAAGTCACTAGTTTCTTTGATTTTTTTCTTATTCAATAATAGGTACATGTAATTCCTCTTTGAATTATACTAATAATATCTTTATTATTAGAAATCTAGGCAATTTAACAGTAATTACAAAGCATATGTTATTTTTATTTCAAACTACGTAAAGCTGTGAATTTATATTATGCTGTTTTGAATTCTCAACTTCGATAGACATAAAATTATTTAATTGAAAAATAATATAAAATATTTTACATGAATCACGATTAACGTCTAGAGATTTATTTCAATGAAATGGTATAAATATATTACATTAAAACGTTGAATGACGTAAGTATAAAGTCGATGTACGTTGGATTAAAAGTAACTTGTACTTATGGATAATAATAATAGTTAATATTTGTTATGAACCCACTGTGTTGACTTAGGTCATGATTGCCGAGGCGTATGTCTTTGAAAATATCATTGAATAACGTCTATTGAGATGAAGAGATAACATTTAAATATGTATTTAGTACTTCTTAGAATATGTGAACATTGTTCCATGAAGTTGATTCTAATTGTTAATTAATATTATTTATAATACGTTAGAACTTAGAACAGACATGTGCGAAAAAGGCATTTTAAGCGAATACAAAAGAGTAATGTCGTGCCGACTCTTATTCAAATACAAAAACTTTATAGAAAATCTAAATCTATAAATATACCGAGTTTAGAGGTCAGAACCAAGTGCCACCTATTTAACGCATGCATTCTCACATTGTTGATTTAAGGTTACGAGTCATGTTACAAAATAGTTCCTAAATAACTTCATTGGTAATTTATAATCGAGATCCTCACCGAATTAAAAAAAAACACACATCATACACAAAAATATTCGGAGGACTCTATGGTTTCTCACAAGATTTCATCATTGTTTGAAATTCTTAAATTTTAGCGCCAAACCATCCACTGCCTCAAGTATGACAGCATTGCGGGTAACTTGAGACAAGATGTTCTTTAATTTAAAAAAAAATCACGATGAATTTGTATTCTATGAAGTAGATACTAAACAAATCAGAGGAATGATTTTTACGTGAATACTGCCTAACTTCATTTTTATCGACAAATTACATTGAAAGCTATCTTGTGGTGGGCTTAATTTCTATTTGTATTGCAAATGACTTAAATCTAAAGAAATGTTAAATCATACAAATGATGTAACTACATAGCCTCAGATTTTTACGCGAAATTTGTGTATCTTCAGTATTGTAATACGATTGACTTGTGTTAGTGGCTGTAAACGTTTTATATTCGCTTGCCAAATTGTAGTAAATTTTACTTCTTCCATTTTGTATCAATACATTATTTGAAAAACTATTTTTTTTGTCCCACTTGTAAAGTAAGTAGCGTTTATGGAGACACATTTTTCTAATTTCAAAAACGATATGGGAATTGTAATACAGTTTTACGATACGTATCGGAATGTAGGTACGTAAGTGCAGATAATGTTTATTGCAATCCACTTCAAACCGACACATCGACATGAATGTAAATAGATACTTCACAGGAATTTTAATTGCATATCTGGATCATGTAAAACACATAGAATAGTTTTAAATGCAAATTCAACGAAAATATCTCGTGATCGAAACACGCCCCAGTGAAGTGCTTATTATGTAGGGCAGTGGGTGAAATAATATTCAATTTATATGTACCTTTATCCAATGACGTGTATTCATAGGTAAGGTTCACGAAAATTCGTTTATATAAACTTCTTAGGCATAAACAAAATATCCTATTGCCTCGACTATAAACGCACACACAATTTTAAATGCCAATAATAAAAACACAACGGAAACATTGTTTTAAAAAAGAAGTCAGATGACAAAATAACGCATTTAAAGTAAATATGTATATTACATAGGTATCAGCCTGAAACTTTAAGGGAATCAGTTTCTTCTAAATCAATTTTTCCTAAGCTTCCTATAAAATATCTTCTTTTGCGTTTTTGACAGCGATTTTAAGACGTTATCGGTTATAAGACGTACTTCGAATTAAAAGATTTTAAAATGAGTAAAACATGCTTCGTACGATCGAGGTAGCAATCTTGCAGCTTAAAGTTTAGGCGAAAACATCATTGTCTACCTATAAGCTTTTGCCCTTACTTAATTGAAAATTATAAATAATGCGCTTGCAATACAACTGTCATCTGTAAAAAGGTAGTTGACGAAAAATAGACAAAAACGATATAGAATTGTGAATATTATCTATATGTCAATAGATCAGATTCATTGTGACAACTACTTATAACATCTTTTATTAGTTAAGCTCATAAAAAATGAAGTTTGAGATTGCAGCTATTATTGCATTGCTCAGAATATGCCGTTTGCCGTAATAGGCTGTCTTTTTAGCTATGACGGAAGAATAGTTGTCAAATATTATAAAATTGAGCATAACATGTCGGTCCAGGAAGTGGTGACCTTTCTTTTTACTAAAAGGTCACTACGATGTACAGAATTGAAAAAATATTTTTGCGTCTTCAAGAGTTTAAAGTTTATAACTATGAGCCAAGCCAATCATTTTTTAAAACTATTAATAATTTATCCCTTACCTTGTTACCCGTTGTTAGCTGTCAATTCTTGGTGGAAAGGGATTATATTTAAAAAATAAAATAAAATTTGTTTTGTACTACTTTCACATGTTTATTATGATTGAGACCGGTTGATAAAGTTCGCAATAAGTGAAACCCGTTCTGATCATTATAAACATGTGGAAGTAGTACAAAATAAATCGCGTTTTATTTATTAAGTATTTAAAATTTATCGTTAATATGTACTATTTGAAAACCAGAAAGATTATTTGAACGAACGATTTTATTGGGTTATAATTTATAGTATGATAATTTTCCGTTTGTATACTTATTTAGTGATGTAATTTGTTTCCTATGTATGATTATTTGGCCTTTTCATCTACAATATTAACCTTACGTTTTCTAATGCATCGTTTAAGACTAGGGTAATTCATTTTTTTTTCTAGTACGCGTGGTAGGCTGTGTAAAGCTTTATCGTATTTGATTAAAAAGACATGGATGGCAAATTTGAGCCGCTACTGAATTTTGGAGGCTGAAATTTATGCAGCGCATTTCTTCAAGTGAAGAGGATGGAAAATATAAGTATTCATTTATCGCACACGTTGCGTATCGATTGAAAGCAATGCACAACAACTTACGTCTTAATGATGTTACATATTATTATTATGCCAATGAATAAGTAATCAATGTTGCACAACTGGGGCAATTTATTATTGGTTGTGTTTATCGAACATCTGCAATTTATTTGCGTTTACAAAAATAAATCTCTACCGCTCAAAATACCGCAATGAACAGTTGAAAAAACAGAAGGTGACCAGTAAGAATAAAAAGTTATGTCATTGTTCGATAATAATTTATTAGATAGGTAGGTAGGGGTATTTAAGAACAAGTGTGACCACACCAATACAAATCAAGCTGCATACTATTTTTGATGTCTTACGTACTGTTCGATTTTCGAATCGAATTGACAGCACTGTTCTTTATATTACAAAAACAAAATAATAGTCAACTTAACTCATCTTTCTGTAAATATTATGCTTTAGTTAGATTTGTACGATACATACATAATGGTAAATATACAATAAAACAATGGTCTTTTACATTTGAATTTTATCATTTGCTTGCAAATTAAAATAACATCATTGATTACAGAGTTATGATTGGTCATATTAGATATATTTTCAGGGTTGATTAAGGCATGCTTGTATTTCATCATTCCTACAGCGCCTTCCTTAATGCATATTCGTAGCAAGAACCATCTCTCCAGAATAATTATTATGAATATATTATTATGTATCTCATTATTTACTTGAATTACGTTTAAAATCATGTATTGGTTGAATTAGCATTTACTTGAAAGAACTCCATTAAAATAAGGTAAAAATAACAAAGTAATTGGACTACAAGATAGATTTTTCAGCATCACGTAATAATTCTAACAATGCTAATAGCCTGATAATTTATAATAATATGAATTCAATTTTAGCAATGAAACCTTGCAACCTTCAGTGCGCTATTATCTACACCGCTGGGTGGCAAGATTTGTAGTAATGGTGAATTGCTCGTTATCAGTGTAATCAAAAAAAAGCTGGGTTATGCATATTTAATCATCTTATGCAAAGTGATGCACTTTTGTTTGATTTAAATCACCTGATGACGAACTCATTATAAGTGTGCAAAAGTGCCTGTTGAAAATACTTCACTTATTATGTCACCTTGTGTTTTGGATGCACTCGTAAAAAATCTTCAAGCGTGAAATTATTAAAAAATGCATTTATGTACTTACAAAAACAAATTATTCTTAAGCTTTGGCATAAAGAATTGTCTACAAATCACTAAATAATTGTAATGGTTTTATTATTTAATATTTTAGAATCTTGGAGCAGGCGTGTCAAACTCGGGACCGAGGGGCGCATGTTTTCTTGGGCAGTAATGCACCCCCAGAAATTGTAAACTTTTGATATTGATTAATAAGCAGCTTTTATATTAGATCTATATTTTCAGAGAAAAACATCACACACCTAAGTGAAAAGGTCCGGATTCTGTGACAACGACAAGAAAATTTGAGAAACGTTCTTTTACAAACATTTGTGTTATTATTTAAGACATCGACTGCGGGTGCTTGATGGAATTTCAATATCAAATTTGAGTTATTGAGATTTTGTACACTTCCATGTATTTTGTTACTAACGACCCGGGTTTCGCCTTTTGGCATCTTCAGGCATTCGAGCGCACGAGTCAGTTCGAATTCATTAACGAGAATTTTAAAAAACCTCAGTTCAATAGTGTCACATTTCAGAATCTAAACTTGTTCACTCACCAATCAACTGATTTCAAGAATGAAGTAGATGAACAGTAAACGTAGTAAAAACTAAAAAGCAATTTGAGGAATCACTGAGAATTATAGTAACCACTTCAGTCGAAATAGAAATACATTGATGCATCAGTTTTACTTACAAAGCTAAATATCCCACTAATTTCTTTTGGTTACTAAAAAAATAAAAACGAAGTTTACAATTACATACATGCATTCTACTCGATTTTATATAATGCCTAAGAAAATTACTGTACATCCAATGTGGACTAGCGGAGTTACAGGTTGAACATCTATGTTTCAAAGTTTAAAAAAATAATGAGTCAAAATTTAGCGACATCATCAGCGACGTGACAGAAAATTCAGGCTTCCAAACCAGGCCCAGTTAAAACAATAAAAATCCTTTATACCTACGTATTGTCTTATTGTTCTATTTTTTTAAATAAATATTACGTATATATTATAAGGATAACTGACGGTAGTGTAAGTCTGTCAGTCAGAGAATGGGTCTCGACGAAACGAAACATGTGTCATTCGGATGAAAACAAGGAGTATTTACAAAGTAATTATTTTACTTCACGTAGCAGAGTGATTAAAGCATGTGGGCTTTCATCTACTCGGTTGTACGAACAAGGGCTTGAAACATATTCATTTTTCAGTTGATTTTTGGATTTTTATCCAAACGGTTTTTTTTACTCCCCACCGGTCATGTCAACACGGTTAGAGGCAGCGTTTAGATACGTTCTAGTACTTTCTAACACAATCATTCTATCCCGGCTATTATAATAAAGACTTGAGAGTTGAGCGACTTACAACCAATTTTTCTTTAAAATTTTATGATGTGGTTTTAATGTTGTATCTAAAATAAATAATCACAAATCAACAGTTGAATTTATTGAAAAAATAATAATTATTACATGAAGTCGGTACAGAATTATATCGTAAGATGTCGATTCGCGGAACATATATTCAAATTTAGAACATTCCGAAGTTAGGTGAAATCGTGACATGACTAAAGTTTTAATCGCTTCAAAGAGATGGCGTAACTTTAGATATTTTAAAACGTACATACTTCACATAAATCAGCTACCGAATGCATTTTCATGCTATCGGCATTTAGGTTCCGAAAATGAGATCGATCAGCCGATTTCACACATTGAGGTAATTATTGTTTTTATAATGATTTAAAAAACCATTTAAATTAAAAATCTTGTAATATATATTAATGTTTGCAATACAATAATCACACGGCGCTGTAATCCATTAATTTTCACTGTGAATCGTGCTTTCCAAATCTATTTTGGCGAAGTGATTGTTAAAGATTCGTTGTGAAAATGCGGTTTTTTTAAACATAATTGTACGTGTTACGAAGATTTTACAACTCTTTTTGCTCTCACTGTTTTTTTATTGATAACAACTGCATAAGTATATCATTAAATGAGTTTAAAAGGTAATGTTATTATTAATAATTATAAACTGACATACTTTCCGCAAAGGGTCGCGCCTAGATGGTTGCCACCCTTCTTTATTTTGTATAAAGGTTGTTTGTTATTTTCATTGAAATTTTAACATTATTCATAAAAAACGTACGAACTAAATCAAATAAGTGAATTACAAAGTTGTTTATTATTATAACGTAGGCGTTGTTTTTGCAAATGTTTTATAACTCTACACATTACGTCTTTTCACTGGAGTAAAGTAGAGAATTCTTTTTCAACAAATAAAAATATTTTTGATACGGATATTTAGCCGCCCCTGAATTCGACCACCCAGGTGTTAAGCATTCCCAAATCCTTGGCGCGTCAGGAATTTGCACTGAAATTTAAATAAAGCTATTTGCAATTGTGTTCAGTCTGCAACAAAAATGTTTAATAAACATAAAAAGTCAGCGGAGCAAACTGAACACCGAACAATATTGAAAATAAAAGTATTTTAATATGCGTTTCTCGTTGTGTATATATTAAAGAAAATATAAACTTGGCCTAGTCGTAAAAGCTTTACCTAGCGATCAGATCAGTCTCAGTTCAAGACATGGCGAGTTCAATGTCAAATTTTCAATTTAAATTTGAGATCTTCGACATGGGTATTTGTCATGTCTTTTCTATTCGAGCTGATTTCATATGATTTAAGGCATCGACTGAGAGTGGTTGATGGAATTTTAATATCAAATTTGAATTATTGAGATTTTGTACACTTCCATGTATTTTGTCACTAACGACCCGGGTTTCGCCTTTCGGCGTCTTCAGGCATTCGAGCGCACGAATGGACTCGAACTGGTCAGGTGCCTCGACACGAATGCCTGAAGATGCCGAAAGACGAAACCCGGGTCGTAAGTGACAAAGTACATGGAAGTGTACAAAATCTCAATAATTCAAATTTCTTATATGATTTAAAAATTTCAAAAAATTTGGGGCAATGACAATTTTTCGCTGTCATCTCGAATATTTTGTTATAATATATATTAAAATAGAGATATTAAATATTTCAATAATTTAAGAGAAAAAAGAATAGTTTATACTAGCAAACAAGACATATTTACACGGTGCACAGAAGGAACATTGATGGTCGTGTGTTAGCAACTGGGAACGGATATGCTAAATGTGACATTTAATAAAGTATATCATATCCCTAGGGGAAACATAGAATAACTTGCCAAAAGATGCAATTACAGCGATTACGCGCTTAATGTAATAGTCACCCGTGACACAATGAATGACAGGTGCCCACTGCCCATACGGCGGCACGTGGCGTCACTGTAATAGAACAGTGTGACTATGTCACTTTGCTTCTAATGCGCTAATTGGCACGGTCACAGACTGACGGCAACATGGGTTTGTTTTCTCTTATATCATAATATATCGATAGTCTCTTGCACAAATGCGCCAAGTGCGATTTAAGGTATTTTTAAGTTCAATAGGTACCGCTTAAATCACAAAGACCAAATTTAAAAGGAAATTCATATTCTATGTAAAATCATACAAATAGTTCACTTAAACATTGCGGAATAAAATATAAACTTAAAAACATTCTTGGTTTTTTTGCTAGTATTTTGAAAACTCAGTTGGCAAGCAAAGGGTTAACGAGAAGTAAGCCAGCTGGGTCCGTGGTCAAACGTTGAGTTGTCAACGTCGTTGGCTTTGGTCACCGTGCTTACGGGCTCGAATCCAAGTACGGACTAAAAATCAATTTATGAATTTCTATTCGAAGGATATCTACGAGGTCTAAAATTCCCTACCACCCATCTGATCATAAAAACGTGACGTAGCGAAATCGATTAGGTAACCATAGTCCTGTTCTATCCAAATCCTTCTATACACACTTTATTCGAAAAAGAGATGTTGATCACCTGAGTAGCAAGGACTTTTTGTAGAAATACATCTGTTGAGAATGTTGAGATATACTCTATTAAGAGTTCATGTGCTTCGCATTGGGAGCAGATATGGCTAAAAAAGTCAGTCAATTCACCTCAGAAAGAGTAAGAAAAGATTGATGTGTTTGGAAGCGACTGGTAGTTGGTTAATCACTTTGGCCACGGTCTGTGTTCAGGGTAGGATTGCGTATATTAGGTGTAGGCTGAAAACCTCACAGACATCCGTGCATTTGATGAATTAAACCAGTGCGCCGTGAGACGATCCCAGGTTTGCCGTGGCGCAGTGCGTCCAAAATGAAAAAAATCGAGTATTTTATATGCATCAGAAAAAAATTAAAACAATCGGTTGCTAAAATCTCCGTTCAAATTATTTTCGTACTTATACACAATATATTTATATCTATTTATGTACTGTACATTAATAATTTCGCGTTTCTATATTAATATTAAATTTGTCAAGATTGTAAAAATATATTTTTATTATATATTTTTCAAGAAATTATATTTATAAATAAAAATTTTCTGCCTGCGGCGCAATTTTTTTCGTCATAATGGCCAAACAAAAGTATATTAGTCACTATTTCAAATCCGTAAAAAAAAACAAATTAATAAATTGTAGGTTTTGTTTACGAAATTTACATATTTTGACTTTTAGTGTGCCGCGAAATATTTATGAGTACTTTGGTGTACCGTGGGTGAGAAAAGGTTGCGTAGCACTGAATTAAACAACTGCAATTTATAAGGGCCTCTAGTTGTCGAGAAAAAAAACAGTAGAACTTTCAAACACCAGGTTTTAGGTCCCGTAGCTCCAAAAACAAATATTCTTTTACATTTTTTAATGCTTTATTTACATTTGTTATAATATTAAATCTTGACATAATGTCGTAATAAGAGTGTTAAACAATATGTCATATAGCCTTGAATATTGCCAGTAAATATTAATAACACGTATGTAATAATATAAAGTAATATATTTTGATTTATTGTTGTTTTATACTACCAATAAATCGTTTTATCTAAGATATTTTAGTGACGTAACGGCAAAAAATAATTTCCACTGCATTCTTTATACGCGCATGACAATAGCGTATTGAATGGCCGTTAATATCTGATGGCAAAGTATACGTTACTCAACATAATATCAATCATTTTTATCACACATATTCCTCGAAGATATTTTTAAGGTAATCAAGTAGCTATTTCTGTATTTCCAAGTATACATTTTTTCTTATAATAAATTGAAGAAAATATGCGGAATGTCTTCTTGTGAAATTATTTATGTAATATGGTGTTAAAACAGTTTCGAAATATCTATTAATGAATAAAACAATGCATGTAAATATAATAACAAGCCAGCTGTGAAGCTATACTAAAAGTGAACGTATCCATCGACAATTTCTAACATCTACGAATATATTCTTTTATTCCCATTATTGAGAAGTGAATTTCTTTTCTATGCTATTGAATTAATGTATTTACTAGCAGTCTGGTTTCGCTCTATAATCAATGGATAAACCATGGAATGGGGCACTATCATGCGGTATTCATTCATTCTTTTAAATGTAAAATTCTAAAAAATGCATTACTTTTTTCTCATTTCGCAGGTTCTTCAACAGAGTGGTCAATGCTCTTGGGATTCGGCATCTCATTTGCGTAGTCACGGGTCCGAGTCTCGAATAGATACATTGATTTTAGAACCGATTTATTGATTAGTTTTTAAGCATTTGAGTTTTAATAGAGTATCTTCAGACAAGTTATTTTGACGGAAACTGCTAGCTATAAAGAAGTTCAACCACTCTTTTTCGGAAAAGGTAAGGTACACATAGTACTAGGAAAAGATTTATAGTTAGTTAATCGCGTTTAACAAGACTCACTGACTTCACGCCTACACGACCGGCTTTCTTAATGTATGCATTTTTATTTACTCATAAAAATAATACTATAATTTTAATTCCATATAAAATGATATACTTACGTGGGTGATGGCAGATGTACAGATAAGGGTTGGCGTATGTGAGGTTGTTCTGGCCACAAACGGGGTTCCACTCGTATCGATTTTTGGCCATATGGCAAGAAAATCTTCTGCCGAGGGCTTTTCTCACCTCTCTCACGTTACATCCACCAGAGTGCATCACTTTCAATTCTGGAAAAACAAGTCGGTATGTTAGAGTTTTATAATACCGTACCCCCAGTAAAGAAGTATCGCTGTTGTTTTTGAATAACGGTCAATCTGGGTAACTTTGGCCCAGTTCTGAGGGATTTTGTATTTGTATGGTTCGCCATTGGATTTATGAGTGGTATTGATATAGATTTATTGTTATAATTGATATGTAAATATAGATAAAACAAGGTGAGCAATATTTTCATCCAAATCGAGTAACTTTGGCCCACGATACAAATAATCACTGTAATTACTAATAAATTAAGTGATTTTAAAGTCTTGGCAACTTTTCTTTGTGCTTTCATACATACTGTACATAATTGAGATGGGAAAAAATATACAGCACTTGGTTTACAGATTAGTAATAGTAAAGAAAAGTTTTCAAATTGTGTTTTATCATTCCAAGCTGACAGCTTAAAAATTCAACAATAAAACAAATTATGTTGCACATTAATTCATATTTTTACTACCAGGGGCTACTCAATACCTTTGCTTAACTAAAAAATATTCACATGGTATTATAACAGCACCTTTTTTTTGTAGTGGGCAAATCTTAGACCGATAGGCAAATTTACCCAAATTGATGGTACTTTTGAATGAATTTGTAATTTCCCGCACAATAATTTAAATTTATTTACATTTTAAGACACATAGAAAACTGTTTTGAATCACAACATCCGGTCATGATCGAAATGCTGGACGTCGGTGATGATAAATCGATGTTCTTGATTCATTAGATGCATTTAGAAGGTTCCAATTTCTATTGGAATAACAATACCAATCGATTGAATGTTGTAAGCTGCAACGTGAGATTCACGGCGCCGTTTGCTAATAATATATACTTGGAATTAAATAATGATCGATAACGAGTGAACTATTGATACTTAAGGTATGTAGGTGACAGCTGGGCAACTACTTTAAATTATAGGACTCGGCAGCCAATTTAGATGAGACAATATATGCCGCGTCGATCAAAGGGATTCGCTTATTGAGACAGATAGCTATCAAAAGAAATGTCTCAATCAATTTCGACACCTTCCAAAACAAAAACATTCCACGCGTACAATGCAACTGCTGCGCTGGTCCATTCATTTTAGCAATACGTACAACGCGCACCTTCGTATTTAAATTATTATTATTATTATTTTTGCCAGAGCGAATGCAAAAGAGTTATTTCGTGCCAACTCATATTTAAATACAACATATAACACATCCTGGTTTTTTTTGTTAGGTTTAAGTTTTTTTAGGGTCCATAACTGAAAACGCACAGCGTTAATGACAACGATTCGGAGAAATCGACTCGACTCTGTCGTGAAGGGTGTCGGCATCGCCGGCGGACACGTTCGCTTGACGAGTCTATTTTTGACGGAAAGGGGTGGCTCCGACGGTGCGGGAGTCTGATTTCTGATTTTTACCAGAGTGAATTGCCAGCCTTCGAGCCGAGGAGAGCTGCCAGCCAGCGTGGCCGGCACCGTTGACGTTGTGGATTGTTTGTGTTTGTTTTGAAATTGGACTTAATTTAAAATCATGTGTCGTGTCACTTTCATTATAACTTAAAAGTAAATTCATGTGTTAAGTAAATGTAAATGTAGAGTCAATTTTATGTGTTAGGAATATTATTTTTGTGTATTTTAAACCACTGCATCTTCGATTAAAAATAAATAAGAGTTGAACCGGATTCGAAATGGTGTTTGTTTGAGATCCCAGACTTTCCAGGACGTCGATAACCGACCATTCGCTTCCTCTCTTCAATTCGGGTCTTCTCACATATTTATAGAAAATCTTTATAGCGTAAGTATAACGATTTTATCATATACTACAAATCTATGTGCATGAGAGAGAATGGGTTAAGAAGATTTCATGATTTCGTTTGTAAAGAATCAATCTCATTCTACTATCATTCCTTTCGTTTTTAGTTACAAGTTATTGCCTATGGCAATTTTGCCCATGGTCTATAAGAATTTTTAAAATAATGCTTCAACTTTAAAAAGATTTCAACAATCATTATGGTAAATAAACAAATGAATATATACTAGATAGCTTTAGAACAGTGATTATAACTGTTTAACATACGGTATAATATATAATATTAAAATGACGATTTACACGGTATTAATTTGGTTAATGTCAAAGAAATACATATCGCACATTTTTTAAATTTACACGATAATGATACTGCCAATTTAAACATAATCAGCTAAAAATATTGAAGTATTCAGTTCTCCAAAAATCCCAGTTTTTTCTTCGACATCTTGCCTAGGCGTGTTAAGTTACTGAACATTGCTTCTTAAAATAAGAAAATATGATCTACAATCTACACCCTGAGTGTAAATCTTTGAAAGACAACGTCAAGCCTCTTTCTTTGTATTTTAGTAGCTAGCCCAATACACAATTAGCTATCTTACCTGGCTGTACTATCTTCCCTACGTTCTACCATCATGTGTACGACCCATTTTGCTTGTAATCAAATTAATAATGACAGATCTAGGTTACATTTATATGAGAAAATAATTATCAGACGATGACTGTATATGGATTTAAGGAAGCGAAGTCAAGAATTTTCTTCATAACTTGATATGTTAAAAGGTACACATACATTTGTTTTAAAAGGCGGTCAACATAATGTTATACATCTGGAGACGTCTTAAATAATATTTACGCAAGCACAATTTAATACGGCAATAACTAAGTAAATACAATCTTTGTTGAGAGCTCACGACGTCTATGGAAAGCGAATGGAACTATATTCTTAAAAGCTGTTTCATAAACTCTTTTTTTATTATTAGGATTATTATAACATTTTATTATTTAATTTCCTGCACACTATAGTGCATCTTGCAAAAAGTTTTGAGAAATTTCTCTTCAGACATTTCTAGCAAAACTTTGAAACACGCATCACCTTGTTACGCTGTGAAATAACCGAGTATGAAGCCGTAGATATTTGACTTAGCATCCATTTTTCACAAAAAAGTACTTAGAGCCCCCGTGAAATTTTTCCTCCTTTACGAGAAAAAGCAGAATTATGTAGTTACAAATTTTATAAGTAAATAAATATACGCTAAGTAGTCACTTACAGTTTAAAAAGTTATAGACGTTGATGTTTGTTTTTGAAATTGTGAAATTTATTTGTGATTAGTATCACATAATGCATTTTTTAAATATAAACTTCTTGTACCCACCCTGGACATAATCATTTCATATATAAAATAATTTCAATACCAGTAAATCGCTAATAATACGGTATCAGTAATTACTGGGGTATCACAGATATCCACTAAAAAAGATATTATAATTCAAAAACAAATTACGTACATATTTTCAACATGACCAAAATAGATTTTTGAATTTTGCTGCAGAACATCTTATGGTATGGAATTTACCAACGAGTGTACAATCAAAACGTGCTTTTTCCTCTGCACGAAAAAATTGCGTTTAATTTAAAACTCGACGAAAAATTTAAAAATTAAGTAGTACCTGTTTTTTACGGACATATTTCAATTCCAAATGTTTACTGTAAAAACGTAAATATGAGCCATCTATTTTTGATAAAATTATATACATTTTCTTTTACTTTATAAATTATCATGTTTTTTAGTTAGAATATCTTTTAAGTTTATTGCCGATATATAACTAGCTGACAGTGAACTGGTAATAATAAAATAAGGGAATTATTAAAGTACGTAGTATCTACCTCATTTATAAATAGGTCTGGTTTAATTTTGATTTTTAAGTTGTCGTAATACAAAACAGAGCGTCCGATAATAGAATAAATTTATACGGAATGAATTCCAGTGCTTATCGAGATACGCCGCGCAACAATTCGCGGAATGCAAGTATGCTGGATTGTTTTTTTTTTGTTTTCTCGACACTACTGGTACTGTAATAAATCTATCGAATGAATGGATCACATGCGCAGGCACACTTGGCGCTTTGAAGATGATTAACTAGCCGCAAAAATCTACGCAATTTATATGCTGCATCTTCCCGGATCATCGACATGGCGTATCATGAATCATGACGCCCCAGGAATGATGGATGATCATTGGCATAATAACATACATTACTCAGTGATATTCTCTCTTCCATGACATTCTTCCGCGCCCTGTCCAGTCTGCTCTGTCAGTTCAGTCCTGCACAGTCGTTGCATTACGATTATTATTATGAACCTCTTAAAGTCAAAGTGGTATAAGTCACATTTTGCATTTTTTGAGAAACGGGTTTTGTAAGAAACATTGAAATGAATTTCAGAGTATTCAATTCGCCGTGTTAATGTTTTCAATATAATCTAGAGGCCTATCCTAAGTCAGAGAAACTAAAACTATGTTCATTCACGAGTACCGTTTGTCGCATTAGAATATAACTTACACTAGGGTCATTTCGCCAGTGGTCGGCCAGTTAAGCGACAGGTGTACTTTCAAAAGAGATTTTGAGTCAGTGAATGATAAATACATATTTTTTCGCTGTTATTCCACTAAACAGGGATTAAATAATGTAACCAACTGAAAATATAAAAGTTAATATTGTACAAAGCATAAAATAATAGAAATTTACAAAAAATGCCAATTCTCCCAGTGGCCGGCCTTTCGTTGCCCAGTGTTCGGCCATCACTATGAAACTTCATGAATATCGCGAAATAGTTTACTGATAGTAGACAGAACAATAAAAAACATAATGATGTAAAGCATGACAATATAAAGTATATTTTGTTAGCGATCCGCATACAAGATGAATTTGTCGAAACTTGCGAAGTAAAAATGTTCCACTTGCTAATGTATATCTGCATTATATAGGTCTATATAATGCAGATATACATTAGCAAGTGGCAACACTACCTACACGAGTTTAAAAAAATCTGTTTTTTTAAATGTATCCACTATTATTTAAGTTTTAAGCTCAAAAGGCCGACCACTGGTGACGGCTGACTTTAGGAACACTCGCCCTATTGTGTCTTCTGTGAGATCAACTCAAGGAGAAACTCAAATCACACATACAAAATCAAAACTGACGGGCCACGAACCCATCCCCATCTGATCGCTGGGGTAAAGCTTTTACCACTAGACAACAAAGGTCGACATAACTCAGTCCTGCTCTACGACAGCGACATATTACCTCGCTAGTCCATCGACTTGATTTAAACATAGCCGTGATATTATTGAAAACAAACTTATGTGATTTTGACACGGTGAGCTCAGAAATTTCTTAGTTTCAATTCGGCGTAATGTGAAAAATGCAAATATTTGCTTTACAGCTTATTTTCATTTACGTAGTGAGTGTCAAAATAGTATTTGAAAACTATTTCGGTAAATAACAGTGACTCTTAACCTTTTGGACCCGCTGATCACTTCTGACTCAATGAAATATTTGTGGATTACACCGGATTGAGATATATATTGTTTAGTAACATTCAAAACAAATTATGATGCCTTTTTCAGTCTGCATAATTCTGCAAGCAAATTAATATTGACGCTACACATGTGTAACAAAACAAGATTTTATTGATCATTAAGTTAAACTTAGATGCAGATAGTAGATTAGCTGCATCTTTATTTGCCACCAAGGTTTTCGTAGTAGTCCTGAAGCACTCCTGGTTGCAAGGAAACAAATAATTGATGTGTAATGAATATTTCTTAGCAACGGCAATAGGCTATTTGAAAAAATCTTTAAGAAGTTTTCATATTTTTAAAGAAAATCAGTGTTTCGTCGACTATTGGTTTAGAATCACCTGTAATCATTAAAATGCAAATAACTCTTAAGAATGCATGTTCGATTCCCAACACCTACTATGTTTACAAACACGCCGAATCGACATTACGTAGTTATTTTTATGATATTTTTAACGGCCATCTATTAACGGCTTAGGGATTGCAATACCGGAAAAATATATCAATACCGGTATCTCGGTATTTGAAATCAAATACCGGATATGCGAATTTCAATACTGGTATTACAAAAACTTCATTCTGAATAATATGTCCAATGATTAAAAAATATATATTCTTGTCAAAAATACCTTAAAATAATAAAATTGAATGTTTTAATTTTAATATGAGATACAAAATGATAGTTAGTTAAATTTCGGAATTCGTCAATATGATAAACCTTGTGATGCATGCAGAACATTAAAATTAATTTCTACATTGCTTAGTTTCCAATATCTATATATAGTGTTGAAAAAAACTCGGGAATTTTGAAATGGCGCGAAAATTGGGAATATACTGTTAAATATGATACTTTTCACGGTTTTTTCAACATATTGAGTCCAGGTGCACATATTAATATGTGTATAAAACCAAGTTTAACTTTATACATAAAAACAGGAGCGTTTCTATAAATATTTTGTGTTGGCATCAAGTATACATAGAAGTCATACGTGATCCGATATTGAATAAAGTATCTTACTTCCATCCATAGAGAATTATACTGCCATCTGTATCACTAAACTAATAACTCACCATAACCTAAAATTTGGGGATACAATGTGTGGATACCTCAAAAATGCCACGCTTTCAAAAATAAGTGTTATCGAATGCTAAAAATGATATACAGTTATCACTAATATAAAATTTTTTTTCTTCTCGTTTTTTCCCAATTTTCCTATGCGATTTATTCCCCGCCTCGCATCACTACCTATATATTGATATTTTTTGGTATCAAAGCCGAAATACCGAATCCCGGTTTCAATAATATCAGCGTTACAATCCCTAATTATGGTGAAAAAAGATAGAATGTGTTTTGTAATTACTGTAGATTCAACGCACGGTATTTTATGTCTTATTGTCGGATTAACGTTGACTTGGCGCCCAAATGGGATACGTGAAGAGTGAAGTCAAAAGCGAAAAAAAAAATAGCCAACGTCAAAAGTAATATTTTGATTCAAAAAAAATTAATTGTGAATTCAATCATAGAATCTTTGAGTCGGTGAGTTGCTAAACACGCTCGTGGCAATTAACAAACAAAATAATTGTTTAATGTACGTTTATGCTCTATCGATAGATCTATCAATTTTTTCAGTTGCGAGTCTAAAATTTCTTCCTAATTCATCTCCTGTTCGAAATTTAAAAAAAATCCACACTTAAAATCGTTATTTTTTTACAAGGTCGATGCGACCAAAAAAAACGACAGTGTAAAAGAATATTTCATTTTTCCTTGTACACCGGAAGACACAACATAACTTAAATTATAAATACCTGAACATATCATATTGACCATAACAGTTTTTCGTGATTTAACCAAAACCCTAAAAACCTTCGGGAGCTTATTTAGCGACTCGCGTCACAAGAAATAAATTATTATCTAAGAAAAAATCAAGCTTTAAAACTGGCGTGTCCATCCCGTGGCCCATGAGTCGTGTGCGGTACAAAACAGAAAGTAATGTGGCCCAAAAAAATCATTAATTATTTGTTATATTTTCGACTCAATTTTCAGTCGATAGAACGACGTCACCTGCCTCCAAATTAAAAAAACGAATGTATAGATCTGCAATCAGAAGTTGAACGTATTTTATAAGACCTATCTCCTCAGAGAAAATATCCTGCTGCCCATTTTATTTACGAGCAATTATTTTATAGAAAGAAGCACCCAAAAATACAATTATAAGCAACATTTCTGACAAACAATTCGAGAATTCACTAATAAATACAACCACTTCTATAGAAACAGATATTCAGGGTCAAATATTCCTTTAGTATAGTGATTCCCGCTTTTAATTTGGTAATAAAAATATGTTCAGAGATTTATTATTTATATTCGTTCTCTGTAGTAAATATCAATTTTATGTGTGATCAAAACAATTACTGTTTAATCGACGTAAATTACTCTACTACTCAATCAGCAGCCCAAAAGAATCAAAACGATGGACACCCATGCTTTAAAAAAAAGGAATATGTTCGATTACATTAACCAAGTTAATAATGAAATTAATAAGTTGGTAGTACTTATATATAAAAGAGTTTAATTTGAGGATGCATAGCACACTACCTCTAACACGTGGGTGTTACCGTAGCTTACTGTCGCAGTAAATAAGATTTATACCACAAATAACTCATAAATATAAGTATTTTATTTGATTAAATTAACACCATAGCATTAAATGTTAAAGATAAAAATTACTCTAGCTCGTACGAAGTCAATAAAATTATACGTTAATTTGTAGTTAGTATTTAAATTTATACACAAAACCCTAAATACATATTATTTAAAACATAAATATTTTTTATGAACTAAACATGTTTTTAATGAGCTACTTGATTGCATATTAAACATATTATTTCCAGGGCCTGATAGGTCTGACATGCTACCAAATGAAATCCCGGTAGGCTGATGGCTGTCAAAATGTATTGCCTTGAACTGAAGATTAAAATCTTAGAATAAGAGTGAAACGCAATAATTCTTGAAATCTAGTCTTGTCGTGTTTACTAAATTTTTGGTGTCCATTTTCGCGTGCGTATTTTTTAAAAAATCTTTATTTAAATTTTCATATAATATGATGTTATTATGAACGATTATCACTGTGTTTTTCTGTTAATTACAATTAATTCTAGTATATTGTAATAATACGAAATACCGGGTAATTAAATAAAATATGTAAATGTTGAATGTTTACTGATGGGAATAAAGATATTTACTTACTTTAAAAGTGTATAATTACGAAGCCTATTCGTAATCAATGATTGTAGTTAATCAAAAATTTTAATTGTGACTATTGCGATAAATTACGATTCTATTCAATCTAACTGCCACTCATCGCATTTCATGCCATTCACTCGATATATAATGACGACTATAAGATGAAATTTATTGCTTATTACTTTACTAGCATATATATGACAATTTTCGATGAATTGCGAATTAAAATAATGATAAAAAATCACAGAATAAACTCGAAAGAAATCTTTTCAAATATATGTTATATTAAGCGAAAAACGGAGTTGGGAGTCGATCTCCGTACAACCGCCAAACAATTTGTTAGTAGAGACTGGGACTTTAGGATTACATCTAAATTACGAATTTTCCTATAGCACTGCTTGTATCTTAAGGTTCCTTTGGTAGTTGTCATAGTCAGGAAAACGGGGATGCGGAAGGATCCCGACTAGTCGGAGTGACCAGCTGAAAGACGCCAGAGGCTCTTCTTACTGATGGTCCTCAGAGTAGCTGAGTCCAGGAGCGAGTGGCGAAGGATCATCGAGGGAAACAGAGTTGTTACGATAAACGGAGGTCGCGACTCACACCAGTGAGGAAAACGACCATGAAGAAGTATATAAATTATATCACAATAAATGAATAGAAATATGAGATGGTGCTAAAATAATGTATGATAGACTATACATATTTCCAGACCAAATGCACACAATCGATTCATCCACATTGCATAAAGTCTTCAAATAACTGGGAAATAATGATACAGACGCGACGCAAACTTTGAAAACCTCATTTTTTTAACGATAAAAAATCGAATGGTCTCGATAAATTTCATACAGCGTTTATGTAAAAATTAAACAAACGTGCTTAAACTGTCAACCTTGTGTTACTTGAATCAATAAATTATTATTTAATTGACATTGTACCTTTAATATTATTATGGCCCATAAGATTGACCTGCATTGAAGCAAATAATACTAGATTATTACGCCTAGTGAAGCAAATATATTGCGGTTTTAAATATTCATGTCTTTTTATTGTGAATAATTATATTTTTGGTACAGTAAAACCTTCATAATGTCCGGATTACATGGACAAATTTAGACGAATGTTAAATCATTCTGCTATAGATTTGCATGCTTCAAACCATGAGCCACAGTCTCGACAATATTCTGGGTATGATAAAAATGTGATCACACAGCTCCGAAAGTTTAAGCGCGTGGCGTCCGATAATTGGAGGGATGTGGCTTTGTCTGTAAATATATTATTGTGTCGTTTATTTTTTGAATAAATGAAAAAGCGAAAAAAAATCGAAGTTTTACTGCACTTGTTAAATTATATGGGGCGCTTGAAAATTAGCAGAGGCAAAGAACAGTGTATTGAAAAATTAAACGTACCACGACTCTCACGCATGTAAAATGGTACACACTATTTCTTCTCGATTTTCTAATACATGAATCGTATTTGAAATAATATACATCGCGATCAAAAATAGAGAAATTACTGTTTAACAATTCAAACAGTAGTTATTTCTGCATGTTCTACCATGTAAATGACGATAAACTAAAATAAGCTAAAAATTAATTCCTGTCCTGGTGACTAACAAATTTGGGTACTTTTTAATATTTTGTGCCAGTCAGGAAAACACAAAACGCTCGCTACTGAAAGTCATCCGTAATATGTCATACGATTCGTCACATAATGAAAATCATGGCTGCAGCTCTCGCTTGCCAGTTTCTTCATTGCGCACCTCCGAATATTTTTTTTTAAGTTATACATGCTTACGAGTAGTATGTAGTAGTGTAGGTGTGAATGTTTTGTTTTTATTTTTAAATCGATTGAGTAACGCCCCATATGGATGATGATCCAGCAACGACTGTTTTCCGTTTTACTGCTTGACACAAAACAACGAAGTACCAATTTTTTTTTGGATTTACGCTGCTGTCTTGGATCTATGACAAATTAAAAAAATCGATGGTTTTTTTTCACTACACAGAAAACGTTTTTGCGGTATTATGAAACAATGAATTAATGGACTCACAGAACAAAATACATGTTTATAAATTGGCAAGAAATATTAAAAACAAATCGTTATCCAGTTACGTATGGATAAAAAAAACCCGGAAAGCATTCTTGGGTAAAGATTACCAAATTTACCCTCGGGGAGCTTAAACTCTGATCCCTCTAATCGAGAAATGTACAGTAACATTCAACTTGAGTCACAGTGTGACTTAGATCTGATAGGAACATTAATTTTTAATTTTTCTATGTTTTTACTAAGTATGAACGTGCAATTTTATTAAATTTGTGTTTCCATATCCATCTTCTTTAGGTTATTAATTCAATATGTTCGATAAATGGAAAAAATAGCTGTATTAAATAGAATATACATCTATATACCATCGGCGTGTGGTGGACTTATCACTATCTCTATCGCACAACCTAATTTGGGTATGAACAAGAGGGTATGCGCCGCATGCCCTTGCATCTCGCTTGCACCTTCACTTTTCATGTGATTGAGCGAGAAAGACATAAAGCCGCACGCGTTGCTATATACTGAAATAATGAATGACTTGAAATTTTTTAAAGTTGTTCAAGCAGTATAATTGATAGTTAAGGATGCCTCCTTGGGAATATTTTTTGATGAATAACATGTATGCTAAATAATATGCTCAGTTTTTTATTAAATATAACACATTTCTTTGAAAATGTCAATCGTTAAAATTTTGTCAATTTCGATAAGTTTTGTCGCTAACCAAATGGGATTCGCTTTTTTGTTCGCGTATTTGATCAGACAGTCTGTTCAAGTCAGTTCGTGTTCATCCGTGTACTCGGATGCTTGAATATAGAGAAAAGCGATTCAAATGTGACATTGAAATTCCATCAAACACCCTCAGTCGATATCTTACATTTTTTTGATTCGAATTATCTATACTCATTTGCTTTTTATATAAAAACTTGACAGCTTCCTGAATGTATTTCATTTATCTACTATGTTTAATGGGCTAAGATTTGTGATAGTGGAAAAAATCAACCTTACCGAGGAAAACAAGAAAAGAGCGAGGCGAGAGAGCGAGACCCAATAATATTTTTTATATATATTTGATGCATTTCCAAGTATACGTCAATTGTTGGAACAGACATGTAGAATTTGATGATTATCAAAAAAAGAACCAGGAGACAATAATATATAGTCTAATTTATAATTCATAGAAATGCATTTACGCCTGTTTCTCGGTCATATCATGCAGTTTTTAATTGCACTATTTTCCGTGAATAAACTAACGCTGATCACGGTATAATATGTACATATGTAGTATATTTTCTATTGAACAGTATTCACATTTCATGTGATGTTGGGCAAGTACCAATCGATTAAATAACTGATGCTCTTTGTAAAAATACTGTAGAGAGTACTCTAGCGGGATTGTAGAAGAGAAAGGTGACAAAATATGTACACTTTAAAAAGAATCTCTTCAAATTTTGTGACTTGTAACGTTGTAAAGAAAAAGGTTTTCCGTTTTGCGGCAAAGGTTTGAATTTAAAAATTTAAATATCTAAGGTCTCATTCTTCAATCCTCCAACTCTCCGTTGATATGAATTCAAGCGACTGAATTAGAAACAATATTCGTGAAGAGACTTCTGTTTACGTTCTAGTGTACAAACTCGTTAACTTCTTTTAGGTCGATATTTTGTGGACACGGTGTATGAAGAAAATTCGTGATGTTGTGTTTCAAGTCTTTCGTTGTTAGAGGATCCTCCGCACGCGCGTATTCTCGACGAGATAATGAGAGCTATAGTTCGATGAAATTGCTTCTTCGATATTTTACTTATGCAGAGCTTTTATGAGACGTGAAAGCTTCGAGCGATACTGGAATAATGATGTATCTTTCTTGGGTTAAGGGAAAAAGGATGCAACGGTCAACAATAACGTGACCCAACAGTATTTCAACTATTAACACTCACATGTCGGGGCTTCAGGATTACAGAAGCCTAACTATAAAAATGCATGCTTTTAATTAAATCCAGTTCCGGCAATACCATAATTATATCGTTAACTGACAAAAAGTGCTATCTCCCACAAAGAACCGTGTACAAGATACGGTTGGACATGTTAGTATCAACAAATCTACAAATAGAAATTTTAGTTACTCAAAACTAGTATTTTTCAGTTAGTGTCCTCTTCCAGAACAACGACGGTATATTAGAATTTTTTCAACACCGAAATACCTGTATATTTCATTTTAGAAACCGGTATTGCAATCTTTAACCTAGAAATTTTGAAAGAAGTTTTATTTGAATTGAAATTTCAACGTTCCTTTTGACAGATCGATGAAAGCTTTCAAATAGTGTAATAAGTGTTTTTGTAAGTCGTTAGGTCTTGGCCAAATAAATTTGAAGACATCTTTTAACAATTTTTTGTAATACAAAACCTTGATCATTTAACATGGCCCTAAGATTAAAATAAAAAACGGCCTAGAAGATAATAATTTGCGTAAACAAATAACGTTTAGTAAATAATTATAATAATACAAGCTAATCTATTAAACTTAATTATACCGTTGATGTCATACTGGTATAATATGAATTACCGTACAGCTAACCATATTATTTAACTAGACAGATAGGTTTCCTTGAAACATCTTGACTCGATCAATCACCATTGTTTGATGTGAAGCTGATTGTTTTATTAGTATCTATTGAAAATTAATTGCACACAAATTGCTGCAATTATTTATTACCCACTCAATAATATGGTAAATATATGCAAGGCGCGGTGCCCCGGGACTGTTTGTACAACGATAACTTTTATAAATATGTAAAAAAAAAACATTTAAAAAGATAAAAACCAACCGTTGCCTGGCTATATTGTAAAGCTCGTAACTATAAAAAACTAAATTTTGACTTAAATAAAAATTTGAAGTTTATATTTTGAAATAAACATATTTTTTCAGTAAAACACATATATATATGTATCAAATTTGTATTATTGAGATTTTGTACACTTCCATGTATTTTGTCACTAACGACCCGGGTTTCGCCTTTCGGCATCTTCAGGCATTCGAGCACACGAATGCCTGAAGATGCCGAAAGGCGAAACCCGGGTCGTTAGTGACAAAATACATGGAAGTGTACAAAATCTCAATAATTCAAATTTGAAATTGAAATTCCATCAAGCACCCTCAGTCGATGTCTTAAATTAAACTTAAATTATATATATATATATTATTGTAATATTTTATGACGTAACACAAAATTTTACAGCTTAGAAAGCAAGAAATAATAATACATAAAAAATAAAATTAATTAATTTGGTAGGTACGAACTTTACTGTGAGACGTCAGTTGACAGCACTGTCCAACTAATCAATCCATTCACAATTGTCTACAGCGGTGGACCTCCGTACCTTTCAAATTCAATCATATCGGATGAATGCCTAGAAGTTTGACTACTCGACTACAGACCTGCCATTTTTTATTAAATGAATATATGTTAATTTATATACGTTTTTGCTATTGATTTTGTAATCAAAATCATTTTACAACAGAATAAATCGCAGAGATTGCATTGTATGTAAAGTACTTTAAGAATGCCGTTGTATCTTACCCTACACACATTCTTCGTTCAAATAAAGGTCACGCAAAAGAAACGATAATTGATTGTTTATTGAATAATTCAAAATACACTAATAATATCGATCATACTTGATGAAGGAGTAACCTAGCTTTACGCGTAATTTGTTGAATGGGCAATGCATGATAATAAGTAAATTATCATGGATGATAATTTTGCCCTTCGAACATGATAATAAATTTTATGATTGCGTTATGACTACGGATTAGAACTTCGTGAGCGCTGCAAGTTTTCAAGGTACCGCAGATTCTCGATCTATCATTTTTGAAGGAATCAGTTAAACCAAACAAACGACCAATGTGAGAGAAGATAAAAATTTAAAAAAGGTAAATTATCATTGACAATTACAAAAAATAAAATATTTTAATTAAAAAAGTCCTCAATTGCTGATGTACCAATTTAACTCACCGTCACGTTAAGAATGTTGCCATACTCAACCAGAACTGAAATTTCAAAACTGATAATTCAACGACGGTTATTAAAAGTAGACAAGATATTTATTTTGCATAAAATGGTAATTGGAAACATTTATTCTGTACTGACAATTCTACTTCCGAATTCGGCGGCGGCCTAGTAATGTTGGTAATACTATAGATAAAAATAATCAAGCGACTGGAAAACTATAAATGGTGGAACGATCAATGCGATAATTTTTAGTAATCTTGGATGAGAATTTTTCGTGATATGATTTAATGAACGATACACGAGGGAAAGCTACAGATCGAAGAACGATAGATCGGGATTCCCGGTACTTTTATTTAAAAATTGAGATGTCTATAACGCTGAAAGGTTCGAATTCTAGTATGAATATTTTCACAAATTATTTTTCAGGAGATTCAATTTTTACCGTCCAAAATGAAATTGAAATTTTTTTAGTTTGTAAAGAATTTAAAAATAAAGGTTTAAGTAATTTACTTTAAATTAGTGCAAGAATAATATAGTGTCGACCTCTGTAGCTACGCGTAGTGAACAGAAGGTTCCGGATCAGAGCACCGACACAGTAATATCAACTATTGACCTATTAAATTTAACATTTGAGGTCTTGAGCATGGGCTCTTTACCTCGAACTGACCTGAAATGATTTTAGCAACATCATTTTAAAGTTTATCTTTTGTCGCTGTAATGCAAACTATTTATTATTTTATAAAATTTCTCGTATCTCTATCGATAATCATAAATGTAAATGTATAGTTAATTATATTATTATAGCCTCCCTGTAGCCGAGTAGTCAACGCTCTTGGACATTCGTTCTAATCAGTTGCGGTGTCCACGAGTTCGATTCCATATACGTAAAATTTCTTAAATTGATTTTTCAATTAGTGTATGCATTTATGTTAAAGACATGCATGTTTATGATGTTTACACTCATTTGATCCGAAAACCAGGGCGTAGCGAAAGCGATTAGCTATTTATCTGTCCTGTCCTAGCCCGTTCACTTATCCTCGCTCTCTCCAAAAGACTTGAGTAACTGAATAAAAATCAGTCGTGGTAAAAACAACTTTACGAGTTCATATCGACATATCGCCACCGTACTGGCTCAAGTAGTTAACTAACAAAACTGACAAAAACTAGGTAAGCGCAAAATGAGATTCTTGTAAATCAATTCTTTGTCTGGAATAACTAAGTATATGCATTGATTATGTCATTTTGGAAAAACACAGCAATTTATTTTATCAGTAAGTATGTTGATGCAGATTTCTAGGCCACCAATTGTTCCTGTATATTGATCTCTAACTTGATTGGTGTAAAATTGGCATACATCCACCGATATGTTGATGCTATAATTATCTATGTAATATAACATACCGAGACTAAAGACTTAATCCTCTGAGCTAAAAATTTCATTTGTTGTTTTTAGAACTGTCAATATGTTACTTACCAATTTCTGCCAGTGCGGTAACGATATGCCCTACGTTGGGAGCGGACATAGTTGGAAAACATAATGCATTAAAATATAACCATCTAGGCATTCTGAATTATACCTCCATCTTTTTAGCGTCGATTTGCAATACAAATTGGCACTAATTTTATAACTGCATAGTTTGTAATGCTCATGACACATTGTGGTTTTAAAGATTTTTACGATTCTCAATCTCCGAAGAGTATTTCATAGAATAAATATACAATCATTTATTAGTGTTAACCAAGTTATTTAAACACGTTTTTCATGCATCTTTATTATTTTGCACTGATAACAAGATTGCTGTATATTTTATTTGTGATTGCAATACCTGCGAGTACATTTGTTTATACTATGTAAATTACTTATAAATTTAATGAGAGTTTTCATGTTTCTACCACGGTTGAATTTATGGATTTTTACAACTCAATATCATTAAATTAAAACACCAAAGTTCGACTTTTTTCTACAATTATAAAGTCTATAGAACTGTAAGACTTTTACAAAATAAAGTGTATGTAAGTTAATGTTCTTAAAAGTGGTCTTATTATGTAACATCAAACATAATGCGGCCTTCCAAAATATTTACAATTATGCAATATATTTATAGCGATTGTTTTTATCATTTAGGTCAGAGCTGTCCAACCTTAGGTAGTCCGAGGGCTATATTGAAAATTAAAATTTATCAAGGGCCACATTCAGTCGATTTTTTTAAATCCTCAGTGATTGCTTTTGTGTATTTAACATATCGTCGGCTTAGCTAGCAAACTGCTTATCTATATTTCAGCAAAATTGTCAGGAGATTTAAAAAAAATTAGCACTGGTTAAAAATGAATTTATTGAATTTTAAAACTCTCCTGAACATTCTGTTGAAATGTAGATACGCAGTTTGATAGTTAAGATGACGATATGCTGAAAATGATGTTTCTTCACAGTTATTCATCTCTTCAATTTGTTAGCCAATGTTTATTTAAATTCATTTTAACTTATTAATGACCATATAAGCTAGCAATATTCTACCGTTTGTCCTCAAGTTTGAAGTTCAACTCATTCAAATGGTTGGTGATGTTGTAAATGCAAGATCTGACATAAACTTGGGTATTTTCTATGAATTCGGCGGTAACTTTGTGGAAGTGTATTTTTAATATAAAATTAAAATTGATAACTTAGTTATTCTACTTGGAGGATTAGTAAATAACATTTTAATTGGAACAGGCGGCTCACCATTACTAAATTTATTTCCCTAGGGGTTTTCACCTCCGAGTACCAGTAATTGATTTGTAAATAGTCTATCAGTGTTTATGTCTTATCCCCTCCGCACTTCCAGTAGAATGGAATCAAATCCACCCAAGCCTTTAGTTTTAATGTAAGAATTAGAATCATTGTTTACCTTAGAAATAAATAACCTTGCGATATGGTTAATATTAAGATGCTTCTTAAAGAGGCAAAACGCGCCACGTTAGTGATAAAACAAGTGGAATAACAAACTTATTAATTTTAATTTTATATTAAAACTTGGGTACATTTTTAAGTTATCTTGTGTCTGGCTATTAAGCCCCTTTTCAATAAAAATATCGTTTCACGTTTTGGACAGACATGATTTAGCTTCTTGGATCAAAGAAAATATCGAGGGAAGACTGAAGGCAATTAAGTTATAAAAACAAGTTCTGAAATAATCGCATTTAAAGCATTATTTTTTTTCAAAGTACTCTCTCTTTTCAAGTAAAATTGTTTGTTTTTTTGAAAATATTTTTGTACACTATAAAGAATAATCTTTCTGGCATACAGATCATAAGATTTGGTATCGATAATTTATAGTTATATCATGCTATTTGCCACAATAAAAAATAACAATATGACATAGTACTGTTTTTTTTAAAGCCATTATATCCTATGACTCTCTGTGTTTTTCGAGTATGTAGAGAGTTAAGTTGTATACATTTTGACATTTAAAACGGAAAATCACCAAAAACTGACATAATGCGTTCTGTCAGTATAACATTATAGTGATAACCAGCTAATACACATTATTAAAAAAAGTGTGCGGTTAATTATATATCCGCCACGACAACATCCATATTCCATACCCATATTTGTACATTACTTATTCATGAGTAATACAATTTCATTGTATTTCTTGGAAATACTTCAAAATGAAATATTTCTCTGACATTCTTTCATGAGCAGGTACTTCTGAATTCTTTGTCGGTGATGTATTTTGTTCAATAGAAATTTCCGCGAAATTATTTAAAGTACGTGCCAACACTTTATTGACATTATTATAACGCTTTTTAAAGAGATTACTCGTGTATGCCCTTACAAAAATGCAGCAGTTCTTGTCATTACTGCATCCAAGTTAAATAATTTATTTTACTCTTACCATCAACTTGGGTAAGTTTGTCCATCGGTCTAAGATTGGCCCACTACATGGAAAAAGGTGCTGTTATAATACCATGATAATAATAATGCCATGTGAATATGTTTTAGTTAAGCAAAGGTATTGACTAGCTTCTGGTGGTTAAAATATGAAATAATATGTAACATTATTTGTTTTATTGTTGAATGATAAAACACAATTTGAAAACTATTCTTGAAATAAATTGGATTAGCCATATTTTCAATTTGTATTAGTAAACTGTAAACCGAGTGCTGTATATTTTTTTCCTTTTTAATTATGTACAGAATATATGAAAGCATAAAGAGAAGTCACTAAGACTTTCAAATCACTGAATTTACAGTAATTACAGTGATTATTTGTATAGTGGGTCAAAGTTATCCGATTTGGCTGAAAATGTTGCCCGCCTTGTTGTATCTATATTTATTTATCGATTATATTAATAAATCTATGTATGTTAATTAAATTTCACCTTAAGACATTAGTTCATTTCTATGTAGAACAATACTACACAGAAATCCAATGGCGAACCATACAAATACAAAATTCCTGAGAACTGGGCCAAAGTTACCCAGATTGACAGTACTTTAGCTTTAGTTGTTTTGGATTCGAGTCACTCTTTTCTCAAACAATAAACTGTGTTTCATTGAATCGTGTTTCCGTTTATTTGTAAGGAGTATTTTTATTTGAGAAAAGACCTCAACTCATAGAGGTTTTTTTGTTATCAGGAAGGATTGATTTTCTGCACAGTTGTTTTCAAGACATTTCCAATTAAGGAAAAAAACTATAGATACGTTTAACCTTTGCTACGCCACAAGATACTGCTGCATAAAATGAACGGATGGGAATGCAATAGTGGGTGGAAAAGGGCAAGAGAGTATTTTTATTTAAATTCAGCATATTTATTTAAAACGTTACAGTAGTTCAATGTAGTTTATTTTCTTTAGTGTTTTCTATAATTTGCGGGATTTTAGTCGAGTGGTCAACGTCGTGGCTTCGAATCCCAGTAGACAGTTTCATAAATTGGTTTTAATAGGTGACACTGCTACCTGGTGTATAATATAACTAGTAGAAAAATAACGCACTTACCTGCAATTCAAAAAAAATCTTATCTAGAACTAATTGTTATTCAATCGTTCAAATTTTCGTTTTTGGAGAAGGTAATTATGGGAAGATGCTTTATTTTTAGTGTCGGAAGGGGAATATATATATATATAACAAAGCCCTTGAACAAAAACCAATTTCCTCTATTTCTCCGTACGGGGACTCAAACCTGTGGACACCGCAACCGAATGGAATAAACGCTCAAGAGCGTTGATTATTCGGCTATTGGACGATCACTTGTATATATGTACGAATGTTTTTTTTTATATCTACTTGAAAAAAGAACTCACCAGGATTGTGGTTCTGGAGACAACGGACCTCTCCCAAGCTCTTGTATGTGATGCCGTTCGAGGCGCAGACCTTGTTGTGATCAGCATGGCAGGGGCAGCTATGGTGACCGCATTCTCCTTTCCGGACGAGTTTTGCATCTACAAGAAATGGAAGAGTTGTAAAAATATATGGCAGACTATACGAAGACGATGTACTTCGACTGAATCACAATGGTAGGCAAGAAAAACGCATCCCCGAAAGATGGTTACTTCATATATTTTCTTATTTTTTTTTTTGTTGTTTCGCTAAAAGACGTATATCGTTGTTCTAACTTTTTTAGAAGTACATTTAATAAAATTTACTTTTTGACGGACTGACTGTTGTTTGTTTGCCTCGGAATTTGTTTATATACACCGCGGACGCTTAGGTCATGAGAAAATTTCATATCTACATGTGTATGTGACAATAATAAAACGTTTACATCTACGCCTACAGACCGGTCTGGGCTAATATATATAAGATTGCAAATTTCGCTTTTGTCATTATATAGACTACGGGTCGTCAACCTGTCCGTACCGCCCACTAGTGGGTGGTAAGGCTTCTGTGGGGGGCGATTTTTGTTTTTACCCCAAAATCTTTGAAAATTTTGCTTCACAATTTTTGTTTTTCGGCAGAGCTTCACCCATGGACTAAACAAGATATTTTAATACCCTTCCCCACATCTTATCTAAATAACATCATGACAGAACAAAGAAATCGTCTCTCATCAAGAAAAGTCTCCTCTTTCAGTAATTTTCAGACGATTTCTTTGTTTTGTCTTGATTTTTCATGAAGAAAAGATTTAACCAGACATAAATTATTTAGTGACACAGCATCAGGCTCAATGTTCTCATTAGGTATTGAATTTAATTTTTAAAATTTCTTGTTTTTTTTTAAAATATGTATACACACTCTTTTTTGTTGCAATAAAATTTTGGTTATAAAAACTTGTTTTTTCAAATCTTATCAATTATCCTATTGAAATATAGCAATTTTGGTGGGCGGTAAGGATATTTTAACCATCAAAAATAAGTAAAAGTGGGCGGTAGACATAAAAAGGCTGAGGACCCCTGATATAGACCAAACCCTTTTCTACGATTTTTTTTTAGACATCAAATCTCGGTCAAATACAATACACTCTAAAGAAGTCATGGCGTATATTAGTTTAAAAAATCTGAAAAACAGGAGTCAACTCTTTACTAGACAGGCATGAAAACTTTACTATTTCCATAGGAAAAAAATAGTAGTTTAAACAAATACTCGGCTTTTGACGGTTCGTGAGATTTAGGAGACGGTAAATGTTTCACGATTTTCGCCAAGTGAAAAAGAAACTTCTATTTCCTCTAGTAAATGAGTCACTGTATGATTGGTTTCACGAATATCAATGTCCGTTAAATTGACATTTTGATATGGCTTAATTTACTTTTAAAAAATGACTCGAACATATTTTCTTTCTATTTTAAAAAATAAAACACAATTTGTTTGTACTACTTCCACATATTTACTTATTACTGAATATGTGGAAGTAGTACAAACAAATTTTGTTTTATTTTTTAAAATATAATGTCTTTCCACCAAGAATTGACAGTTAACACCTTAAAAGTAAATATTTTCTTTCAATAAATAAATGAAGATTTCGTAATGAAAACTTTTTTTCTTAATCTATTTTTTAAGCTATATCTGCTACCATTATGGAACAAAATAATGAAGTTTATGACGACATGAGGTATTCTACGAGAACTGCTTATTACTCAATCGGTCAAAATATTTTTTTCGAAGAATAACTATACCACTATAGGGTTAAGACAGCACCAGCGGTGAGCTCAAACCTGGGCAAATTTTTTTTGGTTAAAGGGCCTCATTAAGATTTTAGAACGAAAGGCGGACTGCAAATAGGATACTATTTTATAGATCTTCATAATTTATTATCATGAAAAACGACTTGGTTGCATCTCTGACAAATTACAAGACATTTAAATAGTTCACGGCGTCATATGGAAAGCGATTTTAACGCAATTCTTTAAGACATTAACCAACATGTTTTAATTTTTTTTTGAACACTTTTATTTGAAACTTAACTTCCCAACAGGAAGTACACTGAGTCGCATGCAACCAAGTTTTGAGGAATAATAACGTGAATTACATGAATTACGCTGCGGAATACACCCTGTAAGAGTGTGAAGCCGTACCGGGTGGTGGTGATTATAGCGTTGAGCACACTAAGGCATTTAAAAAAATATAAGTAACAAATGAATAAGACGAATGGGCCGCACAAAAATAAGTGTCACACCGTTGTTTACCTAGGCTTGGATTAGATTATCGCTCTTGCTAATCCTCGTTTTTATGATCAAATGAGTATGAGGGAATTTAGACATCGCAGACGTCCATCCATTCGAACATAAATCCGTCCGTACTGGGTTCCGATCCCGTGAGCACTACGACTGAAACCGAATTTGACTCGGCTATACGCGCACATTCAAAGTTGCAATTAAAAAATATATATTATCTTGTTAAAAAGGTATCGAGTATCAATCAATATATTAGTCGATGTGGCGATCCAACACCTTTCCTAATGTGTAGACACGATGAATTTGATAAACACGGCAAAATAGATAGGGGAATTTTGTTAATCATTCAATTCTTACTAGGCGCCATGTGCATTTTTGTGATATGAAAAAGTAATATGTGAATAAATTTGGCCTCATTATGAAATGTCTCTAGGGCTTTTAAACTCAATAAGAACTTTCATGGATAAATAACGGCCTTGCATGGGACAACGTTGATTTTTTGCAATTCCTTATTGGGACATTGTTTCACAGGCCAGTCGAACGCGATTTAAACAATAAATAATTGATCATGTTGATACATTATAACAAAAAGTACAGAGTCACACTTAGGTTGGGTAACTGTTTTTGGTTATCGTATTATAAAAATGTACATTAATGTAAGACGCTATTCATTGCCATTCTAATCTTTGGCGCGTATCAGATATATATGCGTCATTGACTCTACAAAATAAATGATAAAGAATGTCTTCGAAAGAAAAATTCTCCGCCGTATATATGAACCAGTTAAGGATGACAAGAGCTGGAGTGAGAAGGTACAATACTGAGCAAGAATGTCTGTACGAAGATTTCAGCGCAGTTCTTTCAATTAAGATTGGTCTTGTACATCGTATTAACGATAAAGAACCAGGAAAAATAGTGAACACAAAGGAAAAGGCAGACTGAATATTCGCTAGCTGGAGAACGATTACTTAGGACAAAGAGAGATTGGGACAGTTGTTTGAGGCAGTAATCCACCCAGGGTTGTCACGCTCCTGATGATAGTGATGATATATCTGTCATTTGTATACAAACAAAACAAAACAACTTAATCTTTGTAGTAAATGAGAGTAACTCTTTCGCCTCTATGAAAATATAAAAGCTATCAATTACTGTCAAATTTTAACACTTACTCAGAGCAGAAAACAAACAACTTACAGAGAATAAAAGTAGAATTAAACTGCACATGATTTACTATCTCAAACTTAGACTGGTTTGGCAGTAGAAAGAAGAGTGAGAAAAAAAGACTAGCGGAAAATCTAATTAGAATTGAGCACCGATACATAATTTCTAGTTACGCAGTGATACGACTCAAATGAACGAATTGGAAAGAGAGCAATTAATTGTTAGATGTTAGTCGAAATATACGATGGTTGAGAGAAATAATTATGATTTTTTAATTTATCATTTACTTAATGTTTTAGCAGAACGTTGTTGAAATTCTACATCAGGAATCCATTTACATATTGGTAACAGACATAGTTTAAAAAATGGTGAACAATGCTGTCGATAAAATAATTAAATGATAACATTTAATCTCGCATTTAGTACGGCTCTGCGGGATTCTATAATTTTCGTTCCATTACGCCAGTGGTTCATAACCTATCTGACAGAAGGGTCAATTTATCCATGTGTTTATTATTCACGGGTCAAAATGGGAAATATTTATTTGTTATACTAGATTAGACGTATATTTTATTATTTTAAATATAATAGTAACATATCGGATACATACTCAAATCACTCTCGACTCTGCATTACGTGGATATTTGCACGGTGAAACCTAGTATCAAACATAGTGAAATGCCTAACACTGCATGCTGGCAACAAGCGTTTTGATGTTGGGTTCAATATTAATTTGTGGTAGTGGTATCGTTGATATATCATTTTTTACTTATTTGCCCTCTTCCACCCGCCACTGTTTTCAAATCCGTTAATTTTATACGACAGTATCCAATGGCGTCGTACACGTTAAGCGTATATACAGTTTTTTTTCTTTAACTGAGTGTGTCTTAGGATCAACTGTCAAGCCTTGGTGGCGTTTACTTAAGTTTACAGAAAATCAATCCGTCTAGATCAGGGGTCTTTAGCCTTCCACAGTCTTCGGAACTATTCTAGTTTATAATATTCGTCAAGGAACCTGAGCAGCTACTGCAATCGCGATTGCAGCAGCTGTCACGACAGTAAGTCGTGTTATCGGCAGTTATGGATATTTGTTTCATTAATAAAATAAAGCAGTCTGTCTCATAAACGCGGAAGAACCCTTCAAACATTTTGCGGGACCCTGGTTAAAGAACGCTGCTCTATATCAATGAAAAGCTTCTATGAGTTGAGGTCCACTCGCTCTCTGCATGATGCCACAATTTTTTTGAAAGCCTGGTAACTTTTCAGCGTCGAATGGACGATTAGACCAACTTGCGTAGCTCTGTTCTTTATTCGTTCATTAGATGACATTATCATAGGGTGTTTTCAGGATCCTGATTTATAGCACCACATTATAGCAACACTTTTATATTTTGTAACATTTTTTTTAAATATTCGATGACAAACTTGGTTGTGAATCACTGTATTATGCAATATCATGTTTTAAAATAATAATACTGATTGATATCAATGTTAAGCGGGCTTACGGACCCACTTGGACAAAGGATGGACGCTGCTTTGACAGTCAAATGCAAAAAAATACTGTGTTCTTGTCAAGATAGACAAAGTAGAAAAAAAGTGACCGAACAATTTATTAACGGTGCATTTTATTCCACTCACCGTATGCCAAGTCATTTTTTTCCAATTAGGATTTATGCCAAAAGTTTTTGTGAACATTTGTCATCGGAATTAGTAACTGGTTACCAGCGTAGAATATTATATGATCTATCAAGGTTACGCTTGTCATGCCATCATATATGTGTATTGCCAATACAATTCATAATAACAATATAGACACAGTATTATTGTGAAGCAGAGCTCGTCGATAATTCGTCATTTCAGATTGGTTTGCCCGACGCGCCAAATTTCAGCTTTACAATACGATTGCTGTTGTATTAGAGCAGTGCTCGGCAACCTTTTCTCATCCACGGCACACTTAATGACTTTTGCGGCACACCCCAAGCAAAAATATATGTAAATTTCTAAAACAAAATTAACATTTACTAATTTGAATTAAAGATACCATTAAGTATGTCTGTATAACACAGTATGGATTAATATTCAATCTCATTTCCTCATATTTCAAAAATGTGGCTCTTGATTCGATAATGCTTGTTTTTAACAATTCATATGGTAAGTTTTAAGTCGGCGTCCGTGGCGCAGTTGGTAGCGTCGCTAGTTAGGGTTACGGATTACGGATGTCTCGGCTTCAATTCCCGGTGCGGACGGTTTTCATAAATTGATCTTTCAATCGATTTATAGATTTATGTTCGTAGTCTGAGTCCTCCCTCCCACCCATCCAATCCTCACGGGGCGTAGCGAGAGCGATTAGCTAACCACTAGTCCTGTCCTAGCCCTATCCTTCTATCCCTACTCTCTTCGGAAAAAGAGAGGTTGAGCAACTGAGTAACAAGCAGTTCTCATAGTAAAATTCTGTTAAAATACCTCCATTAGGAAACCACATGCTTCACATTGGGAGCGGACAATTTTTAACAATTAATGCTTCCTGATGTGTGTAGCAGTGCATAATTTCTACTGTGAGATTTTTTTGTTTTAAATTCGAGACGTGCCATGTTTTATCCACTCATCGTTACAGTTGCGCCATCCGTGCAAAAACTCACAATACAATAATTCCATCGAATGTGATAAGCTTTGAAAACAATTTGAATTGCTCGGAAAATGTCCTCACCGGTAGTCCACTGTGTTTTTTTTTATGCAAAACGGATATCGGACAACCAAATATCTTAATTTTTTTTAATATAAAATTTTTCGATTTTTTCTAATTGTGAATGGATTGCGCCACGGCACACCGGTTGCGTAGCACTGTATTAGAGTAAACTAACGTTTCACAAAATATATTCCAACGCATTCATACTGTGAATGCCACCGACCAGAACATGGTATTTTTGTGAGTAAAATAATTCATGTTGAAGATATCAGAAAATTGCTCATAAATATATTATATGCTTGTGATTCCCTCCTCAGCCTATACATATGTAATAACGGTTTAAATCTGTCATATTTATATCGAGGGTATACTGACAGAACGCATTAAGTCGGTTTTTGGTGGTTTTCTGTTTTAAATGTGGAAGTGAACGCTCTACGTCAAGGGTGCCCAACCTTTTTTGACTTGGGATCAACTTTTCAATTTGATTTTTTTTTTAAATAAAACACAATTTGTTTAGGGTTTCGCTCATCACGAGCATTATCAACTGAATCATATCAACTGAATCATCAGTTGATAATGCTCGTGATGAGCGAAACCGGTCCTGATCATTATAAATATGTGGAAGTAGTACAAACAAATTGTGTTTTATTTTTTAAAATATAATGTCTTTCCACCAAGAATTGACAGTGAACACCTTAAAAGTAATTTTCAATTTGAAATTTTCTCGGGATCGACTTCTAATATGATTCTTTTATGAATTTTTATTTAAGGTTTTTTCCTTCTTTAAACTTGAATATGTTTATTTTAAATGCAAAATATTATTAGATAAGTTCATATGTGCTTACAAAATAACTCAAATTTAGTATTTTCGTATATTTTTAACAAAGTATTCATTATTATTTTTATTGTATATAATATGTACATATATTTCAATTGTATAAAATATTTTTTTTTCAAAATTCACGGAATTCGGGATCGACCGGTTGATCGCGATCGACTGGATGGGCATCCTTGCTCTAAGTACTGGTTGGACGCAAGAAAAACACGACATCTGTCAATGTTACTTGAATCTGAAGCTATATAAACAATTATGTCTTGAATAAAGCAGGGTTTGATTGCAAGATTTCTGCTGTATATTTGAACCATTGATGATTTTTAAAAAAAACCTTATCAAGAGCAATTCTCACCACTGCACCGCTATTTTTTAAACTAAATTTGCTCACGATGTTGAGCATATGGTCTCCTAATCTAGGTATCTCAACGTAAGTTGCTCTCTGCTACTCAGTTGCTCAGCCTCTTTTTTTCGAAGAGAGTAGGGATTGAAGTATGGGGCTAGGGCAGGACTAGTGACTTGCTTATCGCTCTTGCTACGCTAGTGAGATCGGATGGGTGGGAGGGAATTTTAAACGTCACAAACGACCATACTGTCCAACAAAAATCCATAAACCAATTGAAAAATCAATCGATGAAACTGTCCGTACCGGGATTTGAACCCAAGACATCCGTAACGGAAGCCAACGACGTTGACTACTGCACTTAATTACGTGTTTTTTTTTTTTAATATTTTTGCTTTGATTTGATTAAGTTATTTTTAAACTGTTCATATGGTCCTTTGAAAAATTTAAATTTTGCAAATATACAATTTTGTAATGTAAACTACTATATAAGGTTTGTGATCTTCGGCATTGAAATGTTATTTTTACATCAGTCATCTTCTTTAAACACTAAAAGCAATGTAAAAATTGATCTTCGGGTCTGTAAACAGCGTTTTCATATAAATATGGATGTTTGAAAACGGTGGCGCTTAAAGGGTTAGTCAATAGAAAAAATATCAAATGCAGTAGGTATCGACTTACTGTGTTCAGGGACCATGGCATTCTTGCATCGCAGTGCTTCAACGTTGGCGTAAGTCTGGTTGTCAGATGCACAGATTGGTTGATACAGCATGTTTTTTTCACACTCCTGAAGTTCTTCGCTCTCGTTCTTGCAAGATCCACCGTGAGCAATGTATACTTCTGAAAATAGAAAAAAAAACGATTATATAACAAAACAATGCAAAATGCTGCCAGTAACCGAGTGGTCAACGTCAGTGGCTTCAGTTACTGTTCTCACGGCTTCAAATCCCAGAACGGAAAATTTTCCTAGATTGATTTTTTCAATCCATTTATGGATTGGTGTTCGATGGCATGGATGTCTGCGATGTTTTGTATTCCCCTCCCACCTTCTATCATTCCTCTCCTCGAAATAAAATCGAGCAACTGAATAACAAGCAGTTGTCATATAAAAACTTCTGTTAAGATAAGGTCTATTATGAGTCTATTCAATTTATACTAGGAGCGGACATGTTTAATATAATATATATGAATACCTCAGTTCTATGGACACAGTATGATTACACTATGGTATAACAAGTCAAGAAAAAAAATCAGTTTTGAGTTTAAGTATGAGGAAATGTTTAGAATACCGATATTCACCAGTCCCAAAATGTAACAGGTGGTAATCTGTGGTTGACAGTAGTTATAGTAAATGCTTTGGATTCAAACTGTTACAACCTCAAAGATCAATTCATCAATTTTAGGTAATCCTAGAATTTCATTAAAATCTACAAAAATAGATGTAGGTAAAAAGAAGGATTCAGCCTGACTAAAAGCTTGTATCTTTATTATTTCAGAACTATGCTTTTTGATTTGTTACACTATGGGACTGAGATATCGATACATATATATTATTCGATTTTTAGCGCCCTGTTTCCATGGGCAAAGTACGAAAAGATGATAACATAAAGACATCCTTGCTTTTTGATAAAAATCCATAAATCAATTATTACTAAATCATAACTGTCTTTTTCATTATAAGAATAGTAATCGTATAGAGACAGCATTACCAGTTGTATAAGGTTAAAATTAAAATGTAAACTTTAACGGTAAAGAATATTAATTATTGGTGGAACAGAAAATTATATCTGAAAACGTTAATTTAATACTAACTGTATGAAACACATTTATGTTTATGGTTCATAAATATCTTTAATAGTTTAAAATGAGATACCTAAATTTAGGTCAGTTTTACTTTGAAATGAAAGGAGCTATAAATATCGGTTCATGCAAAATAAATCATCATCAAATGTTTTAAATAGGAATGATTTTAAAACGTGCATTTATTCTACGAGTACTAAGGGCACTAGGTCAATTCGACCGTGGACACTTCGTCCATGGCCGATTCTTCTTCGATCAATTCGTCCATGGATTACCCAATATCATAACACAGTCAAGGAAAAGCCATAGCACCAGAATATTTGATAAATTATGAAGCTTATTGTTTAAAGTGGATTCTCATCTACGAGTTTCATCATTATCTATTACGTATGCCAGTACTTCCCAAACTGGGGTCTGCAGGTTTTTTTTCGGGGAGTCCGCAAAAAGTTTCAGTATAAAGTACAAATATTTATTTATGAACATTTTTTCTTTATGACAAAAAACCAGAGCTCTCTTCTTTCTTTCGTGATCAGAAGTGGATGTGTTTTGTATCTTATTTGGCATATTTTTTGACAAAGTCAATGAAACAATTCTTTCACTCAGGGAAAAGAAAGCGACATTTTGAACATGACTATGAAACTTCCAGGCTTTCTAACAAAAGCTTACTTCGTGGTCAAAAGGTATTATTAGCCAAGGATTCACGGAGATGTTTTCTTGTCTGAATGAGTTTCTCACAACGAATGAAATATCGCTCTCTCTCTATCTCTCTCTCTAAACTTGAATGAGGATCAAAAGTACAAATGGATAAGAAGGCCATTTGCTAAATCCTTAAAATATGATCACATTACATATCAGATCAGATAATTTGTTTGGAATGGAATTTAATGAAAAAGTCAGCAAGAATATCCGTCTATTGCAAAAGAAACCTTGGTAATCCTTATTTCCTTTTGTGGCTATTTACATAGCTATGTGAAACAACATTTTCGTCACTACTTTTAATAAAAAAATAAGCATAGATCATGCCTTTCCACGGAGACTTTGGAAGAATCCTTGCGAGTTAGCATTTTTGACATTGAACTAGATATTGATGTGTTGTGTAAAAACATGCAACCGCATTTATCTCATTAATATATTTTTAATTGTACAGTTTCAACTTATTTTATTTTTAAAAATTGTTTATAAGTAAGTTACTATTTTTTGTACTAAAATAAAAACATGTTACATACATGCTAAAAGTAATAATTAATGCCAAATAAAAAAAATTTATGACTAAAATATGTTTTTTTCGGGGGTCCGCGGATTATTTTTTCAGATTTAGGGGGCCATGCATGAAGAAGTTTGAGAAGCACTAACGTATGACATTGTTTTGAATATAACCGTAACTGATTACGTTATCTAACATATGTAACGTTAATTTTTAACGAAAGTACACCACTGGTATCTCTATCTATGGTAGTCCGAGAATTCATATTTTGTATCTTTTTATTTTAATTTAAAAGATACATATAATGTACTACGATAACCGGAAAAACTAAAACATGAGAGCATGAAAAATAAGAATAGTGACAAAACAACACAGAGGAAAAAGTAAAACAAATTCTATTTAATCACTTGTGAGGTTTTAACTGTCATTCTTGGAGTAAAGGCATTATATTTTAAATACAAGACACAATTTGTTTGTACTGCTTTCACATGTTTATAATGATCAGGACTGGTTTCGCTCATCACGAGCATCAGTTGATAATGCTCGTGATGAGCGAAACCGGCCTTGATCATTATAAACATGTGGAAGTAGTACAAGCAAATAATGTTTTATTTTAAAAACATACTATTCATGAATTAAAAATATAGTTAACACAATTTATAAAAAATATTTAATGTAATATAATAACTGTGTGTGTTTATTTTCCCACTGCGTTATTTTTCCATTGTTCTGATTTGTCGCTATTCTGATTTTGGGAGTGTTGTTTTGTCACTGTGTCGGTTTATCATTTTTCTGTTTTGACACTGTTCTGATTTGTCACCGAACCATATACTATCTATATATGAGGCGCTGAGTCGCTAACCACGCTCCCGAAGGTTTTTAGAGTTTTGAGTAAATCACAAAAAACTGTTATGGACGTACAATAGTTTTAAATTAAGTATAATTTAAGTTATTTTGTGTCTTACGGTGTGCAACGAAACGTAAAATATTCTTTTACACTGTCGTTTTTTTCGAACGCGTAAACCGTGTAAAACGAGGATCGAGAACGTGTAATAAAACTACATTTTTAAAATTGGAAAAATTTAGAATTTTTGGAATTCAAAATTTTTCATACTCATACTAATTCAAAAATTACAGGCTTGTTCAGCGACTCAACAATTCATGTAACTTTTTTATTTACAAAAGAAAGTTGGTCCCTGGTTAAAACTGGAAGATATGAATATAATGCTCAGCACACTGAAGATGTTTGATAAAGTAGCACTATCCTAGAAAACAAAGGAATGATAAAACTGTTAAAAAAGGTTTGTGTGTTTTGTTGATTTCTCCATTAAATTGAATAAATATTGATTGTCATATGCAGATTCGAAACCCGCCTCGTAACAAGAGTAAAATGTGGTGGGATATTAATTTTTATAAAAACTAAATTAATGTTTAATACCAAGATAGTAATAATTGTATTTTTTGTTCGTTAGAATAATTATTATATCTTTTGAAATGCTAATTACTGACGCAACAAGATCAAGTGGACTTAATGCCAACAATTTTTCGACAGTTAGCGAGCAGCTGACGACTTGACTTTGAAAAAAAATTTACATCCAATAATTAACGATTATTATTAGCTTACAAGGCTATTAACAAAAAAAATGCACTGCTTCCAAAACAAGAGTCCAGCGGTTTCAAGTAGTGCGTTGAAATTAAAACATGATTTGAAAGAACTCGATTTGCGTCGTTTGCAAACCAATGAATCCATACGAATCAAATCATGGCGGTAGCCTAAGAAAATGAATGATGTACTGACGAACAGAATGAAGACTTATAATTAATTATATTGACGTCATCATCACATCCAACAGCCGCGTTTGTTAATGTGATGCTATAAAGCAGGATGCAGAACACAACCTATGGGAGTGTCATTTAATGCATGAAGTGAGGGAGGGAAGAACTGCGCAAGTCGGTCCAACCTTCCATTGGACCAATCGGCCACGCTGACTTGGTAGCGAATAAGACAAATTACGAGGTCTTTCAAAATTTGCGGCGTCATACGTATAGCGGGTAGACTTCAACTCATAGATCTTTTCATTTAATATGGAGGGATTGATTTTCTGCACACTTAAGTCTACGCCATTAAGTCTTGGGCAGTTACCCCAAAGAGACCCAATTAAGGGAAGAAAGCTGTAGATACGCTTAACGTTTGTTATGTCACTGTGTACTGATGAACAAAATTAACAGATGGGAAAGCAGTGGTGGGTGAAGAAGGGCAAGGTATCCACATTTGCTGACTGAGTCCAGCAGATAGCGCTTTTGCTCTCTGAATTCTCGGGCTGTCTGTCGATCAGCCCTCCGATGCGTAACTCGTATGCGCCTGGACGGCTTGTTGTTGGCGCCACTCTTGACCCAGTGCGTCAAACGACGGACACATGATTGTACACCGCGGCCTATTGTCTGCAATACTATAGTCTGCTCAGCCACACGGGGCTAACTTTACGTCCTCCACCCGCCACTGCTTTCTTATCCAAAGGTGGCTTGCACAAGTGTGATGAAAATCAAGTCATCTAGCTGGTGCTGGTCGAAGCCTCTGATGTCGTCATCGAGAGGCGACTTAACCGCCTTCTTGGAAGGAAGCACATCATCGACTATCCGAACAATGAAAGACAACTATCGGAATCTTCATATTTATTTTAACACAATACGAAACTTAGCCTCTCTGTAACAAATATGTATTTTTTATTTATCAATTGAATTGGTATTTACTTATTAGAGCTACGTTATAACAGGTTGACTATGATTAATTAATTATAATATCAAATAATTTTGTTAATTACTTTTTTTGTTGTTGTAATACATAACTCAACAATTATATGTAATGCTCAGAAGTAGTTTTTCACTGAGCTCAGTTGAGCAATTTCAACTGTTTGTCGAGATGAGCGTTTTATTTTTATAGCTATTTAGGAATTGATTTGTTCCTCGCTTGGGTCGCTTTGATTAGTTATTTTTTGCAGCACTATTTCGTATGATGGATAGCTAACAGCGCACGAACTTTACGCCTAAAGTGCGACTCGGGGTTAAGTAATCAAATGTTTAGACTGCAATCACCTCGTCTCGACATACGGTTACTTTGTAATTGCTGTCAAGACAAAAAAACGATTGATTCGTGTACATTTCGGTTGACTAGACTCAAAAAATCAACTATTCCAAGTGTTTCAACAATCTCTTTCATACTGTATTATTTATGTTTACTGGTTATTTCAATAAACAGCCTATATAGAGTACAGACTTTAACCACATCATATTAGTCATAATATATGAGCCGTCTAAAAGCAAATACCGATATGTTCACTTTGCAATGTTATAAGTAAATGATAATTTTATTTTTTCTATCTTATTTTATATATGAAAGCAATATGAATATAATATATGAAGCATATCGCTTCCTAATGGAGATATTTCAACATAGGTTTTTCTATGTGAACTACTTGTTATTCAGTTGCTCAACCTGTCTTTTTCGAAGAGAGTAGAGAAAGAATGATAGTGCTATGACAGGACTACGCCACGTTTTTAGGATCGGATGGGAGGGAAGAAATTTGTACGGGATACCCGGACAAAAAGCCCGATTTCTCCTTTCGTCTCTAGGAGTGATGGTATGTATGTGGTAGGTCAATGTGTATAGATGAAATCTTGATGTGGTGGTAACATTGATCGTTGATACAATAACCTCGAACTGTATCATCGTAAAGTTTTGGGCTTATATATATATATATGTTGTCATTATTTTACCTTGATGAAAAATGAGGAAATTTGTCGTGCAGTAGTCAGTCATATTTCAATCGCTTTATAGATTTATGTTCGCAGGCATGTGTTTGTGATTTCCGATTGATTTTTATGAACAATATTACTATTTTTATTCTACTGGCTAAATCAACCACTAATTGCAAAAACATAAGAGAAATAAAATTGGACTTTGAATTTATCGGTTCTGCGAATAATTTCCATGGCACGCCGAACATGGGCAATGAAAACAATAATCATTACTGACTGACGCCATTTCAAATTTGTATGCACTACCAGATTGGCGAGATTAAGTCCGCTTGAAATCATACAGGATTAAAAAAAAAATTCGTAAGCTTTTGTCAGGTTTTTCAAGTAATATTTTATTACATATGAACCGTGAACCGACATATAGTATATGTATTTTGCCGAAACGGTCGTGGAGTGGTCAACACCGTTGACTTTGGTTGTGGTATTCACTGTTTCATAAGTTGATTTTTAATCAATTTATGGATTTCTTTTGGAAGGCATAGATGTGTATGATGTCTGAAACACCGTCCCACACATCCGATCTTAAAAACGGGACGTAGCGAGAACGATAAGCTAGCCAATAGTCCTGTCCTAGCTTTATCATTTTTTTCTTATACTATTTGAAAAAGAGAGATTGAGCAATTTAGTAACAAGCAGCTCTCGTAAAAATCATCTGTTAAGATTAACGCCGTTATGAGTGCATATGCTCCAAATTGGGAGAGGATATGTACGATTTTTTTTTTTTCAATGTGGACAAAATGTGGACTTATTTTTGCTTTTAGGCGACTCATATTGCACAATGATCTATGTGTGTCTGATCAGATGGATTTCTTTAACACGCTTCGTTGATTTATTCTGACTTGCCAATTTGTGGTCCATTGTTTCAAAGATAACGCCTCTGGGTGGGCCGCGTTGCGTTTGTCACAAAACTCATAAACTATTATCATACAAATTGTCAGATCTGACATTAAAATATGTTAAACGTCATCACCTTTAACCCTTTTTTAAACAAATCCACATGCACGTATTTTACTAGCGATTTAAATCTACTTTTTACTGTGCAATAAAATACGATATAACGGCGGGAAATAGCGCTGAGATTGTTCTATATTTAAACCTTTCGCAATACCATACTGAAGTTCACGATCCAACGTTAATATTCTTAATAGCCAGGCTTGTTTACGATTATGCAATTTGTTTTGATAATGAAAGTAATTAATTGTACAATATAACTGTTGCGATTAGCTGTTAAATAATAAGGAAATGTCTAGGAATAAAAAAAATAATTTGTTTTTATTATGTATAAAATGTTTAGTTATAAAAGTTGCATTTTTATTTTATATCATAATGACATTGTTGAATATCGAATTTTCGAGTGAAATTTTAAGTATCGTTTACGCCACCATCTATTTTAAACTAGTAAAAACATTTTTTTGTGTATTTAAAGTGACTGAGTAACAACAGCCAGTTCTCGTAAAACAATTTCATTCGGCGTCAAATTACATCTTGATAAAATAATCTATTTTTTTTTCACTTTTAAGGTGTTAACTGTCAATACTTGGAGGAAAGGCTGGAAAACTGAATCACTTGACAATGCTCGTGATGAGCAAAACGGGTCCTGATCATTATACACATGTTTAAGTAGTACAAATGAATTATGTTTTATTTTTTGAAAAAATTTTTTTTTTATTTAATCACGATAATACTCCCTAAAGACGTAATAATAAATAGTATATGTTCGCAATTACTACGTTTCCCTAGAAATATGAAAAGTTAATGAGTAGGTAGGTATTAATGATGAAATTCATAAACTATAATGTGTTTATTATATTCGAATGTATTCCAATACTATACGGTTTCGATATTCGATATTCGAAAATTTGTTTTTAACGAATATTTGGAATCATTACACGGTATCTAGACGTTAAGTAAATACCCGGAATTCTTGCTATTTGGTAGCAAGTCAGCGAGGTAGATCGGATTGTTGACAGTATCTTTGGTGGAATGGCTATTAGACATTCGCTCTGCGGCCAATGTGTAATGAGTAAGTAGGGTAATGATGCCAATCGAAGTGGTCGAGCGGTAACACTCTGGGTTTACACAGTCAAAGGTTCCCGAACAGAAATGTTCATACATCAATTTTTTAACTGATTTATATCCAAAGCTATGGATACTTTCGAAGCAGCATTTCTGTAGTTTGTTATACAGCGGGCTCTGGTGGGTATATCATTTTTAAATTGTTTTTGATTTTGAGATGTAAAAAAATGACAGTACATAATTAACGTGTTGGACAGTCTTATTTATCTGTCTGTCTGTAACACATAGAGATCTGTACGGGCCGAATATTTTTGCCCGAGATTATAGTGCCCGAGCCGGAATATGAATTGTCTTTACCCGCCCGAACGGGTAAATGCTCGTGGGCCAAGCTCGGGTCCTCCAGTAACGTATAACACAGCCCTGCGCTTATATACAATGCGAATATAGATATATTGTTGAGCGAACGTTGCTACTGGCACAGCCAACTGTTGTAAAATAAAATTCTAGTGCGGTAATAATTTCTATGATTTTATTGTGTGCGTTACGCTTTATCGTATGCTGTCGTGAGACGAAAAATATAGTATCTCTTGTACAAGTCAAACGAAGTTTATCAGTGTCTGAATATAATATGCTACCCAATTATTTTTTATTACACCTTATAATAGGAATTGGTAATACAATTGGTGCATTACAGACAAACATAATTTTATCTTAGTTAAAAATCAAGCAATAATTATTAAGCGTTATTATTATCGCGATTCCGTGATTATTTCTGGCAATTTGACAAATCGATTTAATAAAAAATCGTGTACGTCAAATAAGTATAAGTCACTCTGCTGTCTAACGCAGTGCTTCTCAAACAATTTCATGGCCCAAATTCCATTAATATACCCTTCTCCAAATTTAAGAAGTAAAAGTATCATTAAAATACTTTTTAACTATATGTGCTTTCGATGTGTAGTATATGGATTACTAATGAAGCATCTCTATAAAAGTTGTGACTGGAGATCTTCGTTGTTAGTTCGTTACTCAAAGTCTCCCTCCTGAGAGGGTAAGGGTAGGAGAATGGTAATAGAAAACCTCTCGTAACTCACTCATTATCTCATTTTCAAGATCGGAAAGGCATTGGTTGTAGCATTTATGAAAACATTCCAGACACCCATTTCTTTAGGTACAAATCGATAAGTCAATGTATGAATGTTTCTATTCTGAAATCCGAATCAGAACCCAGATCCCAAGTGCGTTTACCACTTAGGTATTCAATAAAACGTATCTATACATTATAATATATTCATATCAATATTATGTTTCTTAATAATATTTGATGGCTGATTTACGACAAGAAAAACAGAATTATTAAGTATAAAATAATAGTAATGATTATTTTTCTATCACAACTTACATTATTTTCATGCATTTGTTCTTTATATACAATTTATAACTTTATTATTCAAATGGTTGTGTTACTTAGTGTGACTAGTGTTTCACCGTTTTGAAAAGCATCAAAATCTATCGTAAAAAAACATTTATTATATAGAGTACGTAGATATTAATTTTATTCTTAATTTGTAAAAAAAGATTTTTCCTTTCAACTAGATGCGGGGAAGGGTTAGCTAACAGTAATAATTGCTTGGAGGAGAAGGAGAAAATGTCATGGGAAATAAATTGAATAGCGAGGGACAGCCCTCCTATTTGAAATGTTATTTACTCATAATTTATTTCATGTAAGACTTTTATTAATTGGCAAGAACTCTACGCTATTCATTTTTTATCTTAAATATTCTTTAATTCTAATACTAAAATTTCTACCACTCGGATATAGGGCCTGAAAAATTATTGAACTCACTTCATTTTTTGTAGTCTTTTTCATACTCAGAGAGTAAGTTATCAATCTGATGAAAACACCGTTCCAGTATTTGAGAAAGATTTATCAGCACTGGTCAAACGAACGATTTTGTATTATTTTGTTTAGCATAATTATGAAAGATTGAATAAACAATTTACGGCTAAGAGATGCATTCTTCATAAACTGATAGCCTTGGTCATTTAATCAAAATATTTTTTGTAAAAATACATCGATAGTAATTTATATTGGCAACCGTGTAATTTAGAATGCATTTTTTTTAAATGTCAACTAGAGATCTTTAATTTTTTTAGGAACAGATGGGTGCATGGATCCACTCTCTGAAAACAATTATTAAATATAAAATTCTATATTTATAATGTTGGTCATAAATTCATTGTCGATATTAATTTTATGTATACTGTTATCAGCATGGAAACGAAATGCGAGATTTTAAGTAGTTTAACTATTAATTGTGATTCAAGGTTATGTTTGAGGTTTCGCAAGATATTTTTTATTGAGTTGTTGATTTCACGGGCGTCTTCCATAACGCAATAGCGACCAATAAAGACAAAAGATTTCCCCCTCTCCTTTACCCAACGGTGAGATATGTTTAAGTTATCTTTTAACCTAACATAACTGTCTTTCGTTCTAGCTACATATTTTTTGTAATGAAGGAGTCACACGTTTGCGTCTATGGCTACATTAAAGTCGTCACGAATATCTTGCTTTCCCACTCTTACACTGTTTTGTCAATACAATGCAGAGAGAGAAAAAAGCGACTCGAAGGAACTAATCGGAGCGGGTAATCGATTCGCGCCTAAGTGACTCATTTTCCATTTCTATTGTGTCTTTTAATTTATCATTTAAGACGCGGTTTTTTTACGTTGATGACAGATATGGTTGTATATAGTAGGGGATCAACTGAGGCGATGATAAGTAAAAACTGGTAAGTCCACATTTTGTCAAAATCGTACAAAAATACACAATGAAAAATAACTTACCTGACAAAATCATATGAAAAAATGTTCAAATATTTAAGAAGCTGACATTAAATTCTTACATTGACTTTGCCATGAGTTGAATCCAAAACCTTCTGATCCGCTAAGCTAAGGTGTAGACTATATATTTAAAAAAAACAATATTTATCATTTTATATTTCTGCCCGTATACATATTGAAGAAAAAAAAATCGTTTTTTGGGTGGATTTATTTACGCCCCTGCTTTGTTTATGACACTTTAAGACCCTTTACGACATACAAAAAATACCATTTAAGGTAAGGTAAGGTAAGGTAAGCGACTGGTTTCGCTTTATATTATATTTGTTTTATCAAATCCATTCAATTCCAGCGTGTGCTCTCGGTGCACTCGTCAAATCAATAATTTAGTAACGCCACTACCAATCAAATCAGCAGATTATACTTGGTAAGTATATCAATGGCTATTTATGTATCCGCAAATTAAAATAAAGCAATACGACCCTTGATCAGAATTGCCATCATTAAAAATTTATTATCCAATTGAGAGGATGCAGGAAACTGTATTACCAACCGAAAGAATTTGTCTGTCTCGTTAAGACATAAATATATTATGCAGAACGAAATCAATTTTAATAATAGAATATTTTATTTCATCTAGCAAAGACAACCATTTCCAATTTTAAAAAACATTTGATTCGAACTGACAGCTCTCTCCTGTGAAAGATTTCGAACAAATGAGAATGGTTTATTTTTTGAGCGAAAAATGGCAGGTTGAAAATATTTGGAAAATAAAATTACAATGTCAGTTTGTGACTAAGCGATGCCAAAATGGGTGACGTCATTCATAAGAAGTATTATATAATTATTATTATCGTAGCTACTTATGAAAAAGATTCTGGTAAAACTGCAGGATGCCGTAGTCAACGAAAAATGTAATCCGAAACCATTATTTTGTTTTACACTATACATTTCAGTATACGTACATAAATGTATTTGACACAACTGTCGACATTAAAAGTACTATGTGTTTTGGTGGCAAAATAATTTCACCAACGATTGTGGTAGGGTGACTGCCATAGTAATTGGACAGTTAAGGAAGTACTTTTCTTTAACAGTATATAAATAAAAAAATAGAAGTTTGTAGGAAACATGTAAGGTATGTAGATATGAGCAATTTAATGAGCTTCAAGGAAATGAACACAATAGTAATAAAAACAAAAGGTTTTTTTAGATATTTGTATTAGACTGAAAAATATGGAAACGCATATGGAGTAATTTGACACACTTACTTTTTAGGTTAGTTGTACAACTATTTAAATCTCAATGAATATTGATAGCTTTTAAGGTGTTAACTGTCAATTCTTGATGGAAAGACATTATATTTAAAAAAAAAAAGCACAATTCATTTGTACTACTTCCACAACATTTGTACAATTTCATCAGTTGATAATGCTCATGATGAGCGAAACCGGTCCTGATCATTATAAATATGTGGAAGTAGTAGAAATGAATTGTGTTTTAATTTTTAAAATAGAATATTGATAGCTTATAGTCTCTCACGCTTTCCTGAGAAGTTTCGTTACGAAATTCACGAAACTTTTATAAAGCAAATGTCACTAAAATATCACCGTTTCTTAACGAATCTGTTAACACAAACACGTTTTTACGCGATTTTGACCTGACATCACATACAAATGAAGTTTTCTCAGTATTGTCATCTAGTAGTGGATAATTAAAGCAGCAGTTACATAGAGAGATAGAAAGACTAGATATATTTGTCACCTTCACACCAACAAGAATGCTTAGATACTCTTATCTTGGACGTTTAAAGTTGAAGTGTCCAGTAACTATCGCCGTCCAATTACCATAGCAGTCACCCTAGATGCTATGCCGAAAGAAATGCATTCTTAATATAGAATCAAACGACTTGCGAAATATATGTACCTTCGAGATTCATGTTGACTAAATTGAAAACAAATGTCTGTCATTTCCACTATTTTTTTCTTGTGGAAACATAGTTTTCAAAACGAGTTTGTTATATTTTATATATGCATAAAATTATTTTTGTTCCAGACGGTTCACAAGTACTGCGTATCGTTGTTAAGCCTGTTGAGCTCAGAATTATTTTCAACGTCACCTGATTACGATGGTGAAGGTGTATAATTTTTTATATTCATTTTATATTTTTTTATTTAATTTTCAATGAACTTGTGGGTGTAATACACACGGATCCACGGATCATTTCTCCTTAATGATACATTTATGTATGTATTAACCTACTTATTTAAGAAGGTGCACATAGCATCATACTCTCATAATATGTATTTGTAAAAAGCTATATATGGTATGTAAGTTTCTTCAATATGCAGTGGAAATTTTGTAAATTTATTTATATGCATGATGTGAGAAAAGTTGACAAGCTCTGCATTATTTATTCAGAAACCTATTCTTTTAGCTGTGCGTGTTCATTAAATACAATTAATTGATAAATAAAGGATTTCTATTTTGTGTCTCCAAGTTTTATTGTGTCAAATGACATTTCAAATATGATAACGCTCAATTCAAAGTGGCTAAAAACTTCATGCGTCGTTAGTATTATGATCAATAAAACGTTTTCCATTTCAAATCTAGCTTTTTTGAGTTATCGTTTTAAGTTAGTTATGCTTGTAAAAATAGTACAGATTTTGATAAAGGGTGACAGCCATCTTTTTCTATAGAAATTAAAAAAACATATGGCATCGCAGTTAACAGCCTATTATATTGTTGGAAAAAGTGTGTGACGTGATTGACTGTGTGGCCAAAAAGACGCCATATATTAAATCATAATTGTAATTTTTTTAGGTATGCTCACTATATATCTTGTCCGTTACGTTCGACTAAATTATGATACAATGATACCTACATGAATCACACAATAATTGTCAAACTAATTCTTACATGATTTTTTATTACAATAAATATAATGTCTTTTTTTATCTGTCTACACACACCCAAAATGTTTCTTCTTTTTCTAACAGCATCAATTTAATTGATCAGATGTATTCATGTTCACTTCATGAAGAAATCAGTTGAGATATTTTACGTCGAGTGCACTTAAGTGATTCACTTCTTGTGTAGGAATAAAATTCAATATAAATGCATGGGTAATCATTAATTACTCCTTAAAGAGATACCTTATCAATTTAGTTACGGATGCAACTAAAACCTGATTCTAGCTGGAATAATAATTAGTTATAATTTAAATATCGCTGATTTCAAGAAGCTGTAGGCAAATTAATGCCTTTATCCGGTTATGGTACATCAAAATAACAGTATATCTAAGTGCTACATAATTGTTATTTTTCTCAATAATATCGATATGCATATTACACAGATGTGTAATTGAGTTGTTGGAATTTAAACATCGGCACTAGGGATTGCAATACCGGTTCTACCGCAACCGGGTTGGAAAATGCAAACTTTGAATGTGACAGGGTTTTATCTGCAGCCGTGCTTATTTACACGAAGATCCGATCAGTATTGACAAATACCAGCATATCGCTACACTAGCCATGTTAACATCATAAATTTATTCAAATTAAACAAACATTTTAGGTATCTATCAAAATCATTTTTTTATCATGTACTAGTGAGTACCCGGCATGCGTTGCAATGCCACTCAAAGAAAGAAATGGTTTGTGTTTTATTCTGTTTATTGAACTGCTTTTGGATTAGAGGTCTGCACAGGCCGAAATTTCATAGACTTACCCAGTTCGAGCCCATCATCTTCAGGTCTGGCCCGACCCGAACCCGAGTTTGAATACCACCCTTGCTATAACACAATGTTTTTGTTTTTCGTCTGGTGCGTACACGAATAAAATCAGAAGGTTTTTCCTAGATGTCGCTGTATGTACGTTTTTGATTCCTTTTTTTCAATTTTAGATTTTCAATTTTTTTTCTTGAGAACCCTTCACGGGTGTGTGCACAACAACTCACCGAAGTTTCATCGAAATCGTATGAATGGCAAAGGAACGCGTAAAGGACAAACAAACATTTATTTTATGAAATATTTCCCGGCATGATCACAATAAGTCCTTCCTGAAAGTTTCGTCGCGATCGGTTGAGTAGTTTAGGAGCCTATAAGATCCGGACAAACCAACAAACCAACCAACAAACCAACAAACAGACATTCATTTTTATATATATAGATATGATATTTATATTAAAAAATATATTTTCTACCATAGTTTAGAACATTAGAGCGCTATGCTACGAAACCAATGGTCATGCTGCACCGCACGGTCGTAACCGTTATCGTTCCAACAAAAATAACGCTTTTTTTCGGTTTTCTGTTTTCAGTTCAGTTCCGGTTCAAAACCCTAGTTAACATCTTAAAAGCGACTACTAACATATTGAGAGCGGTCATTTTTAAATAACAAGTATAAAGGGTTAATTTGATGAGATATTCTTTATTTGATTTACGAGCTTTTTTAACAATCGTAGTTCATTTTCATGCTTCATTTATATATATCAATTGACAAATCTCTTAGCACGGATGAATTCGCAGTGTTTGATATAACATGTATTCAATTTATTCAAGTATTTAAATTTTCTTCTGGATTCTGAAATTCTAGGAAAACGTTTAACGTTGAAATAAGATTTATGAAATTCTTCCGTTCTGTTGAATTAATGAATGAAAAAGCTTAGATAATAAATTAAGCGTAACATATACCCTGCACTGGGTGGTCATCACCTCACAGCCCATGACCGTGGCATGGTGCCAGTGTTCTTTTCAAATCCAACACATGTTTTTTGTTTCTGTCGCACTCAAAATTACATTTATTTATTCGTCTATTAATAAATTATTAAGGAATTTTCAGAGATAACGGGTCACCTTGATCTTGAATTCCTTTGCTAAATACGTATATGCAAAAATCTGCACATTTTCTTATCGACAAACAAATATTTGCATGCATAAATGTTTGTACTGTATTATGCATTTTTAACAGTGCATTTTGAGATAAGTGAGATGTTTTAAACATAACGCAATAGGCAGTTAAATAAAAAAGATTATTTACCAAAATATTGGGAGTCCGCCAGTGAATTGCTATCTCAGCTTTACTAAATGAAATGTGTTATAATATATATCAATGAAATTCAGTTGAGATGAAAATAAAGCTACGCGACGGTACATATTATAACACATTTAAAAGCTATCAAAGTTAGATTTTAACGATGATTAACGTGCATTTTAAATGATCATAGTTGTTTGTCAAAAAAAATGATAACATATATAATGACATTTATTTGGCAGTGCTTAGAGTACATAATATATTATATAATTATTTGAAATGGGTAACTTTGGTCAACATCTAAAACATCCAATTTGTTTTTATGGATTCATTCATTCGAGTCGTACCGAAAAAATGTATAGTCTATTTTTTCTCCCTCTACCTGATATTGACGAAAGAGTGCTACAGCTATAAAAATTATTATTCGCAGTTCAATTCTAATTAGATTCAATCTGAGTCATTTGTTTTCTCACTTTGCCTGCTATTGACAAAGCAGTGTTAGAATAGAATAGTTAGCGATTTGTGACGATTCTAATATTATTAACATAGAGGCGAATGAGTAAATCTCATTCGCCACAAAGATAATATTTTCGAACAACTCATGTCTAGTTAAGAGGGTATATAATCTAGCGTGGGATAAGCTGTAAAAAGCATGCTCCATAAAGTTTTATAGTGTTGCGAATATACTTATGTTTAACATGGTGTCTGTTGGTTTTTACAGTTGAACGGTTGCATACACATTTCTAATTTTAATTTATATCAATTATTTCGTATAAAAGCCAGGATATGTTTTTATACCACTTTTACAATATTATAGTGAAACAATATTGATCTTTGTCCCTTCCTCGGTTACCGTTCCACTTCAAGGGTGCAACGGTTAAAGATTTTTAAATCAGAAAACCTATCCTTAATCTCTCCGAAAAATGAGGGATTGAGTGACAGAACCTAATGAACTGAAAAGTTCTACTGAAGCAACTTCTCGTTGCGAAGCACCATTAGAAGTCGATATTCTCCACATTGGGTCTGGAAATGGTTTAAAAAGCTTTTTAAATACTTCATATAGCTTATCTCCCAATTTAAAACTGACAACAAGGGTTCGATAAACAAGAATATTTGCCTCTTTCATGTCATTCCCAAAGGATGTGACCAGTATCCTAAATCATATTGCCTCATTTAAATTTTGGACTATCTATCAACCGACCAAGATGGAAATTGAAATGCACATAACCGTACGTAACCGGCCAAATACATAGTGAAATGCTCAAAAATACTCACTCTCGTCTTTCGACCGGCGTCTGTTGATGCAATGAAGATACATTGCATTGGGGTAAGTGTGACCATCTTTGCCACAAACTTCTCCGCCATAGTGATCTTCGTTGAAAAACCTTCTGCAACTGCCCACGGGTCTGATCTCCGGCGAGGAGTTGTCAGCGAAAATTATACCATCAGATCTTCCGGAATTGGTCTCCTGGTATGCCAGAGATGACTTTGGAGTGACGGCGCCTGGAAAAATACAGGTTTTACTATTTGCGTTGTTATTTCAGGATTATGGAACACTTTTAACAATAACACTGATAGATGGTACACTTATTTGAAAACAGTAGTGGCTGCTAAGCCTCATGCATTGTATATTTTGTTCTAAGCCAATGGTCTCCGTAGCGAGACGATACACAAAGAGTTTTAATAATAATAATAATAAATGATTATGAATACGGGGAACGAATCAATACAGATGGCTACTCGAATGACATGGCATAGACACGGGAAGAAGCCGTGCTATCTCACACACGGACGGACGACAATACTACTTCACTGGCTGTCGGCCGCAGGGGTCCACCCGAACTTCTGGACAAGTCGATGGCCGATATATTCTTAAATTAAATCTATGTTATTATACAAGTTAAGAACGCGATTCCTAATAGCATTTTAAATATTTGTACTAATTTTTCAAAATTATTATTTTTTTTAATTGAAATATCAACATCCTCATTCAAAATGAAATTGCAATCAAAATTTCAGCAGTTCGTTCTCAAAATACACTTTATTAATATCACTTTTGACATCATTAATATCAATTTAATCGTTTGATTGATTGTTTTTTATTTTCAAATATGGCACCGTGATTTTTACCGATTATAAATGAAACATCGAATTATCTTTCATTCATTGGTTTGTCAATCTGATTAAACTTGTGGATCTGTATGCAAATGCTGGCTTTCTGTGTCTTTTCCATAATATTTTCTTTTCCTACCGTTTCCGATTTTAAGAGTAGAGAGAATAGCATTTCAATTAATTTTTTCTAGCAATTTTCGCATGTGTGACTTATTTACAAACCGTTTTCGTTAAAACAAATTCCATATGGTCCATATTGGGATCGGCCGTGGTTAAAATAATATGAAATATTACCTGCCAACGGGTTCTGCGCAATGTATTTTACGAATCGTCGGTGTGATAATGGTTATAAAGAACTTCAAATTAGTTGTGCAAGGGCGAGCTCAAGGCTCGTCACCCATTCGCACTTACGAGGAATGTGCAATAGATCGGAACGATTGGCGTACCGTATTCAATACTGCGTTTAGGCTATCCGAAACAAAATGAACGCAGTACAAAAAAAATGTATATTATGAATGCTATATACGAAAATTACGTACTCTAAACCAATGAACTTCAATCTTTTTAATTAAAAAATATTTCGCTTACGGCTAAAGCCGAAACAGAAACTATCGTGTATATCGTATTTTGTTTATTAGTTTGTCAATCTCAACAGTTGGAGCTTTTTTCTAGAGATCAGGTGGGTCCTGGGTCAAGTCCCAGAAAGGTCAATATCAAATTAAGATTTTTTCAATGTCAATTTGTGATCCTTGACATGAATGAGTGACTTATAAAAATTCTCTTGATAAGTCATAAGTCAGTGAGTTTATCTCGTATGATTTTCTAATTTTCAAAATAGTTTGGCGCATTGGCTGTCAGCTGTAATGTCAGATATTTTTTCGATTAATTTAAAAAAATAGATTGCGAATATAAAACATTAAACATGACAATTATTATATAATTCTTTGAAATAATCAGAAACCGATTAGTACAGTATATATCAGGCGCATGCGTTGGTTTTATCTCTTTCTCGCTTAATCACATGAAAAGCGAAGGTGCAAGCGAGATGCAAGGGCATGCGGCGCATGCTCTTGTATCTTTCTTGTACATACCCAAATTAGGTTGTGCGATAGAGATAGTGATAAGTCCACCGCACGCCGATGGTATATATATATATATAAAGATTTGTCTTGATTTATATGTCTGTCTGTACCTACAGCAAAACACTGCGCAGCGCAAAGAGAGAGATTGAATATGTGGGTGAGCTTAAGCGAATTTTACCAGGTTGCACTGCCTCATGGTGTTTAAAGTTAGTAATTGACAAGAATAGGACTTCTGGAATTTTGAAAAAGCTATATTAAGTGTTGAAAAAATAGTGCGAAATCTTCTGCTGAGTGTAAAATAGTTGATAACCGTCGGTTCCGTGTTGTTTCTGAAAGACGAAGCGTTGCATTGACAGTATTGGCATGGCCGATAGAGTTCTCTAACATTCATAAATAGTCAAAAATAGTAGAATAAAAACGATTTTTTTAACTGGTGACAACTTTTTTCGGATACAATTTTTGTTGAACAAATTTTGATTGACCTTGTCTCGGCCCGGTGGTTGGGAAGCACTGCACAAAACCAATAATCTTGAAGTCTTAATCAGTATCGTTTTCAATATACGGGTGTGTTCATAAAATTGTAATTTATATGAATTTCATCGTAACAGTATCGATAAAATGTTCAACCAATGTATGCTGTCATTTATTTTATCGTCACGTTAATAGTGTTGTAGAATTATCCCATTTTTTCATTGATTATAGAGATTATCAGCCCTCATGTAAGAAATGGCTTCATTTACTTTATTTTAAAGCATAAAATATATTGTACGTGTTTTACAAGCTAAGTCGATAGTGTAAACAATCATATGACATTAATGCGGTGACTCCACTGGAAACATTTTAGGGTGTCCCTAAATTTATATTTAATTAATATATATGTATATTATAATGCTAAAAATAAAGCACAATTTGTTTGGACTACTTCCACATACGTATAATGATCAGAACCGGTTTCGCTCGATTGCGAGTATTCTCAGCTGACTTTATTTTTAAAATATAATGCCTTTCCACCAAGAATTGACAGTTAACATCTTAAAAGTGATTAAATATTTGTTGATTTTTCAATGTGGAAAACGATTAAAATTTAGTAAACGTCGGTATTTTTATAATAATAAGCCTATCCTCAGGAAGAGGATGAGCAACTGACAAATAATTCATTCTCGTAAAAATTTATGCCGTAGAGATGCCCCGTTAGCAATTCACATGCCCTACATTGGGAGCCTCCATTGTTAAAAAGAGCTATTTCTGCCTTTTTCATAAATCGTTTTTGTCAATCTTCGAAAAAATATGTTTTGTATGAGAACTGAAACATCACAAATATCCATACCTTTGAACGCAAATCCACAAATTGATTGGAAAAATGAATCAATCAAATTGTCCGTACGGGATACGAATCTTTGGATGGAGTAGCAGAATAGAACGAACAACCCAGAAACTATTCGACTGCAAAATATATCGATGGCCCAGTCCCATTGGACGATATGTCAAAAATTGAATGTTTTGAGTTAAGTTATCCATTATGTTCGAACACCGCTCTTCCACAGTTCCACAAAAGTACAGATTGTAAAATGTACAGTTCTTCTTTCAAAATTCAGATATGTGCATATGGAAATCAGCATAATTGAATAATTTTATCAGTTCCATATATTTACATGCATAGCGAAATATCGTGTTGTGGAAATACATTTTGTTGAATCGTGGCGTTCCATAAAGAAACAGCCTTTTAATCCTAAAACTATAAACTATTGACCACTTATTTGAATAAAAAAGTAATACAAATAATAAGCCATCACTTTTTAAAACTATGGAACTGGGCCATCGATATATCTAACACATAATGACTTTAATATATTATTAATGTATTCAAGACGATTCTAAACCTTTCCGACAATAAGTTTGATGACCCCTGTTCTATGCTATGACTAACAGACGAACTAGACCAGTCTTTCCAGACTAGTGCTAGAATACGTATGAGTCACTTTATATTATAATAATCACTTAGGATTAGATTATCATTTAAACCAAATTGTACAACGATTTATTTAACATATTCTTTGTTTAATAATTAGACGGTCTTATTCCCATCCGGAATGTTTTAATTAATCTGATTTTTGATAGCGGATTTTAATGTTTTAGCCTTCTTACAATACGTTGAACTTAATCTGTTTAATGTGATAAATTTTAAATCTCCCAGACTGCGAGAAAAAAACGCTTTGATTATTATTTATTCTCTTGCACTTTTATGTTCTTAGTCGTTTTTATTAGAGCATGTGGTGTTTTAATTCACGTGTCGAACATTTCTTCACGGTTTGATAACTAGATCATATTAAATGCAATTTATTTATATTATAATTAATCTTTAATTTAAAACTGTACAAATTAATGTAACCATTTTTTGTTGTCAGGGGTTTCAATTGAACAAAAAAATAAAACCGGTTAACCGGTTAACCGGTTAAGACCGTAAATTTTTTCGCATGCTTAACATTCTTAATGTCTTTTTTATATTTAAATTTTATAGTATACATACGAAAAAAACGTACCTTTAATAATTTAAGTGCGAGCAAAGTGCTTCAGAGTCTACGACAGTGGCATATTTTAATGAGATTCTTTTAAAATATGATATTTAATACGTTTTAATTGAGATGAACTAATTAATTGAAAAAAAAAATAATGGGTCACTGCTAATTGCGCTCAATACACAACATACAGTATCTCGTTAGATGAATACTTTTAGAAGATGCTTTCAAAAATATAGTTTTATGTAAAATTTATCAATCACACAAATTAATGTTTATAAAAAACATTCAACCATTTTTATTGATACTATCATGAAATCTGAAACATTACACTGCATCGTAAGTGTGCATAATTACTTTTGAAGACAGATAATCAAAGGATTGATAATTAAAAAAATAGTGTAGCATTTTGTTTAAAATTCGTCCTAATTTCATAAAATACGTAGCGCAGATCAGGAAAGAGTATTATCAAAAGCATTGTAACTACCTTAATTAACTGAAACGTTCCCAATATTGTACTTAGATGGATTTTGTAAATTACACAATTATTCATATAAAATTAAACAATCAATGTATAAAACTATTACAGAAACTTCGGCATTGCTCTTACGAGTCCTATTTGGGAATTATTCTCACAAAGAAGACTTATTATTTTAAGTTTTATCAAAAAGTTTTCGATCTAAGTTTGCCACCGGAAACATTTTTTTTTTAAATTTAATTATCATATACCAATGATTGTCAACACCTTTGTTAGTGTACTAAATATATAAATCGCTTTTCATGAATTCAATTTATTGCTGTTTTTTATCAAAGTATATGGTTATTATAGTTTATAGGTAATTTTAATCATAGATTCTTACTTGATGACAGGTTAAAAAATGGTTTTTTTAAGTTATGGCACGACTCTTTAGCCAGGGTTTGTTGATAATATTAATCAACCAACCGCTAAGAAATCCCTGATGGACGACGATATTATCATCAAGAAACATTATTGTCCTCTTTCCATCATTTTACAGAGATCTGATATCAAACGAGGAAGTAAAATATCAGCAATTTTCATAGTTAACATAAGAAAATTATACAGATGACATCAAGGTTTTTCAAATCATTAATAATACTTTTATAATGTGCAAACAATTTTGCATGCCAAAGCTTATCTAGACGTCATTTTTGGGATACTTGACAAGTCTGACATTAACGTGTATTTTTTAATTGGGTGTACACTGTTTGTAACTACAAATGTACTAATTTAACTTGGCCGCTAGTGAGGGTGCCACAGTCACGTTAGGAATGTTGCCATACTCAACCAGAACTGAAAGTTCAATAAATCCCAAAACTGATATTTTAGCGACAGTTATTTAAAGTAGATAAGATATTTATTTTGAATAAATAGCAATTGGAGAATTTTATTCTAGACTGACAATTCTAGTTCAAAATTCGGTGCCGGCCAAGTAATATTGGCAAGCGAGATACGATTTATATTTTGTTCTAAAATTAGTTATTCTAATAACGGAATTTTTAAAATTTGAAAATTGTCGATGAGAAACCTGAAACATGTTTATGATATTTAATATTTTATAACTAATAACAGCATTTCACTTGGAGCGTCCGGTTCATTTCAATTCTTAATGCAACCTGTCAGCCAAAAAGTTTGCTAAGTTAAAGTAATTTTACACGGGAGTGTTTCGTTCAACACCGGGAACATTTCAATCCATATAATATCACGTAAGGAAACTAAAGGTTTTCGATTTTTGTACGTTTTTCTAGTCTTCATGATATAATTATAAATGTTTCTAATAGCTGTTAAAGGGTTAAACCAAAAAGTATATGATACGAATGGTCAAAAATTTATAATTAAATATAAATAATATTTACATTCTTCGGTAATTAAAAACTGTTGTGAATTTATATTATTTATTTAATATTGACCACACACAGAGGGTCGATAATAAATAATAATGTATTTTTTTTAATGTGCGTATTATCTATGGATATATTTTTTTTATTGTTTGCTATAATATCAATGCTGCAGCCTTATCGTGGACAAAATACCTTATCAGGTCAGATATCGCAGACATTGTATTGAAAAAAAAATACTTTTATTAGTACGTTCATAATATGGTACAACAATAATATAGTATATATCAAATGCATTCTGACTTTAAATAAAACCTGGCCATAACGGGGAAAAGTCCGGTCAAATGCGAAAACGGTTATTCAGTTAATACTAGTGTTAAACATAATTTTAAATCGTAGTCACAATTTTAGAAATGTTCTAAGTGATCACACAGTTGTAGCAGTTTTAAAGAGTGCCAGCCGATGATTTGACGCGCGTTAATTTAGGGAAATTTCGCTGATGTTAAAAGATAAAAATGTATCGTGGGTCGGTTGTTATCTTTATGTAACGGGCTTTCAGCTTACACGTGACACCTCTTGCTCATATATTATGGTCGTTATATCGAAGTTTTACTTTATTTTTGCTCACAATAACTAAAGAATACAGTTTTATTGACAAATTTCAGATTAAAGCGTATTTCGGTATCATGCTAGCATCTATTTAACTTGTAAATATTTTTATTTTGACAATTTTTTTACTAACATTACTTAACTGTCGTGTGAAACATTGTTTATCTGTCTTTATATTATAATCATCGGGAACGTAAAATGCTAATATGGCAGAAATTCTGAATTTCAACTAATTTAAGATATTGACAAAGATCATGCATTTTTTCAAGCATTTCCGCTTCCACAGTAGAGCATATGTATTCGTAATGTAGCATCTCAACAAAAGTTGTTTTGCGAGAACTGGCTGTTATTCAGTCACTCAACTTCTCTTTTAAAGAGTGCGGCAAGGATAGTAGAATGGGTCTAAAGAAGAAATAGTAGTATCGCTGTTTTCACCCCTTTTTAAGGTCAGATGCGTAGGAGGAAAATGTCAACGTCACAGACATCCATACCTTTTAAAGGAATCCATAAATTGATTAAAAAATCAATTTACGTAATTTTCCATATGTATTCGATGGACATTGCAAGCGAATACGACGAACGACCAAGAGATTTGACTACTCGACTATAGAACCGGCTATTTCGTAGCTGATAGTTGTCAGCTATTTTATAATTCTTGTAGGAATAAATATTTAGTTGTAAGTTTTACCAAGTATATACCAACTCAATATAAACATGAAAATAAGTTTTCAGGTTTCTTGGATTGTATGTATTCAATTAGTGAGTCGGTAAACATGCTCCCGAATGTTTTTACAGTTTTGAGTAAACCACGAAAAACTGATATGGGTAGTATGATAGTTTTAAGTATAATCTATGTTATTCTGTGTCTTCCGGTGAATGCGGAAAAGTAAAATATTCTTTTCGTTTATTCAGAATGCTTTGACTGTGTAAAACGATGATCGAGATCGTTTAAAAAAACGATACACAAAACAGGGGACGAAATAGGAAGAAATTTTAGACTTTCAATTGGAAAAATTGATAGATATGTCGATAGAGCATATATTATATATATACATTAAAAGCGTATTTACCGTGTTTAGCGACTCAGCGATTATATTATGATAGGTGATAGTCCAATGTTTCGAAATTCGAAACCATATAATAATCTTTAAGAATGAAACCTGTAACGGATTCAAAACGTTTGGTAATTGTCATTAATCATAAAACGACGTCTTCCCAAAACAATCAATGTATGAGACTTGAAAATAAATAAACAAAGTCATTTTTGAGTAGACAAAACATCGCAGACACCCATTACATGGATCTCAAGGTAAGTGTTAAATTGAAAGGTCTGCATTTCATAATATATCACCTAGTGATAAATTAAGCCCCGAGACCTTCTGACAACTTTACTCAGAGGTGCAGATATCGAAATGAACGATATATTAACTCAAATTTCGTACAAATACATCATAATGTTTAATTTTTATACATGTATTTATGTCAAGAAGCACTATAGTAATAAGTTGAAAACGATGCATATTTGCTTACTTCAGGGGTTACCTTAAATAATCAAATCATGCTCAGAAGTATAGTGGAACAGAATAAAAGCAATGATGTGATACCGTGAATAAATGTAAATTCAATCAATAGATATTCTTATAGATGTACCAATTTAACCTGGCCGCTAGTGAGGGCGCCACCTTCGCGTTAGGAATGTTGCCATACACAACCAGAATTGAAATTTCAATAGATTCAAAAATTGGTATTTTAGGGACGGTTATTAAAAGTAGACATATATATTTATTTTGCATAAAATAGCAATTGAAGAAATCTATTCTAGACTGACAATTCTAATTTCAAATTCAGCGGCGGCCAAGTAATGTTGATAATACTACAGTCAAAGTCACTTTATGAAGATACATGTGTTTTTTTAAATGTTATAATTCAAGTGTTCATTTTATTCAGAAATCATACCATTTTCTGTTTAAAAATAAAAAAGGTGGTATATCATTGATTGAATTGGCATTTACTTGGTAGAATTCCACTATAATAAGGTACAAATATCAGAGTAATTTTGTTCTACAAGAATTATATGAATTGGTTGATAGCTGTACAATCCCATCTCTCCTCGACCGATTGAAAGAAATAAATCCATCTTTATTTCACCTTTCATTTTTATGTCGAGAATTAGAACCATTGTTTACTTTAGAAATACATATCCTTACGATATAGTTAGTCTGAAGAAAAGCGAAACACTAGTCACATTTAGTAAAATAACCAACGGAATAATTAAGTTATCAATTTTAATTTTATATTAAAAATGAATTTCCAGAAAGTTACAGCCGAATCCATCGAAAATATTAAAGCTATTAACCATTACATATAATCCTTTTAAAACTAAATACTTCGATATTTTTACCATATTACGTAGCGTGCCATTATATTTCATGGGAATATTTCAATCGCAACACCAAACAAGTAGGCCATCACTGATTATACGGTATAAATATAATATGCGAATATTTTTTTTGACTTTTTTGAAACGAGTGTTGACTCGTTTAATAGTAAGAAATTACATATTTTTATTTTTCATAGGTAATCTTCAATTCTTCGTAAATCCTATAAACTTATTTGTTATAAATATATTATGAGCTAAATAACTAGACAATCAATCACCCCTTAAAATATTCATTATAACCAGTAAACAATAGCATTCCACCAATGACCAAACATTTACGATGCTAAATTACAGTCTATAGACACTGAGAGATGTTTGTTAATTCTTGATTACGTACACCCGATTCTCTTTTTGCACGAAGAATACGTTCCAGAGACTACTGTGCATAAAAAACCGTGTTAAAAAACATAATGTGCATATATATTTTTAACATTTCATATGGTACGTTTTAAGTCGGCGTCCGTGGCGCAGTTGGCAGAGTCGCTGGCTACGGTTAGGATGTCTCGGGTTCGATTCCCGGTGCGGACGGTTTTCATAGATTGATCTTGTAATCGATTTATGGATTTCTGTTCGTAGTCCGAGTCCTCCCTCCTGCCCATCCCATCCTCACGGGGCGTAGCGAGAGCGATTAGCTAACCACTAGTCCTGTCATAGCCCTATCTTTATATCCCTACTCTCTTCGAAAAATGAGAGGTTGAGCAACTAACTGAGTAACAAGTAGTTCTCGTAGAAACATTCTGTTAAGATACCTCCATTAGAGATCATATGCTCCACATTGGGAGCGGATATGGAATTAAAAATAAATAAAAAATATATATAAAAAATGGGAGATTGGATCCTTTACCTCAAATACCCCAGAAATATAAAATTCTCGAACTAAAAAATAGTTCGAATATATTTTTTATTTCTAGATGTTGTGTTACGCCGAATGTGTGAAATTTATTATTACATAAAATGGGCAAAGTTTTGCCTAATTCGTGAAAAGTTCAAACCTATTGCTTCATTCATGAAATATCGAAATTATTTGCCGAGCTTTACCCATTTCATGTAATAAGCTTTTCACAAATTCAGCATAACATATATAAAAAGAGTTAAATGAGATACATTACATAATTTGTTATAAATTGACATGATTTTCGATTCAACTTAATTTAATATGAGAAAATATATTCATCCAGTGTCGCTATTTGACAATTTAAGGGGGAATAAAATCAAACATAGAAAAACAACATTAATAGTTCAAAACAATAACAAGTCATGCATAATTCATGAACACCTGCCTCTTAAAATTAGCCAAATGGAAAAATTGACGATTCCAATATTCACAGAGGGCAGAAGTGTTTTTAAATATATGCATATCCTGTATTCAATAATATCTTTCGTTTTTTGTGCGTGAACGTATTTTCATCCGGAAGGGGGTGCCAATCACTAAAAAGGTTAAGAAACACTGATTTAAATGATCTTTGTAATACGTGCTAATCTAATACTATTATAATTTGTCGGGTCCGTGGTGCAGTGGTCAATGTCATTGGCTTCGGTTACAGATCTCACGGGTTCGAATCCCTGTACGGATAGTTTGATAAATCGTTTTTTCAATCGATTTATGCATTTCTGTCCGAATGTTTGTGTTGCTATTGTGATAATTCCGTTCCACCCATCCGCTTTTATAAATGAGGCGTAACGAGAGCGACTAGTTAACCACTAGTTCTGTCCTTGCACTATCTTTCAATCCCTACTCTCTTCGATATATAAAGATTGAGCAACTGAGTAACAAGCAGTTCTGGTAGAAAATCATTTGTTGAGACACCTCTAATAAGCCATATGTTCCACATTGAGAACGGACGTCGCAAATATACTATGAATTAATGATACGATTTTTTGTACAAGTCTTTGAGCTATAGAGCTCGCAAAATCAATCGAATCTTATTTACGAAAATTCATTGAAACAAAAATTATTTTTAAAACCTCCGATTCCAAATAAATGAAAAATAATAATTAGATACTATGTTATAAAAAACTTGTTTAATTGAAATCTTCATAACTAGATTCATATGCGATCTTTGCTTAATACTTATTATTTTTTACGATATTTAAATTTTAAATTTAAATTTGAAGCGCAAATATTTATCAATGAACTTATAACAAGTATTTCTGTCATAACGTTTAAAAGAGATGACTTATTTTATAAGATCTCTGTTATTCGGTTTATTGGATTTAAGTTATTATATGATCAATTGTATTTTAAATATTTAAACAAACTATTAAAACCCCAAATAAAATAACCTAAAATATTTTCAAATTACAGAGAAAATGTCCGCTGTCTACATGTTCAATACAAAAACATCGTGAACTTTACGTCACGTAAGAAAAACGTATACATTGTATAATAGATTTTGTCAAAGTATAAAAAGTAGACTAAAAATAAACTTAACACGAAAGAAAAACTTACCAAGAATAACAAAAAACCCCAAGACGTGTGAATACATTTCGTTTATAAAATAAATAACATTTATTTTAAATAACAATTACACAAAACAGATTATTTATTGAGATCGGAAAAACTCCTGTTAAGTATTTGTAAATTTTATCGGTTTGATTTTAATTTATGAGAACTAGTACACATCTTATTTCACCGTGAGATATTTTTTGATTTATTTTTGACACATTTCTGGCACGGCATATAGAATATGTCAAAAAGGTCGAGCGTATATTGGATTTTTACGTTGCGTATTTTTAGCACTGAATTTTTAATGTTCGATCTGTATTGTCGTAGGTAATGTATCGAAGTTTTTCCGACGCTCTGCGGGAAGCGACGCCAAAACACAACCGACGCCGACGAGTTGACGTTTGCAACTGCACTTGTAAAATTGCGCTTGCACAATTCTGCTCTGGTCATTGGCAGGTCTTGGATTTATCAACGGAAGGTGGGGGAGTATGAGGCATTTAGAAGAAATGCGCGATTATAAGATTGTCGAACACACGCAAGTAGTTGAAATTTATTGACATATAATATATAAATTATTGGTAAATATCCTTTACAATATACTACTCTTACATCGCTACTCTTTTTCTACCCGAGAATTTGTTAAATGACGCTAATAACAATGCAGTTCTGTAAGAAAATTATTTACTGATAGAAAAATGCCAAATTATTATATATAGAGGCGATAGTATATGCGAAATACTGATAAAATATCAGTATGAAAAATTCGCCATAACATGTGTGTAAAATGATCGTTCTTCTAACAAACCGTAGAATGAATTTTAAATACGGTGACGAATTTTCGTTGTAATATTTCACGTAAATTATCGGTTTACTTTATTCCAATGAAATGTAAAAAAGATGATATTTATTTATGCACAATACTTCACGATAAAAAGTTCAGTCTCATCAACGTGATTAAAAAGTTCGTTACTTTTCTTCATCGTTATTGCGGTATGGAAGGCGGCCGTGAAACTGCCGTTGCTTAAATATATAGTGGGTGGTAGGATAAGCAATCTATATTGTTGTTCGAAATCCGATTTAAAATAGATGAGAATGAAGAAATTGTATACTAAAATAATGCCATTTCGAATGCAGGTAGTTGGTTTTTGTAAAAAAAAAAATGCAAATCAATCGTTTAGCAAAATCGAGATTCATGTAAAAAAAAACATTAAGAAAATTTGATTCATTGTAGGCTTTGTTATAAACTTATTAAGAAATTTTTAGTCATCCATAACGAATAAATAATCTGAAAAGCTTAAAATGCTTTGAAAATCAATGTTTTTTTGAACAATTTGCACGTCTATTGAGATGTTCCATTATGGATTTATATGCTTCACATTAGGACTGGATATAGTTACATTTCTTTAGACGTGAAAATAAATATAGCGAGAAATATGCTCCCTACAACTACACAACCGTTTAGTTTTTTTTGTTTGCTTTCCGTATTACGGTAATCATAAAACGTATTAAAATTTACAAAAATACCACTTTTGGGTACGAAGCATATATCAATAGATTGTCTTGTTGACGGTTCAATTGCTACGAAGGTAAACCTATACGGAACAATCTTTTGAAAGTATCTATAATAAAGATCCAAGCTCAGTTATGTCATCCATTTTTAGATTAGTATTTAATTGCTACGGAGGATTGCTACCCTTTGAAACTTTGCTTCGAATACTTCCATGTTTTACTGTGTCTTTTATAATTTGATTGAACGTGGAGTACAATAGAAAAACCTCTATTATCCGATATTAAAAAAGATAGATTTGGCTAGAATGTTAATATATTATATATCATTATTAATAGTTTAATACAACGTTAGCTAAAATCGTATATTAAATACGATTTTGTTTATGCAAGTCTGCAAGTGTTTCAGAGTGATACCCATTAAAAAAGTGCGTTGTTTTTATAATCTTTATGACTTAGCAAAAAAAACTGATCTTTAGCGAATTTTTAAATAGGTATTTTACAAGTCACGATGATATGCAAATATTATTAAGGGTGATAATTAGATAGCAATTTATGCTTTTACTTACATCAATATAGAATGATTATTGTTTTTTGAATTTGATCCAGTGTTCGAAATGGACTTTTTTACCCAATCGCAACGCTTTACCAAATTTGAACAAGAAAAAAAGTAAAACATATACACACTTTACTATTTGCGTTTTATAGATATAAATGTTTCTGTTTACGAACTAAAACATTCTCTTTCAAAATTATATTATAAAAAGGCTTCTAGCATGATTTTACGAATCGTCAGTTGAGATTGTCACAAATAATATTGATGATGAAGCTTGACACACTTCAGTTTTGGAGAGTGGCCAAAACTATGCCTTGAGTCGCGTTTAACTATGGCAATTCATTTGTAAAATCATTGGAAAATAAATATTATTTAATTTAACATCGTTTATGTAAATTCGCTGAGTAATAATAAGTTTTGACAAACCTGTTGTCACCTTTATAATATTCGTTGATTTTTTTATCGAAATTAAACTTTATATCAGGGCTGCGGAGTCGGAAGTTGGAGCTGGAGTTATGCCTATAACATTCTTCTTCTGACTTCTTGTCTTGCAATACACACATATATATATATATATATATATATATTATATGTATAATAGGGAAAATTTGGCTATTTGTCGTATTGGTTGGTTGGTGTTTAATTTGAAAACCAATTACACTTAAATAGGAAAGGTAGGAGGAAAACCTAAAAAAATTAGACTTTTTTAGTCGTAATCTGAGCCGGATTACTTTGATTCGATTACAATTTTGTGTCAACACTACGGCAGTATATTTTATAATTAATGCTGTAGATCAGCAGTCGGCAACCAAGAGCTCATTTGGCAAAGCATTAAGATATATGTAGTGTCCTTTGTCATAAGCCAGTCATTATTAGTGCCCGTCCAGTAAAAAGGTTGCCGACCTCCGCTGTAGATAATCCTTAACAACAAGGAAGGTTGAGAAAAGAAATATTATATCATATATATATTATATGTAAGTATTTTAAGCCAGTCCTGTAGCCAAGTGGTCAACGCTCTTGGGCTTTCGTCCTATTCGATTTCAGTGTCCACGGAGTTGAAGCCCCGTACGGAGAAATTTGTTAAAATGATTCGTCAATCGATACATGGTATTTTGTTCATAGTTATAGGTTTTATTGATTGAGTTGGCATTCATTTGGTAGAGCTTCATTATAATAGGTAAACATATTAAGCTATGTATGTAGCTGTACAATTATATGAAACGCCATTGCCGAAATAATTATCAACCAATTCATATATATTCTCGCAAAACTGAAAAAATATCTATGTTAATCGATTTGGCTCCGTGGTGCAGTGGTTAGCGTCGTTGGCTTCAAATGAATCGGATTCAAGTCCCGGTGCGGACAGTTTCAAGAATCGATTTTTCAATCGATTTGTGGATTTCTGTTAGAAGTCATGAATGTTTGTGATGCCTAAATTTCCTCCCACCCATCCGATCCTAAAAACAGGGCATAGCGAGAACGATCGGATAATCACTAGTTCTGTTCTGGTTCTATCCTTCTATCCCTACTCTCTTCGAAAGAGAGAGGTTGCAACTGACTAACAAGCAGTTCTCGTAGAAAACTTTTGTTGAGATACCTTCATTAGGAGGCCATATGCTGAGCGGACATGGTAAAAAAAATTCAAAAGCATGGGTGACAATGACGGTAAAAACGGGTCACAGCGAGAGGGATTAGTCCATTCAATAAAAGATGTCCCCGTTTTAAAATCGCATCATTTTCATTCATTCTAAAATAATTAATACAGTAACAACCAACATTGACAGAAAATGCAGCAAAATTCATATTATTATTCTTTCAACGACCCAGTATGTCTATGTCCTCCGTTGGCAATTAACTACATACTTAACCGAAGATTGATTGTTCAATTGTTTAAGAGATAACGTTTTTTCCCATGATAACAAAATGGATTCCTTATTTCTGAATAGAAATTTCTAGACCAGATAAAATAAATTAACGTAAGAATGTTATTGTTTGAATTTAGAATGCAGAAAAATGTTGCAGATTAAAATTTATTTATACATTTTCGTTACAGTGCGAGCTTGAGGTACGGGCAATTCGCAGTACTTTTGTATCTAGGAGGTAAGTGAGCGGACGGACCAGCCCCTTATTATGTCCAAAATAAAATAAAAACGACGATGGCCCTGGCGTGAAAATGCGTCGTGGATACCTTAGAGGAGTCTGAATCCTGCCTGTCTCTTCTACCAACTGAATGGATTCCTTCGCCATGGACAGCCGCTGATGATCATCCATATATGGTAGTTAGTGGAGCTACGGGATGCCAGGATTGATATATTGAGGGTAAAGGGTGGTGGCCATATGAACTGAGTAAGAAGCGCACATGGTTAAATAAAAAAAAATTAAGTCTTCTCGAATTTGCAGAAATGGCGTCAATTTGTTACAATTTTGTAGAAAACGTTTTCCCTTGATTATGTGTGTTCGGATTCGAACAATAATGTATTAGACCAACTACCATTACGACTTAGTACTACATCTTATAAATTGTCTCTATGAGCATTGACCTGAAATTGTCTAAGTCAATTTACTTTTATCTCTACCAGTTATATTTTATGGATGTTGAAGTTATGAAAGAATTAATTAGTTTGTTTGTTGAAGTAATCTCATCAAAATAAATGACTATACAAGATATTGATGTATGAAACAAAACATTGCGAATCATTGATTATAAGAAAAATATGTTTTTTTGCCCTCCCCAATGTTGAGCATACGGACTTAAATGGAGCTTCTTAACAGAACTATGTTATGACGAAAACTGACTGTAATTCAGCCGCTCAATCTATTTTTTTCTGAAAGGGAAAGTGTCGAAGGAAGTGGCCAGGAAACAACAATTATTGTAGTTAACTAAGGGTTGGTCATGTAAACGTCATGGACGTAAATTCCAAGACTCGGTGGAAAAAAACCATTTTGTAAAATTGTTCGTACTGGGTTCGAACTCGTGGACACATTAACCGATTAGCAAGGACGCTCAAAAGCGTTGACGACTCGCCTATAGGATAGGTAAATATATCTGAGTATTCAATTTAGAAAAGAAATGCGTCAAATTTTATTTATTTGAAAATTCAGAATGGCCATTTTTAAACTTGAACATGACCTGTTTCACCTAAGTGGGCATTCTCGACTCGACAATATGCCGTCTTTCCATCAGGAGTTAGCAGTTGGCACCATTCAACTAATTCACAGATCAAATGTTAAATTGTAATAATTCACTTATCAAATCTGGCATTTATGATCTCAAAGTGATTTTTTTATAGCTCTGGCGAATAATTATAAACGCATTAATTAGTCAAAAAACGTTCAGAAAAACTAAAAATTAACGTAGAAATTGTATACAAAATATTATAAACAAGAAAAATGCCTACACAGTTTCCTTTAATGTGCTTACATCACAATAATTAAAATATGACAAGAGGTGAGGTATGTATCTATTATGAAACATGTCCTCACTCGAAAATTGTTTGGAACCCGTGTGATATAATGCAAATATATTTGAAGCGTATAAAAGCAAAAACCGATATGTCCACGTTGCAATGTTAGTAGTAAACGACCTTTTTGTGTTACACGCTTCAATTTTTAAATTTTATCGATAGTGTTTTTTCCCAACGTATTGTATTTACAATCAGGAACATTTTTATTATCCAGTCAACCCTCATTGCAATAAATATAAGCGAAAAAAAATTGGAAAACATTCTAAACATTTTTTCTTACACGTTTGTCGAGTTTATGAAGTTTTAATATATCATATATGTCGGCTGCGTTGCCCAGTTTATAACGTCGTTGGCTACGGTTACGTATGTTTTGGGTTCAAGTCCCGTTGCGGACAGTTTCATAAATTGATCTTTCATCGATTTTTGGTTTTCTGTTCGTAGTCTTACATTTTTCCGTCTGGAAAAGCAATCATGTATTTAATGAAAACAGTTTCATTCTGCTACATAAATGATGCTTTACTAATTATTTGCGATATGCATCATATTGATCTTGAAATGATGCGTGTCTTTATGCATTGCATAAAATGATGAACTCACCACATTAGGTATCTTAGATAATATTTCTAAATGCAGACATGTATGTTATCATTATTCTATTTAATAGCCAAGCGGAAAATATGCAAAGAATTTTTCTTCCGCTCGTGGACCAATCTATTATAAAATCAGAGACGTGCAAAGATCGGGGGTATATTTTTTGCTGTTGAATAAATTTGTAATAACTTGGAATAAAACTGCATTATAATAACAGCAAAGTATTCAGTTCAACAAGATTTGTCACATATTTCACGCTGTTACTTAACGAGAACTATCTAACTTAAAAGAAATAAAAACTCTATTCAATATAAATACTAGGGCTTCCAATCCCGGGATCCCACTCAATTATTCAATCCTGTTGTCCCGGGATTGAGATTCAGTCAATCCCTGGATTTCGGGATTCACTGTAAATGCTAAAAAATCATCTATCAAATCAAAACTTCCTGATTAACTACAACGTGTACTTAAGTTTTTTCATGTATATACATAGTTTTTTTAAAAAGCCTGTAGAATTAAAATGAATTTATTGTAGTCTCCTTCCTACTCATATTTTCTAATAGCCGTTTTTAAATAATTTTAAATGGAGGACAAATTAAGACCGCTTCTTAAATGAATGGTGGGCAATATCTCAAATTGAAGGACATGTCCTCTTTTTGGATAAATTTGGTAAAACCTTTCATAATAATGCAAAAAATAAAATAAAATTATTTTGATAATTATGCCTTTTTTCAAATATTTTTCTCTTTTTTTTGTAAATGACTGTCTGATTTTAAATCAACAAAAAAATCATTCCAATGCCCAAAAAAATATATAAACTCCAATAAAACTGTTGATTGTTTTTATTTTATGAGTCTTAATAGTAGGTAATACATTATTTAACATAAATTTCGAAAGTTACATGTATTCTTTAATATTTTTTGTAGTAATTTTTAATGTTTAGTAATCGCCCAGAATGAAAAAAATTTCTTGCATCCCCCTGGATACCTCGACCGTACCCATAACGGCGACAGCATTGCCACGTTGGATTTCTATGCTTATTCGCTGTCTAAGGTATTCACTTGAGCGGCACTCACCCGTCCTGTCCGTCATCCTTCGACCAATTTCCGCCACCGTCCTCAAAGCCGAGGGTCCCCAGGGACCGAACGTCTCAAAACCCAATGGACAGAAAATGAAAATTGGCGAGAGACAGTCGTATTTTCTGCATTTGGAGGTGTCAGCCGTGAGAGCCGCTGAGCCAAACGACTCAGCGGACTTGTTCACGTGAGATGCCGCGATTGTGTCCACCACAGTGGCATCCCAGACCATGCATCGCCCCTCTCTCCAGGGGATCATCGTAATGCCGTCGGGCCTCCTGCCATCCTGGCGGCAAACCCCCAGAGGTTCCAGTCTCTATGGGACCCCCGATGAAACCAGAGAGCGGCAGATCAGGTCGTTAATGGCAGAGTGCCGACTGTGTCTTCCGGCGCTCTTCTGACAGCTCAATCCGTGCCGCCCCATGCGGTCTACCAACCTCCCAAAGGTGCACTTGTGCTCGTGACACAATGCTGAACCAAGCCGTAGAGCAACCGAAATTCGCAGGGCATCATCGCTCAGAAGCGTTCCGAGACTGGGCGATGGAAGAGCATTTAGCCACAACCCCGACTCATTCCTCGAAGCTGCCATGAACCGAGCAGTCTCCGTAGGATCACTGAGCGATAAAAGAATTTCTTTTTTTTTTAATTTCAATCATCGGGATATCCCACTCTTTTTGGATAGATGGCTTGTCCGGTGCAGGCATACTTGTAATTTTGCACCAATTTTTTTTTGCGGCACTGACTATGTTTTCCCAATCGATATCCGGCAGTATGGCCGTGATCAGATTCTTGACGCAGTGAATTGAGGCTAAGAAAGCCGGGAGAGACAATTCTTGTGTCCGCCTAATCCCAAGACCACCGTATCTAACGGGCAGTGTCGCCTGTAGCCATGCAGGACCATCCAAAATCACGTTGGTTATTTTTTGCAGACTAGCCCGAAACATGTCATCAACGGCGCGGAGGAGAGTTGGGTGTTCCGACACGGGGGCAGACCTTAGGGTATACATGATTTTAGGAACCAATTGACAGTTTTTCAACAAAAACAGACCATAATGTGAATTTAAAGCTTTCAGTCTTGAGACTAGCACTTTAATAGTCTCAGACCTCTTCTTTAGCTCTACTGGAACTGCCTCGTCTATTTAATTGAAGTAATAATGGACACATATTAAATTTTAAATGTACAATTTAACACATTAAATTAAACTAAATGACCAATCCCAGGATTCCGGGATTGAGAAATTCTGAATCCCGAAATCCCGGGATAGTAAAAAGTGTCCGGGATTGGATGCCCTAATAAATACCTTTTTTATATAAATAATATACAATTTTTTTCTACTACTTCCACATTTTTATATCGATCAGGACTGATTGCACTTATTGCAAGCATTATCAACAGTCCAATAAATCAGTTGAAGGTACAAATCAAATTGTCTCTCAGTTCGAGTCCATTCGTGTGCTCGAATGCCTGAAGATGCCCAAAGGCGAAACCCGGGTCGTTAGTGACAAAATACATGGAAGTGTACAAAATCTCAATAATCCAAATTTAAATCAAATTGTGTTTTATTTTTTTAAATATAATGCCTTTCCACCAAGAATTTACAGTCAAAAGTGATGAATAACTTTGGTTTAAGTTGTTTTAGAAACAAAACAAACAATGAACCGTATTTCCTTGATAAATTGAAAGGGCATGAGCTTTCCTATTTTGGAATCTCTGAATGCGGAAAACATTCAGAAAACTCGTACACTAAATCCGATGAAATTTCAGGCTGATGATATACTTACTTTAAATCATTCTACAACTTATTTGTTAAAACAAAGTTTTCGTGATGTTTTTATTCTTCGTGTTTAAAAATAAGTGTGCATCTTACGGTAAATTGAATTCATTTATTTCAAAATTAAGCTTGGAATAAATCTAATTAAGTGTACTTCTCATACGTTACTTAGACTTAAGTTTAACTTACCATATGAGTATGTCAGATTACATATTTTCTATCCCATTTTTGTTAGTAGATCTTCTTGAAAAAAATCGGCCTAAGTAGGAATCAACTAATAATAAATAACTATTCTTGTATAATAGGACTGTATACATTGTATTTTTAACGTTTTTTTTATATTTGTGTTTCAAAATGCGTCCGATCCAAGTAAAATAAGCGTAGATTATTTTGATGTCGTTCATTCAAGGTGTGCATCCTTTTACGACAAGAAACGCGTCGCGACGCTCAAAATAAGTATGCTTTAAGTAGATTGTTATCAATTTTATGTTATGTATGGTTCCATAAAGTATTTTTACATAGAAAATATCCTAAAATGTGTTTATTTTCTTACTTAACCCTTTTTATTTTTTCTTACTTAACCATAGACTAATATTAACTAAGTACTCTTGGAAGTAATTCATATTATTATAAATCAGTTCGTTATTCATTTAATCGACACCCTGCTCCATTAAAGTGATGTGCACGTTACGTTTGTCAACATCATCGTATAGGAAGTCCGCTACGATTAAAAGCAGAAGGTTTACGTCATTAAGGTTTTAAACATTTTGCGAAAATCTTCGATCTTCATCTGTTTTAATAGATTGACGTGAGTTCATAATAATTCTGCAGCCAATAAAAGTAGTCGTTAGTCGAGCATTCATTCAAGACTGAAAACAAATTACTAAATGCTCTTGAAATAATAATACATCAGTTGTATGCAGTTAAATGACAACTGACGTCTCAACGATATAAATATTATTGGCGTGCTTAGTTAGTATATCATTATTCTTTTTAATTATAGAATTGGGTATTCCAGTTATTGCATACGTTAACGCAGTGATTTTACACTAATTCAGACATTTCCAAAAGAGTAAAATTAGAGGTTTCGCGAAGTGATACAAATAAAAAACATTTAACCACGACAGGTGCGTTTATATTTTACATCTAAAGGCGAAGAAGACATGATTTTTCAAAGAGGTGAAGAAGATTTGTTTCTACGCGAAAGTGAATGCCTGTATGGAACAAGAAATAGGGCAAAATCTTCATATTCACTTTGAAACATTGTACATTAAATTTAGAGATATATTAGTGATTCCGCATTTTGGTTTACAATGTTAAAGGGTTTCACAACCAAATAAAATTGGAAGCCTCTACCCTAGTTTCTCTGTAGGGATTTTTACAGCGTTTACCTGATGGCGTAGGCGACCCCGCACCGCTAAAGTAAAATGCTGCGTCATTATGATATTCTCACAAACCCAGGTGTTTCGAGTGGAGATTTTATAGTTTTCATATTACGCTGTGCTTTTCATGTGCAACGTCCAGTAAGGTCAGCTGTCAATAGTTATTTTGGATTCGTGGATTTTAGTTTAAAACCGCATCGACCTTCCCAAATTCATTGCATTCGTTTGACAATTACTATTGCTCATTAACGCAAGAGCATATCTTACGACTTTGGAAGACTTCCCAAAAATTTCTTTGAATACTGCTATAATAAAAATTATTGGAGCATTGCAAATGAATGCAACCGATAGTATTTGTTTACACACAAGTTGTTTTCACAAAGAGTTTTAATTAAAAACTTCTGTTCAATAATTATATACCCGTAAGAAAAGCATCACAATTGAATGTAGCCAATCCACAAAAATGTCAAACTGAGATGAGGTAATGACATTTTTGCAATCACATGAAATTAATAATGTAGGAAAGTCGCAGCTCTGAGCTATTATTTATATGATAGATATAACGATAATTGAAACTTATTCCTATTAAATGTGGAATATGAACAACTGACTATTTTTATATAATGTGACATAAGATCATTCAATTTATTTTAATTGTAAATAGAGTAGTGTGACTGTTACCCGAGTGCCTGGCTTGTACGATCAGCACAATATTTCCATAGTGCTTTATTCAAAGAATATATTTTTTCAGCGAAGCTATTTTCAGCAGAACTTAGGATAAGCCTTCGCGCATCTAATCTATATTATATTTTTTCTTTCTGCATAGCTACATCAAATTTTCCATGCCTTGAAACACAAATCCATTAATCGGTGAAAAAATCAATTCATGAATCTGTCTGTACAGAGATTTAACGCCGTGGACACTTTAACCGAATAGGACGAACGTTGATACTGTCGACCAATCGGCTGTAAGACATCCACCTCCAGTCTGAATGACTTATGAAAATTCTCGTCGAGTTTATCTCGTATGATTTTCAAATTTTCTAAATATTTGACGCATTCGTGACGAACTCTGGAAAAAGAAAATGGCAGGATGGATGTCACCTTCAAGGTGGAAAATATTGGATAATACTCGAAGTGCTGCACCACTAACTTTTTGATGGCACAAAAACGGTATTTGATGCGAAGACGCAAACAATAACGGCAGTTGATACAATATATGATTCAAACTATTCGGACACTAAATCCCATGAAGCTTAAGACGCCGTTGATGATACTGCAGAATAAAGAAGTAAACACATAATTTACCTACTTTATTCTTTTTAATGTCATTGTATGACTTCGTTTGTTATAATAAAAGTTTTACTATTGATATTTGAAAATAACGTCGCATTTTATAATCTACTCTCAATGTGTAGCATACAGACTCCTAATAGTGGTATCTCAACATAAGTTTTTCGATGAGAACTGCTTGTTACTCACCTGCTAAGCCTCTATTTTTCGAAGAGAGTAGTGAAAGAAGGTTAGAGCTAGTAGATGACTAATAGTTAACTAATCACTTTCGATATTCGCCGTTTTTAGGATCGAACGAGTGGGAGGGAATTTTAGACTACACAAACATTCATGCCTACGAACAGAAATCCATTAAATCGATCGAAAAATCAATTTATGAATCTGTCCGTACCGGGATTTGAACCCGAGACATTGACCACTGCACCACGGACCCGACGAATAGCGAATCTATATCGACTTATAATCGAGGAAAACAGTAACCAAAGAATTTACTAAATACAACTGACAGCAGGTCACTTTATTGTAGTTACGTTTCTGCATCAGTAATTTAAATGAAATAGTAATATTTATGCCCTTTCCTGAGCTATTTTTTAAAATGATTCATCGCCATGGAAACTTGTGGAGCGCGTAAATCAATGTTTCATATTTCACAAATTGTTTTCCATCGAGGCAACTGTTATTATATTATAAATTGATATGTTACTACTACCACACAAAATGTTTTCAACGATTCGATCAATTTTTAATTTTATACTTATTAAAAATCATTTTCTCAAAACTTGCCGCCAAATCTATCAAATCCATATATAATATAAAAGAGATATTGATATACAGTGCTATTTTTACTGTAAGCGACAATCAAATTCCGGACCCTAATTATTATTAGTACGATTGGATAAGAAAAAATTGCCAAAATCAAGAATTTTAATTTATGAACTGTTTGTAAAATTATAAAGAGAAATAAAAATACATGCGCCGCAGGCGAATTATTTCAAGTTTTTCAGTCTGTTCAAGTCTGAACGGGTGTTTTTGTATATTATATGGCAGATATTTTCCAGGATTAAGGCTTTCCGTGACAGGACAATCGGTGACTGCTGGTCTGCGAGAAAATCTTGGTGGTTTGGTGGTGACGTTACACATACTCTCTTTCGTTTTACACCACACACACCACCAAATTGCGCGTGAGAGTGCCTGTGTGTAATGTCTGGTATTGAAGCCAGTAATCAATACACTTTTTCAACACTCAGTAAAAAATATCACACCAATAAATTTATTATAATTAAGTATATTTATCCCGTAAGTGGTGGGTACAAAGTTGAGTGCCATACGGAATATAGATACAACTTTGAAAAACACTTTAAATATGAGGATTCTATTCAGGGGTTAATAAATTCAAAAGAAATATTCAAATTAATTTATACTATTTTCAAGAAGTTATTCATAACATAATTAAGTAAATACTCATGAAGTTTTCTACAAGTTAAGTAAGTACATAGGTATTATTATTTTGCAATAAATCAATGTGTCTTTTTAACTTCTGCTTAATGTTATCAGCCGGTTATTGTTACAAAACCCATTGTGATCACAATAAGCGGCGTCCACTGTAAACATCTTATATATACAGTAGCCCAGACTGGTCTGTAGGCGGAGACGATTTACTATTATCACATGTAAGTACGAAATTTTCTCATGACCTAAGCGTCCGCGGTGTTTATAAACAATACACACAGTTCCGACGTGACGCAAATTCCGAGGCAAACACACAACAATCAGTCCGTCACTATGGAAACTAAAGAACAGCTACTTTAGACATTCATTATTTCAATTTCAATACCGTCATCTATTACGAGCGTTTCCGCTAGTAATATACATAATTTATTATGTAGATATATAAATATTACATATGTAGATATTTCCGTTCATCTTATTTTATTTATACCTAATATGGACTTTAATTATTTCATTTCTTATATTCATTTGTCATATTGATATTCTTTATTGTCACTGTTTATTAAATAATCTTTGGTGTGACACAAACAAGATCATCGAATTAAAAAAAATACTAAATGTGGATTTACGAGCTTTGCATTTTAAGTAGTCAATATGAAAATACAGGATATAATTTTTTTAATGAGATATATCACACCATGTGGCGTGAGTTTGAATTTTTAATTACTATAAAATGATATGATCTGTATGATACTGGGTGCACATAAAGAAATCGTCTATTGATTGATTTTAAATTGTTACAAAATGAAACATTTTTTTGACCATGTCCACTCCCAATGTGAGCGAGCATTTCAACAGCAGTTGTTTTAAGAGAACTGGTTTTTATTCAGTTGCTAAACCATTTTTTCCATAAACGGTAAGGATAGAAGAATGGGATTAGGATAAAACTGGCAGTTATATAATCACTCTTTTTACCCCCCATTTTTAGGATCAGATGGTTGGAAGGAAATGTAAACATTACAGACATTCATGTTTTTGAACACAAATCCATAATATTCGAATCATTCAAATTTTCTACGTTTTCAAAAAATTTGTCACTACGAAGCCACAATAAAATCTTTAAAATTAAAATTAGACACAGCCTATTCCATAAATATTTACTTGGATATATTACAATCTATCAGATCTGTTAAATATTATGGAAATGAAAAAATCTTTGAAAAAAAAAACAAAAATATAATAGTAAAGGCAATGAGGAACACCTTATTAAAACTTTATCTTAAAAAAGTGGCAGTAATTATTGTAATAAATAAATAATTAATTTTTAATTTGTCTGTTATTTTAGCATTCGCATATTTTACGAATTTCGCATCTATTTTGCATTTATGGTAAGACGCACAAAATACGTCTCTAATTATAATTTAATTAATTTGAACTATTCTGATTTGCTGTATAAAAAATTAGGTACGAAAGGTTGTGAATTTCGAAATACTGGCTCACTGGAAAATCAAAGTCGTGCAAACATAACATGAAAATTAACATTCTTAGTTTTCAGTATAAATTGTTCATTTATGGATAATAATTTTTAATCACACAGTAATTCTTCTAATAAAATTGATAAGAAAAATTTTGATAGACAAAACATATAAAAGGGATCAAAAGTCTGCACCCAAATCAGTGATAAGAAAAGTGTTTAACAAGTTTGTCGTTAGCCAAAAAATGGTTTTAAATTCCGTATTCTTCAAACTTAATAATGGGAATCTATTTCCTCTCATTGGATTTGGAACATATTGCATACAGGGTTTATCAGTACTCACCAAAGTGATTGATGAAGCTCTGGCGACTGGATACCGCTCATTCGATACCGCTTCTATGTATGAGAATGAAGAGGATATTGGCAAAGCACTTAAGGATCTATTGCCAAAACATAAACTCACTCGCGGAGATATTTTTTTGACATCAAAATTGTTACCGCAAGACCAAGGAAAAAATGCAGACCTTGCAGCGAAACAGTCAATAAAAAAATTACAATGCGATTACTTAGATCTGTTTCTGATTCATTGGCCCGGTTTCGAAGAATGGCCGGGACGTAACCCAACTGATCCAAGGAACGCTATACATAGAAAAGAATCTTGGTTCGCATTGACCAAACTCCATAAACAAGGCCTCATTAAAAATATTGGAGTTTCCAATTATACAGAGCGACATTTGAAAGAATTGATCGCTGACTGTGATGGAGTGCTACCCGCGGTAAATCAATTAGAATGGCATCCTCATCATCATCCTCAATCGCTCCTGGACGAATGTCGGTTACACGGAATCATGCTGCAAGCGTATTCTTCTCTCGGCGGCTCGGTAAACAGGGCAGTGGTTAACGATCCGGAGATCCATGAAATAGCTAAGGAAATGAAACAACCGGTCGCTTTGGTCCTCCTCAAATGGGCTGTACAGCAAAATATTGCCATCATACCTAAAGCCGTCTCTCCAAACCATATTCGAGCCAATTTTAATCTAGACTTTGTCATTCCTGATGATTTAATGGATCGATTAAGCAACCTTTCTACTCAAATCAGATACGACTGGAATCCAGAAGACATTGCTTAGTCAAACTGTTTTTTTTTCGAAAAAAGAACTGTTTGACTATTAAGGAAACTAGTGACAGTCAAAATGGATTGAAAAATAATAGGATTGTGATTTTTGATGTTATAAAACTAACAGAAAATCAAATTTATTTATGAATGTTTTAGAAAGGCTTATTATCATTTACCAAGATACTGTATGTGATCTTTGAGGTTTCATTTCAATTGCTTTCTAGTCATCAATATACAATGCTCACTAAATGCAAAATTGGAGACCTGGTATTTGAAAATAAAAAGCTTTACAAAATATAATACAAGTGTTTTAATATAATATTTGATTATAAGAAACAAACAGCGACAGCCCGTAAGAGTTTGTAGTAATGGGGATGCAGTAACAGTTTTTTAATTCACTTTAAATGTATTATATTTTTTTTTCATTTAATTTCGATGAATTCGTAGGTTTTTAATGGATTTAGCGGTAGCTTTGTGAAAATTCATTTTTAATATAATATGAAAATTGGTAACTTGTTATTCCAGTGTTATTTTTTGACCAGTGAAATAAAAAAAGCTACCAATTTTAATTCTATATTTAAATTTGTATGTTTTGTCACGTTAAAAAACTCAAAAAAACGATAACTATTCGTCGCCTTGGGTAAACAAGGTTCTATCTGCAAACATTAAAACTGTTCAGGAGAAGCAATTTTAGATTTCAGAAAATGTAACTTTTTGAATGAAATACACTTATGCATTCACATACGTGAATGAAAGAGACAGCCAGTTTTAAGACTTAGTATTTCTAATTATATATTCAGATTGAACCTTGATGCACCGTAACATTTGTATGTTTTCCAGATGGGACTTTTTCTAATTTGAATGTTGATGGATTGACGGACAATTGTAAGGTTTTTTAAATGCAGATAGAACCGTATTTTTAATGCAAATAAAACTACATTTAAAAGTGATTTTGTAAAAAAAAACGGCAGATGGAACCTTGTTTACCTGAGGCGACGTATTTTCGTTTGTCTGTTGGATCAATCTCTCCTATTTATCAGACAGTACAGTGAGCAATTTTAGCCTTTCATTCAATTCCTCGCTTTATGGTAAGTGAGAATAACTGCTCCCTCCATGGCAGGATCCATCGAGAAGATCTACAGAATGTCAAAACCAAAGCAGGTCTGTATAGACATATGGAAGTAGCATTCATCTATTTGTGAGTAACAAACAACAAATATCGTTAGCATACAGAAAAGTGACCAAGTGTAAAATAATACAAAGTTTGGACACTTGTAATAAACTAGCCCCTTATATTGTAATCAAATTTCTGATTTAGTTGTATTGACATTTGTAGGTATCGGTATGTTATATTGGACATTTTTTCCTGACAAAAAATTTTGTTCACAAGACATTAAATAGTACATTTTTGTGAAAAATGCACTTTGTCACTTTCCTTTGTATGACGGCAATATGTAAAATGAAAAAGATTTTTTTTATAACACATCTTTATTAGGGTTTTTATGCTATTGTAGATGGTAAATATATCATGCAATGATGTTTTATAATTTAATTTAGTCCATCAAATCTAATGTAAGGGAAAAAATTTGATAGTTATTACCACTAGCCAGTTGCAAGAGAAGCTGTCATGCCACGACTCAAAATGTGATTAAAATGAGTTTGGTACTCTTCTAATACTTGCTTTTAAATTGCAGTAACTTTTGTTGAAAAAAAAAGGTGATGTTATAGGAAACAAAGCTATGCATGAAAGTGCCCATTCGGAGATTTGAAGAGTTGACCATGTGGGACGAAGGCCCGACAGTTTAACAATTCCCTTCAGGTACAAAAAATAGTAAATAAGCACTGTTTCAATAATAGTGCTATGAGTATTAAAATTCATTTTAATTAAAACAAATAAATTATATTCATGGGAGCAGCTCACGTGATTACAGCTGCGAGTTTACCATTTTTTTAATGAAATATAACTTCTTAGATATGCAGATCATTATCAGCAAAATTTTATGAAAAATCAAATTGGCCATGTGCTGTCAAATCAAAACATATCGTCGTCTTAGTGGTGAACTGACCTATTCCACAAAAATTAAAACACAAATTTTTTTGACCTAGCTATTTTTAAAGCACTTCATTTTATGGTGATAAGATATAAGTAATATTTTACTGTAAAATGATTTTTTTTTAAATACTTGCATAAGGATCTAACATATTAAATACATTCGTAATGAGATCGAGGCAGCTTAGAACTGTTGATTGTCAGTAGTGATAAGATTATGAAATACCGTGAGAAAGTTCTCGCATAAACAATTGTGTTAAGACTTAAAATTGTCAAATCTCTATATCACAGTAATTTACGAATGTGGAATAGGTTAGTTCACCGCCAAGGCGATGATATAACGTAAAATAAAAAAGCCAATTCACTGGTTTTATTCTGGAAGAACGGGTAGGAATCTTCATCTGAATATTTCGATTGATAGGTATGCATTAAATAAATTTCAGTCGGTATGGTTTTCATTAGTTTATTATTTCAAGGACCTATTACCTGAGTTCATTAACTTAATGGACATAAACATAATAGTGGTCATCTTACGACGCTTAATTGATACTAATATTGCGATAATAAGATATCTAGAATGATGTTCAAAATACAGTATGGTTTTTTTTTCTTGATAAAAGTTATAGAAAGATTTCAATTGTTGTAAAGACTATGAAAAAAATAGTTAAATCATACCATTATTGGACCAAATGAACAAAATCTTATGATTATATTACAGTATCCAATGTGTGTGATTAATGATTACAGTTGAGAGTATTTAAGAGCATATTATTAAACAAAGTATTATTGTTTGTGAACTAATTTTGTTTATAATAAACATATTATAATTTTTTACATATAAGAATATCGTCGCCTCAGGTAAACAGGGTTCCATCTGCCGTTTTTTTACAAAATCACTTTTAAATGCAGTTCTATCTGCATTAAAAGAACCTTATAATTGTCCAATTCATCAAATTTCAAATTAGAAAAATGTTCTATCTGAAAAACATACAAATGTTACAGTGCATCACGGTTCAATTTGAATATATAAATAGAAATACCGCGTGTAGGAAATCACAGTCTCAAAAGTGGTTGTCTCTTTCATTCACGTATGTGAATGCATAAGTGTACTTCATTCAAAAAATTATATTTTCTGAAATCTAAAATTGCTTCTCTTGAACAGTTTTAAATTTTGCAGATAGAACCTTGTTTACCCAAGGCGTCGATATATCGTCGTCCGGCATGCAATACCGTTTTAGACAGTTTTACTTAAATTTATTTGCGATGCCATTCGATAATACGTCTGCATTCCACGACTATACATTCATGAAATTCCGGGTATTATCTTTAATCAACATTTTTATAGGCAACTTGTAACACTAATTTAATTGCATCATGTGTTCATTTAAAAATTGAAAAATACCAACTTTTCTCTCTTCTGTACAATTTATTTTTGTCACTAACACGGTGTTGCATGCCTAACGAAAATATATCTTTGGTTGCCATAGCAGTACCCAGTCACAGTTAAGGTTTCGAATTCCTGAATGAACATATTCTATATTATTTATCCATTTCTACTCACCCTAACCGAACCTTAAATCAAGGTGTAGTGAAAACGATTAGTTAACTACTATACTTAACCCCATTTTTCTAACATTAACTTATCTGACCAGCTCCTATTGAAAGACATTTATATTTAAAGGCAAACCCAATATACAAAATGCGAATATTGTAAATACGAAAATTGTATATTTCATACAATATTACAAATAAGCACCGAAAAATAGGCTTTGAGAAAAAAATGAATATCACACAAACCGATGGATTGAATATACAATCTCAAAGTAAGATGTGTCAAAGAAAGTGCGTACCGTTGCCGACATTATTATCATTATTGAAACATTTAAAAACATTTGATACACTGAGCAATGTGATGCTTTATGAACCGTTGAAAATTTTACAGATATAACATTGATCATTGTTCATTTGGTCTTCAATATTAAATTAATGAAAATTTGTCATTAAAAACAGTATGGTAAGATAATCGCCACATAAGATTTCAACAAAACCAAAATTTTAGTGAAACATTGTGTCAGATTGAAAGTTGTATATAAAATGGGGCCAACTCCATCAATTTGCGATATATTGTGATTACTTTCCTACCAGAAACTATGAGGTTTACAGTATGCATCCGTGTCTATCCTTTTGTTTATATTGGGCGACATTGATTGAAGAGTAATTGTTCTGGACACTGTACACTTTACACTACATTTTGACTTTTACAAATGAAATTTACAAAACAAATATAAACTTTTGGCTTTTGGGGTTGACTGATTTTAATCTTTCGTAGTTAACCATGTTTGATCTGTAACATAATACATGCGCACAGAGATAAATAAGATTATTTTTATTGTAAGCAATTGTTACAGTGAGTAATCCAAGGTTTTGAGTGGTATAAATTTGCTCACCTTTTTATCTAGTCAACATACTTTCTGTTAATGTAGATATAAATTTTAAATTGCAAATAAAATGATTGTTTAATTCGTCGATAACTACTTCAGCATCAAGCCGCTGTCATATATTAGTTCTGATAAAATTACCATCAATATTTTTCGACAATCCTTACAGGACTAAAATCATTGCTATTTGTTATCCTAATAAAATAGATTTCTACTAAGTGCTAATTGCATCGAGACGGTCATATTTTTGATCTGCATCAAGTTAATTATCAAAAACTTTGAAGCTCATCATCGAACCATGAATTATTTTAAAGAGACAGTTGTGCGATATGCTACAATAAAACTGGGGAGATGTCAGTTGCTTTTTCTAATAAATATGCTTATATAAAATAAGTAAACATTTTTGGTAGGTACATTAGAATATTTATTAAGTTTCATATAAAAATTAGGGCAGAGAATATTGATTATAAATACTATTCAGTTCCATTCTCGAGTAACTAATCGATACTTTCAACTTTACACCGGATATTCCCATCACTATCAAGGGAAAGAATTACTGTATTATTCAATAATAGACAATATTAAAAAGTATTCAATTTCCTTGAACTAGTTTTATTATTAATTACATAATTTCATCACATCAATAGCAAAAGGGCACTTGTGCAAAAATCGTGTTTTGAGTCAAATGCATTTAAGTGTTTTTAGAGTGAAAAAAAAGTGTTGGGTTATTTCTTAATATTTTCGAATGAAAGTTGGATTACATATGACTTATTACTATTGAATTTTTAAGGTTTCAAGCCATGTCATAAAAATTTAACATAGATTTCAAATCATATTTTAATTAAAACAAATACATTTTGCCATATATGAATGGAAGATCCGTTAACAAATACAAAAGTTACCATTTTTCAATTGTGATTTCATTTTTTTCGGTTTTGTTTAACAAATGCCCTTGTGCCTATAATGCAGAAAAAAAAATACGAAAAAAAAACTGCATTCATAACTCCAAACTACCCAAATGTCACAAGTCCCCTTTTTCTTTTGAGACGATGATTTATAGACAAAAGTATACATATTATTAACATTCATAAAACAAGAAGATTTTGACGATTTTTTTTATAGTTGATGAAGATAACAAATAAAACAAAAATATTATAATCAAAAATTCTTAACCCTGGGGTCGCGAAAAATTAAAAAAATATTTCTAAAGACTTCCCAAAGAGTATCCCAAAGCATAAAAAATTAAACTCATATGCGAACTTTCACTTATAAGATAAAATAATAATATTTATTACTCAAAAAATTACAAAAAGATAGAGGAAAAAGGTAGAGCAAAAAAACTATTTGATAATGGTAAAATAACATTTTTTTATCCTCATTTCTCTTTAGAACAATGTTTCATGAATTTTTTGGATTTCTCCTGGAAAATGCTATTTTACGTACAGAAAAATTGTGGATATTTTTAGATTTGGGTGTCTGAAAAACAATTCTCGGCATAATAGATACACAATACTATCTAGGGGAAAAATAGTAAAGCTTAAATTACAATTCTTTTTATAACACAAGTAGTTGTAATTATTTGTGTATATTTAGCTCAAAAGCATGATTTTCCTCGAAGGTATGATATATATATAATTATAACATTACTAATATTTGACAGCTAAGAATGGGGGGTTTGAAAAAAACCATATCAACAGACCGCAACCATTTTTATTTTAGCAAAAAAAAAAAGATAACTTTTCAGAAATATTTTATACGGAATCCAATTATAGTCAAAAAACAATTTTGTATTTGCATTTTTTAAATGACATCAAACAGGCGGTTCTTAAGCAGTGTAAATGTGTTTGGATAAACCAAAATTTTAACATTCAATTCTTATGTACTGAAGACAAGAAAAGGAATGTATTATGAAGCAATGTGTTTAACTAACAAAGTTGACAAAATCGATTACATAACGAGGATTGTGAAATTTATATTTAAAAATACAGATGTAAAAATAAATATTAAAAACAGCTTTCAATTAAAATCAAGTCAGAATATGTAATACACACACATAATATAAAGACAAGAAGTATAATATATAACATATTTAAAAGCAGCAGAATTTTCTCTACATAAACTGGTTTATGTGTTTTCATCAATTCGGTAAGTATTTTTTAACAAATTTTAGGTAGTATTCTCACACAAACATTCGAATAAAAGGGTGTTTGTAGGATAACTATTAACCTTTAAAACAGTAGTCGGCAACCGGGGCTCACAACACCCAAACATATTTATGCATGCCACATTTTTTTTTAAATATACAGTAAACAATATAGAGAATTAGGTAGATGATGTTATTATTCTCTTTCCCGCCAATCAAGTTGTATCACTATCCTGCTTGAGTAGAGAGACCAGCGAGTGCAATGGTTTCTCATGACTCATGGGAGTGCATAGATGAACTCCCATTTGATTTTACGTTAAACTCCCGACTCCCACATCCAGCAAAATCACTCTGCAGGGATTTTTGTTATAAGCATGCCATTTAGATTGATGGGCTTAGTAAAAAGGTTGCAGATCACTGCGCTTAAAAATGCTTACCGTTTATTGATAGAAATACTTAGCAAAATGATGATTTTTTCTTAACCATTTAAAACTACAGTTGAAATATTTTTTATTGAAAATTATGATAAATAATTAAAATTTACATTAGGTAATATGAAAGTACCAAATAATTTAAAATCAACCATACAAGTGTGTCAAAAAAATTACACATCTATTCTAGTTTAGATTCATCCTTGGTCACCTTTTGCTTCTTGTCCTCCCCCTGAAAGAAATGTTAGTAAATCAGGAATTTGGATTATTTTACAAGTATATATTTAAATGTTAAATGTTTTGAATTTACAAGGGCACATCAGCATTGTAAAAGCTAAAAGCAGTTTATTTATCAAATTAAAATGACAGTTATGTCAGTCAAATAGAATCTCTTGAGATTTATTTATTTGCACATGTTTGTAAAATTGATGACTTCTACATAAGTAAACTACCGTATTCCCTCGATTATAAGACACCATCAACTATAACAGTGTTCTGCAACTGATGTTACTGTTTACACTAGTTCTCAGTGAGGTGATGCTAGGTGTGCCACGGTTCAGTACTTGTAAGAGAAGAAAAAGTCAAATAATTTTTCTCAAACATCGGATGCTTTGTCCACGCATATTATTCTTTTATAATTTATGTTCATTAAATTTAATGGAAAACGCAATTTGATGTTATTTCTGGGTATTGTTTATGGTGTGTCGTAGAAATCTTGAGAAAATCTTTGGTGTGCCGTGGGATAGAAAAGGTTGCAGAGCACTGTACTGTAGGATGCAACTGTTTTTTATGAATAACAATAATGAAAAACACCTTGAAACCTCATAATGATAAAATCATACAATTATAATAAAAAGCATTTAAAGCCAGCCTATCACCATTACTTGAGATTCAGTGTCTTGTGATTATTCACATATATTGACTCTCATTGGTGTCTGCATCTTCCTATAAAATATTGTCTCCCGTGCAATCAAGGATATAAGTGATGCAGCATTACTTAACAAGTATTCCACTATTTTCTTCCGAGAAGCTGATACCCTTTCTGCTTGCAGGTATTGTCATGACTGCTGTATTTTTGACAGCGATTGTAAGACACACCATGAGTTCAGAAACATCAAAATAGAAACAAATTGGGTCTTATTTATTGAGGAGATACGGTACTATCTTTTAAAGATGAATCTCTCTTGTATATTGCAAGTGATATAAAAGGAAAAATAGCAAAAGACATGTTCAAATTACTCTTTGTTTACACTATAATACCGCCATCAGAAGTAAAATGACAGCTGACGACACAAAGCATATTCTGTATTCTAATTATTTAAAAAAAATACTGATTGCTTCGGTATATATCAAAAAAATTACTTGAGTTGTCAACAATGAAAATTGTACCGTTGGCTGGTTCACACAGAATACAAAATGAATATACTGTCTTTTAGCATACAATGGTAAAACTGATTGGAAGTATTCAATTGGCAACAGTTACATTTTCATATTTAAAGGTACAAAATATTTTATATTTAGAGATAATATATAATTCTGTACCCAAGAAATATACTATTATGGTGCCATTAATCAGATATGAAATATCATATTTTAGTATTCTGCGCCTGTAAACTATATTCTCAATGTCGATTGGTTGATATAGTAATGATTACTTTAGTCATTGCTTACACACATAAAATACATTCGACAGCTTTAAAACTAAAATTTGAAAAAGATGGTGTTGCCAGATTTTCAGCACTGAGGTTTTAATATATTTTTTAGATACAGAATCATGCCATGAGAATCATTGTTTTTTTTTTCAATTGTGAAGAGCATGAAAATGTTTTTTTGAATAATATAATATCTACAATGGAAAGACATGAGTATAAGTTAAAAAACAAACTTAAAAGGAGAGTACATATTGAAAAAACTATGAGTGTACACATTGATAAGGTTAAAATTGACTGAGCAAACGTTAAGAGTTCTAGTAGAAGTTATACTTATAAAACCAAGAAGATATTCTGCTATTGAATTGTTAAATTTAGTTAAAAAAAAACAACTTATCTCATATAAAAAGTAATAAAATAATTGCGAGTCAATTTGAAAATTTTTGGGAAGATGTAACCATAAACATAATGTACTTTCCAAGACAAAGCAAAACATAAACTACTTATGTTGAATTCGATTAGAATTTAACTACTATTTATTTTTTAAAAAATGCATAACGTTACGTTAAAGAGGTGATTATCAATATTTGAATTTTTAGTATGTGAACAATTCAAAACCCTCATGCATTAGAAAATATAAAATGGTACTAATAGCTTAAAAAGAATGCTGAATTTTGGAATCAACCAAATACATTTGCATGTATGTTAGAGTTTTAGATTGGCAACATTTTTAAAGATAATCACTGTAAAATTTGAGGGTTCACCGTTTCCCAATCATTTTTCAATTGGATAATATTTAAATTGTTAATCCACAATGAAAACAAACAAACCAACAAAACTTTTCATGCAAACAGTAATACAAAAAGCTAAATAGAATTCAATTTTATGATACTTACACTCATAACTGCACACACAGATATGTATGTAAACCTAATCAAAACTTGCCTAAGAAAATTCACCCCACCATCACCGTAAAACAGTTGAAAATCTAGCGTCAAGTTAATATGAAATTGTCAATGAAGATAACCAGAGCTATTGGAATTAAATTCAGAGAAAATAAATAATACATAATTGTCCCTATATAACAGTGTTTCTAAACGGGGGCGTTTTAAATTTTTAGTATTTGGAGGGTTCTGTTGATATCTGAGTGGGTGATTGCATCATAATTCTTGTGAAATTTTACCGCTAATTTCTTTTCATCCGTGTATCCGAGTTCCTCTTCAGCAGAATCAGTTTAATTTAATATATTCTGGCCATTATTTCAATAAATCTATTGCATGACAAGCATATAAATAATAGTGTACTTTGAAATTTTATTTATCGAGGGGCGGGGGGGGGGCGTCGTTACGTGTTGGTTTAACTGTGGTAAAGAAGGCGAAGACTTTAATAAGTTTACGAAAAATTGATCTCCAGCATCAACCAGTCTCTAATCTATTTCTTATCTTGTCATTTTGCAAGACGTTTCTGTATTAATAGAATTGTTGAAAAATAGTTTTTAGTGTTGATAAATGACAGACTCACCTAGCGGAAAACCAAACACCAAAACAGCATTCTGTTTAATCGTAATTTCAGAAATGGAATACAATTATCACCTTATTTCCCATACAGAACCATAAAAATAATAAAATATACAAAATTGTTCCGATTATAAGTTATGTTATTCTTAACCGCTTAGCGGACGTTAACACGAATAAGCGTGGAATAAAAATTATATCATTTCAGGCAATCACGCAAATACGCGTGATAACCACTACAAGGGAAAAACATGATTTTTACTACGAAATAAAATTCTGAACAATCACGCTAATAAGCCTGAACAATAATTTGACTATCAAGGAAATGCATGCTCCCAAAGCATACATAGAAATTTCATTTATTACAGAATAATAAAGGCCAAAATCTTCAAGGCTAGACGAAACCCATCAATAGTAAATGTGTTTTTATATACCCTAGCGGGGTGTCACAGAATGGCTACGGCAGAATGTCCTATTAATATATTGCTATTCTCATTTTTTTATTCACCCTTTGGCCCGCAGAGCACCAATCTATCGGCGTGACCTTTTGATAAGTCGACCCTCTGGGACCCAAAGGGTTAAACTAACATTATTAATACACATCTATCAGTTATTTTTGGCTGTTAGTTTGTTTTATTATTATTTGTTTCAATTGAAGAAAAAATTGTTAGGCAAAAATCTGATATAATTAATATTGAGTGTAAAAATTCATTTCTATTTAATTCCATTCCTGGAAACAATGTCAATAGAGAACCACATGCCAACAGAATTCAATAAAGATCTAGGTCCAAATTGAAAGTAAAAGTTTCAAGACTCTAGAGCTCTAGAGTCTATGAAAATATTATAATAAAGAATTATTTAATTTAAATTTTTTATTCTGTTTGAATTCCAAACATGTTCACCACTTGAAATAATGGTATTATTCTACCTAGAAAAAACAATAAGTATTTAAATATTTTTTCGTTTAGTAAAGAAATGTAAAAATTTATGCATGATTTTTCTTAAAAAATATATTATTTTATAATAATTCAACACTAAGTGGATATCTATAAAAATAGCTGTGGCTAGATTCTATCTGTAACTTGTCATAGGTGAGAAAAGGATAAATCAATTTTACCTCACATTAGAAATTGGACAGCCGACCTGTAGTGTCGGAATGTGAAGATGAGCACAATTTGATAACATAACTGATATAAACAACCTCCTTATATTCGGAACAATATAGTATAATATTCTTAGTTAACATACCAAACGGTGTTTAGGCAAATGCTGATTAAGTCGCGCTGCGAGGGCCTTAAGGCGGTAACGGAGTGAAACCTTCTCGCTCCATTTTTCCGGTAAGACTAACAAGAGTGTGGTGGTGTTGCCGGCGAACAGAACGAAGAACAGTGCCGATATCATTGGGACCTGATTGATGCATGGGTAATGGGTAAACTGGTTAGCATGCGTAAATATGTAACAAATAAATGAGGCAAGAGGCATTATTCATGGGTAGCATATAAGACTTTTTACAAAATATGGAGGCATAGAATATCAGAGCAATATAATTTAATACATTTAGAGAAAGATAATTATACTATAATTAATTCGATTTTATCACTTCTGGCAATAATATTACACTGATTATAAAAATAAAACACAATTTTTATGTACTAACTTAATCAAATCGAGACTGGTTTCATGCATCGCAAACATTTTCAACTGAGGTAGCTTAACCCCTATAATACTCTTGTCAATATGTTGGGTTTCATAGAATCGCCAAAAATACCCTGAGCTGATATATAGGCTTTCAAAAATGTCCTATAAGTTATCAAATTTCACGTGTGATTATAAAAGTTTTTTTTTTGATTATTTTATTGTAATAATGAAATGAATATATATTTTTTATTGCAATTCATTTTATTTATTTTTTTAATGTATATTTCTTTATATAAAATCAAATGTGAGTGGTTCGTGTATTTTTAAAATGTGTTTGAAAGGAAAAATAAATATAATTTTTTTGTCTCCTTTAAGTTGCTACTTTTTAATTATTCTTAATTGTGTTAAAATTATTTTATAAATTTTGAATAAATCAATAATATTTCTCAATAAAATAAAAAAGGGGTTACCAAAATGCTATTACGTTTTATCCTGTTTCCTAAATTTAAAAAAGTCTAAAAAACAGTCATTTCCTAGGGAATTTTTAAACAATCTATTCAAAAATCAAACAGTACTAAGGGGTTAAGTGTGAGCAAAACTACAATTAAATTAAATTAATTTAAAGATTTCGCTTCGCATCTTCTAAGATGTGTTGTGCTCAACTATGATATTCTATACATCCATGGGAAAGATAATACGTTCTACAGGTGAACAATCCTTTAAATAAAAACACAAAAAAACAAGTATTTATATTGTGTTTATATTTGTATAACTAGAACATTTTTGGCAGATATGCACGGAACACATGGTAACAATCATGCATGAAAATAAAAAATTAATAACTGAAAAGAGAACCAGACATATCTGTTGAAACATTCATGTTCAAAGATTGTATAATAAATTTCTAACTGAAACCTTGGATTCTATATTACAAAATAATAATACACATTTTTAAATCCCGGGTATTTCAGTAATTAATTTAATATAAACATTAACAATGACATTAGTATCTGAAAGGAATAGAGATTATTTACAAGAATAAAATAATTAGAGATCACAAACAAAGCAGTCACAATCGATGAAATGTTTCCTATAAGAAAAAATACAGTCAAGTATATTACTCGAGAAATAATTTTAGCAAATAGTGATTTAACCTCATCCCTAAATAGATAATAAAAACAAGTCAAAAGTATTCATAAGCCTTAACATGATACCTGCCTCAATTGCGGATCAATTTTTCTATGTAATGCATATCGTCATACAGGAGATAGTCTAAGACAGTAAAATGCTGTTGTGGGAAGGTTTATAATCAATCTAAAAATCTCTCATATTGCATTAAAATTTCTGATTTAGTGTTTTGATATTTGTGAGTATTGGTATATTATGTTGGACGTTTTTTTCCAGGAAACTAATGTCTTAAATCGTCAAATACTTCTTTAGTACATTTTCATGAAATATACACTTGGTCAGATTCTCTTATACAAAATGATACTTCAGATCCATGGTATCTTTTTCCTGTCTGTGAATAAGAATATCATAGCGTTTTAAGTGGTTTTAATAATAATATAAGATACTTTCATTCAAGTCATCATTTCAGGAGTTACAAGCTTTGCACTCCAAGCTTGTAAGCAAAAATTATTTATGCTTGTTTAATTTTGATATTATCTTTATTAGATATATTATATTTAGTAGTGTTTTATGTCTATAATTTTATTACAGCTATAACTGACAGTATACAGTCATATGGTCACATTCCATATATTCAGATTGTTACTCACTCAAATACATACATTTTGCCGTCAGCATCTTTCCTTTAAGTCTGTTTTATAGGCCTTTAGATATTGCGTTCAGTGTTTCTCAAATGGTGGTGCGAAAAAAAAATTCTGGTGATTAGCCGATAAATGGTCTATTCATGAGCGAGCTCTTTTTTGGCCATTTCAGTAATAAAAAACGAAACAGAGAAACCGAATGGATGTCAATGCAGCACTTGGCCTTTTCGCAACAACGCTGATGTCACCGTTTTCAACTATTCTTGCAAAGAAGCAACACCAGATATCACACCAAATATTGCTTACTCAAGTTGTATTACTAAAAATTTATTTATTGATTATTCTGATTATTAAGTTTATTGTGTGCATCTGCTTTAATATTTTTAAATATTGTTTTATATTATAATATTTGCTGTGATGGGGAGGTACTCAAGCTCGTAATATGTAAAAAATATCTTTTATTCTTGCGTTAGTCTGGAGATCTGTTATCGATTTCACTATATTATGGGATGACTTCTAAAAGTATTAATAGTTTTAGATTAAAAAAAAACATAATAACACTTCATGGAAGAGGATATATTTCCTACAACTTGGATTTTATTCAAAAAAATGCCCATAATTCAAATTCATCTAGCATTTCTTAATATGTATTTATTGAGAACAATTTCACTTGTTGTATTTTATATTTACTAATAGTATAAATATGTTATTATTAATAATACAAGCTTCCAATACACCAATAATTACTAGATTTTTTTAAATAATCTATTTTCTACATCATTTTCAACAATTACTATCATATCACTAACACTTTTGTAGACGTATGTAATTATTATCTTTCAAGCCATAATAACAATGCTTAAATAAAAGTCAAATTATTTTTAACTGATTACAATACTCTGTAACTTAAGATCATCAGTAATTATTTAATGGAATGTTGAGATTCATTATAATTAGATTTTCAAGCAATACAATTATACTGGTAGTAGTTTTCAAGCAGAAAATGTTTTAATAACTAAAACAAAAATGCAGTATGCAATAAACAAACTGTATTATAAAAATCACAATACTGCTGAAATTATACAGTAATAATAATTTATAAAAAAAAAATATTTTAAGCTAATTAAAGTATTTTTAATGAAAGAAGAATAAATTAAATATTTGATAGAATTTTAATGAAACAATCCACACAAAACATCTAGGCATCTATGGAGATTTTTTAATTATATTTGCTACTGATTTAAAATTCAACTGAAAGGGTGAGAATTAGAAGGGTGTTTTTTTACAATATTTCTTTAATTTAATTGCATAAATTTATTCAATCCGATGTTGCAACTTCAACATGAAAATTAATCATCATTATTTGTGTTTTATTTTCAACATGGTACTACTACCATCTGTATTGCCTTGCTTAAAGCTTCTAAAACAGGAATCTAAAATTCTAATGAAATTGCCCAAAACTATTTAATTCAATATTGTCCCTATCATACATAAATAAATACCGACAACAGTTTAATCAGCCTAACATTTTGATTAAAATTAAATTAAATAAATCTGGCAATGCAGCAATGCAGCAATACAGCAAATCATTTTGAATTTAAAATTACTTGAGATTAATTGAGAGGAGAATTCAACAAAATCATTCGAGATCAACTTAAGAAGAAAATACGTTACAATGACACACGTCACATTTTTGATCTGGCAAGGAATGAACCTGTAAGCTTGCCATTGTTTAGTGGTGCTAAGAAAACCGTTGAGATCATTTAGAGAACACCATGTATTTGTATGACTGCACGTCATTGAATTAAATAACTTTGATCATTTGCACTAAGATTATATATACTATTAGAGATTTCTGTTTTACCAATATCTAACTGTCAAAGTTTCATGGAGCAAGTCGATGAGCATAAAACAAAAATGTTTCTACAAAGTTTTCAGAGGGGAAAACAAGTAGCATATATATTAATGATAATACCATTTTAATTCTCACCATTTCAATTGTGTCGTGCTTAGTAAAAGAAAAACCATTGATTTACGATTATAGTTAAAATAGAAACACTGAAGCTGTTTGACTTTGGACTACGATTGATTCATGCGGAGTCACCCTGCCCCTCGTTAACACAAATCGACGGCTGGACACTTCCAGAAATCCTTTACGGTACCTGCTCGGACAATTTCTGCGGTATCACCAGCAGCGTCGTGACAATGTTGCCAATAAACAACACCAGGAACGACAAACTCAGCACTGGCACCTGTTAAATAGATTGCTTGGAAAATAGTTTCACGCCAAAACACAATACATACAATGTGTATAAAGTCACTCAAGATTTCCAAATAAAACTTTGATCTCGCTATTAGGAATTCTAAATATTCGTGAAATAAATTATTGGAATATCAAAAACTTAAAATATACTCGAATAATTCAGAAATTTTTATTTCACGAATCAATGAAAAAACAGGTGTAAAACAGAACATTTTAAAAACAACAAAGCATGGCAAAAGGTATCAAATTTTAAATTGATTGTAGTTGATTCAACTACGCCAGTAGATTCATTGATTTCTTGGACATCAGATTTGGAATTACTTGACGCATTCCAATAGATTGCAAAGAATTGCTTTATTATTTGTGTCATATTTAAGACATTCAGATTTTTTCAGTTTTCAATATAACAGCGTGTTACTTCTTCATTCGTTCATTTGTGTCTGAACCCTTTGGTTGTTATGGTCTTGTTGGCCAATATAAAAAAACAACGATATATCGTAACGTAGCATCCAAAGGGTTAATCATCATAAATACATTGATTATTTTTCCATAATACTTCTGAGGAGACTTACTGTTAATATAGACTTATTTTATCAAACATATGAATATGACAAAAGAGCTGAATATAATTGAACTTTCAAATATTCGATTGGAATCCCTACCCACTATACTGTTATTCAATTTGAACCATGTCAAACACAAGTTGTATTCCTTCCAGTTAAGACTTCTTACACAACTGTAATTGTGTGAAAATTATTATGGTACCAATACGTACCAAAGGGTAAGTTTTACAGTTTACCTGAAACCTTGAAAAAATAATGACTGCATATCTTGTTGAATACTTATCACCACCCTACACAAAATGCAAGGTATGAATAAAATCATATTATACTATAATACAGCAAAATATAATTATATTAAATTTTCGGCTCTGTGGCGCAGTTGGTAACGTCGTTGGCTACGGTTACAGATGTCTCGGGTTCAATTCCCGGTGCGGACAGTTTCATAAACCGATCTTTAATCGATTTATGAATTTCTGTTCGTAAGTCATGCATGTTTGTGATGTCTAAAACTCCTTCCCACTCATCCAATCCTCAAAAAACAGGGCGTAGCGAGGGCGGTTAGCTAACCACTAGTCCTGTCCTAGCCCTATCCTTCTATATCTACTCTCTTTGAAAAAAAAAAAGGTTGGGCAACTGAGTAACAAGCAGTTTCCATAGAAAAACTTCTGTTGAGATACCTCCATTAACACGTTGGGAGTGGATATGGCAAAAAAATAATATAAAAAATACTAGTTTTGAGTAAATCGCTGTTGAATGTTCTGTTCCCAATCGAATAAAGTTCTGTTCATATATCGTAAAATTTACATTAAGCATTTGTAATGTATATTTTATTTTTCAGAAAAATAATAAAATAGTACACCCGATTCTCTTCACAGTTTTTTTTATATGGTTTTAAATAGTGTACTTTTATATTGCACAATTCCATTTGGCTTGCGACAACAAGTACGAATTTCGAGCATGACAGTTTTTGTACTTAGTCAAGTACAATTGTATAACAAGCTATAAAGCTCTTTAGGCTGTATTAAATTCTATTGTTAAACAATCAGTGTACTACAATGCACAACACAGAACTTAAAAGAATCATTGTTAAGAGTATATCATTACTCTCTATTTTTTTATATCACATACTCTTAAACAAATTTATGACTGTTTTAAGTGTTCTTTTAGAAAACGATAGATTTAGAATCTAATTATCAAATTAAACTTATTAAAAGTTAATTAAGTGAACTGATTTCATTTGAACATACCTGCCAGGAAGCCTCGGGATGAAAACTGATGTGGAACAGTGTGTACGCATTATAAAGCTGGAACATGTATCCGGCAAAGAGGAACGGCAACAAATACGAAAGCCCACGCCACATCCAAGAGTGAAAGCCCTCGATTGTGATGTCCATATTGTGCCGTGCTCCGAGCGCCTTCAATCGGTACAGTACGCCATGTTGGTAGCGGAATTGTAGATATTGAACGACACCTAAAGAGGCACAAATCAATTAGGGCTTGAGAGTTACAATTAGGGATTGCAATACTGGACGAATATATCAATGCTGGTATTTAATATTATACACCAGTATCACAAATTTCAATACGAGTATTATGAAAATAGATAAAAATCATATAATAATTATAGCCAATTATTGGTATCAAAATATAGGTTAAATATACAGTGAAATAGAGTCTTCAATATAACATGATAACTCAAATTTAAAATCCAATAAATAATCAAAAAAAATTTAGCAGTGAAATTACACCTGCACTCTCGAATTCGATAATCGTGTATTTTTTGGCAATTACCAACGCCTGACTGAACGCGAGACATAAAAAAATGCTACTTCCTTAAATTGTTGTATTAAATGAAAAATCAATTAAATTTAGATTTTGCTTAATTTTCAATACTAAAATAACAGTATTTTCAAAGCCGGTGTTTTCGTAATGAAGAAACAGCCAATATACCAGGATCCCGGTATTGGTAATACTGGTATTGTAATCATAAGTTAAAATGTCGGGTCATGAACAATGAAGCATCTGATAATTATGAAGATTAAAAAATGAAAAAAAATCAAAAAGATCCTTACTAATGTACGCATTAAACCACATGAATTGATCCCGGAAAAGTTTCCACGCCTCATTCTGTGGCCAGATAAGAAGCACTCCAGCAACAGCGGTGGAGATGAAATGGTGAAGCCTCCACCATCCCTTTATGCGCGATCCGTTAACCTTTAATATTGACTCTCTGATTGTCAGGGTGCAGTAATACCACACTAATAAGAACATCAATATCAACTCCAGTGATCTATAAACAAAAAAACAGTTTATTATGATGGTATATAACAGTGAATTTATGACAGTGTTAGAGTTAAATAAACTTGATAAATGGTTGCCCGATTTATAGTATAGTTTAACTACAAATCAACTAAAAATACAACTATAATGACTGAGGGTGCTTGATGGAATTTCAATATCAAATTTGAATTGTTGAAATTTTGTACATTTCCATGTATTTCGCCACTAACGACCCGGGTTTCGCCTTTCGGCATCTTCAGGCATTCGAGTGCTCGATGCCGAGAGGCGAAACCCGGGTCGCTAGTGACGAAATACATGGAAATGTACCAAATTTCGACAATTCAAACTTTAAAAATACAACATTCCAGTTTTAAAAAAATCAAGAAACTAACTGAATATTCTTATCTGAGAGTGAGTTTGGCAACTTCTATCCTAATATCCAAAAGTGGGATAGGTTCATATTAATTAAAGAATAAGTGATGGTGATATAAACAAAAATAATTTACACTATGGTAATTATTATTTTACACACCTGATATTTGTCACTAAATTTATGACAGCCAGCACAAAACCAATAACACTCAAGATCAATTTGAATTTTTCATATTCATCTTTGTATCTGAATCTGTGAAAAAAAGAGGCCGTAATTATTATTCGGTTTATATTTCCGTCGATAGACAATAATATTATTATTTATATGTACATATTTAAATCATTTTGAATTTACCGCGTCAAACTTCATGTCAGTTACGCAACAATGGCAATGTTGGCGACCTTGATGTTTACATCTTGTCGCAACAATTTAAAAGTGACATTTACTTTCATTTAGAGGTTGTGATTTTGACATATCTGTGACTAATATTCGTCTTGAATCATTGTTGAATTCATATTAAACGTGTCAATTGTGGTGATCGAAAATGAATAAAATACCGTTCTTCAAATTGAACGATGGAAACTTATTTCCACTCATTGGATTCGGAACTTTTCGTATAAACGGACAGCAGAAAATTACGAACGTTATTGACGAGGCGCTAAACATCGGGTATAGATCGTTCGATACGGCAGCCGTATACGGTAACGAAAGTGCAATAGGAATAGCACTTAAAGATTTACTTCCAAAATATAATCTAACGAGAAAAGAAATATTCATAACCTCCAAATTGTCACCTAGCGACCAAGGCGGCGGAGAACGAACAGAAAACGCCGTAAGAAGCTCTATCGATAAATTACAATGCAGTTATTTGGATCTGTATCTCATTCATTGGCCTGGAACGTCAAGACTCGACGTGTCTCATAAAGACAATGCAAAACTTAGGACAGAATCGTGGTGTTCATTAATAAAACTCAAGAAATCAGGTTTACTCAAGTCGATTGGAGTTTCCAATTACAACGTGCGACACATAAGAGAGTTGATCGAGACCAGCGACTTTCCTCCCGCAGTGAATCAGGTAGAATGGCATCCTCACTACCATCAAGACTCATTACTGGCGGAATGCCGATCGCACGGTATTCTGTTACAGGCATACTCATCGCTCGGAGGTACCGGAAACAAAGCTCTCTTGAATGATCCTATTGTAAATCAAATAGCTAAGAAGCTCGGTAGATCGGTCACACAATTACTGCTTAATTGGGCTCTGCAGCAGAACATTGCCATCATACCAAAGGCAGAATCGGCGAGTCATATTCGAGAAAATATATTATTGGACTTTGCGATTCCTGAAGAAGCTATGCATCAACTTGGCGACTTAAACGTCGAACACAAATATGCTTGGAATCCTGATTCAGTCGTATAACTTCACTGCACCTAGCACATAAATTTTGCGATAGTAACTATATAAATGGAAGATTCTTAGCTCCTAGAGCACTGATCTATCAGCACAAACTTTTGAAAAATCAGCCCTCTGGGGCTCAAAGGGTTAAATATTGTTATTGATAATCCTTGGATGTAAGACACGGAAAAAACATTTGTAAGGTACCTACTGTCAAACGAGAGTAAAAAGATAATAGTAATACAGCGGAACACAAATTTATCATGTTTTTAAGGGCTCATCAGAAAAACGATGTGATTATTTAATGCGTAGAACATAGTCAATGCGAGAATGATAGATTGGTCATCCATAGTAATACTACTATACTGAAATTGAGGTTTAAATGCAACTTTGAAGCTAATTTTTGTTCACCTATGTCTTCAATTGTATATCGGAGTTTGGTTTTTGTGATTTATTGTAAAAAATATATTATAACATCTGTTAACTAACCTGATTGATTATTTAAAGTTTTAAGTATTATGTAAATTACTAATTTATTTATATAATAATATATTACAAACAAGCATTGCTGGACCTGTAGCCGAAGCACCTGGCGAAATATTCTATAACCACTCAACTGTCAACTGTCAGAATGTGTTAAATGGTTCATAGCTTATTAAAAATAGGTTGTTAATACATTTTATTCACAATAATTGATTTATGCATCACAATGTGTAGCTAATTTGATGTATATTTTATCTATGAAACATAAATAAAGACCTTTGCTCGGTAGAAGTAATGTTATTCATATTAGTTACTAATATAATAATTATAGTAACTTGTTACTAACTACTATATTAGTTTTAGAATGTTTTCCCCACTTCATTTTAACTTCTAAAGTGACTGGATTTTTAATAAATGTTTGTTTTAAAAAAAAAACATCATTAGGGTAGTCAACAATACATGGTTTCATTAATCAAAAATTTTCAATACCATTTTCCAATATAACGAAAATATATATGCAATCGTAAGGCTCCCTCAACAATGTGATAAGCAATCTTATCTTTTAAGTACGTTAATCACTCCTTCACAATCAATGTGCGGGTATTTATTATAATCGGTAAAAATATCGCGACCAATTCATTTTTTTAATAATAAATCTATAAATATTGAATATTATTATAACAATTATATTTTTTTTGTTCTGCAAGTACAGAATATGGTTATTCAGAACATCTGTGAATTGCTGTCATTATCCTGAATCCATGCATTCAATAAGTGGCAAGTGGTTCTGACCGAGTGTAACCTCGACACATTATGCACGGGAAAAGTATGAATACTCCATGCCAGCTAGGTTTTATTTAATATTTGGCTAAAACTATCATATGAGAATCGATTTATGTTATTTTCACAAAGAAAGCATATTCTGAAGGTAAAATTTGGTCAAAAAGAGTAATTTTTCGAAAAAATCCCGTATAATATCGATGGCTGAGGTGAACAATAACATAAGTCAAAGCTCTTTGATTTTTTTAATTTTCTCATTTTAAAGTATTTACCTATCTTCACATGTGTGCCCAAACACAATATTGAAATACTTTCAAAATTTGTTCTTCACATAAAAAGAGGAATAACCACATAAGTCAGACTTATATGATCAGATACTCAGCATTGTTTTGTTTCTAGCAATTTTCTGTGACTTATTCGACATTCCTATTGTTAAATTTTGTATTAAAAATAAAAGAAAAAATTTCACCAGATAAGAAAAACCGTCTCCTGAAAACCTTGCAATATTGACTTATGTAATTGTTCCCATTTATATAATTGAAGCCGATTCCTATAAATAGTCATTTTAACAACTTGTGTGGCTTTGAAATAGTTTCACTGTTGATATAATTTATTTTCGTATTTGTTCCAACGTTTATTGAATCGATGAATATTTGTAGGTCATTAACCTCACCATAAATTTTGTACCTTAAATTCAATTTCATTACATATATTAGTGGTGATATATGGTGAGTGAAACAGTAAAAAAATATTGAAATTACTTCGCCATTATAATAATTGTAGTGACTCACTAATGAGCGGCATGTCTTTTATGCTCAGTAAATTGTTGCCCATTTTAGGCCTCTAATAGAGCACGATTGTGATTTCCAGTGTGTAAGCGTCGGAAGCAGATCTATTTAAATTAAAACACTAAGACCAAGCTCAGAATGCGTTAAGTAGTGGGGATGCATTGATATTGGTTGGTAATGTATTTATGTACAATGTAACTAATAAATAATATATGCACTTACTTGTCATTTTTATTCAAAATTGAAACATTGACGTTGCCTAGTATTATCCGCAAGTACACGCTGTTCTTCTTTGGTAATGTCTGTTCAATTTCATGTAATTGCGCATTCCGTTTCATCAAATCCTTTTCTAATTTTTCTATTCTTTCATCACCTGTTGTCTTGACGCCTCCTTTAGTTAATCTAAAATAAGAAAATGCGTTATTTTGCTTATTTCACTGAAAAACAAACAACTTGGCTGTATTCAGAAAATTATACAAAATAGTTTTTTGTAGTATTAATCAGAAAGCCCCCCTTCTTCTGTATCTCGATTGAAATTCTGATACACCTTATTCTTCAGGTATGTTAAGTGAAAAAAAACAATACCAATATAAAAATAATGTTAATAGCTTAGTTATTCCACTGGCTGTTACTAAATGTGACACGTGTTTCGCTTCTTCAAGAAGCATCTTCAGATTAGCTATAGCGTGCGATAATTTCATACAGATGTCGTTAGCTAGTTTTAATAATATTATTTAATTTACCACCTTTTCGCTGTAACTAATAGATGACGCCTTTGTCGTATATTAAAAGGCGCATGTACTGCGTTCTTGAAAATATATGTGTACCCTATCTCTTCAAACAAACGTCACTCTGCTTGTAAGCTACTGACTACTAGTTCCTCTGGTGTCTAAGCTTCCTAGTCACTTTGGTAATCCTCCAGATTCATTCATATGGAAACCATCTCTGCTGGACACTGCATCCTCCGTTAGATCAGTTTCCGATTAGTAAAATCCTACGGATAGCAAGTGATCGCAACCATCTCTGCTGGACCACTGCATCCTATTAGATCGGTTCCCAATTAATTAAGTCCTACGGATACCAGCCTAGCGAAACATCTGATACATTGTCAGATACCTAAATCTCCGATCACTACAAGAGTTAATTGCTAAGGAGCCGGTGTGTAACAAAACTATTCTATATAGCAAGATTATTTATTTCTAAGGTAAATAATGATTTTAATCATCAACTTAAAAATGAAGAATGGGGTGGAATTATTTCCTTCTACTCATTATTTACCTTAGAAATTAACACAGCCAGTGAAATACGAAAGATATGAACTTTAATTTTATATTAAAAATGAATTTTCACAAAGTTACCGCCGAATCCATCAGAAACAAACAATACTAACATTATAGATATTGAAAATTCAGTGTGATAGGAATTGATGATGAAGGAATGTATTTTATTTAACAATATTACTGTCAACTATAGCACACTTTTGTCGAGTGATATTCCAGTACTTACATAATCTCTGCGAGTGTAATTTCACAAGCCCCTCCTCAAAGTAATAATAGTCAATACAGAGAAGTATTGCACATCTGATAAAATATTTTAATTAGTGCATAAAAATGTTGAGTAGATGAATGATCAATGCAAATAATTTCGCATTAGCATTTTTCAGGACCTCACCGAATGAACGATACATGCCACAGATTGAGAGACAATAGCTCGGGATTTAACTGCACTTGTATTTCCCAAAAATGGTAGCTGATGATTCGAATTACAAACCTCAAGTATGGGTAACACATTTAGGTTACCAGCATGTGAAAAGCAGCCAATTTTAATTACATGTCTAATAATTTTATGCCACATCTTGCAAAACATTGTGAGGTGTAAAAACTGTTTTTTTTTTTTACTATCTGAAGTGTAATTTGAAATAAATGATCAACACTTTACCTCGTCATCATGCTCATTCAAATAATAAACAATCTTTCACCTATCGAGATTGACTATTCATTATTGATGGTTAAAATAAAATAAAATCAGAATACAACTGTATATTTGTACTTTGGACTTGAACTTTTTGTTGAGATTAATGGAAATGTTTTTTTTAGCTAATAATAGCCAAGGCAACAGATATATTTTAATCACTTAAGATCAACTAAGTGTGTTGATTAGCAGTGAACTTATTTCTAATGACTAAAATCTTTTAAATGGATATAAAATCACATACTTTTTAAGAGCATTCCAATAATTGACATGCGGTAGCGTTGGTGAGTGATTTCTTTTAGACATTTCCCCTGCAAGTCTCCGATTTCTTCGAGTTTCCCCACATACTCCCTGTTGACCACCTTAAAAGTATAAAAAGTAAAGTTTGATACCTGGACCTTGCCAAAGTTGTATTTAATGTATACATTGGATAATTATACATGGTTTGCTTTCAATTAAGACTTCGCATTAAGTAAGGATGTGATGGCAATGACATATTGATTGATTACAAGAAATTAGTGACAACTCAACAGTGATTAGAAAATGGTGAGATAAATTTACCCTTTCTATTGTAAACAAGTGATTACACTTAACTGGTGTCAGTTTATTAAATTTTGCCCGCTAAACTACTTGAAAATGATATTTTATCGGTTTTGTTTTCATTTATAAATTAAAAAATCTGCACTTTTAGTTTCGATAATTGGGTATTCAATTAACGATAAAAAATTTGACTTGTTAAAAAATTATTGAAACATTTTACAGTCCTGTCAATTTGTCATGAGTTCAGTGATTTAATCAATAAGCAGTATTTAACTATGAACTACCATAAATTAACCATTGAATCGTTTTGAAATAATAAAATTGAAAGAAATATAGCTGGATTTCTTCTGCACAGTAGTAGCTTGTAGCAACAAACATTATATTGCAAATACTAATTTACATAGTTGTGCACTCATAAAATTGCAGTAAGGAATGCATTGTTAAAATTGATAAACATGCTACTTCTTTTACGTGAAAATTTACTGAATGCCGCTAATAACAGTGCAGTTCTGTAAGAAATCAAATTTACGAATAGGAAAATGCCAAATTATCAAACATGGGAATCAGAGAAACCGATAATTTACGAGAAATATGGAATATAATATCTGTATGAAAAAGCTGCCCTTATATATCAAATGGTTCATTCATAATATTACAGAAATTGACAAAAATTATCAGTTCCCTTGATTCCAATGTTTGGTATTTGTGGTATTTACCTATTCGCAATTAAATTTCCAAGAGAATTACATTGTTTTCTGAGGCATTTAATAAATTTTCGGGTAGAAAAAGAGCAGCATGTTGTAAAGCATGTTTACCTTAAAATTTTGTTTAAGATTCATAATTTGTAAGTATTATTATTTCGACAAAGGTATTAATCAAAAAAATTGACTTTTGTGTTTTGCCGAAATAAGTGTTTAAGCATTAGCGAACATTGAACACACAGAAAATTGACCTCTATTACTTAATTGTGAAGATTTTCTTCAAGTGTAACGATATGACCTATCATAACAGGCAGATTCATATTGCTTGTCAATATCCTGTGGTATCATAATATATAATCTATATATTTGACTTTACTAATACTCTATATTACTGCATATTAAATTCTTCTCAAATGAGGCATTCTGCAATAAGTACTCCAAATATTATCTAACAAAAAAGGCAAAAATTAAGGAATGAAAAAATAAAATTTAGCATATCTATAAAAATATCTAATTTTTCAAATTTCTATCAAAGTTTTAATAGTCACTGTGTATTTTCCAAAATACAGTTTCGGGGCAATTATTTATATGTCAAATGGTTATTAGGATGACACTTCAGATTCGAATACGCCAGCTATTGATTTTTCATAAAATTAACATTTTATGTAACAAGTGGGTGACTGGATTACAACTAGTAAATCAGTTTTATGCGAGATTCTAATGTTATATTATTTACCTGGCAGGTAAAATGAAGCCATAACCTAACTTTTGCGGCGAACGGTACGAGAAAACAGAAAATAACATGTCTACATACCTCTAAATTTTTGTAATCCGCCACTAAATCGTTCCACTCTTTTAAGCATTCGTCGGGATCCATTTTTGTAGTTTAGAATAAATAATTTAAAATAAATAACCCCGCGAACTATGACCAGAAACAGCTGTCATGCGATCATCCGATGAGTCGTTTTCGTACAGTCGGAACTATGCACATAACACAATTTGTACCGACGTATGTACTTGAAAAAATCATTCGTGTCAAACTTCAAGTGCACGATAAAACACTTGCGTAATATTATTTGACATATCACCAAACATAAAGTATAGACAGGCAAGTTTTCTATACATCAATTTGCCGACTCATAATGTACAGATCATTTTAACGAGGATAATCTAGTAATATTTGTTTTGTTGAATAAAAAACAAGATTTCAAAAATGTGTGGCCATGCGAGCAATGCCACCAACATGGTGATGGAAATAGAATATTTTTTATTGAATAACAGTGGCGTGACATCAAAAATTATGAATAACACAAATTACGGCACCGGTAAACTAGATAATATTTAATAATACAGGCGGTAACTTTTTAGGAATTCAATTTTAATTGTATAGTGTCAATGAAATATACATATTGTGTTAAAATCGAATTAATTATGGGGCGCCGCGGAATTATAGATATACAAAACACTGTAGGTAGTATAGTGTTATAACTATTAAAATGATGTCCTACGTATGCTCAGTAGAAATTGTTGTTGATGACGTTTGAATTTAAATGAATGTCATAATGCTGTTTAATCTTCGAAATAATGGCTCAATCAGGTTAAACATGTTGATCACAGTGAAACTAGTACACAACTGCTATATTTTCAAGTTGAAAATCATTGAAATAATAATTAGGTATCATAGTGTATTATTATTATTTCGATACCGATAGAAATAGTAATCTTGAACCAATCACAAATTTTTTAACAACTACTGGAAATGAATGCCACATAATATTATGAAAACAACGATTAGAATCTATCTTTATGACAATCATTAAGACGCTTATTACATATTTGGTTTTTTTTGTTAAAATATGTGAAAGTAGTACAAATTGTGTTTTATTTTTAAAATATAATCCTTTTCCACCAAGAATTGACAGTTAACACCTTAAAAGTAAAATTTATATTATTTGTATTAAAAATAATATGTTTCAGCGCACGTATTGAGAAGCTTCTTGTTTTCGCAGTCAACAGTTTGTATCTTCAAATGAAAACTTTCATACACAGATTTTTCAATCGATTTGTATTAAAAAAAAACGATGTCTGTGATTTTCTCATCACTTCTCAACTTCCCAGTTCAACCACCCCCACCCGATCCTGGAAGAGCGTCTAGCTGCCTGAAAACAGGAATTGAGCAAATGATTTTGTTTTTGTTAAAACATCTTACAGTACATTGTAAAAAATTCTATTAACACATCTATATGCTCCACATTGGAAGTGACCATGGTGTTGGTTTATGGGCCGTCCATATATGACATCTACGAATTTTGGCTATTTATAACGCCCCCCATCGTCACATAGCCTTTGACCCACAAATCACCAATCATCAGATTATATCAGAACCCACCCTATTTTTTTTTTTTCCTTCCTCTACTTTCCTACTGAAACTATTATGTGGAGTCCGCGAAGCGGGCTCCTAGTTTCCAGGCTATTCAGTGCTAGGGTGGGTACAGACTAAGTCTTTATATCCCTTTCCCGCATGTAAGCTAGCTACGTACTGCTGTCTAAAAGATTCTGTCAGCTGAAGGCTTTGTTTGGGTAAAACATTTAAGAAAAAACCCTATACGAAGAACCCACCCTAGACGTGCCGTCATATTTATATGGACGGCCCCTTACCTGTCTTTCTGTTTGGAACGTAGAGCACAACACTAAGCTTGCGCACAATGCGCATAGTTTGTGTGTGTGTGATAAAGAGAGAGAGCGAGAGTGTTGGTGAAGTTGACATGTAGCACTGTCAACTGGTGTATAATATTAGAAGTGGTATGGGTAATAATAATTTTACATCGAAAATGAACTGCTCTATATGGTGAAAGTAAATCTTTATGATTTCGTGAGATTCTTTCGTCAATTATTTTTTTAATATAAAACATGCTGCATATATTTTACTTGAGTGAAAGCATTTTTCGCTATACCTTTCTTACAGTAACTGTACCACTGGCGAGCTTGAATAAAATTTTGGATATCTATTATTTTCTATTTATGTAGCCAGACTTTGACACTGAATACGTCGATGGCATTGCTACATTAAAACACCGCATAAACCTCGTATTCTCAATCCGAATCGGATCTTATTTTATTGGATTGTATATTGCAGTGCTCCGTAACCGGTGCGCCGCGAGACGATCCCGGGAGTGCTGCGGCGCAGTGGGTCCAAAATGAAAAATTAGTATTTTTGTAGGTATCAGAAAAAAATTAAAACCACTCGATTGCTAAGACCTCTGTTTAAATTCAAAATTATGTTGCTGTTTAACATAATGAAACAGATGTGTGGAAGGATGGCAAAGATTGAACTTTTACAATTTATCAAAAAATATAATTTACCCTCGCAACTGCGTTGTTTGCTCTGAAAGGAGCTTTTTGAAGTTAAAATGAATAAAAAACTATGAGCAATTTGCGATTAATTTTTTTTGCAATACTTTCAATAGAACACCAGCTGGCAGGTAAAATAGGATCGATAATGTTGCTGACGGTTTCGCTCTTATAGAATATTCATTTAAATATTAGTATGTTAGTAAAATCTAGCTAGTAAAATATGTTAGTAAAATCTGCTGAATGTCTTGTTCTAAATTAATTTGCAATTACCAATTCGTTTTTATGTGCAATATATATCAATTAATGTGTTGTACATAAATAATTTCGTGTTTCTATATTAATTGAAAATTTGTCAGGATTGTAAAAATATAGTACATATTTTTCAAGAAATAGCATTACACACAAACATTTTCTGCCTGCGACGCAACCTTTTCTGCCATGGTGTCTAAAAACGTTTAAAAAATGTTAAAGTGGTGTGGGGGGATGCCGAACTCAAGGACCGCCCTGGGCGCTACAACCCCTAGCGACGCCAGTGCACGAGACTATTATTGAAAACAGAAATATTATTTTAGATTTGGCCAAACAAAAAAATTGACAATACTTTTATCTACTCAACTTAGGTTAATTAATTTTTAGTATTGAAGTTAAGCTCATTTTTTAGTTACACTTTTACAAATGATTTTTTTCTTATTTGTTAGTGTCTCATCACTTTGATAGGGTTAAATAGTTTAATTGGCTTTTATTAAACCATACATGAGCCACTATTTCAAATTCATCAAATAAAAATAAATTGTAAGTTTTGTTTATGAAGTTTACTTTTGGCTTGGAGTGTGCCGCGAAATATTTATGAGTATTTAGGTGTGCCATGGGTGAGAAAAGGTTACGAAGCACTGGTATATTGTATCAAGCTTGTAATATTCCAGATTCCAGCATCCATTGAATTTAAAGAATATGTACCCACAAATAAATAAAGTGCCTATGTGACTAGCTATAGATGTACCGATTTAACTTGGCCGCTAGTGAGGGTGCCACCTTCACGTTAAGAATGTTGCCATACTCAACCAGAACTGAAATTTCAATAAATTCCAAAACTGATATTTTAGCGACGGTTATTAAAAGTAGACAAGATATTCATTTTGCATAAAATGGCAATTCGAGAAATTTATTCTAGACTGACAATTCTAGTTCTGAATTCGGAGCGGTGGCCAAGTAATGTTGGTAATCCTATATTAACAATATGACATAATTCTTTTGGAATTAAATAAATTGCTATTTTTCATTGTGTGTAATATCATTGTATGTAATAGATTACTACTAAGAAAATGTCAGCTTCGTCTATAATTAATTGTGTTATTTATCACGAGTCAATACGTGAAATAATATGCCTACATCTTAAAAATAAGTAGAATATAAATTCTTCAGACGATGGCTGAAATGACTATCAATAATATTACATAATTCTAGTACAACTAAATTATTGTTTTTTTTAATTCTTAGTATAACGGAGTTCTACCTAAAATATAGCTGTCAATTCAATCCTTAAGTTATCACGGTCAATACGTGAAATAATAAACTTTTTAAATATATGTACATGTAAAAGTAACTTCTAGACTATTCACTTGGTGACAGAAATCGTATATAATAATTGTATTATATCAATTATATATTAAATAAATATTTTATTTCAACCTACGCTGAATAAAATAACAACCAAGCAGTTTTAAAGATTATAAACATCAGTAGCATTGCATTAGTTATGCAAATAAATGCGAAATTATTTTGTATTCTTTTTTCACTTGAATCAGGTTTTCTTATTTTTCCACGATATCACAATAATTGTTAGATCAGGTAAAATATCAGACCGCTTTTTGCCATATTGTTGAAATAAATAAAATAATTCAGATACGATAATGTCGATCGAAAGTTTACGGTATAAATGTGTTGTGTCCAGAAAATCGACGCAACGCGAAAACTTTGATAACTTAAAATTAGTAACTTTGTTAATCTACTGGTTGTATCACACTTAGTTATACCATCTGTGGAATAAGAAAGTTGCTATTTCTTTTAATACTTATATCAATTTCAATCAAGAAATTGTTATTTGCCATTTTTTTCTCACAATATTGAATATTGTTAGCGACATCAGTTAAATAATCATGGACATATACTAGGGACCCGAACCGTTATTTTTTTCGTTCCGAAAAATATATATCGGTACAGTTCATGATGGAAGGAGAGAGAGGAACCATAAGGTGAGCTGTAAAACAATTGACAATCGACATTTTTATTTTTAAAGACGTCATAACGTGCGTTTAAAATAAAAATAAATTTAAACATTCTTGTCTAAGCAAAACTATTATTTAAAAGATAAAAAATTGATAACAATACCGGAATGTACAATGAAAACTTGTAAGAGATGGAACATGAAAAAAATGTGAAGTTTTTTACTTTTCCTAAGGGTTGGATTCTTGGTCGAGAGGTCTACGTCGTTGGCTTCGGTTGCGGTGTTCATGGGTTCAAATCCCTATACGGACAGAATTGAATTCATTTCATGAATTGATTTTTCAATCTGTTTATCGATTTCTGTTGGAAGGCATGGATGTTTGTGATGTCTTAATTAAATTTCATCTTATCCATGAGATCCTTAAAACGGGGAGTAGCGAAAGTGATAAGCTAATCACTAGTCCTGTCCTATTCATATCCGTATAACCATGATCTTTTCGAAAAAAACGAGAGGTTGATCTGAGTAACAAGAAGTTGTCGTAGAAAAACTTTTTTTGAGATATTTTCATTCAGAGACCATATGCTCCACATTGGGAGTGGACATGATGTATGAAAAATCTTTTTTTATATTGAGCGAGTAAAGTGAGGTTAAGAAAAATCCAACATCAGTGTATTAATTGGATTTTATTTTGGTAAATATTCTTTACAACACGCTACTCTTATTCTGTTTGACAAAACAATGTCATTCTCTAGGAAATTTAATTGCGGGTAAGAAATTGGCAAAGAGTCAAACACTGGAATCAATGAAACCAGTAAATTATGCGAAAAACGAAATATTATTACGAAAATTAGTCGCCATATTTCAAATATGCTGTATGGTTATTGTAAGAAATTCCATTTGTCATAATATTATGGTGGCTTTTTCATACTGATATTATGTTCGTATTTTGCATAAATCATCGGTTTCCCAAAATATTAATAATTCTTATCCAATATTTTAGAATTAGAAAAATTATATTTCAAAATAATGGTTGTAAAATTTTCACTGAAGATCATTTTTCAAAATATCATTTAAACGAAAGTATCTTAGTTTCTGAAAATGTAAAACTATTACTTTTTTTAAGACATCGACTGAGGGTGCTTGATGGAATTTCAATATCAAATTTGGATTATTGAGATTTTGTACACTTCCATGTATTTTGTCACTAACGACCCGGGTTTCGCCTTTCGGCATCTTCAGGCATTCGAGCACACGAATGGACTCGAACTGACAGACAGTAAACAGTGTCTAACGTTTATATAGAAGATACAAATACGACAAATATTATTTACGAGGTAAGATATTATACGTCTGAGAGCCACACTGATACCTGAGTTAAAATTTCGAGAATTGCTTTAATCCTTATTAATCGAAGATTTGCGAATGTCGAAAAAAAAAAAAAAGAAACTTGACATTCGCAAATCACTTGCTAATGGAGAACCATACGTTTAATGCGGATGACGGGGTTAAACTGTTGCATAAAAATATGGGGGATCATAAATTATTTTATCAAGAAATTTTGGAAATCAATAGAGCCCAGTTAAATAATTCTGAATGAGCAGCTGAACCTTCCTAATTCTCCGTTATTTTATCCTATACGTTGAAACACTAAACGTGAAATGATTGTATGTATTTACCCTTTCGTCGAATTGCATCCCGTCGAAACCCACAATACTATTATAATTGTAAAATCACTGGTAATTCCATAAGAAGTTGGAAAGCGACAATTCTGTAAATGTGGTGTTTACAAAATAAGGATTAAAGCAATTCTCGAAATTTTAACTCAGGTATCAGTGTGGCTCTCAGACGTATAATATCTTACCTCGTAAATAATATTTGTCGTATTTGTATCTTCTATATAAACGTTAGACACTGTTTACTGTCTGTCAGTTCGAGTCCATTCGTGTGCTCGAATGCCTGAAGATGCCGAAAGGCGAAACCCGGGTCGTTAGTGACAAAATACATGGAAGTGTACAAAATCTCAATAATCCAAATTTATTACTTTTTTGATCTAGGATGCATGTTAGAATTAAGATTTAAATAAGGGATTGAAACCAGAAAAAAGTTTGCAAAAAAAAAAAAATAACTTACATGTTTATGTTATAGTTTTATAATGTAAAAAAATATTTTAATAATATCATCCAAAAATATTTCAATTTTGATCACTAAGCAAATCATGCCTTTCGATAAATTTCCTAACAACTCAAAATTACGATGCGCCCGTCGTGACGTCACATATTTTCCATAGCAACGATGCAGCTCACCTTGTAGTTTTATCCTTCCATCATGAGTACAGTTCCAGTTTCCGGTTCATTTAACATTTGAGTTTTAACGTGTTAACTGTCAATTCTTGGTTAAAAGGCATATTAATTTTTTTAAATAAAACACAATTTGTTTGTACTACTTCCAAATGTTTATAATGCTAAAGAACGGTTTCGTTATTAGCGAGCATTATCAATTGATAATTTATTAATTAAATATTTTTTTGTGTACAATTTATTAATTAAATGTGGCTTTTATGAGCGAAAAATTTTCTCGTAAATGAAAAAAAACCGAAATAAATATCGCTTCTATCGTTCCAATTTTTGTTCCGACAAAAATAACGGTTTTTTCCGGTTTTCGTTTTGGTTCCGGTTCGGGTCCCTGATATATACAAATTCATAACTACACACTTCTGACGCAATGAACGATTTTTAAAATTATGAATGTAACCAGGGCTGCAGAGTCGGGGTCGGAGTCGCAAAAAACGAGCATTTTTGCATTTCTGCGTGTATTCCTATAAGTACTTAATCCATTTTTTATGCCTATAACAGTGGCTTCCAACCTTAATGCTACAACGCCTCCTCTAAAAAAATGTTTTTTCCCTGCCTCCCTCCCTGCCTTTTACTATTTTACTCGATATAATAATATAGACAGGTTATAAATGATAAAAATTATATTTAAAAAAAACTGATAGCTGTAATTAACAGAATAATAACAAGATTTTGCTCTTACAAACATGCAGAGGAGTCCCCCGAACATTTTTCCTCTATAAATGATTTAATATTTACAATAGTGTTGAATAAAGGGCATTTTTAAAACTACTGACTATTTATTTAAAATCACAAACAATACGTTACAGAAAATTGCGACACAGACTCAAAAATTTTATGCAGAAATGTTGTTCACAACATTTTTTTCTTTCTGCCTCTCCATTTAGGCTTCATGATTATCCTTAGATTATTTTTATTTCTTTATTACCTACGGAATTTTCTGTTAATTTTCAAAATAGCTGCCTGCAAGAGTATATTTTCTTGTCAATGAGAAAGATAAACATTCATTCATTGAATTTTTACTGTTATGCTACGATATGAAGTTTTATTTATTTATAAATTTTAAAGTATGAAAATTACTTTATAATTTAAAAAAATTGTTGCCTCCCCTCACAAATGTTCGCGCCTTACCGGTTGGAAACCACTGGCCTATGACATCTTCTTGTTGTGCAATATACATATATACGTGTATATTATATGTATAATATGAAAAATTCGGTTATTTGCCGGATTGTTTGGTTGGTGTTTAATTTGAAGATGAATTACATATAAATATTAAAGTTAGGAAAAAAACGTGACAAAATTGGACTTTTTTAATCGTAATCTGAGTCTGAGTCTCAATCGAAGTCGGAGTCGGGTTGTTGGTCAATGTCGGAGTTGGAGTTGGAATTGCCACACCCCTAAATGTAACCGTATGTACTAAGGGTCGAAATTTCCGAATCGATAATGAACGAAACGAAACCATAAAAAAAATATATTATCGTTTGCATCGATAATGGTCGATAACGATAATTGAAATTTATCGTTTGTGTAACCGATAATCATAGATTTTTTCGATAATAATATTTTTCATAGACAACAAACCTTTTTGTAATTTTTAAATATACCTTTGCTACCATCATACAGCCAATATGTTTTTTGTAATACAGTACATGGAATATGCAATTTCACGGATTCGTTGTAACGTATAAAACATTCATTTACAATATTTATAATAATCCATCTTTCATCTAACAAATATTCTCAGCAAAGTATTGTCAGTTAGCGATTAGCGTAACATTTTTAATACTTTTATGCGTTCTTTTTATTCTTAACTATAAATATATTTCTAGAATTTATCGATTTTTTATTTGTTTTATGACAAATGATGTATAGTAACACCAACGTTACTTGGCCGCCGCCGAATTTGGAACTAAAGTTGTCAGTCTTGAATAAATTTCCCCAATTGCCATGAAATATCTTTTGGAAATCCATGTCTACTTTTAATAAACGTTGCTAAAATATCAGTTTTGGAATTCATTGGAATTTCAGTTCTGGTAGTGTGGTAACATTCCGAACGCAACGGTTGCGCCCTCAGTAGCGGTTAAATCGCCCAAGTTAAATTGATACGTCTATAGTAAATATCACTAAAAAACATTTGGTGATATTTTCCAATTTTTCAATTTTGCAAATGATGTGATATTTATTAATTAACTAGCGATAATAATCGTTATCGATTACTATCGTTGGAGATCGATAATTATTGAAAAATTATCGTTATCGTTGTCGTTCATTATTGTTCGTTATCGATCATTATCGTTTTTCAGTCGATAAGAAACGGAAATTTTAACCCTTAGTATGTACTTGCTCCTGTGTCACGTCATTTGCTTTGGTCCGGTTCCAAATACAACTCCCGATTATCCGTGTGCGAATATGGAAATACTCAATCTTGGTACAAAATAAAGCCAATAACACTCGTTCGATCGTGGAGGAAAATTCTACCAGATGTAGAAAGTGGTTTTTTGGATGCTATGGAGCCTGATACAGGTGAACTATGTAAGGTGATGGCAAATTTACATGGCTCTGAAAATGTTGATAGAGAAAATATTGAAGAGTGGTTAGAATATGTTTTATGTGATACAGGTTTTAAAATAATGAGTATCGCGGAGCTTATTTACAATCCCAATCAAAAAGAAGAGTAATAGAATGAGGCTGAAAGTAAGGAAGAAAAAAATATATATCGCATTAGTCGCAACAAAGCACTGACTTCTGTTGACACTTTAATGGAGTACATTGACCAATGGTTATTCGAATATAAAGATATAATAGCTCGTAGGAAAATTCGAACGGATATTAAAAAAATATTAAAAGATTCCTGCAAACAAACGAATATCACAGAATTTCTTGATAAATAACGAGTATCAAACATGTTCAAATAATTGCCTGCTTTAGAAATTAATTTATAATGATATGTAGTATCTAAAAATTAAAAAAAACCGTAGTTCGGATTATCAATATTTTTCGTTTATCACCACCATTAGCCCCGGATAATCGGGAGTCTACTACTAGTTCGGTTTGATTTACGGCAGTTGTTAGTCAAAAGTTTTGCTACTCACAATTAGTTCATAATTCGAATGACAAACCACCAGGTTACCTCGATTCTCTCCCGGTATTGAATTAAAAAACTTACTATAAAAATATGCAAATTTACCTACCGTTTATTCCAAATTACAAAATGACAAAATTTTTATTAGGCTCTCACAATATTGTCGAGAACATTTAATAAGTTTGTGGGCATCTGGCTGGCTGAAATGTTTAGTACCATTACTTTTACCCTTAATACGATAAGAATTTTCTAACCTTTTTTGGACCAATGCCATCAACTTAATTACAGTAAACTCCCGATTATCCGGGCTAATGATGGAGAGGGTCCGCACGGATAATAACAATTCATCTTTAATTTGTTTTAAAATACTGTTAAACATTTATTATTTTGTCATGCTTACAACTTATTATTCATTAAGGTAATCTGTGATGTTGGTTTGTTTAGACTCTTGATTGATGATTTTCTTATATCAATTAGAATTTTCCAAAGAGCAATTATGTATATCGTTATCTTCGAATTCTCATTTGTCGATGTACTCCAATAAAGTGTCAACAGAAGTCAGTGCAGTGCTGTGAGTTGTAACTAATGCGATTGATAATGTCTTCTCAATTTGTATGCTGATTTTCTTTTGGTTGAGATTGGAAATAATATCTGCATTACTCATACATTGAAAACCTGCATCGCATGAGTTGTTTTTTTAACCAATTTTCAATGTTTTCTTTATTGATATTGTCAAAACCTTTTCAATTTTCCATTAACTGACAAATTAAAGATATCTTAGTTGTCTCAGGCTCGTTAAAATCTGATTGTTTTTCCACAATTGAGCGAGTGTTACTACCTTTATTTTGTACTAAGGTGGAGTCACTCCATAATTGTTTCTATAGTATCCGGTTCTGGTAAATTTTAACGGTGTCACTTTAATTATTTGTGGAAATAAAGTAGCTGCAACCAAAAATGGTACGGATACATTTTATTAAATAAGAATGCGCTTTTAAAATCTGATATTCTAGCTGCCCCACGTCAATCACAATTTTATCGCAAATAAAATTGGCCCACTGATCATCAGCGTTTAATAAATAAAACACAGAATTTAATGTTGTGAACAAAATTTTAATATTTGCATTGCAAGACAAAGAGATGGAATAGGGTTATGGAAAGTGGATAGAATGCGGTAATGTTCATGTTTATGAAATTAAAAAAAAACAATAATTGTAAATTCTGTTAATGAAAATTACATATTTGTTCTTGCTCTGTGCTGCGAAATTGTACGCAGTGCGTAGGTTTGCTGTGGGTGAGAAAAGGTTGTGGAGCACTGATATGTATGAATTTCATCCAAACAATGAGTAGGTATAAAATATAATATATTATCATAGCAGGCTCTAAAAAGTTAAGTATAGGGGGCTTTGATACTATAGATCAACTGTCGCCAAAGTGGTGGTCCTCGAAATCCTCCTGAAAATTACGAAGAAATATAGACATTATTCGCATTTTTTAATCCGCAGAAAACCATCTCGTAAAAATAAATGTCTTGCACGAATGAACGTTGCAAGATGCCTTAAATAATGCCAATCTGCATTGTATTCATGCTTTGTCTTATTTTCTCCTCGTTTCAAACTCTTTTAATGTTTCAAATTTTTCATCGTTTTATCATCGTACATTCATGTTTGTTTCTAAAAAACATATTTGTGGTTCGGAGGATTCAAAATAATTATGAATTAAGTTGTCCGTGAGGTCAAAAATTGTGGCGACCGCTGATATACATTGTATTGCTATTCATTTCTGGCGAAACGCATTAAATAATAATTATTGTTAACTCATAGTAGTTCTCAGCACGTGCTTAGACTTAGTAAAGTAAATATTATGGTTATTAAATATTATTATAAACAAAATAGATTATAATATCAATATTATAATGCGACGCCGAATGGCATTTGTTGATATCTTAGTGGTTTATTAAACATCTATAGTATGAACGAAAAATGTTCAAATGATTTATTAAATATTCGAATATTCGAATATACGATTGAAATCTTTCCTTATAACTAATTTTATTCAATCAAGAACATTATGGATAAAAAACAAATAAGCACGATTGAATAAAAATGCACAAAGCACAAAAATTTGCAATCAAAACGGTGGCAATTTGACTCTCATTTTATTACAATTATAATCAATTGCATAGCAAATAATTTTGATTGTTTATTAAAAAATAAATGCATAAAATCTGTCATTATATGCATTTTATGCAGAACGACACGAACGTTTCTAGCATGGTATCAATACCTAGCAACGTAACTGATGCTCTTTTGATAGACTTTATTAAAATTTAAATGAGGGTAAAAATATGGATTAAAAAGAAATTATTTTCAAACATTAATTAAGTCTTTAACACCTGGAATTCGAAAATTCAATTTCATTGCAATTTATATGTGAATGTGATTATATGACTGCGTTGATAATGAAGCCGTCAGCAAACTGATGAAGTCAGATTTTGAACTATATAATGCTAGATCAGTGCTTCTCCACCGGTGGTCAGCAGAAATTTTCTTATGGTCCGTGGAAATATTCTGCAGTCCGCAAATATATAGAGCCGATTTAAAAATTCCAAGCAATAGTAATCATTCGAAACCCGTGTTACAAGTCTTGACATTGTATAATGTTCTTAAAATAGATCAAAGGTTTCGCATGGCAAAATTGTTTATGTTGTGGGAATGTTATATTTTAGGGGTATTTTAAGTAATGGAAGTCATCTACCGTTTTTATATGTATATCTATTATTATACGATTGTCTCTAGAACGTATCCCCCGTGCAGAACGATAATCGGTTGTACCTACAGTCAATCCTCTTTTTACACTGGGGACGCCTTCTTTGCAAATATTTTTTTAAATTTGTAACTTTTATCCATTCGAGCAGCGCCGGGCAAACCAGATCATATAAATATTTTTTATTCGTGCGATGATGGTCCGTAAAATTCTTCCTTCATTTTCAGTTGTCCGCGGGTGTAAAAACGTTAAGAAACCTAGAAGAAAGCTAGATAGCTTAAATAAAAAAATATGTATTTGTGTAAATAAACTGCTTTGGATAAACCTCTTTCAGTTTCTACACGAATCTATACAATACATTAGTTATTCAGCCGATTTTAAATCTATAATTAAGTTATCTTGAATTCAGAATTCACCAACCAATATTTTTAATGTGCATGGCTTAATTCAGTCTGATTTTTAAAAAATATCGAGTATTAAATTTATTACAAACGATTCAAGAAATTCCATAGTTTTTTAGTCCCGCTCGTTTTCGCTCTATAGTATCTAAAAATGTACCTGCTAAGGGTGCGAACCATTCGCCAGCGATTATCTTCATAATAAATCGTCGGTAAAAACGTCACACGATTCTAAATATTTCTCATAGTTGATTTTCATATTAAACGTCTGTTAGGGTTTAAAAACGAAGTTATAGACTTTGTTAAGTGTGCCTTATTTCAGTTTTTTTCGCATACATTATAAACTTTAGGAATGTGATTCCAATGTTGAATGCTCGACGCGATTAACAGTAGGACGGATGATGATGATGAGTGTAGTGCAGTTCAGTGTTGTTTTCATGTTCGTAGAGTGGCTACAGACTGATGGATCATGTCGGTTCAGATGATTTCAAATGTTGAATGCTGATGGATGATGATGATGTCGATAATGTAGTTCGGAGTGGGTGTTCACGCTCGGAGATGATGATCCTCTTTCTTTATTCTTCGCTGGTCATATTGTGTTTTCCATTTGATAATTCTCATGCTTGCAGACGGTGTTCTCTTAGAATCACATATTGTAATTCTGTCGTGTAAAGTGACTTGATATAAGTGTCTTTTTATGGAATCTTTTTCTCTTCAACACATATTATAAATTTCACTGACACGAGTTAATGCTCTGGCACAATACAAAACTTTCTATCAACATTGTATTGTACAAAATTTGATGTATCCTACAAGACTATTCCTTCCGGTATATTCAAAGAAAAGTGAAAATAATTCTTCAATTATAACTAATCACTATGAAATTAATACAGTATTTTGAATTTGAACATGAGCGTGACAGGCTTTAGTAAATAATAAAATGTTTCGTTTATTTTATCGATGTTTTTGAAAAGTTATGTTGATAACTTCAAAGTCGTACTTCACTGGTCAACGGTCACATGTACTTGAAATACTTTAAATTAAATCTTCATGCATTAGCATTCACTCAGTGGTGAACTTCTGGAGTGATAAGTCGATGAAACTGTCGACAAGAATCCAAACATATATTTATATATGTGGAATAATAGATTCTATTGAATATATACACTATTGACAATTTATTATTCAAATTTAATATGGCATCGGCAACTGGGGTTAGGGCTATAAAGAGCCTTGAAAAAATGCCCGGCCCTAAAGGAATTCCGTTCATTCGCACTGCACTGTCACTCGCTGGATCATCGTCCAGGTATATATTTGCTTAGTTTGTGCGTTTGAGTTTTGTTACATTGGAAAACAAAATAATAAAATAATCAATGACGCTGGCACGTATAAACATTTTTAGTTAACGATAACGGCCATGCATAATATAGAATTCTGTTGAAAGATGAATGATCTGTAGTAAATATGATTCTCAGTTAATAAATTTATCAAGTTTTATTTATTCGGTTGTTTAACTTTAGTCATTTTCACAATTACGTTGTTAAAATGAATTTTTATCCAAACCAAAAATGGACTCCAGATGGGCAGAGATTCCAGTTAAAAGGGCTTGTTTATGCGTTGCTTATAGGGGTGGATTCAGCGATGAGAATTGATGATATGGGTGCAATAGTATTCTGTATGTATGCAGTGGTGCAGCTACAAATATTGAGCCCCTTATTTAAAAATCACACAACGGTTCTATAAAATAATATTTCTCACTATCATCTTCGTTACAATTTTATTTTTCCTTATTTTCATGTATGTAAAATCTGTGCGATAAATTAGTCTTATAATTGATATAATATTAATGTTAAAATTTGGCTACACATATTATTTCTACAACGGTGCACTTTTCTCATTGAAGTAGGGCTCGAAATGGTATTTTTACAAACCAGAACGCTGAACAATTAAAAAAAAACTATTCTCACTAACTATTATCATCATTTCTCATGTATTTTTAGCTACAATTACGTAGAATTATAAATATTTTATGATAACGAGCTGGAACGGATTTCTTATATTTTTTACTCTCCGTGGATTTCACGAATGGGAGCGCCGCGCTGATATTCTTCGGGGGCATTTGAGCTCTGCATCAAAGAAAATAAAATAATCATGGGCGCACACAGGGGGGTGATCCAGTATGTCCGCACCGCCCCTAGGATTTGAAAATATTTTTATCTATCCCAAACACGATCAAAATATTGTGGTTTTACTAAGTTTTCATTGACTTTAGGTGCTGAAATCGTAGGTGATTCATTTCCGCGGATACTGTTTATTTGGCAACGTTAAAAAACTCTTAAGACACTCTGCCTCAAGAGCTTTGTAGTTTCCAAAACCTTTCCGTGAACAGCGAAGGGTTTTATGTGTAACTTGTTTTTTTTACTGTAATGTAATTTCTACTTATAATCGGTATCTTAATCAGGAGTGGAACTTATGATAAGACATAAAAGAAGCTTTAAAATGGGTAGATGTGGGATTATGAGTTAGACGTAGCAATTTGTTTCATTCATAAAAAACAATGAAAAATTTTTACCTGCAGCGCTTTTATTTTTCCAGATTGAAAAACTGTATTAAAAATTTCAGTCTGCGGTGTAGTTTTGACTCGTATGTGATGGTTTTTCTCATTTAGGAGTAGACTAAATTGGTTAAGGTTTTCTTCATTACACACAAAAAATTGACTCTGAATTTAATAAAAATCTGTCAGATGAACTGCCCCAAAAACAATCTGTGTCCACCCCTGATAATAATATATTGATTTTTTGAACTGAGATCCAGGGCTTCAAGTCCGGATGGGTCCAAATGCTTTGCATACGTTAGCGATAAGGTAGCTAGGCCACTGCTTGTAGAAACCTATGCGTAAATAATGTAAGCTGTCAATGTGTTTTAAATAAAGTCTCCACAAGCACATCGGCCGCCGTCATGAGCAGTATGGACCTATGTTCAAAGATTCGGTTGGTACGGTCAACGCGGTCTTCATATCAGATCCAAGCATTATGAGGAGAGTGCTTACAAAACTCGAAGGAAAATATCCAATACACATTTTACCCGAGCCTTGGATGATATACAACGAAATCTACAAATGCAAAAGGGGATTATTATTCATGGAAGGAGAGGAATGGTTACAAACAAGACGTTTAATGAATAAAATTCTACTAAAACCAAACACAGAAACGTGGATCGAGACCCCGATATCACTCGCAACGAATGATTTGGTAGTCAAATGGAAAGAAAGATGTCCACGTTCCGGTTTTTCTCCAAATTTGGATAAAGAACTGTACAGATTTTCCCTAAATGGTAAATATCATTGTCTGTTACATTATATTTTTTAATCGATTTATAAATATTGTTAATGTTTTTAAACATTTAATTTGCGCGCTCCCCTTCTAAAGCAGCCAATTTGTAACGCATTTCACAGCCTGTAAATTTGGAAGACTCCAGAAAATTATGGTTCATATTAATTATTCTCGATGGATTTCTTACAAAAACTGTACCGAAGAAAACAAAATAACACGATCGAATTTAAGAACCCCCTTATTGAGTAAATTTACACTGACATTAATGCTCGGCACCTTTATGCCAAACGTAATGATTTAAGTATTTGCCCTACTTATTTATGTAAAAAAACACGTGGCTTAGTAAAATTTCTCATCCCAAAAATGATAATCAATTGTTATTCAATTTAAAAATAAAATTAAATCGTAAGCCACCGTTTTTCTTACTCTAATAGATGCAATATCTTGGATCCCACATAAATAAAACACGTGTGAAAATTATGTTTGGTAGATAATTTTTTTATGTTGAAAAATACAAAAAAACCAAATTTGATGCAATAATGGGGAGTATTTTTGTTTCTTGTGAAATTTGTGTCGTGTGGAATACGAGGCAGTGTTTAATCATGCGGGATATTTTAATATATAATAATATTAAACTATAACGCACAATATTTATTGATTCTTTGTTCAACATACTGCAACTGTCTTTAGATGATCTAGTACCAATAATTTCGAACTTGCTTACCTACTGACAATCGTATAATTATATTATATTTGAATTGCAGTTATGTTTTCTGTAATGCTGGGATCATCATATTCATCATCAGCTCAGCATTTCGATGCACTGTTGGAATCATTTTCTGAAAACGTTCATAAAATATTTATGTACACTTCTCAAATGACCCTTTTGCCAGCAAAATTTTACAGCACACTGCAATTTTCATCTTGGAAAGGATTTGTCAATGCAGTCCACGATACGTTATTCTATGGTAGGACAGTAAACAATAAGTTATGAATTAACCATAAATAGTTATTTTTATATAAACAAAAGCAAAAACAGAGTCAACAAACAAGTCCATGTTTTTATCAAAATCTTACAAAAAATCATGCATATACCATAGCTCATTTGGCGTAATAATGATATACTTACAACAAAACACGATAAAAACATATAAATAAAAAGTTAAACTTTTCCGCATTTCATGGATGCCATGCGCAGAAACTGATGAATTCAATGTCGATATGTCCACTTTTATTTCGCTTATACTTATTTCAATTATCGTATGACTGCATAATAAAAAAGGTATTTGTTCTTAATTGGAAATACAATACGGTAGAAAAAATTAAATATCGATAAAACTAAACATTTAAGCTTCTATCAATATTGCAAATTGGCATTAGCGTATTTTGCTTTCAGACGCCTCATAAATTTGATTCAATGCAAATGAATCTTGGCCATCTCCAATGAATGATAGTTTGAGATAATTAGGAAAAACTTTAAAATTTTATATTCTCAACTAAATGTCAATGTTGAACGAAACTATGTTTTGTATAGCATCACGGAGAAGAGTTTAGAGAACTATGTTTAAAAAGAGCTTTTAATGAACTTGAAGGATTTGAGTATTTCTGCTCAATTTATATTTTTTACACAAAAATAAATAAATAAAATAATAGTTTTTTTAAATTTTCGGAGATCGCCACGCTTGATCTGCACTGTGTTATATCTATATCGATTGCCGTGGCCAAACGGTAACGTTCCAGGCTCCAAAATTCATTACAAATGGAAAATTGTACAGTATGTATATCGTCGTTGTTCTGGAAGAAGACACTACCTGAAAACTACTAGTTGTGAATTTTTCAAATGTTTGAAATGCTGTACCTTTTTCATTTAGTTTGTTTGTACAAAACTGTTTTTAAGTAAAAGTATAATAAATAAAAAGTGTACTCTTCCATACGGTAGAGTTAAAGAACATTTTAGTATAACTAACTCAATAAATCATTTTTTCGATTTAAGTGTTTTCTTCCAGTACAGCGATGATAAATACTATACATTGTGTTTTTAAACGATGCACAAGATGTTTACGATATTTTAATTCCCTCTAATGATGTAGCTCTCTCTACATCTCTAAATAACTATCGGAAAACGAGTAGTATTGTAGCTATATTTATTATATGATAAAAAGATGGAGCATGTGTAATTTTTATGGAGTTTATCTCAACAGAAGTTTTTCTACGAGAATTTTTTCAATTAATTTGTGGATTTCTATTGGTAGGTATGAGTGTTTGTGAAGTATAGAATTCCCTCCGAATTATCCGATCTAGTTCTATCATGGCCCTATCCTTCTATCCCTACTCTCTTCGAAAAAGAGAGATTTAGCAGCAGAGTAACTAGCAGTTCTCGTAGAAAAATCTTTGTTGAGATTACTCCGTCAGGATATATAGTCATATGCTCCATTTAAGTAACGTACATGGTACCAATATTATATTTTCTGTCGAAAGGTCAAAAAATGGTTGATCAAATATACAAATTGGAAAACATCGGCGACGGGTTGATTTCGAAAATGATTTCTGAGCAGATAAGAAAAGAAGATATTACGAGAATAATCATTGATTTTATTATTGCAGCTGGTGATACGGTAACAAGATGTTTTTCGTATTTATCATTAATTTACTAACAATATCGCAAGTTCGAGATGTCATAAGATATATGAATTTGTTACATAGCGTTTACATCTTAGGCGTGTTTATTGAAAATATTATGAAATGATATCAAATATTGAATTATTAATATAAATGTCTCTAATTGTGATCACTTCTAATCCCAAATATCTCATTAATAATATCTAAATGGTCAAATGAAATCATACATTGGAAAACATTTGCATTGGTTATTCATTCAATCAAAAAAAAAACAATTGTTGCGATATTATTAGAATTCCTTGTAAAATAAAAATAAGTATTTAAAACTGAATTAATGTGGATTATATATAAATTAGTTTTAAAGTCCCTATGATTCGGAAGTCCCAAGGACGCGCCTTATGCGCTTGTGTGGTAATCCGCCACTGCTTGCGAGTTTAAGCTAACTTCATATTCGGAGTAAAAACAATTAACGACTCAGCAGCCTTGATTGCAATTAATTATACTATTTATATCGTGATAATTAATAACATTTGCATGAAAATATAACATTGGGTCTGAAAAAACATAATCTTATCGTATTATTTGTTTATATGAAAATTTCAGACCGCATTCACTAGTCAGTGGGCATTATACCATTTATCCAAAGACCAAGAACTGTTTCAAGACTTGCAATCAACTTTAGACAATAATGGAAATGCGCAATCTCAAATAAAAGGTATAATTAAGGAAACAATGAGATTGTATCCTGCAGCTGCGTTTATTACAAGAGTTGTCTCGGCAGATTGTGAACTTGATGGCTATGAAATTCCTGCTGGGGTAAGATTTGATTTACATTTTATTATATACCAGTCTTGTCACGTTAAAGATAATAATTGAATTAGGTAATAATATAATATAATGAATATTGTTTTTTAAATATAGTGTCTTTCCACCAAGAATTGACAGTTAATACCGTAAAAGCAATATTACTTTACTCCTATTATGGCCAGCGAAGATAAGTCAGCTATGATACTATATTATACTACATTTAAATAGAGGGTTCAAAGATTTTGTGACGAAATGTGACGATTGGGCTAGGGACGCGGGTCAAAAATTACTAAAATCATGTGTCATAATGTATGAACGGTCTCCTTTTTATCCCACCACCTAATTATTCACTTTTTTCGTCCTCCTTTTAAATTAAGGTGAGTGAATTATTCTCATCTAAGTCTCATGTTTAGCAGTAGGAAGGTAAGTATATTTTTCAATAGTTAAATAACAAACTAACGCTGTGTCGAAATACGAAACCGATGCTATAACCATAGACGTCATTACCGTATTACCATAGACACAGACACAATTTTTATTATTGACAGTTTGAATATTTTTAGGTTATGTTTAAGTGCTTGACAGTACAATGACCGTTTCGTTGGTAGTGAAAACGTTGAGAACTAAATTTAATTATAAATACTATGGAGTCGTTAATGTATGCAGCGAATATTTATACAGAAGTGACGAATATAACAATATAACTCCAAAATATGCTCCCATAAGACCTGTCAATGATGATTTGCGTGTATTTTCCCAGTCACGCTCGATTTTCTCTCACAACTTAAACAAATCCATGCGACGAGATGGCATCTCAATTCAGCAATCGAGAAACTTATCAATGCAGTCTATCGCAGAATCCCAAATGAGTATTTACAGATCTATTTCGGAGAGCTCAATAGTAGGACAATGTCAGGAGTTCCTTATCGAATTTCATGATACCACAGGATTACCGTGGTGGGGAAGCATAATCCTATCAACCATCCTCGTAAGGACTGTTATAACTGTGCCGCTAGCAATTTACCAGAATTACATCATCGCAAAAGTGGAGAATATATCCATTGAAATGCCTGAAATTGCTAAAGAATTACATATGGAGACAGTCGCTGCAAAGAAAATGTTTGATTGGACCGATAAGCAAGCGACGGTGATGTTTAGGAGATCATTAAAAAAACAGTATAATCTTTTAATTGTTCGTGATAATTGTCACCCCTTTAAAGCATCTATTTTACTTTGGTTCCAAATCCCCTTGTGGGTGTCACTATCTTTTGCACTGAGAAATATAGTCTATATGCGGCCAAACTTTGATATCGATGCGCAGCTTAGATTCACTGAATTGACGGTGGGAGGATTCGGGTGGATACCTAATTTGACTGAAGCAGACCACTCCTTAATATTACCCGTGTCATTAGGTCTTTTAAATCTTGCTATAGTGGAAATGCAGACAATGACAAAGCTGAGGACCAAAACGAAGTTTCAAACATACTTGACAAATTTCTTCAGAGTGTTTTCAATAGCAATGATACCTATATCTGCAATGGTTCCATCATGCATGTGCTTGTACTGGGTGACGTCCAGCACTTATGGGTTGACCCAGAATTTGATATTGTTGTCGCCTAAATTGAGAAGAAAGTGTGAAATACCAATTACAGCGAGTGAACTGGAGAATCCTTACAGACATATGCAGTCAGAGATGAAACGAAGATTAAGTTTTCTCCAATTTTTTAAAATAAAACCTAATTGATAAAATATTTGAGGTAGTTAGATTTAGTTAATAGGTAAAATAATTTATTAAATAAATAATACAAAAATACACTCTCTTTTAATTGTTTAACTTAAGTTCCTGATGTTTAGTGAGATGTAAAAGACAAGAATGAATTTAATTAAATAGAGCAATTGACTCTCCACGTCTGGTATATATTTAAGTTCGGTATTTTGTCGCATCAATTAATAAAACAGATTTCGATTGGTATCTTTGAACGTGCATAATAACCCTTTACTTTAAAAAATACAGGAAGGTTCATATGAGATTAACAACATTACATTTCAGACTGTGATCATTCTCTCAATGTACACAGCAAGCCGCGATTCCAGTCATTTTCCTAACCCTCTGAATTTTTCTCCGAAGAGATGGGATAAAGTGGAAGGGAATAATTTCCAAGAAGTTGTTTGCCCTCATGCCACCATGCCGTTTGCGATGGGAGCAAGGTCGTGTGTTGGCCGCAAAATTGCTATGCTACAAATGAAGGAGACTATATCTCAGGTAATGACGCCACATACAGTATTATGGTAATCATAAAAAATAATATTCATGGTTTAAGTCATTTATGAACATTTTAGTCAATATTGAGCTAATTATATAGTTTGAATCACTTTGTTCACTTCTCTATGGCCTGCACTTTCCTTAATGCATTCTCCAGTAGAATAATTATGGCCACATTATTTTTTCAGATTACAAGAAATTTCAATTTAAAATTGCTGAATGAAAAACCAGTAGAAGATGAAATGCAAATGATAATAAAGCCAAAAGATCCTATACGAATATTTCTAACACAAAGGAAGTAAACCTGATGAGAATTTTATTTAAAATAATCACTGTGATGCTAGTTGGATTTTTTAGCATTTTAAGAGATTTTAATCTTATTTTATTACCCTAATTTAAATAATTTGAGATATCAACTGAGAGTGCTTGATAGAATTTCAATATTAAATATGAATTGTTGTTTTCTCAAATCTACCAATTTAAGTGCTTAGGCTTTTAATATACAGTTTAAGCTGATGTTTGGCAAAATTCCTTCAATAAAGACACGTGGCATGATTATATGGAATCGGTATAGTATTTATAGTTGAATAATTGTTTCATTTATCGCTTAAGAAGTAAAAAATCTCAACAATTCAAATTTGATATTGAAATTCCATCAAGCACCGTCAGTCGATATCTTAAATTATATAAATCGTAATTTTTAAATTTTTGTATCCAACATGGGTTGTATTCTAAAGTAGTTTTTAGTTGTGTTTGTGATCAAAATGCGTTTTAAATAAAATTTACGACTCATTTAGATTCCTATGCCATGTATGCATAATGTAAATAATGAATAAAACATTATTTTTATGCTGATTTCATGAATTGTTTTGGTGATAAATAATTCATTTCAGAGATTTATTCTGCTTTTAAAAAGCTGTTTTTATTTGTGTATGTCTAACCATTTTATGTTACCTTTGGTTTATCTTTTAAAATACGATTTTTATATGCGATTGAAACGAGCAATAAATTTTATTTGTGAAGTGGTAGCAATATGAATATTAGCAGGTTATTTTTTAATATCTTTTATCGAATCTTCTGTGATAAATTTTTTTGATGGAATATTGATTTGAAAGCGATTTATAGCTAATTAAACTTTAATTGTGAAAGTATTTTAATGGTAACAATGAGTTACAATATTTTTGTACATATAATTAAAATCAATGTGATAATTATTGTATTTTGCAAATGTCATTATGAATTATTAAAATTTATTCAAACAAGTGGATTGCAATAACTGATTGTTGTAAGGGAGCATTATTGAATCATTTTACATTTTTTTTAATATCCAATATCTTTTGGAAGTGTCAATTATGTCTGTTTATTATAAGTATTATTGAAATAAAGGAAGAACTGCAGTATACCGTAGTCATAGGTTTTTTTTCAAATTATCCAAATATTAATATTTGACAAAAGAGGTAACTTGCGTTCACACATATTTTGTCGTCATGCCATCGTCCGAACTAGACATTCTGAAGGCGTTTTTGTTGTCTGGGGACACGAGATAAAAAAAATCAGGTTCTGGAAATTCCCGAGAATTAAGACCATAGTCTCTTTCAATTTTGTTCAACTAAAAAAAAATCATTTTGTTGAATAGTTGTATGTATCACCATTATTATTTAGTTAAAATTAATTTAATGGTCAATAATAAATGGTAGAATTTTTTCTAAAGACGGCATTTGCTGTCAAATGTCAGCTAATAGAATGATATAACGAAATGTATTCAATAGCTGCTAACAATAAAACCAAGGCATATTGTAAAGTTTGCGTGTGCCTTTTGCTCGCTCGCTCACCTACCCATTACAATGAACGTGACAGAGAAAACTTGCTGTACTTTAATTACATATGGTGCAGGGCTGGGATTTCCAGGTGCGTTATTATCTAGTCTTAATGGTTAAATTAATTTCAAGCACAAACATCAATTTTACGACATATAATTATCATTGTATCCTGTTTGAATAAAATACAACCAAAATATAAACAAATAATGTAATGGTGGAAGTGATTTTACTCAGATTTTTTCCGTAAGTAGGTTGTTATTTCACAATCAATTACAAAGGAAAGGTGTTGAAAAATGGTAACGTTACTTCATTATCAACAATAATTGGTAGCATTTCTAACTGAGATTTTAAAAAACATAATAGTTAAAGGGTTGAACATTATTTCACCATTCAGTGTAACCGATTTTTATCGATAAGTGTTTGGTGAAAGTGTCGTTTCATTCCGTGCATGAGATTTCATTTGTTTTACATACTGAGGGTACATTGAGCTAATTCCTTTTGTATGAGTTGACAAAATGTTTCTAAGCTTTGGGTTCCATCCATTATTCTATTGTGGGCTTAACTAGTAAATTTTTAAAGTGTACAAACAATCAAAATATGTTGAGTCTCAAGTTATGTTGTTTAATGCCACAGGAATACAGCAAGGGTGAGGCATAGAATTTCGGGTTGCCTCAACACTAACTAAGTCACATTTATACTGCCACCCTAAGTGAAAAAAGATGAGTGTATTGTAGTAAAGGTAGTATATTAAATATCAGTCAGGAAAATTGCGAGAAAACGAACTCTTTGGTACATTTTAAAAATTTTAATAGAATTGTTATATTCAATAAATTGCAAATTCTGTCACAATCACTTTCTTGAAAATACTTTTTTCTAAGATTTTGTCTCAGACATCAAATCTCGATAACCTACAATAAACCTTGATGTCGTCACGGCGTAAAGCAAATAAAAGCATTTCTGTAAAACAGGTGTCAACTCTTTGCTAGACAGGCTTGAAAACTTTACTATTTCCATTCAAATGAAAGTGCAATAGTGTAAACAAATACTTTGAAACTGCAGTTATTATAAGAAAAAAAAATATTTCGATGTTTCATATTTTTTAGGTGACGGAAGACGATTAACGATTTTTGCGAAATGAGAGAAAAACCTACTCACTCGCCTTAATAACCGTTGCTAAAATATCAGTTTTGGAATTTATTGAAGTTTCAGTTCTAGGTTCTCAGGTTGAGTATGGCAACATTCCTAACGCAACGGTTGCTCCCTTACTAGCGGCCAAGTTAAATTGGTACATCCATAGTATAGTGAACACAAATTAATTGTGATTAGTAAAATGCATATATTTTACATATACGAATAAAGTAAGACAAAATTTTAATATAATTATGCACATTTTTATTAAATCACTATATAAAATATATAAATTAATTTACTGTTACATAAACGTACAACAAGTAAGTATATTAGGGCAGGGAAAATGTCTCGTTTTTTAAGTTGAATAAATATTATCAAATATATGTATAAATTCTGGCAATATTATAAAATATACAGTGACGTGAGAGGTGATGTTTCATCAGACGTTGTGTTCAGTATGCAATGTCCAGTGATTTTTTTGTATAATGTGGATATGATCTGCAGCTCGATTGTCATTTCATGATAAAGTGAAAGTGAAAGCTACATGAAGCATCTAAAAGCAAAACCCGATAGAGTCTTTAATTGGAAATACAATGCGGTAGAAAAAATGTAAAAAAGTGTGAAACACAAAAACATCATTATTTACCAGGGCTGCGGAGACAGAGTCGTGGAGTCGCTCTGTTTTGACCCGACTCCGACTACTTTTTCAATAAGGTGCACTTTTGCATTTCTGCGTGTATTATTATACGGCTTACAATTAAATGCACTTTTGTTTAGATCATATTCACTTTCATAAAAATAGTTTTCACTTATAACAAATAAATTCCACAAAAAATAAATTCATTCACTAAAAATAAAGTGGTCCGACATAATAAAATACATTTTAACAGTAAAGAAATATATTACAATTACGAAAAAATATTTTCACATAGATAAAATAGTTTTCACTCAATATAAATACTCACACTTTGAAATCGATAGTTGCACAAAGCTGTAATGAAATGTCACTTATTCTTCTACCCTATTGTCTTTGCTCCACGCATAAAAATACATTATACAAACCAAACCAGACCAGCCCTAACATAACCTACTACAACTTAACTCACTTTGTTAAAAGAATCCGTGACTAAGTGGAAACTATCAAAGTTTGAGTGTACTAAGTTAATACTATCTAAGCCAAAGTGCAAACTATCGAAATAAAAGTTCAAGTGTGCCAAGTGAATACTATGTAACACAAAGTGAAAACTATCGAAATAAGAGTTCAAGTGTACCAAAGTGCAATTATTTATAACCCTTATTTATGATTATAACATCTTCTTGTTCTGCAATATACATATATATGTGTGTATTACATGTATAATATGAAAAATTCGGCTATTTGCCGGATTGGTTGGTTGGTGTTTAATTTGAAGACCAATTACAAATAAATATTAAAGGTAGGAAAAAATCTGACAAAATTAAACTTTTTTTAATCGTAATCTGAGTCGGGTTCTTGGTTAATGTCGGAGTTGAGTCGCGTTTTTTTTGGACGACTCCACACCCGTTATTTACTACTAACATTGCAAAGTGGATATATCAGTGTTTGCTTTTAGATGCTTCACATAGTAGAACATAGATATCGCTAAGCCAATATCTTTCCGGTTTTGGGCCAAAGTCAAACTACTTTACGGTATGTTTTTTAACAGAAAAGATATTTCAAGGATGAGTGAAAACGTTCAACTTTAAGACATTAATTGTTCGTTTATTAAGTGTCGAGAAAGCAACTGTTCAGTTTAAACAAAAAAGTTCAGTGATATATTTTAAATTTTTTATTCGCGAGTGTTTTAAGTGAGTTAATTGGCCCACTTTTTAAGCACACCAATGGAAACCTATCTACTCAATTCAGTAAATGGATAGTGGAATAATATTATAAGGAATGCTTTAATCAACTGAGATGTTTTTCGAAATTCTAGTTTGTTAGATTTTATCAATTACACAAACTTATTTCTCACCGTTTCAAAATTTGAATCATTTCATTCATCCTGAAACTAATATCTCAAGTTTCTTCATTCTAATGATCAATTAAAATTTGTCAATTGAAAAAAAATACTCTATCCCATATGACTTTGAAGTATGTCAAAGGCGATCAAAAATCACACAACTGTGACTACCGAATAAATGATTTCAATCCTTGTGAAATATTCATTAGCAGTGACATCTGTGGGCAAACTTTGATAGTAAAATCATTCAAACACATTTTTCAACCATGTCTGCTTGCAATGTAGAGTATATGGACGCCTAACGTAACATCTTAACACAGGAACTAGTTTTTATTTGTGTAAGTGTAAGCATAGAAGGATGGGGCAAGAACAGGGCTGGTAGTTAGCTATTCCCTCTCGCTATGTCCCGTTTTTAGGATTGGATACGTGGGAAGGAATACATATACTCCATAGACATCCATGCCTTCGAATATAAATCCATAAATGAATTGAATTGATAAAACATCAACTAAAACTGTAACTGATAAACTGGTTTACAAAAAACGACCGGTTTACCTATTAATCATTGGGTATTATGTATTTATTGTTTGGCTTTAACACTAACTGGTAATTTACAAATATCAGCTTTACGTTTGTGAAATAAAACCACTATAAAATATGATTAGCAACATTACATGTTATTTTATACAATTTTCAAACTGAACAATGTCACGTGTACGGACAGAAGGAAGTGACAATATTATTTACGTCGTCCAACCACTGTTCTTTATATTTTGTGTCCATAATAGATGAAATAACCCTAACTCGTTGATTATCACTCATTTGCCCAGCCAAAATATATGCGACGGATTCGGCGCACAGCAATCCCATGCCTTCTTCCAACGACCAGATGTATATCTCGTCGGCGCTGACAGACTCCAGCCTGAACTGAATGATTGCGCAGAACAGTTGGTCTTTTAATTTATCCATGAGGAATCTATCGGCCAGGAGTAGAGTCTCTAACGCCGTTGCGACAAGTTCGGGAAAAGGAAAAGTCTCCACTGTACCGGTCTGATTATTTATACCGCAGTGCATCAGCGTTAATAAATATTCTAAGCCAAATTTTGTAACTTTTTTAATCCTCACACTCTTTTCGTGGGACTCTTTAAACGCTCCAGTAAACATGGCGTTAAATACTTCAGACTGCTGACACAAGAATTGCTTATTGGCTAAGACGGTCGAAGAATCGTCCAATTGAAATTGCACTATATCTTCGGGCGCTACTCCTTCGAATGCCGGATCGTACGAGAGAAATATGTGATCTTTGAAATTCTTATTTAAAGTCTTTGGATCTTTAATTTTCAACACTATCGCTATTTGGGATAGAGTAGGAATGCAGCATTCTAATGATTCCTGGAAAGTCGTCAACACTGTAAAGAAAAGCTCTAATGCTTTGCAATTGATGAGCAGTTTTTTCAAAGGCTTTTTTGATCTGAAATGAAAAAAAAACAATATACAAATTATTAGGCATGTATCAAATATACCTCAGATGAAAGATATGCTCATATTATTTCGTTTAACAATTACCCTTTGTTAAGTTTATATGCCAATCTGTCATAGTTAATATCATTTATAACAAGTAAGAAGAAAATAGCACAAACAAAGAGCTCACTTTTCGCTTAAAATAGCTGAAGCCACATTTCAGTCAATGTGGACTGTCAGGCATGCACAGGTCTAAATAGTTAAAACCAAGTGCCATTTGTTTAACGCTTGCATTCTAAGAGTACCGTTTTACGGTAGAAAATCATGGCACCTGATAAAGATTCAGAAAAAACCTTTATATGAGCTCTTGAGAGTAGATGTTTGCGAATAGATAAACTTTGTCATAGTTACCCAATTATTGATCTATCACTATAACTTGGCCACTGGCAAGAGTTTGAACTAAGGTAATATAGAGCTTGTAGCTGTCAAATGTAAGCTCACAAGTGTCATAAAAGTTATATTTTTAGTCCGTGAAAATAAATACAACATGCAATGTTATTGATTGAATTGGTATTTACTTGGTAGAACTCCATTATAATAGAATAGAATAGAATAACATAGTATTCAGTCCCACATAATTTTATTAGGTAGTTGATAGCTATTTTGGCTTGACACCATCGTCAGAACTATCTTAGATCTAAATACTTAGTTATTTTATCCTATTATATGCAATGTTGTTTCGAAAACAAGTGATTTTTCCAATCAATAACGCTGCAGATTTGTTTAAATAGCAACATAAAAGGATATGAAGTCATTCATAATGCAGGCTCAAATTACCTGATAATATATGGTAGAGTGATCGCCAATGTTTGCCTAATTGAAGAGTCTCCCTTCAAGAGCTGATAGCTAATCTCTCCGACACCATAATCCGACTCCGCTATCATTGTCATTTGAGATATAAGTCTTGTTGATAAAATCTTCAGCTGAAAATAATAAATTTCAATTACAATTGATTCGGGTCACTAACTCGACTAACTGGGTAAGACATGTAGTTAACAATTTTGTTGATAAATGGAAAAATCCAGTACCTGGGAACATTGCGAGCATTCCAAGTGTTGAGGTTCGAGCATCTTGTGGAAATGCAAAACTACACGGTGTTTTAACAGTCTTATTATATGGGTGGGATTGCTAAAACAAAATCAAAAAAATATTACAGTTGAAGAAATTGGGACTCAGTTTTCAGATTTTTATTGTAATTAAAAATTAACAAAGTGTTAGTTACACATGAATTATAAAATATAGTTGATGACTATGGCGTGATGCTAAAATATTTTATCTGCCCTTCTCCATCCACCACTATGTTCCCATCTCTGAATCTAAGTTACTGGTTTATTCTTTTCTTTAACCAGGATCATCCCATGAGCAACCTAAGACTTGCGGCTTGCATTTATGCGTGGAGGAAATCCACCATCAAGCCGACATGGCCGATTGGTCCAATTGAGGGTTGCACAGCTTTCGCCTTTCTGCATTCATTAAATGACACTCCCATAAGATGTGTCCAGCATCCGTGATGAAATATTAAAAGGCAACAAATAAAATGGTCACAATTTAAATCAAGTCAGAATTCGAATCAACTTTTGGTCAGAATAAAATTCAATTTTTGATGAGAATAAAAATATGAACGGTCTGATTTAAATTATTATACAGTCAGAATAAAAGGTTAGGTTAGAAATACTGACCATAAATTGTTTATTCTGACCCATATATTATGACCATTTAATATAAATTCTGACCAATGTATTAAAAATGGATACTTTAAAATATTTCTGTTAAAAATGTTTGTCGGAAGTTAACGGGATATTTTGTTTCTATTAACAATATTTGCTGAACGCAATTTGGACCATATGGTCTTCTAATAGAGCTTCTCAATAGAAGTATTTCTTTAAAAAGAAATGTTTGTTATTCAGTCGATCAACTTCAATTTTTTCGGATAGGGTAAGCATAGAAGAATCGGGGTTAGGAAATGAGGTAATCGCTATGCCCTGTTTTTAGAATGAGATGGGTGGGAATGAATGTAAATATGACATCTCACAAAAGTATAAAATCGCAAATTAAAATTGCTTACCTAATTATTCTAACCAATATTCTAGCGGCCCTGTTGAGTGGGTGTTTGGACTTTTGCACATAATCGAGAAGACTGTTCAAGAGATTATGTGACGTAAGCCTCTCAACTCTTGAATTATAATGAGAAACTCGGGACAGTAAAACTAGGAGAGATCGTGCTCTGTGCGATCGTGTCTGGTATGCCGAAGTGTCTTCTGCAAAGGAAAAATACAATTTATTTAATAATTGAACGATGTGTTATACCAAAGTAACCTAAAGTTACAAGCAGTGTTATAAGAAAATTTGCAATTTATGAGTAGTCCTAGGAGTCCCAGTCTCTGCCAACAAATTGTATGGCAGTTGTATGAAGATCGTTTTTCAACTCGGTTTTTTCGTCGAATATAACATATATTTGAAAAGATTTCTTATGAGTTTATTCTTCTTTACAATAATCATTATATAATTTACGATTCATCGAAAACCAACATATAACTAAATCGTCACAATAAATTGTATCGTGCAGTTGTCATAATATATGTAGTGAATGGCACGAAATGCGATGTGTGGCAGGGTAGATCTATTAGAATCGTAATTTATCCCAAAATACACACTTTGAATTGTCGATTAATAACAATCATTGATTAGGACTAGGCTTTATAATTATACTCTTTCAAAGTAAGTAAACAACTTTATTCCTAATATGAAATTAAAATTGATAACTTAATTATTCCACTGGCAGTGTAACTAGATGTAACGCATTTTGCTTCTTTAAGAAGCATCTTCAGACTAACTATATCGAACCATAACTAACTATATATCACCTCCAAACATTAGTAATTAATTTATAATTAGTACTATTATCGTCTGAGTCTACCCCTTCCCCACGTTCAGTATAAGGAAACAAACCCACTCTACTCTTCATTTTTAATTAAGATGCTTCTTAAAGAAGTGAAATGCGTTACATTTAGTAACACAACCAGTGGAATAACTAAGTTATAAACCTTAATTTAATATTAAAACACCAAAGTTACGGCCGAATCTGTCGAACATATCTTTATTCCTACTAACATTAAAGATATTACATTTAATTACCCACTATTTCACATTATTAAAATATGCTAGAATTCATCGTAATTAGCCCAAAATATTGATTTCATGACTCCGCAGTAAATGTAACGGACCACTCGTCCGCAAAAATACCTGCTGACGGGCCATACAGCATGGCTTGTAATTATAGGGGGCTTTGGTTATACAGAAAATTTTCTTGTGTGAAATATGTGCTTGATAAACAAATGATTGACTCTTTACTATTCCTACTATCGTTTCTGATCCATTAACCTAAATGATCTGAAACCAGGTGGAGATTTTTATTGTGGCATGAATGACATTTCCGGTTAGACCAAAAAATAAATATAGAAATATATTTCGTATTTTATTGTAACTTTTCACATTAAAAATAAATTATCTAAAGCATCAAGCAAAAGTCCAGTTGCAAGAAAACAAATTGAATTAGATTAAAAATAAAAAGAACTGTCTTTTTATGGACAAGAATGTTTTCACTCTACCTGGCTGAAGTTCTTGTACGGTATATGCTTCTTCATCCATGATGAGATCTTCGAGGTCGTTGACCATTTGACTCGCGTTGAAGTCTGATTGCATGTCGTTGCACGACTGTACCGATTGATGCTGCGGAGACTCTTCCACATCGCTGCAGATCGGCGAGTAGCGGCCAGATTTTTCCGAATCAGACGAATCTGTCACATAACATACTAAATAAAATCATGCTAAAAGCGATGAATCTGCGATTTAAAATTTGGAGGAGAAGGAAAGCAGAAGAAAAACGTGGAGATAAGTTTTAAGATAATAATATGGCTCCTGTAAAATAATATATCATTTGTGACTAATACCTTTCTTCCTTCTGTTTACTGATATAAAGACCATGTTATGGGTGTAATTGCTTCAAAACAAAATGTGCCTACAATACTGTAAATAGCTTACAATATATTCCGAATCAATAGCTGAAGCTTTCTAAATAGAGCATCAGTATGCAACGTTAATCTTATGGTTAATATGTTTTTAACAGTTTTCGGCGAATAAGATTGCTCTTAGGGGCAGTCCATAAATGATATCACACAATTATAGCCATTTTTTGACCCCCATTCCACAATTGTAACATTTTGTCACAAAATCTTTAACCCACTATTTAAAGACTTCACATCTTTGAAACCCTCTCCTCTAAAGTGTATGCCTAAATGCGAAGTTTGTGATAAATGATTGATTTTATTCTCAATACAGGATGTATTTGTATTATATTGGTTATTTGGTTGTCTCATTTCCAACCAAATAATGTATAATAATGTTTCCGTCCATATAATGAGCGTGACAACATCATCAGGACGACCCCTAACCAAGTAAGAAAAATAGTATTTTATATTTTTGGATTTGGTTATTCATGGTTATATTTTGCGATAGTCCGACAAAACAATTTTACCTTCATCGAAATTGGTAGTGCTGTGTGGTGAATAGCAGCTGTAGCTCTGGGAGCTCCCTGGACTCCATTGACTAGCATTCCAGTAAGCCGACGAGGAACCGCTTCCTTCAGTTCCCATGCTGCCCGTAGAACTGGGACTCCAATCATTTCTCACATGAATGGCGGGCTTACTATTATTAGTGTTCTTCGTCCCAAATCCCGGGTATGAATATTTAGTACTGCGAGTTTTCATACGGTATTCAGGGCTCATGGCAAACGAATTGCTGCAGGAGTATCCCGACTGAGGACTCAGGTTCGGGCTTTGCTGATGCTGTTGGGCACTGTTCGGAGATGGCCATTCAGGAGATTTCATTTCATACGATACTCCCGACGGACTCCAATCGTATTTGGCCATTTTTTCAAGATTTAAGCTCTGAAAGTAATTGTAGAGGTATGATATATGTATTTATATATACACTTACATAATTATTTTAGGGCAGTTGTGCCTTAAATATTATTTCATGGGCTTTGAAACATAGTATGTATTTGTGTTTTAACCCAATGAGTTCTAAATTGTTTTGAACAAATATTTTGTAAAAATTTGAGTAAAAATCATATCTATGCATCTTCAATGTTTAAATAATTATGTATTTTGTGATAAATTTGTAACAGGTTAAGTCATTCAAACAAATTGGTTGTTAAATGATACAAAAGAATAAGAATGGCAATCTTGTCAATTTGACGCGGTTATGGATCAAGGGTGTCCAAACCGCGGCCCAGAACATAAAGTAATGTGGCCCAAAAAATCATCACCATTGTGTTATATCTTCCACTTCATTTTCGATTGATATGACTTTATTACCTCTAAATAGACGAATGTAATACATAGATTTGTGATCGGATAATGAGCGCAATTTGTAAGACCTATCTTTGAAGGTAAGAATATCCTACTCCCAGTTTATTTATGAGAAATTACTGTCAAAATATCTCATTAGTTTCGTGTTGCGGTGATGACATATTTGACTCAAAGTTAATTTCAAAGTAAAAAATATGTGCAAATATACGAAATTTTATTGTATATAATAATTATTCTCTGTATTATGTTTTATGTGTATCAATTATTTTCAACCTAGGTGATATTTGTTCATTTAACGTAGAATGTTCATGTCTGAATAAAGTAAATACTTATTATTGACAAAATGTATAAAATTTTAATTTGCTTTCTTTTTAAACAGTTACCATAAAAATAATGTTTTTTGCTAATGGTATTCAGTAGTTTTTATATGCAGATCAGGCTGGTAAAACTGTATGTGCAAAAACATATACTGACTCTTCGCAAAATATCAAGGTAATCAAGAAATACTGAATATTTTTTTCTATAACCATACAAAATCATACTGAATACTGTAAAGTCTTAGTTAACAGAAAAAACCTTTTCCTGACAAGTACCTTAGGAATACCAGATGAAGTCTTTCTTTTCTTGGAACAACTACTGGTCTTGCACATTTCCTCGACACTTTCATTGTCACTTTCATACGAATCGTTAAATCCAATGATCATGTTGTCCCTCTCTATAACTATTCGTGTGTCAGAATTTTCCGTCTCGAATTCACTCGATACGTCTAACGATAAGGATGTCTTTTTTGGCTTCTCTTTGGCTGGAGACCGGGAAGAGCTCTTTTGTTTAAAGCAATCGTTTGTTTCACCTGGAAAGAGTAACACTTATTATTGTAATGTGTGTACAATAGGGCCACACAATAGGGCCACATTATTCAGACAATATGTGAAACTGATATCATACCAGGAGTATTTTTTGATTTCGGTTTGGGTTTAATTTTGTTGGCATGTTCGTGTTCACATTTCATTGTCTTAACGTACTCCATTAATTGAATTTCAATGACATCTATCAACCCTTCGTTCATGAGAAGTTGAAAACCTGAAACAAAATCGGGCAGGTAACATATTGCTGTTTAGACACCACTCCGATGGCAATGTTTTCACCATCAAGGTATATTTTTATTCACTTATCATTTTATTTAGATCCAACATCAATTATTGAAGAATCAAAATAACAATACAAAGATTTAATTTATATAATTTCAACAACAAAAATCATACTGGCAACATAGCTGTCAAAACCATTTATAATGCTATTATAATACGGGAATCTAGGTGCCATTTTTGAGACACATGACAACTCCGACATTAATATATCTAATCCATTAGCAATTTGCCGTAATACTAAATATTTTTAATTAATTTTAGTAATTTTGTTAACTGTAAGAAAAGTATGTGACTGTAGATAACAGTATGTATGTACACGAGGAGTGTATATTACATAAGGCACCTAAAGGCAAAAACTACTTTGCAATGTTAGTAGTAAACAACGTTTTTGTGTTTCACACTCAAAATTGAGTCCATATGTGGAAAAATAGCTTCAGTCGATTTTTTCTGAACACATTTATCCGGTAAAATTTTTTTGCTTAATAAATGGTGTTCTCAATAAAACTATCTTCAGGACTTTTTTTTTCCACATATGGGCTCAATTATCAGTTTTACCGATAGTTTACTTTTCCATCGTATTGTATTTCCAATTGAGAAAGATTACCTATTTTTACTAGCCAGACAGACGCCACTTGCAATATATATAAGAAAAATAGAATTGTCAGTTATGTATAGTAATTTCAATTACCTAAATCATCAAATACAAATAGAAGGAGTCCGTGTAGGGCATGGGAATGTCTAGCCAGGGCGGTGTTATCCTTAGCGACTGCCAAGAGCAATGATAGTCCTCCGCATTCACGAATCTTTGCCCTGTTTACAGACTCTCTGCACAACAAGCATAGAGCTCTGATCCACGACTCCGGCCAGTCTATAGATTAAAAAAAATGAAGTAGAAAAAATCTTGCTGTACGATTTGATTACGAAAGGATTAAACATAAGACAATGGTTAGTAAATAAAAAAAAATCCTGTAGCACTAGTTTGAGTGTTTCTGGTATATGCCAGAAACAGCAATCATGCAATAATTCTGTTGTTTTCCGCAAGCATATGCTAAATATCTGAAAGAGAAAAGTTTTTTTTAATCATGACAACTATCAATGTAGAGCATATGGACTCCTAATGGACTTATCTCAACAGAAGTTTTTTTTTTACAAAAACTGCTTGTTACCAGTTGCTCAACTGTTGCCCTAGCCCTACTCTCTTCCAATAGCAGAGATTGAGCAGCTGAGTAACAAGCGGTTCTCGTAAACAACCTGTTGTTGAGATAAGCTTCATTAGGTGTCCATATGCTCCACATTGAATTTTTTTTATTTAGCTTGACAGTTAATTAAAGTTAATCAGAGAAAATTGAAATTCTGCTTTTAGATCTTTTTCATGTAATCAAAAAGAAATGGTCAGTGATGGGTTAAGCCAACAAACAAACGAAATTTTAAAATATACTATTGTGTACATTGTTTTACATGCAATGAAATTTTTGAAATAAGGGCTAATTTACAATTAAATTCATTTTAATGCAGAAGATCTCGTATCTACCAATACAGAGAAACTTCACAAGAATTGACAGAGATGACTGTTTGCATCATCTCAATACGCAGTCGATCACTCAGATTTCAGCAGTACCCTCCAAATGTTAAAAATACAAAATCGCCAGATTACGTGATTTGAATCAACACCTATGTTACACATACTTTTTAACGTGACAAACTGAATTACATTACGAGTTGAATGCAATAGAAATCAATTTTAATTCGATATTAAAAATACAAACCAGTCAGAAAAATGCTTTAATGGTTTTCCTGGCCATAGGGGCCAAGCATGGTGGTCATATACTCTACGTAGGGAGCGAATATGGTCAAAAAGAAGTTAACAGTAATACAGTCGATTGATAAATTAGAAAACAGTTTACCTGTTTGAAGGTTGAGGATATCGACGAGGCATTCTGCAGCACCAGCGGCCCCCAAGATAGGACGCGAAGTTGGCACATAACAAAGGTTTATAATGCATTTTATGGCTGATGATTCATAATCTTTGGTGAGAGCCACAAGGCATTGGTATCCTCGTCCGTCTCCTTGTATCTAAAAACACAAAAGTGATTGAGGGAAAGAAAATTCTATGCATAATTTAATTCACAACCAGTAAAATGACGTGAGGTTTTTTATTGTCAAGTTCAAAAAGTTTATGCATGTCATGCACTGGTTTCTCAGATTCAGTATGCCCTCTGTTTGGCAGGAATCAAATTGAGTTGACTGTGTTTCTTGTGGCAGAACTTTCAATGAGCAGGTTGTATTTCTTACCAGTCATTTGAGAACGGCAGAAGAAGATTCAAGTGAAGTTTGAAAAGACAGAATGGTACGGACCAAATCTTACAGACAAAATTATATATGCGAGATTTAATAAAATTTACATCTTAATACAATGGAACCCCGATTCTTCCTTTTTCAAGGGATAATGAATGCAAGAAATTCTTGAATTATTTGCAGTCTCAAAGCAAGAGTCACATTCTTCATAGGGAGCATTTTAGTTGCAAGTCGGAATAATTCACGATGCAAAATACCGTGGCTCAGTAGGTGAGTTATCAGCAGAAACATTATAGGCTGGCATCATAACAAGAAGACGACGCTTGCAGATTTGGAGTCTCGGTCTTTTTTACGATATTGGTTGAATGCAAGTGATTATAAGAAGGATTACAATTTTCGACAAAAAAAATACATTGGGATAAAATTTGTGATGAGACAGCAATAGTCCTTTAATGGATTTGTGTTTATTTCTCACCAGGATGACAAATGGTTAACAAAAATAATCAATTTGTGACAGGGCCATAAAACTGAAACGATACATCAAAGAAAACAATATAGATCGGGGAACTATGAATGCGGGATTATTTAACATTGTTGTTATGGGTGTTTTGCTGGGATCATAAAAAATTAACGATACATGCAGGAAAAAGATGAATGCTAGAACGATTGATCGGGGATCCACTGTAGTATAGTTTTTAGTTCAACAAGAATTTTAAATAAAATTTAGTTGATTGCTATTTTGGCATTATGCCATCGTCAGAACTATGCATTAATGAATTTTTGCTCACGAATATATAACAACTTTGATAAAAACACTATAATAATATCAACATATTATGACATACTCATTGAGAAGGTTATTCCCATGATTGTATCTGTTTATCTCTAATTTTCAGGGTATTTAACAGCAGTATTTTGTTACAAAATTGTTACCAAACTGGTTATGAACTACAATATATGTTATACAAATACGATATTTGTAGGTTTGCAAATTGGGAGTTTTTATTGTCAAATGACATGTGTGTTTTAAATCTAGTTAAAATACTCATTTCTTGTCCGCCCTATATACAATGGATCGCAAATACCACATGACATTTTAGAGACATCGCTTATTTAGATGAATAAAAATCTGCATAAGCACTGCTCTGACAATGGAGTGATAGCTATCAAAGAAATACATTTTAGAATTTTTATATTTAGCACTTTTGAATCAATAATTATTTGCGTGCACCATCATGTCGGGACAATGCGGACTGGTAAAAAAACTATTCAGTATCTTTATGATAAAGATTTTAGTAAAATTCAAGCTTGTATTTTATTGGTATTTTTCTATCGTTTTCAGCGGTTTTATATAAATTACTTAAAAAAGGCAGATCATCAAACACGACAAGGTTGGTATACAAAAAATAGTTTAAAAATTTTGAAAGATAAGAAATGTTCATAAAACCTGTTCGGCACACTGAAACGTTGACAGTGTGGTAAAAAACCCTAAGCATTTTAAGAGTCCTGCAAACAGTTCATGCCTACTTTTTTTGCAAATGGCTTTTTTGGTTTTCTTTTGTTCACCTGCGGAGGCTTTTATTAAATCGGCGTTCTCACATTCGTTGGTAAGAAGTATCGCGACTGCCCTTACGGCGCCGGAGGCCAGCATGTCTTCGCGGCGATCGGTCACCATCCATAATAACCTGAAAATTTATATTAATCAATTATAAAGGAAAAAGAGAAATCAGCTTTTGAAGGGTGTCAGCTATTTTTTTTTAAGCCACGTCTGCTCCCAATATGGATTATAATATAGTCTCTAAAACTAATGGAGCTTAGCTGCTCAGCCTCTATACTAGTAGTAAGCTTATCGCTGTTGCTATGCCCTGTTTTTTTTAGAATCAGATGAGTGGGAGGGAATTTTAGAAATCATAGACATATTCATAAATTAATTGAATCAGTTACACACAGAATCATTCACTGAGAATGGCCTAGATATACTCGCTTTGCATGTAATCACATCTTATTTCACGCCGGTAAAACTTTGTTTATATAAGAAGAAATAATCTTTACAATATGAAAAAAAGATGTCTATTGACGGTGTAAACTGATGTATTACCTAATGGCTCTTACAGCCATCGCCAATGTCTGATGAGATGTGGACTTGTCGCTGTTTCCTATTATTGTAAGTAATACCCCGACGGCTCCATCAGAATGTAGTTGCTCAGCATTGATAGTTTCCTGGGCTAAATTGCCGACCAAGCGGCACGCCCTTCCCACTATGCTATCACGACTTATACATTTCACTATCGTGACGAGAGCCGATGAGATTTTGTATTTTCCAACCTAAAAAGAAGCGAATTTATCAAATGTGGAAAAAAATTAAGATTGTACTACACAAATGCTGAATCTGAGACCTTTTTATTTTGATATCACAGAACCATAATATGTTAACTGAATGTGATTATCAAGAGTAACATCTTATTATGTCTGAAACTTTATGTTAAGACAATGTGGTTTGGAGACTCGCACATCTATTTAGCACTAAAACCCTCAGGGATGGATACAATTTTATTTGTTTATTTATTTATAGACAATATAGGCCAATTATAACATCACAGAAAATTGCCATGTCAAAAAATTGTAATTGTATAATTAAAAATAAAATATTAATTACAGATAAAAGAGATATACATTTTTTTATGAATGAGAAAAGAACAAGAAAAAAACAGATAGATTATTACAAAGTAAGATCTGCTTATAGAACGAAATTAAGATGTTAACATAAAACAATAAGAGGTTCACAAAAAATATCCAATCAAAAATCGATTTACTGTGGAGACAATCTCTCGTCTTAGAGGGAACATTGGTTGGTACTCGGTATTTTTGAACAATGAGAAGTGTCACGATCAGCAAGCAGTTTATCTGAAACTGAGATTTTTGGCTGTCCCGAAAGGTTGAAAGGACACCAGGATCAGAGACATGAAACTAGGACAATCCTGGAATAGTGGGACGCCTGGCAGCCCTAATCAGGAGTGAATTGAGAAGTCACGATACTCTAGTGATAAGCGACATGTGTGTTTGACAGAAATAACGAGGAATAACAATTTAAGAGGAAGTAAGTGACATCTCACGACCTTGCTGAGACCTTCGGTCAGGAATTGATCAAAGACAGCTAGCTGCTGACGATGATTCGTTAAAAAATTCTCTAGCGTAGGTGATTTACCTTTCGTCATTGCGTGACCAACAGATGTGAATGCAAAAAATTTACTTCCAGTCATTAAATGAATTAACAATAAAAATGGAATGCTACTGTTATGGAACAAATGGAGACAGGTTGGATATTAAATAGTGTTCAGGTCAAGAAATGGACTATTGGCAAGAGATCTTATATGTAAATAGGTACATGGAAATGTTCAACGTTACCTCCAGGCAGCTTTCTTTTTCCATGCAACAGTTTCCGAGGGTGCTTAAGACTATATCTAAGACCTTCTCGTTGGGCTTTCGAAGTAGAGCTACTAAGTTTTCCAACCCGCCACATTCCCGTAATCGACGAACTCCATCATCATTTTTTATAACACGGGTCCTAATTTGAATCAGAGTGTCTAAAACTTTTGACGCTGATGAAGATTTGAGATCGTTAAGCAACGTTTTGATTGCATTTCTATCCATATTTTTGACATAAATTAAAAATATTATATGTCATAAAATTGTCCAAAAGTGACAGCATAACCACAGTGAAGTTCGTACTTTTTGTTTTTGACTTTTTCAGTTGGTAGCCGTAAGTCGGATCGAACGCTGCCTGACGGGTCAAATGAAAGTGTTTTCTGTCATGGCAGGAGAGCTGAAAGTGTCAATTTTTGGGATGTAAACTTTGTATAATTTCGGTAATATACTATAAAACAAGTGTCGTGATTTATCGGTGAACGAATGACATGAGACGTCAGTGAAGCGATGAGTGTTTTTGGTGACTTTCAGCGAGTTTGGGTGCAGCGGTTTCCCGAAAGCGCTCTCCCAGCGGCTTGGGAGGAAGACGTCCGGGCGAATTTGGCCAAACATAAACAGAAAGTTGCGGTTTTGAGAGAGGAGCTAGAAAAAGAGGAATTCTACGTAGAATATTTAGAAAGATTACTCTCCGATGTCGAAAAGCATAAGGCGATTCCACAACCATCTCGTACCGCACCCCCGCCCCCCGATATCGCTGACAATAACACTGATAAGAAGGTAAATGCTATCAGACTGTTAATCTAATATTGTTATCGTCGCTCGTATAGATATTCCTGTTCAATAATTTGAATTCATAGAGTCCCCAATAGAAATTTGCCATCTGCTCAAATATACAATATATCACACCGACTTTCTTTGTGTACAATAGGGCTGGGCAAGAGTGTGTCACACCTGTCAATAATGGCAAATATATAATGTTATTAATTTTCCTTGATCTAAGATGACCTAATGCCGAAAAGTATGTGGATATTAACCCTTTACCAGTTATATTCAATATGTATAATTCTGTCTTAAATTCTAAAGTTTACTAAGCATAAACAAACCTGGATCATTGAGATTTTGTACACTTCCATGCATTTAAGTGCATGGAAGTGTACAAAATCTCAATGATCCAGGTTTGGTATTGAAATTCCATCAAGCACCCTCAGTAGATGTCTTAAATTACTAAGCATGATTTATGGATTCAAATGTTCCCGGTTCTAAACGAAAACATTCCCACATACATAATATTAAAATAATACGATTGGAATTAGCAATACAGCTTATGATGGCCAAGGCGCAAGATACTTTGAAATTTTTAAATCACATAAGATAAACACAATGAGAAAAGACATCACATACACCCATGCCTCAAATATTGGATTGAAAAATTCTAAATTTGATATTTACCACTAGACCAAAGATGCCGACTTCTAGCACGTTTTTACTAATCTTCAATTAGGGGTTATCAAAAACAATTTCTAAAATAGTTTTAGAATTTATTTCGTTTAATTAGCTTTCACTAGTCACAAATTATCCATCAATTAAAATTTAAACGTTTATGTCGAAGTTGTCCCAAAAATAACGCCTTGATGTGCTTTGACATGTGAAATTATTTCCGTCTTATAATAACATAAAAAATGCTTTTGACAACCCTGATTTCGTATATTTGATTTTCGTTGAATTTTTCAAAACCACTTAATTTTGAAAACTTTGTATTATATTTTGATTCTTCAGTTGATAACAGATCTATATGAATTGACAGAAAGTGAAAAATAACATTTCTTGATGTGTTGTTAGCATGCCAGATGAGTATGTAATTGACACACTGGTGTGTTGTTTGCTGTCGGTTGGGTAAAACATATCTTTCACATTAATTATTATACTCGGTGATATGTTGCTACAGGTATGATAGCTGAGAATGATCTGAGTACAGTAGGCATAGGTGCCAATATAATATACTTTAATCGATAAGATTCGTAAAACCATCCTTCCTATTTGAGGATGTCGGGCTATCTCTCTCTATATATATGTGTGTATATATATATACATATAATAAAAATAAAACAATTTGTTTTGTATTACTTCCACATTTTTATAATGGCTGGTTTTGCTCATCGCGAGCATTATCATCTGAAGAGATGTAAATCTTAACACGACTGTTTATACGAAATTGGGTGTTAGTAATTATTAGTTATATCAAACAATTGGCTCAAGAACTATGTTAAGATTTGAATATAATCATACAAATTATACGTAAACGAAAATAAATAGTCTACAAATAAAATCTTAGAGACCTCTTACAAATCAATAACTGCTAATCTGAAATTACGAAATTATACTATTGCTATGCATTAATATGAAATAAAGACCAATTTAAGAATATCTTGGATACACTGATGCAAAGAAAGAACCATGTTCGACTTCAAGTATTGACAAAGATTACCGATTGCACAAATACAACTTATAATGATGCATTAATACACCCCTTTTAGAAAAAAACTGGTTCATTTAAATCAGTGAATTGTCTGTGGCTAAAATTGCTTTGTCAGACATTGTAAAAGATTATTGATTGCATAATCACAACATATAATGGTGTAATAATACACCCCTGTTAAGAAACACTGGTTCATTTAAATCAGTGAATTGTCTCTGTCTAAAATTGTTTTGTCAGACATTGTTTACAGCATGGATTTTGGATACCATGCTTATCAAGTTTATTTTTAAATACAAAATTGTTGTGCTAGAAATCAACTAAAAGCAAATCTGTACGATGGTGATATGGTATCCGGTAATGAGTATTTGGCATCTGGCTACTTTTATGTGGTAACTATTATAATTATTTTATGAGAATTATGAATAAATAAATATTGTACCGATTCAAATTGTATTTAATGATAATGTACACTATAAGACTTATGCAGTCCTGTTTCATAATTTGATTCAATTAAATTTATAAACACAATCAGTTAAATGCATGAAAATTATTTTATTGAAAAGAAAACTCGCCCCATGAATAAGTCTCTGTCAAATACGAGGTAAACTAATTTCATCAAATTCCAATAAAAGAAGATGTCATGAGGTAGATTGAAGGCCTTAAAAGGTATTTTACCAGCATTGATGGCATTAATACTTGTTGATTCCTACAAGTCAATCATAGTATGAGTTTTGTATAAACTTTTGAACCGTAATTTTTTCGGTTCAGCTCCGAGTGATTAATTTTTATATGTGTATAGTTTTATTTTTACCATAATTTTATGGTACTTGTGTGATAACACGGCACCATGCTCCGAAATCAATGATTATGCTGCAAATTGTTCCTCGAATTGTGTACTGAGTCAGAGTGGAAAATAGAAAGATAATTAAGGGATACAGTCGGTGCGAATAAACTTGAAACTCTCTTTGAAAATTTATATTTGGAAGCATTGTGTTTAGTTTTGTGTGGCAGCCCTGAAAATGATTTTGATATAGTGAGTTTTTTATATTTTCTTTATAAACTTATAAAAAAAATAAACATTGATATTCGCACCTGTAAAATAGCAATTTCAAATAAATTACAAAGGTTTAAAAACAGTGACGTTTACTGTGCTAAAATACATCTCTAAATAAATGTTTTTTAACCTCATTGATTAATTTAGTTATTGAGAAAAATGAGCCAACACAGAGGCAATCCAGTGGAGAATTTCCCTCTAGGGGAGAATTTTAGAGTTTGAGGAGGGAATTGCTGCTGTTTATTAATGATTTTCAATATTGCATATACGCATATTTGGAAAACACATTGTAAGTTCGTTAGATTATCTTGGGAAGGGGAGAATTATATTCTGAACATTGGCGAAAGGGGGAACTCATTTTTTCCTAGTCTTTCTATCCTTACCCTCTCCACAAATGCGAGGTTGAGCGACTGAATAATAACTAGTTCCCGTAAAAGCAACTTCTGTTGAGATGCTTCATTAGCATTCCATATGGTCTGCATTGGGAATGGAAAAATCTTGAAATTATGGAGGTCTCCCAATTATTCAATTATAAGTGTTTGCCAAAATATATACCTTTAAATATTATTGCGAAATGTAGAAAATTTATATTAGTTAACATCTTTACAGTGGCCATATCTTATCTGTTTTACTTTCATGCAATACTTGTGAGTCACTTTATTTTGTAAAGTACATACTTACTGATAAATTAATATCAAAAAATTTCCTCAACAAAATAATCTTCACATTTTTTTTTATTCAAATACATTAACATTGGCATTGGTTGTAAATAGTGATATATTGAATGATCATATACAGGCCCTATCAGGGCAAGTGGGGGCTGTCGATCCCGGCCTCGCAATATCAGGGGCCTCAGATTTGAATTAACACTATAAGTATTTTTAAATTTCAAAAATGATTGGAAAGCATTTCTATACTAGTATAACCGTATGTATTGAAATTGAAATTCTGAATGTCTAAAGCAGCTAGTACGTTGGAACTGTGTGTCAATTGCATAACATTTTATTTTACTATACATTGCGAACCACGACTCTTAGGTCATGAGAAAATTTCATACCTACATGTGATATGTGATAATAATAAGTGTTCGCCCAGAGTCAACGCGCAACAGTGGGGCGGGTGGTGATTAAAACTGAAATGCATAACATGCTTTTGCAATATCTGTAGTTAATGCGCAGGGACTGGAAGTTTGTGCGTCTTGTCTTGAGCGGTTTTGCATTGTAGTTTCAAACGCCGCGCCCGCCCCTCCATCGCGTGTTGACTCTGGCTGAGCACTAAAGCCCCTACAGGGTTGGGCTATTATATAGAAGATATTTCACTTTCAATAAAGCTTCCAAATAGCGAAATTCCATCTTTGGACCAGAGTGATTAAATGGACTGGCATCACTGAATATAATTATGGGATAGCTTATGAATGTGAATTAGACTATCCTATAATTGAAGATTGATTTGCTAATGCTAAAGCAGGAAAAGTTTATATAAAATATATAATTGAATACATATTTTAAATTTTCCTCCCCATGGTTCTAATTTTTTATGTTGGGTGGGCCTTTAAAAGATAAATAGTCCCCAGCTTCGAATTTCTCTGAAAGGCCACGGTTTTATGCAAATATGAGAAGCCTTTTTGTATGTTTGCCGCTGTAGTCTAGTAGTCAATGCTCATGGTCTTTCGTCCTATTCAGTTACATGTTCAAAGGCACAAATCTCTGTATGGTAATTTTTACCATACATACATTGATTTATTCACTTAATGTTTCATAATACAAATTTGTATCATTCAACATTGATTATAATATTATTATGTGCTATGGTGTTGTATATTTCAATGTTTCTTTAAAACAATGAACCAATTTTACATTCATCATAATTATCTATTTGCATATTTTAGTATTTTGCATATCTATTGTGTATTTAAGCATCTATCACTGCTTTTGGCAATTAATTACTCTTATTTTACTGCACCATGCTTAAAAGCCTCTGAGTCTAATGCAGCAGTTTCCAAAGTATGAGGCGTATACTAATTCAATGGGTGGTATGAAATTTTAAAAATAATCCTTGCTAGAAGCGAAATGAAGAGTATAATACTTTGTCCGGCAACGCTATACAACTGCCGATGCCATTTGTAATATCCTACTCATGTAAGGACTGAATTTTCTGCCTTAGCTGCTATAAAATTGAAATATCGAGCCTGTTTCGTCATGGAATAAGAACACTGAGTACAACTTACATCGATATCACCATGATTTGATAAACCATGTCCTGATAAACAGACTCATCTCTTGTATTAAAAACAATTACATTTAAAAATACATAATATGTGTTATTATTTAGTAAACTTTATTGTTAACTTTCTGTGAATTAACTTTTTTTTATCATTTAAAAATGTGCCCACATTAGTTATAAAATAAGGGGGGGGGCCTCAATGCGCTGATCTAATGCAACATTGTTGACGATTTATTTCCGTTGTTCTAGGATGAAGTAAACAACTCTCATTTAAGTGATACGGAAACGACACCGACTGACGAAACATCTCCTGGAAGTATAAATATTGACGATGTGGAAGTAACGCTTAGACAAAAATCCGCCTGCTCCATAGGACATAGAAGCTCAATCAACCAGTGCATTACCGAGTTATCTTCGACCTTCAGCGATGTGATCAGCAGACGGTGTGCCAGTGAAATACCGACCAGAAATGAAGACAATGATATGGGTGAGTAAAATAATTTTTGAATATTTCTAAGGGCCAACCATATATGTCATGCCCTAAGGCAGTCGTTCTTAATTAGTGCATTGCGAAAAAAATGATAAAAGCAGAAATATCTGATTATTCTGAATTATAAAAATATGTCTACTCAGAGTCTTCGTTGTCTGCGACTTTCTATGAAATATTGTCGTCTGTGCCGTCAAGGACATAAGTGATGCAGCATTTCTTAAAGGAGTAGTTTTTATTTTTCTGTTAGCGGTCCGCAGGTGTAAAAAGGTTGAGAAATACTGATTTAGACTTCATGATTAGATCCCGTTCTTGTTGAGTGGAAACTTCTGATTCTCATGTATGTTTTTTGATCAGTGGCAGAACTGCATTAAACCAGCTTTTGACTCTACTTGATAAACTAATGTGTTTTTTAATATAATATTCTTTATTTATTTGAGATTATTGTGCGAAATTACACCTTGAATTATTATTCAACTAGCTATTTACCTGAAAAGCCTAAGATGTCGTCTCAGGTGTCTGGAATTTAGGATAATATTTTAACATCTATGCACGCTTGCCTTTTCAGAAATCGCAGACTCACCCAAATCGAAGATTAGACCTTCATCCCAAGGCGGCGGAGATTTCGTCACCGTCATCGAGGTGAACGGACTAAAATTGGTTGAAAAAAAGACTGTTAAGAATTCTGATGCTCAGCCGCCCAACACGTCCCCGGTCGAGACATTGGCTGCTAAGAAGAAAGTGCCACCGAGGTCAGTAATAACTTAATTTACTCAGACTGGCATATAACCCTTTTAAATATCTTTTATTTGTTGCCGAAAATTTTACTGAAGATTTGAAATAGAAAGTGCATCAAATTGCTAGTAAAGTTTGCTCATGCATATTAATTCTAAATACATTAAAATATTTTGGTTGGTAAAAGTTTTTATTATTTTAGATTCTTCGTTATCTTAACAGACTTTAAGCCATTTTTGCCCAGTGTTCCAATATTGGAACATTTAACTTTTATTGTTACCATTCCAATAAACAATAGCCAACATAAATTCAGATTGGATCAATCAACGTCTGGCAAACATCAGGAGTGTCTGATGAAGTATTTTTTCAGGTTTTAACGTTTCAGAATGGTGAGTGTTTTTTATTAGCATTTTTTACATGTCATAAAATCTGACGAAATTCGAGCAACAATGGGTTAAGCTAGTCACATAGTATTACATTTCATGTTATATTGCTGCGAAAGACAGGATAAACTGTTGTGTCCCAATGTTGAACATATGGATTTCTAATGGAGCTTATCTCAACAGAAGTTGTTCTATCATAACTGGTTGTGACTCAGTTGCTCAACCTCTCTTTTTTGAAGAGAGAAGGATAGGGCTAGAACGGGATTAGTGGTTAGCTAATCGCTATCGCTACGCCCACTTTCAGGATCAGATGGGTGGGAGGGAATGTTAGAAGTCCATAAATCTACTGTAATATATATCAAACGTATGTAGTTGGGAATATTTTTCCATGATGACTATGTTTACGGTGAGTTATGCAATACTATGAAAACATGCTTTTGAATATAAACGGAACCCTAGTTATCATATTTTTTTTAATTTCAGGCCTCCACCGAAAGTTTTCCCAAAAAGAGTATCCTCACTTCCAGAGCCGCCTTCCGATGACAGTCCTCCGCCGTCATTAGGACCGAAGCTGCACGCGGCCGACTCTCGGGAATCGCTCGCTAGTCATTCCTCATCACACGGCACTCCATCCATCACCGAAAGAGTATGTGAATTTAAAACAATACATAATGAAAATATACAATCGAAATTCACAAGAATAATAAATTTATTTTGACATGGTGATGCAGAAACTTTCTCTAGCATTGCTTTTGTATAAAAGAATGATGTAAAAATTCATCTTTTTTAAGTGAATAATGACGATAACTTTTATTAAAATATCTTATATATACCAGACTGCTCTGTAGACGTTTTATTATTATTACATATCATATGTAGGTATGAAATTTCTTCATGACATTCAGCATTTCAATTTCAATACCGTCATCTATGACGGGTACGGTTATACTATATATAATGTTTTGCTGTATTTTTCTAGGTGAAATCCTTTGAATCCATCAATTCCTTATCTTCGGAACGTGAACGAGGCGGTGCAGGCACTCCCCTGTCGTTGGCGGCCGCCTCCGATTCACTGGACGAAGTGGAACCCAATGACAGTGTCAAGTCTGCTCCCCTCTCATTGGAGAGCATTCCTGCAGCGGTGACTGTTGAAGAGGACAAAGATGAGCCGTATTATGATAGTGTTCCTTTGGATGCTAACGATGGAGAGTACGTCTACATTCAAGCTGGTGAGTGAAGGCGCACTTGATGCAACACAGCACTGCTTATTTTAAAACATCCCTCAAGTTTAAATAAAATTTGAAAATAACACTATTATTTTTATGTGTATCTTGAAGTAAGGGCCAATTTATATTGAACTGAAGATTTTGGATACGCTGACGCAAAAAAAGAAAACACCCATCTCACAAAGATTACTGAGTTATTTTTTACAAAATTAGGTTATTTTGATTATTTTTACTACACATAAAAATATTAAACATTTTATTTTGTTTATGGGTCAATCTGGGAATAATATTTCTTATTATTTCAAGTAGTAGATAGTTTTTTTAATTTGTATGCATTGAAAATAATACATTATTACTTTCAAATAATTGTCTAGAAGCATTTACATCCAATTTGGTCCTATATCTCTATTGCCTGTATATCTGTGAACATGTAGATCCCTATTTTCGGTGATTCCAAAAATGAATTCACACCTAAATGATTTTTATACTTCAATTTATATAGCTGCAGATTTATTAAAAAAAAATTTTTTTGTAAATATATCATAATGGCACTAGATAATAGGTGACATAATGCGTCGCTGTACCGGTACGGGGATACTCCTCAAAGGGTAACAAAGATGGGCCCCCCCAAATGCCAAGATTATAAAAATGCTTTGGGGCATTTATGCTCCCATCCAACACTACTCTGTGGTGAGCAGTCAAAGTCAGATTTGTTAACTCACCGCTTACGCTGGACTGGACATATATTACGCACGGATGTGTGCAAGCCACCAAAACGTTCACATTTTGTACTTAAAAAAATTACGCATTTATATAAGTTAAAGTTATATATTGTCGCTGAGAAACCAAAAGAGCACTTGTGCTGAAAATGTCTTGAGAAAAATACATTTTAAGTGTTTTTACAGAGAAAAAATCGTGTGCAGGTTATTTCTTAGTATTTTGAAATTAAAATTGGATCACGGTGACTTTTTATTCAATGAAGTTTTAAAACTTAAAAATCAAATGAAATAAATATTTATATAGGCTTCAATTTATAAAAAAAAACGTTTTTTGCCATACATGAATTTAAGATTACTTTACAAATACATAAGTTCCCTTTTTTCTATTTTCAATTGTGATTTCATAGGTTTTATTTTGCAAATGTTCTTTTGCCTATCAGGTAAAGAAAAAAATTACGAACGAAACTGCATTCATAACTCCAAACCGTCAAAAAGTCACAAGTGCCCTTTTGCTTTTAGTGTGACAATATTATTATTTTATTGATAAACATACTAATTTAGAATTTGTCCCTTTATTTATGAACTGTGACCAATATTAAAGGCACTGAATCCGCATCTTCCAGCGATAGGAAAATTTTAATTAAGCTGTCCTTACTGTTAGAGTTTATTAGCCATAGAATTATATTTAGACAAACAAGTATTAAAGATAAATGCTTCTGTGCAATTATGACTTAACCTAAGCAAATTTGTTATTTATTAATTAATCAATATTTTAATCAAATTTTTGTTCCACGCTTTTAGATGAGTGAAAAATAACTCTTCGCTGTGCCTATTAGATTTCATTATTGTACTTACGGTGATAATTATGTAAAATATAACCTCAGTGAGTCGTAGAGAGATGTATGTTGATGAAGAATCGGTATGAAAATAAAATAAGGGTCAGGGAAAGAATATAAACATATAGATAAAATCTATAATTTAATAATCAATGTGACTTTACCTTGCATTTAGATTTTAACAATTGGTTAATCAGATGGACTCTGCTGTCACCTGACAAACCAAAGTCATAATGTATGATTATTTTTTGTCATATTTTCACCTAACCACTATGCCGATTAGACTATTTTTGCAAGGCATTACAGACCGTCATCTCATATAAGCAGAAAAACAGATTGAGCTAATTGTTGACGATTCCAATTGAGGCTCTGCCCAAAATATCATAAATCCACAACTCCGTTGCCTTTGAATTCAACCGATAGACCCTATTGAAGTTTGTAACAGAATTACAATTAATCTTTTGTATTTTAATTAATATATTATTTTCCTTGACAGGTGCTGCCACATTAAACATTGATGATATATCGAGCAATGCAAGTACGCTACCCCTGGTTGCGAGAGCGCCATTGGCTCACGCAGATCCACCCGAATCACCTGGGAACAGCTCCAACTACGTCAATATCGATTATTTCATACAGTAAGCTATTTTTGAAAAGTCTCCGATAAAAGTTATGCATTTTAAAGAGTTAACACGTGTGTTCTGGTATTAATAGATTTTACAAATTTTATCTCAGGATTCTGGGATTAATCCAGGGATATTGAAATCACATATTTGCCCAAATATAATTTCAGTGATTATTTGTATCCTGCTCCACATTGGGAGTGAACATGAAAAAAAAAATTTGTATCGTGGGCCAAAGTTGCCCGAATTGGATGAAAACTTTGCCCACCATATTTTATCTATATTTATGTATCAATTATAACAATAAATCTATTTAAGTTGATTAAATTTCATCTTAAGACATTCATTTCTATGTAGAACAATACCACACATAAATGCAATGGCGTACCATAAAAATACAAAACCCCTAAAACTGGGCCAAAGTTACTCAGATTGAACGTATAGTTTATATATATATTTTACTTGTAGACAAGGAGCAGGAACTGTCGACACACAGCGCAGCGGCTCGGCTGATAGCGATGGTGAAATCGACACCTCTAGTAACCTTGACGTGGATGCTCCGCTTTTGTTGCGAAGCATCAGTGTCGATACGGAGGCTTCTCATTCCCTGGCCGGCCCAAACACTCCGCTCACTCCCCGCAAGTTTCAGCATCAGGTAGGATATTTTGAGCTATTGTGGCACTGGTTGTTTTAATTCCTAATCTAATATATACTTTTTTAATCACTTAGGTGTTGACTGTCAATTCTTGGTGGAAAGGCATTGTATTCAAAATTATGAGCATTATCAGTTGATCACTATGGAGCAATTCTCTCGATCAAATAAACCGATCATTATAAAAATGTTAAAGTAGTACAAAACAAATTGTGCTATATTTTTGATTCATTCTTTATTCTAGTTTCTGGGCTAAAGAATTGTTGAGAATAATTATGGTATTTTTCACAGAAGATTCCTTTATGAAACGGAACTTTGTAGAACATACAATCATTTTATATTATTGAGTATTGTTAAGTATTGAGTATTCACTATGTCTCTCACGTGACAAATTGTAAAAACCCTGAAATGGTTCCCTCAAAGAAGAAATATTTCCTGATTTTTTTTTATGCAGACTAGTTCCAGGTGAAAAGATATCGGTATGATTAACTTTTTGAACACTTTTGTTGTTGCTCTATGAATGTCGGGTCCATGGTGCATTGGTCAATGTCGTTGGATTCGGTTACGGATTTGACGGAAATCCTAGTATGCCACTATCTACGTTTTGGCATCCAAACACGACAATTCTCGTGGGTCTGTTCCAAAGTATTAGAACAATATCACAAAAATGTTACTCAAGAGAACTGGTTTAATTTCTGGTAAAATTATTGTATACAATTATCATAAATAGATTGTTTGTATTAGCTTATTCAATGCATGCACACTGACATTGCTTTACGGTTGGGAGTAATGACACTGTACGAAAACACAGGATAACCATATACTGTGCTTCAAAAAGAGATGCTTGTGACAAATACTAGGGGCACGGTGGTTGATTGTATCAGGAACTCGGAGGTAAGAAAGCGGACTAACCAATCCCTTATTGCTTCCAAAATAAAAAAGAGACGATGGACCCGGCTTAGACATGTACAACCTGAATTCTGTTTGTCTCTTTTACTGAGTGGATTCCTTCGCCCCGGAGAGCCGCTGTTGACCATCCGCAGTGTGCACTCGACGGATCTACAAGACCCTCAGATGACTTAGGAAGAAATAAAGAGGCTGGCGGGGTGCAGTGAATTTTGGAGGCACTGTGTCGTATGCTCCAAATAAGGAGTGAAAATGGTCAAAAAACAACTTTTATTGTACAGGACTATTTAGAGATACATTGAAAGGATTTGTGGACTCAGAAAAGCACCTTTATTGTATACAATATACATAATAATTTAACTTTTATGGCATACAATGTTTAGAATGAGCTACATATCCTCTGTTATTTAAATGGCATGAACAATCAGTTGGCAGAATTGATATTTATATAATGGACTGTGTATTCCAACATTCATTTGGTAAACAAATCAACAATATGGAAAGTTATCGAATCAGTTTTACTATGATTTCGTGCCATCTTTGTGTTCCACTGCAGACTCGATAGGTACGCACTCCTTACCCTCGAGGTTACACTTCTTGTCGATGCACTTTCCATTGGCGCAGTCCCTGCGGATGCACGACCCCTCCTTGCAAGTGATGGAGCTCGCGCTGGAAACGGATTCGCCGTTGTCCTCGGCCGCGAACCTCGTCTGGCTCACGAATTCGGGACCTCTCGATTCAGAGTGGTAAATGCTCGACGACGAGTGTTGAACGTCCGGTTTGGCGTCGCCCGCTGTCGGAATTTCATGAATATTAATTGGCAGGCTTGGTAGACTCAGGGGGAGCGTGTGTGCGGGCTCAATCGACGGCGGGGCGGGGATCGCATGCAGCGGGATCAGCGGGATGTCGTGAAGAATGGGGAGAATGGGGGCATAAGCGGACAAGGGGGGGAATCCCAGCGATAGGACCTGGGGCAAGTCATAGCAGTCTTGAACTTTCTCTGCCAAATTGACTACGCACACACGGCTAGTGCATCTGCCGTCCAATGCGCAGGTGGTGTACGTGCACCTAGTGCCGAAGCACTCCGATTTGAGAGTTGTGTAGTCATTTTTCGATAAACCAGTGAAGTAGCTACCTAGTATGTTGAAGAAGTTTGGATGATGGATGTCCAGGTCTTGGAGGAGCTTCTCTGCGTCCAATCGGTAGTTTATCTGAGCTGCTCCTGGAATTATAGCCGTTCCGATTGTTAAATAATATCTATAATGCAGTCAATAAAAGGTTAAATTATTCTTAAAAATCGCACTTTTAACTGCTTAAACTCCAGAAGAAAAATGTAAATTGCCACATAGTTGCTTTCGGCTTATATAAAACCAAAATGAAAATTCAGCCATTCTTTAGAATGTCGAGTGTTGAACGAATAGTCGTATTATCTGAGGAATCGTGGACTTGTATTGTTTCTTCCCCCGAACCTATTTCGAGTGGACATAAGTGAGATCAGACAAATATAATTTTATAATTTCTTGAAATAGATCTTGTAGAACTTATTAATTTTGATTATTTTTTGTCGTGTGTATTTCTTTTATAAATAAATTAATTACCATTTTTTTGGATTGTTTTAAAATTATAAATCAAATAAATACCATTCAGTCTAAGTAACGACTGACATGTCTGGCGACTGACATGTCTGGCGACTTAAATGGAGCCCCCATTTAAAAGTTTCTGTGCGACCTGATAGTTTTGCATTCGGATGACCATAATATGCACAATAGTTGAGTCTATGCGGACGTAACTTGACCATATCTTTCAAATATCATTTCGAGATGATTGCAGATTAACGTTCAACAGTGATACGCTGATATTTGGACTATCTAATGGCTTACATGCTGTTTGTTCTCTGAACGATTGTCCTACGCTCTGGGATTAAAACACAAACTCTGGCTCTAAACAATTTAAAGTTTATTCTACTATTAATAAGCAGCATTTTACTATTTTATCCACGGCAAATATACTTAATTTTTTTGAGATAAACATTTTTGATCGGCACTGAGTCGTATATTTATGTATGTGGTTTTAATGTTTTTCACTACAGTAGTTAACAAAGCTGAACTCTTATGATATTACAGCGGAACACTGATTTACCGTTTTTTAAGGACCCCTCTCAAAAAAAGCGATGAATTCGGGAAAACAATGAATGTGGGAACGTTATATTGGGGTTACACTGTACATGATTTTGTAACAAACAAGTGCTTCATGAGGTCGATAGAAAATGAAATAATCACTATTTTATGATGATCAACATTAAATGAATGATATATCATTCTGGCAAAAACCTTTAAGTTGGAAAAACTAGTTTATTAACGTGACTAAACTGTTGTAAATATCATGTGTTCACAGTCAAATTTCTATAGTATATACTTATACATGTATATATTCCTCCAATTATCTGTCATTTTGACAGCGACACACTGAATTGGCGTGAAACATTTTGTCATTTAAAGCAAGAGTCATTTCAAATGCATTTCATGCAGATTTGGCACCCGGACATAAACCAAATCAAAACAAGCAACTAGACCATAGTGGAACAGTTCACAGATTGTGCTGAAGAACATAACTAGTATAAATAAATCAAAACATGACTCATCGACTTAACTTTTTTAAAACAGAATGGCAACGATGTAAATTTCAAGATTGAAAGAATGTTTATGAAAATAAAACACAATATTTTGTACTTACTAATTCCACAATTTTTAATAATGTTCCGATCAGTTGGTGAAAATGAAAGTCAAACAAAGTTATATGTAAAACATTAAGTATGACTAATGCTGAGGTATACAAAAAAATGATAGTCATACAAATTATAAATACATATGGTCACAGTAAACACCATCATCTATCTATCCCAATATTCTCCCCATATCTTGCTGAGTATCGCTACCTTCACTCAATTTCAGTCAAAAGAGATATTTACGTCCGATTTGCACTACCTGTTTTCGCTCCGATATCTACTAAAAGCATGGACAAACAGGGCAAACAGGCAAACAGGTGGTGTAAAATTTACGTAAATATCATTTTTCATCGAAATTGGGCGAAGGCAACAATATTCAACAAGAGATGGGGCTAATATTGGGATTGATGGGCGATGGTGTTAATGTGACCATGCGATCTCGCTCGTCTCTGGAGGGTTAAATTATCAACAAATAAAATGTCAAGAGTAAATAGCTTCTAATCTGTAATCAAAAACAACCCTGTTTGAATTTAATTTTCATCAGTTGATAATGCTCGCGATGAACAAAACTGGTCTTGATCGTTATTTAAAAAAATTGTGTTTTATTTTTATAAATAAAATGCCTTTCCACCAAGAATTGATAGTTAATACCCTAAAAGTGATTAATAGAATGTAATGAAAACAAACCTTATACGAATATTCAACTAATGGAAAATTAAATATAATGAATTTGTATAAAAACATGCCTGCTTCTCTTTTGTAACCTCTTTCGAATTTACATCTTCAGTGTGTACAGTAACACTGTCTGTGCTCGTCTTATTTTCCTCTTCGATCTTCGCAGCGTGCGTTGTGGACATCTGCAGATGGGCAAACTGCTGGCACTCGCCTTTCATGTTTGTGTCGTATATACTGCACGTCTGCTTGGTGCACTTGCCCCCTGGCATACAATAAACTGTAGTGCATGTCTGTTCGTCGCATTCGACCGTCACCTTGGGCTCCTCCGGTTTTTTTTCCATGCGCGCTGTCTTATTGGCTTGGAGGGCGGGCGCCGGCTGGTCGGTGGCATTTTCGTCGACGGTTACCGGCACCGCCGTGGGGACCTCGACCGGTTCGTCGTCGGTTGAACCCCAGCCGACGAACGGCGATACGATCCAGTCCCAAAGCGATGATGCAAAGCCCTTATTGTCTACGTCATTAACGGGGACGTCTAAAATGGGTTTTTGTTAGTGATTAATGAGATTAATGGTTTTGTTAATGATTAACGATTAATGACAGTATCCATTCGTGACATAATTTGTTGAGAAATGATATTTAAAAATTAGCTTATTACGACCCCCTTGAAAACATATTTTATTGGATGCCGATGTGTATAGTAAGGCAAAAAAATAGCAAAGCATTTATTTTCATATTGTCGGCCATTGATCTAATGGTAAGAGCTTCACTCTAGCGATCAGATTGGTCTGGGTGCAAATATCGGCAAGGTCTATATTGAATTAGATTTTTTAATCTTGGACATGGATATTTGTGATGTCTTTTCTCTTTGAGTGACTTATCTATCTCTTAGGATTTAAAAATTTCAATTTATTTGGCGCATTGCCACTATTAGCTGTAATGCCAAATATCATTTAATTCTTTTAAAAATGTATGTATACTATATTATCGGAATAGGTTTTTATTTTAATAAATAAAACAATTCATTTGTACTACTTCCACATATTTATAATGATCAGAACCGGTTTCGCTCATCACGAGCATTATCAACTGAATCAACCGATAATGCTCGTGATGAGCGAAACCGGTCCTGATCATTATAAATATGTGGAAGTAGTACAAATGAATTGTGTTTTATTTATTAAAATATAATGTCTTTCCACCAAGAATTGACAGTTAACACCTTAAAAGTGATAACTTTTTATATTTATAAAAATGTTTGTTTTTGTTTATTCATCACATTTTTTATTTAAATAAACCTAAAAACGTTAGTGTTACTATATAATGTATCTTCACTAATTTAGTATATAAAGGTGGTAACAATTCTTTTTAAGCATAGTGATGCTAAAATACTAAAAATGCTGTATAATTATTTTGATAATTTTACCTTTTTGTAACAAAAATATCACTTTTTTTTGTGGAGATGGCCATGTTTGATCGTCATTGCCCCAAATTAAACCACAAGAAAATACAAATATTAACTGCATTGGAAAATTTGTTGTTGTTACAACGTTTTTGACATCGATTGGACATTGATTGTGTATATTATAATATTTTACCGCTTAGAATAATAGTGGTGTAACTCCAAGTATATGGAAATGTCCGTTTATATCTCAGACATATTCAAAATATGTTTATGCATAATAAATTCTAATATTGATAAATTTTCATATATCGGTATACTATTTCTTCTGTACAAAAATGGATGAAAATTTTGCTTTTACTTCATATTAGAAGTATGCACGGGCCCGGGCGTGGCCCGTGGCGCTCTACGCGACCCGGCCCGTGGCCTGGTTCGGGTGAGTGGAGACAATTGACATTCGTTCTTTTGTTTGATTTGTTCTTCAGAAAAATATTTCGCACAATGTTCGGGTCTTAAGTACTATTGATAATTGAATACTGTTGATAAGAAATGGTAATAACTAAAATAATTTATTACGTTTTAAATATCATTGGAAACAATAAAATCTTTTGTTTGAAACTATGGCGGCATCATTTTATATTTTAGTAAACTGAAGCTGAGCTCATAAAATTGTGGGTCTGGAACAATGCTTTGTTTATTTAAGAATCACCGATAGTAAGTTGTAATATTTGTTTGTACATAAATAAAGTGTGATATTATTCAGTATCTGCTTTCTTTCGGTTTTAGATAGTTGGCAGTTTAGTGTGCTAGAAAATTCATTATTAAAAAAAAAAACAGATTCTTTCAAATTGAGTCGCAACCATACAAAGAAAAAGTTGAAAAGTGGTGACTGTGATGAATCACATGGCAATTTTATGCTTCTCTAATATTTTTTAAATCGTGTTTTTTTCGGGCCGAGACATAAATTTAGACTTCTGGTTGGGTTCGGGTAGCAAGTGTGGTAGACTCGGGTTCGGGCCGGGTCATTTCGTCGAATTTCGGCCCATGCAGACCTCTACTTCATATTAATAGTGAAGTAAATATCTCCAGTATTAAAATCAATGGGAGGATTCCTTGATATATTTTGTATGGTCGATCTTTATGTATGCTTGCTAATTATAATACAATATTTTTTTACCGAAGCGGATTTTACATTTTATTCAAAATAATAGTGAAGTATCTCCATATACTTTCGTTACGAAAATGTATTTTTACTGTTCATTTTTTTGTTCCTTAATATTTTTAAATAAGAAAAGATTTGCATATTTTATCGGTAGGCGATATCAACGGTTATTATTCGATCTAAACACACTGGAGTTGCATCATTATTGTACCAAGGCATATAAAAAAAAAGGTCTTTCGGTTTACTTCTGTTGTGTGGCCAATCTATTTCCCAAATCAATGTAATTAATGCAGTGGAAAATACGGTAGTAATGATATGTGATAACATTAATGAGAATTATTTTTATTTACTGAGCAAAGCGAGATAAATATTTATTTAGAATAGTCACCAACATTTGGAAACTGCCCGCAGACATTTTCTCTCAGTCTAATTGTGTTTGTAGTAATTAATTCTGCATTACTTGACGGTATTCTACGTAAATTGATGTTGATTGCATGGATGATTGAAGTCAGTTATTATATTGATAATTATTACGTGAATATGTACAAGCTGATAGTGGTAACGATTCGGATGTTTCGACGGAACGTAAGTTGTTAAACGGGGCTTGAATTGGACCGGAGTGTACTGGGGTGGTTTGTAAGTTATCGAAAAAAATATTCAAAAAGTGTTACTGAATAAAGTATAATATATGGACTCATAATGACGCATCTCTGCAGAAGTTGCTCTCTAAAACTGGTCGTTTTCAGTCGCTCAGAATCTATTTTTTTTTTTAAATAATAAGGTTAGGATGATGGAGCTACAAAAACAACACTAGATATTAACTAATCTCCTTTGCAACGCTCCGTTTTATGAGCGAGTAGGGAATTTAGATATCGTGTACATTGTACATACATGTTAAAAATCGAAATAATAACAGATAATAAAAATGACTTTTCGACCTTACTCTAGTGTCGTATTATAATCATTTATCTGCTGTTAGGGGAGGGGTATGCCGACCAGAGTAACTGATATTTTAAATGCGTATAGTTCGATCGTCATCTCCAAATAATCCATATTGAGATAATACAAAAAGAAATATTGAAATGATCATCATGAAGCAAATATTATTGATTTGTACCCGAGCTTTATACATTTTATAAAGATGTGTTTAACAATTTAGTGCTTTCCGAGTATAGTCAGTAGAATGATATTTAGAAATATACTTTTAGTGTCCCAGGAATGTCAACATTTTGTTTAATTCTTCCGAAGGTTATCTGACTTAATTTTTTTTTTGTGGCATTTTTGAGTTACCCGAGTACTGGATCAGATAGAGCGCAACATTTTACACATAAAAATGTTTTTTGGAGTTGTCTGACTAATAAACTGGATGATCGATATGTATACCTCTCTCATAATTAATACGGTATTTGATTAACGCTGTTTCAGTATTACACGGTCACGATTTTCAAACGATTAAAAAGAAAAAAATATATATATAATCGAACGGTGAAAATACGAAAAAGCTTAATAAAATGTTTATACCTTGCATCTTTCGTGCATTAAATAGGTTTTATTTAATATAAATTTTGTATGAACATATTATGCATACATTGAAACTAAAAAAATACGCTTGTTTTTAGAAATTTTAATCAAGCTGCTTAATGTCATGGAACCTATCTCTGTTAAAAAAAATCAAGTATACAAATGATATATCGTCGTTCGGCATGCAACACCGCGTTAACGATAAAAACTAAATTGTGCAGGAGAGAAATCTTTTTTTTTTAATTTGTAAAAAAAATACAATCAAAATGGTATTACAAATCTCACACAAAATCGTTGATTGAAACAGATTTAAGCATCGAATGGCAACAACAAGTTTTAGTAAAACAAAATAAAGCGATCGCATTTTTACATTCTACTGAAATTTTTTTTCGATTGTGTTCGTTATGAAGTTAAAAGTTCTGCAACATTGGATATAAATATGATACTTTAATGCAGTTACCTAAATTAGCGAATTTCAAATATCATTTGTTGAAAACTACACGGGTTGATACGATTTTCGTTGTTATAGTTTTGACTAAGGCTTTAGTCTCTAACCGAAAGGCTGATTTGTCCACGGGCTCGTAGCCCAATACTAATACTTTCATAAATTGATTAATCAATTTATGAACTTCTGTTTGAAGGCATGTACGCATGTGATGTTTAAAAAATACATCGTAAAAAAAGGGCCGTATCGAGAGCGATTGCAATACCCGTCCTTTTGCCCAATTCCTGAAACCGGACATTAAAGTCGCTTTCGAGAAGTTCGCTATTTCTGAATACTCTGTTTTTTTTTTAAATTATTTTTACTAGAATAATATATCGATCTTCCAGTTCATTACTCAGAAAACTGCAATTTTTTTTAAATTAAATATACAGTTATATGTAAAATTTTGCGCTCTATCTGATAAGGTATTCAGATAAACTCAAAAATGCCACCAGCAATGTTAAGGAAGATAACCTTCTAAAGTATCTAATTATTAAATACCTGTTTATAAAATGTAAAAATCGGGTAAAAATCAGTATTTTATTTATGGTGGTAATATTATTTTTGTCACCATGTCAATATGGGCTATTTAGTGATCTCTGAGTAGTAAACTGACATCACTAAATAGCCTAGCTAATAATAATAAAGTAAAAATTGTACCTTAAATTATAAGATTGTAGAAAAATATTGACGAGTATACAATAAGTGTGGGGAAAATAGAATGTCTTACCATATTTCTTTTGTCATGTATTCAAATTTGTTTGGAAAGATTATTAATTTTATTTAAAAGACGTGCAAATAACTACGTCAAATTTAATAAGAAATAAGATAATTCATTTATATTTTTAATACAAATCCGTTCAATATGATTTTTTATTGAAATACCTTAATAATTTTTAGTACGTTTTACCTTTGAGTGTAAAATTGTAAACCAATAAATCGCATATTCTAAACAAGACGGCAGAAGCAGATATTTACAAATATATCGACAAATCAAATTTAAATATTAATTTGTTAAGTCTTAATGTGTTTTATTTCGACTAATTTCTGCTGCATAACTAAGCCAAATCCAACAATTTTGGCAGGTACATTTCACAAAACGTTAATCTGGACATTTGGGTGCGATGTATTTATGTTTATTAAAAATTGATTTGAATTAAGAACTCACCTAAGCTTTGTGGCATAGCGGCGCAGAGAGCTATCGCTGCCATTATCGTCACCACAAGAAAAAACTTCATATTTTCCTTCGTTATAAAACAAATAGCAATAGATATGTAGCTTAATCTGTCTTACGATGCACGGGGTTAAGTTCAAGACTGACCGTAGGGGGTCCGCTAACAACATTTTATAACCGCGTTATCTTCGATCCCCTCCGTAGAACGGTAAGAGGTATTAAAGAGGGGTGTCGCTTCTTCGCCAGTGACTCGCATGTGAAATTGTATATATTTATTATTTAAAAAATAAAACACAATCTGTTTTGTATTTTTTTCCATGTTCGCTCCCAACGTGGAGCATATGATATCCTAATGGAGGTATCTCAATAGAATTTTTCTAAGAGTACTGCTTGTTACTCAGTTTCTCAATTTCTCTTTTTTCGAAGAGAGTAGGTATAGTAGAATAGTGCTAGTACAGGACTAGTGGTTAGCTAATCGCTCTCGCTACGCCCTGTGAGGGTCGGATGGGTGGGAGGGAGTTTTTAGACACCAAAAACACCCAGGCTACGAACAGAAATCCATAAATTATTACAGTGGGTATTGTTCATGAAATATTTGTTCCTTGTAAATTAATAATGTCTTGTTTTTTTTGTATTTAATAATGTAAAAAAAAATGTTTTTATTTTCATTGTTTTTTTTATTAGTATTATTGTTTTCAATAATTATTATGGTTGTTATTATTGTTACTGTTGTTATGTTTGTGTAATGCATGACGCATTGGCGTCAGCTGTAATGCCGTGCATTTCAATTTTTTAAATTTACAAAAAATAAATAAATCGATTGAAAGATCGATTTATTGAAACCGTCCGCACCGGGAGTTGAACCCGAGACATCCGTAAGCTACCAACTGCGCCACGGACGCCGATTACAACTTCAATATCATCAATTGATAATGCATAATCAATTAATGATAGTGATCGCGTGAGCGAAACCGATCTTGACCATTTTAAAAATGTGGAAGAAAGACAAAACAAATTGTGCTTTATTTTTAAAATTGACAGTCAACTTCTTAAAAGCGACATACGTATTAATTACATTTTTTCTATAATTAATTGAACTGAAGTTACGTATCGGGTAAATTACGTTTAAATTTCGATAAATGTGTACTCTCCTAATGTAGCATGTTTACAGAAGTTATTTAACGCGAACTGATTGTCAACAGATCGCTCGCTCTATTTGGGGATTCTAAACCCCCAGACCCACCCTCCGGGACGTCCCTGTACAGGACCGTATTCACTTATTACGATTCATAATCAATCTGATGTTTACAACACCTGCCACGTTTTTGCGTTCATTCATTAGCAGTCGTTATTTATCTTTTGGTTGTTTTCGGGTGCGTTCTTCTGCGATAAAGATTTTTTCACCGTCCATTACGTAGCATTTTGAAATGTGTTCCGATAAGACGAATTGTTTTGTCTTTGAAATCGGTCTGACGTTTTGAAGAACAACAATACATTATCGTATGTATTTAGTACATAAATTGCGCGTTTCAAAAATCATTATCGCTAACTTCTCAGCTGCTACACAAAGACGGCCGTAAACGAGAAACTTTTCACGGCAATTTGTTGCCGAACATGTGTTGTCATGGGTAACCGGACTAAACAGAATATGACGAAACAGAACAATTTGAAGATAATGTTTTTGTCGTATTTATTATTTATTGAACATATATGATTATAGAGATGAGTGACTTCTCATCGAGTTTATCTCGTGTGATTTTCCGATTTTCAAAATTTTTGGCGAATCGGATATTTTTTTCAAAACAAATTTTTAAAATTTTAAAAAAAAGTGCCTTGTATTATATGAAATAAACAGTATGGTCATTTGCAAATATTTTTGTTTAATATCTACAATGAACACATTCTAATTGCATATTAGAGTTTATTATACTTTTTTGTTTTTATAAATTACTAAATAATATATAAATTAATATTATTTATTTCTTACATGTTCAATAAATAATAGATACGAAAAAAATATAATTTTCAAATTGTTCTGTTTAGTCGTGGAACCGTGGTCGTGTATAAAACATCGACACAAGACACTATTGTCGCAGAATTTACCGTATTGCCCATACTTGCTGGCAGCATGGCTGGATGATAATTTGAATATCGAACGCAATCGATATTACGGCAATATTGACAGGATAAATCTATTTCCTTCTCGCTCTGCTCGATGTGTGCGTCTCTGTTCGAGACCAGATATATTCTCGATGTCAAGTTTTGTTTTTATGATTATATTGTATTACATTTTCAATCACTTTACGATGAATGTATGGCATATGAACGTAAAACTCATGTATGAGTTGTTTAATGTAGTGAATTAGCGAAGAATGCAATGTTATTGTAAAACTAATAAAGACTGTTTAAAATAATTTTATACAACATAATACACAAGATTAGCTCTTAGCAGTTTTATAATGTCAATATTATTTATTTTCATTATAAAAATCGTGTGTAAGTATCATAATTCATCTTAAAATGTACTTTTAAGGTGTTAACTGTCAATTCTTGGTGGAAAGACATTATATTTTAAAAAATAAAACACAATTCATTTGTACTACTTCCACATATTTATAATGATCAGGACCGGTTTCGCTCATCACGAGCATTATCAACTGATCATCAGTTGATAATGCTCGTGATGAGCGAAACCGGTCCTGATCATTATAAATATGTGGAAGTAGTACAAATGAATTGTGTTTTATTAAAAAAAAAAAATTAAAATGTACATAGTTTTAAGTGAATTTTGAATATTTTAGACGCGAATTGTGGGAAATAAAAACGTAAGTACCGATATTAAATGTATTTAAAATGAAACGGGACTGCAGAAATTGTACCCAAATACCGGGAAAACGTGAATTCCGGGCACGTTAAATCAAAGTTGCATTCGCTGCGGAAAATGTGACAGCTATGCTGTCAAATAAGCTACGAATGTCGGCCGTTGTTTTAGCTCACTTCACGTATCCGCACAAAATCATAGGTTTTACTTGTCGCATACACATTGCATTGACATATTACAGCAATAGTATTGCCGGAAACGTTACCGCATCTAGGTTCAGAAATCTTGACGACCATGTGCAATTTTTAATGCTCGTTTACAACGACCTTAAGATACGTAATTAAGCATCTACGGTCAAGGTGGGCAATAGAGATTCTGCGTCAAGATAACTCGGGAATTCTTTAACGGGAATACTGTGCGTGTGTAATAAGATTAGTAAGTAAATTTAATTTTGAAAACGAACTAAACATTATTAAACAAATTGCCATTAATAATGGCTATGAGGCGTCTCTTATAGATAGTCTTGTATCAAAAAAACAAAGTAAATTAGCAAAAAAGATGCTATATTTCAGGAACTTGTCTAAAGACATAGACAAAACCTCGGAATTGGCTTAGAATTAGTTATTTAGGTTGTACAAGCTTAAAAATTAAAAAACAACTCGCTGATAGTGTTAGACCGGCTTTCTATTGCAAAAATTCGTTATGCAAATTACTTATTAACAATAAAGATAGAGTCCAATTTAAGAACAAACCTGGCATTTATAAACAACAATGCAGTGATTGCCAACATTTCTGTGGGTAAAACCACACGTACATTAGATATATATAAGAACATTCAGCTGCCTTTAGATTAAAAAAAGATTCTTCGACATTCGCAAATCACTTGTTATTGGAGAACCATACGTTGAATGCGGGTGATGGGGTTAAATTGTTGCATCAAAACATGGGGGATCATAAATTATTTTATCAAGAAATTTTGGAAATCAATACAGCCCAGTTAAATTCCTTGCCAATTCTGAACGAACAGCTGAATCTTCCTAACTCTCCGTTGCTGTATCCTATACGTTGAATCACCTAACAGATGCCACTAAATGTAGAATGATTGTATATATTTATCCTTTCGTCAAATTGCATCCCGTCGAAACCCACAATGCTATTAAATCTCTGGTAATTCTAATATTAGTTTGAAAGCGGGAATTCGCCACTCTGTCAATGCGTTGTTGACAAAATAAAGATTAAGGCGATTCTCGAACTTTTAACTCAGGTAGGTATCAGTGTGGATCCTAGACTTATAATATTTTATCTCGTAAATAATATTTATCGTATTTGTATCTTCTACATAAACGTTAGACACTGTTTACTGTCTGCCAGTTCGAGTCCATTCGTGCGCTCGAATACCTGAAGATGTCGAAAGGCGAAACCCGGGTCGTTAGTGACAAATTACATGGAAGTGTACAAAATTTCAATAACTCAAATTTGTTTCATTTTTATTTATGCCTACGACATCTTCTTGTTGTGCAATATAATTATATACGTGTATATTATATGTATAATATGAGAAATTCGTATATTTGCCGGATTGGTTGGTTGGTGTCTAATTTGACGACCAATTACTCATAAATATTAAAGGTAGGAAAAAAACCTGTCAAAATTAGACTTTTTTTAATCGTAATCTGAGTCGGAGTTACAATCGAAGTCGGAGTCGCGTTTTTTGGACGGCTCCACACCCCTGGAATTATCGGAACGTAGAAATCGCTTTTTATTGTTTCAGTACCGTGAGTAGGGCATCGAATCTTAAATTTTTTTTTAGTTTCGGAACTTCGGGATTCACAATTTTTCAATCCCGGGATTGGTCAATTACTCATAAATATTAAAGGTATATAAAAAAAACCGGTCAAAATTAGACTTTTTTTAATCGTAATCTGAGTCGGAGTTACAATCGAAGTCGGAGTCGCGTTTTTTGGACGGCTCCACACCCCTGGAATTATGGGAACGTAGAAATCGCTTTTTATTGTTTCAGTACCGTGAGTAGGGCATCGAATCTTAAATTTTTTTATAGTTCCGGAACTTTGGGATTCACAATTTTTCAATCCCGGGATTGGTCATTAAGCGTTATTTCATGTTTTAAATTGTATATTAAAAATTAAATCTATAAATCTATAATTAAGCGTGACTTATGATGCAAGGCATGCTGTGAGGGAGGAGAATATGCAAAATTTATCTTGTTTTCGAAATTCAATTTTATTCGATTTATACATTAATTTCAAATCCTCTAGAGTCTATATTCCATGTATTTTTAAATCCTCTTTCATTTTTTTGCTTTTAATCGATGTTGAGGGTAGCGACAAATTAAACACGATTTATCTGACAATCCGAATCGTAATACTAACGGTGAGATGCTAAAATCGCGCAAATCGTATTTTTAATTACTGCGCACGCGCGGGTAAAGCAAACTTGATCTTGAATTGAAAAAACTTAAAAAAAGATCTTGATTTGATAATGTGAATTATTTTGATACATTCGCTCATTGTTTGTGATAATTACACTGGGAACATTTTCGCCATCAATGCTTCCCATTCTTCCCAATATATGCAGCAGTGTGTAATTTATAAGTTAGGATTTTTTGTGTTTTTCACACGAGATACAAACCCTATTTTATTCCCCACCATTGCAGTTACACTATCCGTGCTAACACTAATAAAATTATTCCATTAAATGTCAATATAATACAATATTTGTTTCAGCGAGAATAATTTAAACGGGAGATCTTAACAACCGAATTGCTTTAATTTTTTTTTCTAGTATTAAAATACTCGATTTTTTCTAATTTTGGACGCATTGCGTCGCGGCACACCGGTTGCGGAGCACTGGCGTAGAACAACGGTCGGAATCTTGGGGCTCGCGGTCTATTAGAGTTGGCTGTCACAAACATAAGTTTTTAAATATATCTTCATGACATCATAGAGGCTTTGACAAATATTCAATGAACAGCTGTATATAAATCGAGATATACCGCAATGCTGTTACTGTCTTTCTTGCCAATCAATCTGTATCGCTATCCTACCCAAGTAGAGCGACCAACGAGTGCATGGTCACTCATGGCAGTGTATGGGCGCACTGCCGCATCATTTGAATGTGTTTCTATATTTAATTGTTGTGATTCTATCTTACGCTTCCTTTTCTCTCATCGAGCAAAATTATGATGGAGTGCACTCTGTCATAAGCAAGCCATTTTGGGTGCGCGAATTGGTAAAAAAAAGGTTGCCGACCACTGGTTTATCATATGAGTTGTCGCCAGGTGTTTTTTTTCCATAATGCGCTAAATATTAACACACGTTCCGTGTTTCGTCTTTGACCGTTACCGTACCGTCGCATTGGCTTGCGTTAATGTTAAACTTGTCTACAATACAATAATAATACATTATGGCGACGTAATTATTTTTGCCGTCATTAAGCAGGACTAATTAATGTTGCAGACAGAGACTCAATTTCGACACGGGTCGTTGTCGTGCGATCTTTTTTTCAGAGAAACAAATTCCAGTAATACCTATGATAAATACAATTTGGCTTAATGTCTAGTTTACACCGATCTAGATACTGGCGTCCGTTTTGAACGTAAATGAGGGAAAAAAAGAACTTGACTTACAATACCATTGTTGTTCACCCCAGTTATATCGATACCCCAGTTTCATAGTTTAACAAGTAAAAAAAAAAAACAGTTTTGAGTTAAGTATCAGGAAATGCTTGGAATACCAGTCCCAAAATGTGGTAAGTGGTAATCTGTAGTTATATTAGATCGACAGTCAAGTGGTTATAGTACATACTTCGGATTCAAACTGTTACAACTACGAAAATCATGTGAAAACTTCTGAAAAAAAAATGTGTTTACAATATCATAAATATATTTTTAGGTAATCCTAGAATTTCATTAAAATTTACAAAAATAGATGTAGGTAAAATAAAAGATTAAGCTTGCCCAAAATCTTGTTTCCTTATTGTCTCAGAACTATGCTTTTTGAGTTGTTACATTATGAAACTGAGGTATCGATGTGTGCTTGGCGTAATGTTCCTTATAAGTAAACTTATATTCTAAAAGCATAAATTTGATACTGTTACAATTTTAGAAAACCTTGTTTATTTCAAAACATTATAAATTAGAGTTACAACATTATTATTCTAAGTGACATATCTCAAATGCAAAAAATGTGTAATGCACTAGGGCCTCGTATAACACGGTCAAATGGTTCCACAAAAACGTTGTGTAATACAAATCCATGTTATACGAGGTTTGAAGTTCATACAAAATTATGGTGTGCGTTCCAAAAAATATCGAAGTTTTTTTTAATATCTTTTATTTTTTTAATAAACAATCTAAAAAATATAGATTTGCGTATTTTTTGAAAAAAACTTTAATATCATATATTATGTTCGACTATTTTTCGAAGTCAGTTCTGATTTTTCATTATCGTAGGACTCTGGCTTATTTTTGGATTTAGGCTTTGCAAATTCTGTAATAAGCGATTGTTTGCTTTTAATGTATAAATCTTAACATATTTCGTGATAAGGGCCCAAGATCTGTTATAATTCCCTCTTGAACTTCAAACTTCTTCTTTCCATTATAGAATTTTCTATAAAAAGAAATCGTGACAAAGTGTTGTACAAAAATATGTTGCAATTCATGTTGTATAAATCCGTGTTATACGAGGCCCAAGTGTATATACTTATAATATGTTGTATTTTATTTATTACTTAAATTAACATTTGGATCTGCTCCTTGGATTTGTTCATGACCAGACATGTTTAAAGTTGAAAACCTACTTTTTTTTTGTTTTTTTGTTATGACAGCATCGCAGACTTCACATTTAGTAACTAGTTTCACCAGTTTGACTGTGATTAGCAATAACATATGTTAAACCGTGTTGAGTTGATGTCCTGTGATCCCGTAGCTAGTAGTTAATTAATATTATTTTGTCCAGATTTTCCTTCAATGATTTTTACTTTCACTTTTTTTCAGGATGGATCAGGCAGCAATGTTGAAGCCGAGAGACTCACGATGCACCGCTGCATAATCTCCAGCATAATAGAAAGTGAAACTGTCTACGTGGAATGCCTTTATGTAATGGAAAAGGTTGGTTATTACTGTTTTTTTTATCATTACTAACACAATGTTATAGTTGGGTCTTCTAGTATGATTGCATCTGACATTTATATCCAAGATAGCATTTATAACATGATATCATTTATAATAAAATGTTAATAATGAAGTGTTATGTCAGACAAAAAAAAATTATTTTATCGACTTAAAATCTCAATCGAATTTTAATTCTTTAATATTCCCCCTCCTGGAGACAATATTACGGTGGCACCGAGTCTACTCCGAGCTGGAGTTTTGCTAGATCTACAAGACAGGTTGTTGGGAGATATGTCTAAGCACATATTGATACCGACACCGTCAACAGAAAAAAAATTAAACCCTTTAGAACATGCAAGGTGTGTGCAAAGCACAAGAAAAGGAGTGGAACTCGGTACATGTGTAAACATTGTCGTGTGGTTCTTTCCAAAGGGTAATAATGTTGGCAATTTTACCATACAAAAATTAAATATTAAAATATTTTAAGCAATTCCATAAAGTTTCATTTGATTTCATCCATTATTTCCATAGTTATCACTTTTAGTAAACGCTCAACAATGGTTGGTTATACC